>OZ016544.1:666835-1333670 GCA_963966675.1 Lasioglossum calceatum
CGGGTCTTCTTTGCGTTCTAAATATTGTGATGTCAGATAATTCTCCACTTTTAACACAGCAGACGATGAAAAAATAATGATTAGAAAAATCAGAGAATTTCCGGTACGATATTCATAAAAGTTTCGGAAATGTTCGACCAAGATTCAAGTATACTTGCAAATATTATTTACGTTTACCACAGTACTTGTAAAGGGTTCGAAACTGCCTAGCAAAGGTTCGAGTATACTTGGGAGTACTATTTTTCTTTTTTCGAAGTACTTATAGAGAGTTCGAATTCCATCAATCGAGGTTCGAACCTGTTTGCGAGGTACTTGATCCCATCCCTAGATCTAATAGCTCCCGACCGATCTTCGCGTAGCGAATCATTGGTAGATAAAAAGAAAAACGAACAACAAAAAGAACACCACTTGCTGGAAAAACATTGTTGCATCGTTGTGGATTTTCCTAGGTTCTCTTTTTTTTTTGTTCACCGAATCTGCTCAACGTACAAAATGAGCTGTAATTCAATCGCTCTGTAGTTTAAAAGTATTTTACCAAGAAAAGAGAAGAAAGGAAACAAAAGAAAACGAATGGAAAGGAAAGATAATTTTGAACCAAGTTCGAGTGAGAGGTTCAATGTCGCAATCGACGCAGCTGCGTCGTCGCTGGTTGATGCAATTGTGATGCGAGTTTACGCGTACTGCCGCGGGACACTTGTTACAATTAGAACAGCTTGGTGTTCCGTGAACTGGTTTCGGCGTTGAGCTTGCCAGCATTTGGGAAAAGTTGAGAAATCAATAATAATTCGAGGGTAATTGGTCGCGACGTATGCATTTTTTAAACGCAGCGATTATACTATCGGTATAAATCGCTCAAGAGGAAAGACATAAAAATAAGGATAGGAATATAGAAGTTGGAGTAGGAGTCGGAGTAGGAGTACGAGTATGATTACGAACAAGGACAAAGATAGGTGGAGGAATACTCGAACGATAGTAAATCGGGTTAGAATAAGGAGGTGGCGGTGTTAAATATCCGAGACGGATATCGAAGGAACGAAAGTGCAGCGAACGTGGAGGTGGCAATGGCGGAGGTGGCGGAAAACGCTGGGGGAGTTTACAAGAACGCGGGATTCTGATTGGCCAGCGACTCGGCCATATTACGAGCGAATACGGACTATGCGATATAGTTAACGCGAATCCGAACGCTCGCGAGTGCCGCATCTATTTGCAACTATACTGCCGAGCGCGAGTAGAAACGCGTTCCTGGAAAAAGTGGGGAAGGGTGAATAGAGCCTGCGAAAGAGAGAGCGGCCGAGCTATGTAAGAAGAGATTATGAAAGTTTGATGGAAGATAAGATGTTTGTCTCGGTGTAGATGCGCCGCACTGTCCGATGCATACTCGTGCTTGTCGCATACGCGCAAACCGATGGGGTACCAACAGCTTTTGAAAGAGCCGAACGAAACAAGCGACGAAGACGAGAAATTCGTAGACGTTGTAACAGCAGATTGCAAGCTGAACCGATGCGAGGAAGGTTGCGGAGAACGAGCAGCTTTTGGAGGAGCCGAACGAAACAAATGATGAAGACGAGAAATTCGTAGACGTTCTAACAGCGGATTAAGAGCTGTGCCGATGCGAAAAAAGTTGTGGAGAGCGTAGAGAGAGAGAGAGAGAGAGAGAGAGAGAGAGAGAGAAGAGAGAAGAGAGAAGACTGGGAAGAAAGAAATGTTTGGCGAGGATTTAAAGGCCGATCGGATCGGTTGTTCGAATTGTCGCGCACAGGCCACTTGTGCGCGGAGAACCGTTGCCCTTCGATATATCTTGTTTGGTATAGTTGGATCCCGAGGGCACAGGGACAGGGATAGGGACGCGATGGGACGGGCCGGGACGGGACGGGACGGGACGGGACGCGAGACGACGCGACGCAACGGTCTCGACGATCTCCCGACGGTGTTGGAACTGTAAGGGGGTGGGTGGTCGAGGAGGCGGGCGGGCATTCTGCCGCGCGCGCGCGGCTTTCTCGAGATCGCGATACCACAGTTCCGCGGTGGTACTTGTCTCGCGTGTTTCCTTCCGCGACGTTTGAGCTACTCCTGCGAAACAGGGGACAGATGCGAGACCGTGCGTGTACTCGATGAGAACGAGAGGCTATCGAAAAATGTTCGCCGCTTGAGACGTGTATAAAACGATATCAACGGCATATACCGTGTTCCGCGACAAATAGTGAATACTTGTTCGTGACATCATCATCGACCGTCGAACGTTTTTGCCGAGGATCGGTGTAAAGGGAGTCGATCGACGTAAGACGTGTAAGACGTAAGAGGTAAGACTCCGTCGAGTTGCAAACAAATCTTTCGTCGGCTCGATATCTATTAGCAAGTTGGAGGGAAAACCACGGTGGCAAAACCAAAGAAGGGACACGGAGGAAGCACCGACGAGGGGAGAAAGAACGAACGAACGAACGAACGAACGAACGAACGAGAGGGATCGAGAGAGGGAGAGAAAGGGGTGGCCGGAGGGAGGGAGGGACGGAGGGCGGGGAGGGCGACCGCGCGGTAGGGTGCCAGCAGCCAGGAACCAAGGGAGAGCACCGATAGAAAGGAAAGGAGAAAAGGAGGAAGAAATTCAGAGAAACGAGCGTAAAACTGCTCCTGCCGAGGAAGTTTCCGCGAAAAGAACGTTCGAGCGATCGTGGACCGAGGAAAGACATGTGAATCGCGCCGCGTATTTATTTCGAGCGTAGACAGAAGGTGAGAGAAGATTAACTTACGAGAAAATCGAAACAGAATAAAAAAGAGAGATCGAAGCCGTTGAGGACGGTTCGAAAGAGGCGGTGTACAGAAAAACCGTGGAGAGACGAGACAAGAGGAGCATTAAATGTAAGTTTATTGTTATTCCATCGTTTCAGTATTTGTAATATCGATCGATCGATAGTTCTCGATTCTGGGCAGTTCGAATATCGACTTGTTCGTTCGATTACTCAGTTTTTACGAGACCTTCGAAAATGTCGAGCAACTTTGACTCGAAGCGAGCGAACGACCGAATGATCGAACGGCTCAAATTTTCTCGAGATTCTTGTTACATTGTTCCGAGCATTGCCGCTGCTGCGATTCCTTCTGATTCGCGTTTCTTCTTTTACTTAAAATTCTCGACGAATGTCATGTCGAATTTCGCGTCTCTGAGAGCCTGTCTCGTGCGCGCAGATGCAGCGGTTGCGTCGGTTAAATCGGTTACATCGGTAAACGTGTATGCCATCGTGACAAGGATATTGGTGACAACTCGAGGCGAGATCGAACGTAGTTACGCTCGAATTCGACCATCGGCCGTCCGCCGAGCCGCGCCGCGCCGCGCCGCGCCGTCCAGAAGGTTGACGAGAGCAAGCGAGAGACGGAAGAACTGAGAAAAGAGAGATAAAGAAAGGGACAGTTGTACAAGAAATAAACCCGAAAGAGAAAGGAAGAAAGAGAATAAAAGGATACAGGAGATCTCTATCTTTAGAGTTCATTCAGAGAATCTTTTACTCAGGGCCGCGACGACCGAGGTCCAAACACGAGTTGACTCATGCCCGAAACATCATCCTACAAAGAGGTGCACGAGAATCAAGAAGGAAAGAGGAAATCTTTACGAGCTGTTCTTTCGGAGATCGACGTATCGAATATTGAAACTTTCTTTTTTTTATAGTCGATCGCATACACATTATTTTCTATCGAATGGAGGACATGCGAAAATCGAACTGACAATGCAGAAATGATCGACACACGATGAAATCGTACTAATTATTAGATGTTATTCAAAAGTATCGAGAACGCGGACCGCTGAACCAAAATAAATACTTTGGGTATGTTGTTGCCTATAGTCTCGGGTTCGAATGGAGTTAGAATGGGGATAAAACGAGAATAGAATAGGGATAGAGAACCTGAAAGAAAGCGAAGAAGCGATTCGTAAAGACAAGAAACGGCAACGGAAGAAGATGCGGCGAATGAGTAGGAGGAACTAGCAGCTGCCACCTGTAGCTCGCAGCGACACGCCTCTTGAGAAACTCGCTCAGCGAGCGTGCGCGCGCGTGCGTACTTTGGTACGTGCACGCTTACCTGCTGCACACCCGTTTTCCTTATCTCGCAATTAGTTGTCGAGTTTCGGCCCCCACCACCCGCGCTCCATTCGGAAGCTTTTACGTTCTCTCTTTCTCTCTCTCTCTCTTTCTCTCTCTCTCTCTCTCTCTCTCTCTATCTTTCGCAAAGATTTTCTCGATAAACGAACGCACGCCTCGCCAAAGCTCTTTGGCGGTATTTAACCGCCAATGTCAGATCGCAACCGTGATCAAAATTCTTTGTTGGACGAATGTTTGTTACGTTGTTGAATATTATATTATGAACAACGATTAACCGTGTTAGATCGCTGGGTCCTCTTTTTCAAGATAGCGTAAGGTGCTCCAACCTTGGTCGAACAAAGGGTAAAGACATCTGTTTCACGGATGACCGATGACACGTCACAGAGCGTCGTCGTCTTTGCTTCGTGCAGTCATTTATTCGTTCGTTTGATTGTTTACTCCGAAAGTACCTGCCGAAAGTATCGTTTCGAACGGGAGACCGTGGAGAGAAGAGCGTTTAAAATTTGAAAATGTAGAGAAAGGGGAAAGAAAGATAGATCTCTCGGTAGATTCCCGAGCCGATGGAAAATAAAGTAAAGTAAAGGTGCAGTGCAGAACGCTGTGAAGCGAAACGGGAGAATCGAAAGATGGAGAAAGGCAACTGCAGCGGCAGCAGCTTGTCGTAATGCGAACCATAGGACGCCAAGCTGTCTGCCGGAACGCTGCTTTTGCCCCACCAACAGTGCTCGTCGCTAATGTCCAATCGCGACGATGTTGGCAGTAGTAACTACTTCTGCTACTCTTATTTCTGGTTCTGCGTTTGTTTCTGCTGTTCCTGTTCTTGTTGCTCTTGTGACTACCTCGATATATCTTTATTTGCATTTACGACGTCGCTGTTCGACATGGTCCTTTGAGATTTCCGACATGGCACGCAGCGATTAAAAGTAGCCGTTACAATGGCCGTTTCGATCATTCGGATTACCGTGCGACGTCAAGGATGAAACTGATAGCGCAAGCATCGCGTGCACGACGCAGCATCCGAGATTATCGCTAGAGAGTAAGATCGAAACGATGCCCAGAACCGCGTTAGAAGTGGGCATCACAGAGCAGGCTTTGTCCTACATATGCGAGATAGCGTGTACGGTGTTGCACTTCTCTCGAGTCTGGCAGCCTGACCAGCCGGATCGCGTAAATAAATCGTGTGATTCTCCCCTCGCAGCTTCCTCTTAACCTCCAAGCTGGAGAACCATTCCAGGCATACCGAGAAGAGAAGAGAGACATGCCACCACCACGGCAAGGTCTGCAGAAACAGCAGTCTCTGTGTCGACGCTCGCGCGTATTCTTATACGTTGTTGTCGGCGATTCCGATCCGTCGACTCTGCCATCTTTTCGCTCGATCCGAATATCCGAATATACGAAATCATACTCGCCGGATCGGCCACGATTCGAGTACCTTCTAGTCTCTCGAGCGCGCGTGCCGTTGCTCGAGCTCCGTTGCAAAACCGATAGAAAAAAGGGAAAGGGGGAAAAGGACAAAGCCAACCGAATGCACGAGGTTCGAGTTCCAAATATATCGAGCTTTCTTCTTTCAATATTCTAATGATTCCAATGATTCGTCGGTAAACCGATACTTGTTGCGCATGTAGCGTACGTATATGCACCGTAATCGATCGGAAAAAAGAATGAGCGTTGCGCGGAAAAAGATGCTATTTAAAAGAGGGAGAGCAAGAGAGAGAGAGAGAGAGAGAGAGGGAGAAAAAAAAGTGAGAGAGAACGAACGGACAAACGAACGAACGAACGAAGAAAGGAGGACGAAAGGAAAGGCGTGTTCGCGCGTATAAAGCTCAATCGAAACGACACACCTGTTGAACATTCCTTTGCAAATACCCGTGCGTCGACTACGTGCATTGCATACGAAGTTTCATGTCGACGTGTCTTGCGCCTCGTTCGGCTTGCCTTGTATACAAACTCGTCGGGAGAAATCTTGTTCGTTTCACAAACCTTGCAGAGATCGGTTGAATCGATTGTTTTTTTTTTTAATTGTTCGCTTTGGATCGCGAAACTCCTCTATGCCGCGAATTCCTTGGAACGTATGACGTGCAGAAATAACGGGCAATGGTTATAATAAAAGCAGCACCGGTGTAGTGCAGACATCGGTAACAGCAGCACGGAGGAAAATACAATCGTGTCGTGTCGATTTGTCATCGTCGTCGGCACTGTTATCGCGGCGCGGTTCCCACGACGAGGTGTATCTTTCGATTTGCTTCTTGGTTCGTGAAATTCTATTGTTGTAAACAGCTCAGGGTCGATCGTCGCTAAACTTACTTACTGTCGACCAACCGCGTTGGTCGTTCCGTGTTCGTAACCGCAATGCCAATTACGTTACGTTAACCGGAACACCTTTCCTGCATTCGATCGAATCGTATCGGTGGTTCTGCACGACTCGTCCCTCTCTTGTCATCTTGATCGTTGAAAAATCACGCCTCCAAAATTCACAGCTAAACGTTCCGCGTACCGTCGGCGAAATAAGTAAAATTTCAGTGACTTCGGCCGACCGCACGAGAAGCCCTAAAGCGTTTGTTGGAATCGATTAATGTTAAATTGTCGTTCGCCTGCGGCGTAGGTTAATAGGACTGTTCTTATGTAATTAACGCGAACGATTGACGTCATTGGATCTTCTATTTATGTATGGTTCGAGTACCGAGGAATCGCGTTGAACGCATTTCAGTTTTTTCATGTCGCTGGTTTATTCGCCGAATCGGCTTGTTTCCGCGAACGCGAATGACGCCAGAAACGTACAAGTACGTGTATGTATAATGTGAGTACAAGTACCCTCTCATCCTTATCCTTGTGTTCAGTGTTCGTGTGGTTCTCGTTTCGCGTTTGGATTCGCTAATACGGATCGGTGTACAGTGTATGGTATCGGATCGTAGTCGTATCTCGATCGAAAACGTCACGGTCGAATTTTGGTGGGTTTCACAGCATCAATTCTGCCCAATAAAAACGAACAAGGAATTCGAGCGCGGTAAGATCGTTCGCTTCTATGATACGAAAAAGATTGAAAACATCTGAAAGTGCCGCTTTTTTCTTGGTGCGAAAGAGAAGGAAGATAGCCGGTGGGAGGATAGATGGATGGATGGACAGACGGACGAACGGCAGGGGGGTATACAGAGAAAAGAAGGTGGAGGAGATTGTGGTGGTGATGGTAGTGATGGTGGTGGTGGCGTTGAAAGAGAAGGAGGAGGAGGAGGAGGAGGAGGAGGAGGTGGTGGAGGAGGAGAATGAGAATGAGAATGAGAATGAGAATGAGAATGAAAATGAGAAGGAGAAGGAGAAGAGCTCGAGTTCGCGTTTGGAATCGCATACAGACTCCCGCTTCTGTCGACTCAGCCATTCCCTTCTCGTCGAGGTTACACACAGCATCTGTACACGTCAGAGCACACCTGGGTGGTGATCTCGTGTATTAAATTATCATCGTGTTGATCTTACAAGCGAGCGGGAGATCGTTAGTTTTGCTCCAAGATCCCGCGATCGAGGACGCCGGACGCCTCGATCCTCCGCCGTCCGTTCAACCCGCCTATCTCTCCTTCTCCTCGAGTTGTTCGGCTTCTCCGCGTCCTGCTCCTCGCCCCGCTCCCTCCTCCTCCTCCTCTTTCTCTCTCTCGTACTCGCTCTCGCTCTCGTTCTCGCCCTTGTTCTCGCTCTCTGTCCCGTCCCTTGCCGCCCCGCCCGCCCCGTCCCGTCTCGTCTCGTCGACAACCCTCGCTCTCTCATTTTCTATCGTCTCTTTCCCACCTGTTCTTATCCCACCACTTTGATCTTCGATCATGACCAGATAACCAGCACTTTCGCGGCACTTTCAAAGTACCTCTAGCTACGTACCAGTGAGCCTACCAGAAAGTTCTCGAACCTTGTTCGACTATGGATACCCTTCCATCGTTTAACCGTTCGCTTTTCAATAACATTCTTTCTCACCAGATTTTGTTCGAAGCACAGTGCCGACGATCGACACAACTACGATTTCTCTTTAAAGTATTTTCTGACTCTTTTTTATATTTTATCGATTACATTAACATCCTTGCTATTATTCGTCGGAAACAACTTTCGCGCTTTCACCGTGTCCGACCCTTGCGTTGTAACGCTTCTTCATTTTTTTCAGTTCACCATTCATTTTTGTTCCTCTCGTTACTCCGCTCTCATTTTCATCGGTATTTCGAAGCGACCGCTCTTCCTCTCGTTTTCTCCTCGGCATCTCTCGACATCGATGTAAAGAAAATCGTATGTAACAAGATCGAACGGTCGCTTTACGCAATCGGTGTACGAACGTGCGCACGCGGCGTTCGCAGAGTTGCAAGAATATCGTAACCATAGCCTTCTATCGCGGAAAGAACCAAGGAGGTTGAAAAGTTTCCGGAGAGTCGCAGTATTTCGGAGCGACCGCTCTTCCTCTCGTTTTCTCTTCGGCATCTCTCGACATCGGACGACGAGAAAGAAAATCGTATTCAACGAGATTGAACGGTCGCTTTACGAAACCGATGTACGAACGTGCGCACGCTGCGTTCGCAGAGTTGCAAGAATATCGTAATCACAGCCTTCTATCGCGGAAGAACCAAGGAGGTTGAAA
Organism: Lasioglossum calceatum; assembly: GCA_963966675.1. Classification (NCBI taxonomy): domain Eukaryota; kingdom Metazoa; phylum Arthropoda; class Insecta; order Hymenoptera; family Halictidae; genus Lasioglossum; species Lasioglossum calceatum. The sequence goes on from OZ016544.1 coordinate 675,527, forward strand.
AGTTTGCGGAGAGTCGCGTGTGTACTCGCGCGCGTATAGTCGAACACGGATAAGCGTGGGGAAACGTAGAGAGCCAGAGACGCAAAGTGCACGCGGTCCTAGCGATGTAGCGATGCCTCTTCCAAGCCCGTCGAGCAACTCCTCCTCACGATTGAGTCATCCGGCACGGGAAGAGGACCACCTGGTGAGGAGAGCCAACGATGTATCTAACGATATAGATCGTTTCGCCCTCGTGGCTCCTTCCTCCTTATCCCCCGGCGCGGTGCGGTGCGGTGCGGTGCGGCGCGGCGACCGGCCTCGATTCGGTTCAACGTGACTCGACTCCTCCCTACACTTGTTTTCTGTCTCTTCTTCCTCCTCCTCGCCCCTCCTCCATCATCTCCTCCTCCCCATGCTCCTCCAACTTCTTCTTCGTTTCATTCCCCTTTTCTTTCTACGCTTACTTATTATTTCTGCTTCGTTTCCACCAAGTTCACATTCGATCACTTTTTTTTTCATCCAACATTCATCTCGAATAACCGAAGCAGAGTTGCGAGAACGTCACTGAATTATAGCTGGTCTCGTTAAAAATAACGCGGGGATGAAATGAAACAAAATTAATCCTTAAGGGAATTTCTTTCGATCGTGCGTTATTTGAGAACCCGATGATCGCGTTAAGGAGAAATAGTAGGTAGCGACTTCTATCTGTTTCGTATATGTACATATGTAGAATGCGGACACTCACGTGCAGGCGCGTGTAAAGGTTTGGCGGCGCGTTCGATGCATCGGGAGACACAACCGTGAAACGGTGCCGAAGAGCGTATGGTTTTTTGCCGAAGAGGATTTGCAGATTGCACACCTGTGCGTAGCTTGGTCGAGGAAAGACCTCACCTGTTGAGCAACCGGTCTCCATTGACTTTTTCTTCGTTTAAGAACACTCGGTTCGCTCTTTATTCTCGACTCCCGACTCTCGACTCGCCGTTCGCCGCTCGCTACTATTCTGCTCTTTACCCTTAGTCTTCTACTGTTTACCCTTCGCGCTTCATTTTCTCTCCCCGAATATTTCTGTTACAAATTCCAAACAGTTCGTCCGGTTTCTTTTCTTTTTCCTCGCCAGTTCCTATAAGAGCACGAAGAACCTTGTGTACGGTTTTGAATTTTAAGTGTTGCACATGGTTAAGACAATAGACAAGAGACGGACGGCGAGACACGAAAGATGTTGATTAACGAAGAGCGCGATCGTGTCTGGAAATCCGTAGGCAATCTTTAACGATCAACACCGACGAGCGACTTTAGAGGAAAATTATCGGCCTGCGGGCAATTACCAGGTGAGGGTCCGATATAGAGTGGAGCGGTACGAGAGTTCCGAGAATCGGTCGTGGCTAAAAATAAGATCCCACCCGGGAGCGGTGATTATGTTCCGAAAAAAGAGAACTGGGCGAAACGCTCTCCTCGGCGTGTGCAGGTGCCGCCGATCAGACGAAGAAAAAACGAAGAATGGAAAGCCGTGGTGCGTTCGAGAATCTCGCATTGCCCCGCATCGACACGCATAAGGAGACCCCTTGGTGTCTAGCGGTGTTATGCTGTCATTTGTAGTTATGATACAATGCAAGCGCAGTGCAATACTCAGCAATACATTGCGCTGCGCTGCGCTGTGTTGTATTGTGCTGTACTGCGCGGAGCTGTGCAGTGCTATCGTAAACCTATGTCGCGTCGTGTCGTGTCGTGCTGTACCACGCTGTACCGTACTGCGCTATGCTGTCTCGGTGTTGTGCTGTGTTGTGCAGTGTCGTGCCACGTCGTGTTATGTTATGCTATACTGCGTTATTCTGTGGCCTGTGGCGTGCTGCGCTCTACTGTACCGCGTCCTGCCGTGCCGCACCGCTCCGCGATTCAGCTCCGCTTAATGAAGCTGTCGGTTCAGGACGTTTACAGGTGGGGCCTACTTGCGTGTGGTCCATTCACAGCGACTGCCGCGGAACTGGTTAGGAGTGCTTTACATCTTTACTTTTACCTTTCGCATTGCTTCGGATACGCAAGATCCTCTTGCGTTCTCAGTTCGAACGGTATCGACGGTAACAACGTCGCCGTCGAAACGTCATCGGCGTACTTTGACTTTCTTTCCTGATTTTTCAAACGTGATCGTTACGTCGTCTTCCTCGTCGTCGTCGTCGTCGTCGTCGTTGTTGCTGTTATTGTCATTTCTGGCATTTTTTCTCATCGACATAACCGCGTGAACTGTAATCGGAGGAGTGGCTTCTCCTCCCATTTATCAAAGAGAGCAGAAAAATATCCGAGTAGAAATCATGCAGAATTCAGGATTCGTCTTCCAGTTTTAACACGTTGAAAACCTCCACCCGATTCTCCGCGATCTCCCTCGAAATTCTCTCGAGCGTTTGGTTCGCTCGAATTGGTCGTTATCTATCGACGATTGCGTAATGTACAAAATTATAAAGCGTTACAGACGAATATCTCCAAAAATATTGATTGAACGCAAAAATGTTTCAGATTAAAGTTGTTCAGCACCGAGGGGGACATCATGTGGTGGGATTTTTATTTTTCCCGGTGGACACTCCAAGGTGAGGTGACGGTCAACTTTCTTTTTTTAAATGGAATGTCCTATTTTTGTATACCATAGATCGATAGAGTAGAGCAAATTCTGAGTATGAAAGTGTTGACCTTCATATGTCCTAAACCTAATAGTTAACGAAATATTATCCAAAGAAGAAAGAAATTTTTACTCAGAATTCGATAATCTATCGATTCGTGATAAAGAAAGTAGGTCTTTCCATTAAAAAAAAATCAAGGTGACCTCACCTTGGAGTGTCCATCAGGAAAAATAAAAATCCCACCACATGATGTCCCCCTCTGTACAGAACAACTGTCATCTGAAACATTTTTGCGTTCGATCAATATTTTTGGAGATATTCGTCTTGTAACGCTTTATAATTTCCACCCTGTATAGTACATGCATTATACTGTTTTTGATACAGGGATTTTCTTTGTGTTTTTGTAGACTATGCATCGACAACAGAGGCTTCGATCGCCATCGTCGTCTCCTTCGTTGCAATCCTTGCCGCGTGTCTCACCGTCTCGGCCATCCGCGACGAGCGTGCTACTGTCACCAGCGTCGGCGTCGACGTCAACGTCGACGTCGGCCTTAACACCAACGCCAAGATCAATCGCATCCACTACCGGCCCGACGTCATCCATCGCTCTACCGAGATCATCGACGTGGTCAACGTCGAAATTGTCACCGTTCGTCTGGAATGTGCAGCAAACATCCTGTTCGAGCTTAGCTCTGCTATCGAAAGAGTCGTCGATCTTGACGTCGTCGTCGTCGTCGGCGTTATCCTCGCCGCCGCCGGCTTCGTCGTTCACGATACCGCTACCGGTACCTTGCCCGAGACTCGTGTCTGTTCTGGCTTGGTCGATGACGTTACTCCTCGTTACGTCGTGCATCGGCTTAACGGACGCTGGAATCTTGAACGGGCATCCTTTGGGTAAACGATCCTTCATCGACATTCAATGCAAGGGTATATACGACAAGAGCATCTTCGCCCGGTTGGACCGTATTTGCGAGGATTGCTACAACTTGTTTCGTGAACCGCAGTTACATCAGCTATGCAGGTAATCGCCCGTTGCCGTTGTTTGGTTGTATAGGTATTACACGAATGTATCTGTGGTTGTCAGCAAGAACGCCGCATGTCACATATTTTTACTCTCGAGATACAGTATTTTATCGATAAATGTCCCAAATGCCTGGCCGACAATTGTCCCAGAACTATCCCCGCTCCTGCGAGGTGTACTCCCCTGAGGGGCCATGAAGCTCGAGAGGCCTCGGTCGCCGAGAAGTATGACATACCGGTGATCGGTATATCGGTGAGACCACACTAATCCAATGACAAAACTTCTTTATTCTTCATTATTTTTTGATCGGATTTTGACCAACATATTTGTGGCATTTTTTAAATGAAAATGATACCAAATATGATATAATTCCGATAATATTTACAAGGAAGAACAGCGCATGGGAAGTTCTTTGAACTGTGCCGGCGCGTTGTCCTTCTTTGCGTCGAAAACTTTCATCGTTCATTACACAAGCAAATATAATTGGAGTTATATCATATTTGGTATCATTTCCATTAGAAAAATGCTACGAATATGTTGGTCAAAGTCCCACCAATAAATAACGTTAAATAATAACGTCTCGGCGAGCGAGACCTCTCGATCTCCACTGTCCTTTTCTACGTTCGGCAAAGGTCAAAGAATAGTATCCCTGGCGGATAATTGTCCCTGAGCAGACCCGTGTTGGGGACAATTATCGATAAAATACTGTATTGCCATTTAAAGTTTTGATTACGAATGCTTTGACATAGGACATCGGTTAAATTGCATTACTTTTCTGGGCCTTTCGAATTTGTTTTCATGATTCTTTTTTCTGGTAAATACGTAAATGCAATAGTGTAAAGCTCCAATTCATACGTAAACTGAAATTTTTTGAAATTGTGACATGCGGTGTTTTTCCTTGCAGCCACAGATATTCTTGTACATTTTCGGGAGTTGTAACGAGGATAAAACACTCGAAATCGAGCGACCTCGATCCATTCGAAGTGGCAAAATGTCCCGACACTGAACGTACGATCGAACACCGTCGACAGCAACTATTTTTTAGTTGCTTCGGTTTTTCTCAAAAATTGCTGTACCACTATTCAAAATATTGTTTGCATGTTAAAATATCCGTTCAGGCCGCGTGTACCACTTAATGCGCTAGAAAAATATATTTTATAACAAGTTTAACACTGCAGAACATATTCCCACCAAAAAAAATGAGGTATTATAAAAAATGCAGTACAGAACAAAGCAAATGGCCTGAATGATAAATCGAGCAAAAATGGCTCGGCACGCAACGTGTTAAATAGGTTGGTATCTAATTAATTGCCCAACGCTTAAGTATTTTAGGAGGTATTGTATCAATTTCATATCCATAAAATGGAAAAAGATCATATAGAATGGGATGACTCTAGGTCGGAAGAAATGTTTAATTTTCGAGAGAATATGTATAGTTCCGAGTGCAAAGGGTTAACGCCCAGTAGTCTGAGGCGCGTGTTCGTTCGGTACGTGTCCTACAAATCTCAATGATTTCGTTGTTTTCTTCTTTTAGTTCCAACGAGCAGATCTATCGGGTCCATGGTATACTTTATCTTATCAGTGTGATCTTATCGATCGTATTTTAAAATTTTTTCAGGAAAAACTGCTTCACGTCAGATTACTTCAAAGGATGCTTAGACGTGCTATTGCTGCAGGATGAAGTGGAGAAAATCCAAACGTGGATCAAGCAACTTCACGGAGCGGAACCTGGGGTTTAGGTAGCTTTTTATTTTATGTTTATGATTTCTTTCTGCGCGTTTCTCTTTTTCGTTGTTCCCCATTTATTCGTTTACTAGTCTGCCATCTTTCTTTTTCTTTTAATTGATCTCTTCCTTTGAACTAAAAAACTTTGTTTCTTTCTCCAAAGTTTAGCTGCCTTTGCGTACCTTGAGTTTTCCGGTGTGTGTGTGTGTATCCTGGTTCTTTTCTTTTCCGACCTGTATACTTAATCTTTTGGTTGCTCGTCGACGATAAACTCTAATCGCTGATACATTTCTGCGTTTCTGTACCTCTGTATTTCTCCATTCCTCCAACTCTCCACCTGTGAATTTCTGAATTTCTTCGCATCCGCATGTCCAATCAACTTACTAACACATATAATCGGGTTCTACGTATTCTCGACTCGCATAAACGAGTCTCGACATCCTTACAAGAACGTACAAACAGCAGCCACTCGACGATCATCGGTGACAAGTGAAATTCGCTCGTGCTGTGCATGCGTTTAGGTAATTGTTCGTTCAGTTCGGCAAAATAGGTAATGAAAATAATGTTGTAAAAGAATGATTGCAAGAGTCGCTACAGTTTCAATTCCACGATCTCGCAATCTCGCGTATAACAACGGTAGAACTTTTTGGAATGTGTATGTTTCCCATTCTCGTTGGAAATCTTACGTCAGTTATTTTTTCGGATAATATTTTGATCGCGACACGACGATGAGATATACGATGCTGAATTTTGAGCTACCATTTTTCAGAGGACCAACGGATGCAGGACATCAAAGCGTTGTAACATGTTTTTGCAGCGATCGAATATTTTTACAGGATTTTATCGCAGACCAAGGCAATTTTTGCATTTTTACTCGATACCTGTACATACGCTTATACCTATCGAACACTAACTAACAATAGATGTACATATGTACAGACTTTTCGGTGTGCCGTCCTTTTTCGATGATAACAGCACTCGGTAGTAATCGAACCCGGTTATTTTGAATTACCTACCCGGATTCGTTTGTTTCTTTTGCTCAGGAAAATACTTCCTAAGAAAGTTTCGAACAGCAATCGAACAGCTACGAGGTACATATATTATTAGACTGTGGATCTGTGTGCATTTATAGAAAAATTGAGTAGATGAAATACAAAGTTGTTGGAAAATTTCTTAAATTCAAGATGTCAATATACGATTTCTTGTCGATTAAAATCATTGAGAAATGAGAAATGACGTTCAATTTAGTTTCTATTTCCTGCAATCGATGCAGACCATTTTTATTTTGCATAAAGATCCGCAATCTATATATTATATTTACATATGTACATATGTTCCATAGAGAAGACTAGCAAAACGAACGGATCCTAATTGGTTTATCGGTAAGATCGACTCGATCGAGCGCCGACACAGCTGAGAATAGAAATGCACCTTTTTAATTCGCTGCGTGGCGTATCGCGCGCCTTCTTTATTTTTCTAGGCAAAATTGCTTCGGTACACAATACTTTACAAGCTGTATTCAAGCGTTGCTGCTCGAGGACGAGAAGGAAAAGTTCGAGGAGATGGCAGATTACCTAGGACGCAAGAAATAAAGAGGAAAGGATCACCAAAACAGGCGACTCACCGCGAGCAATTCGTTCTCGTTTCCGACATTCGCGACGAACGATTCTCGTCGGATCGACCAAAAACACAAGGAGGACCGCCCGAACCGACAACAGACAACAACCAATCAACAGATCGCGATTCTCCGATGCACCACGTTACACTGCAGTACGCTACAAATCCTGATATTCGTTTACATTGAATCGTTCGTGATTTTCGAGAGATGGAAAACACTGCTGATCATGTCGAGAATAAGTAGCATGCGTCACAACAGCCATACCTCCTCTTTTATTTTGCGAACAAATCGAAGTCGAACGTGACAAAAGCGGAGCCGACGACGCATCCATAAGACCGTAGAACAATGCTTGATATGCTATTCGAATGGCCGCGAAATTTTACAGGCGAACTTGAAAACAAGTTCATTTAAATGGTCAAAGTGAAAAGCTGAATGACTAGAAACTTCGGAAATCTCGAGAAATCTAATGCGTTGTCGCCACCGATTTCGTCGTGTTCGTTCTTACGAAAAGATACGAAATTTTACGAAATGTTACGAAAAGTACACTGACCTAGACAAACGAAGCGGTATGAGCGAATTGTGCATGTGTGCGCGCGCGCGAGCGATTAATCCATACGAATCTAGTCGACAGAATATTTGCGCTCACGTATCGCGCCATATTTTTATCCAGTTAATAATTATTAATTATTTATGTTGAGCATTGTCGTTCTAGCGACGATTATTATTTTTTATTTTCTTATATATTATAATAATATTATTTTTTAGCAGAAATCAACTATCGAGTACGCGGTTACTTATACAGTGTATGCCTTCAATAAGTGGATAGATAGATAGACGAATAGATAGAGTTTTTAACCGATTTGTCGAAATTTCGTTGGAAAATCTCGCTCGGTCGTACCATAGAAATAATACGTACACGAACAACGAACGAAACACAAAACAAGGAAAGCCCCGAGCACAGAAGTAATACCCGCGCAATAATTCAGTTGTAAAGTTGTTCCAGTGGCAAACGCTTTTCATTTTTGGATACGTCGACCACTCTCGTCGACGATGATGTCGCTATTAACAACAGGATCAACAACAACAACAAAAATGTCGCGATTCCTACTACTGCCGATGCTACCGATCTTATTGCAGCTATTGCTACTGTGTACCACTTCACTCTCCGTCTTTCTAACAATATTTTCGTCACCATTGCCAGGAATTTAATTACAACAAGGATCGTTACCACTGTTGTTTCATTCGTCGATATCGCTAACATTTCTACTACCATCATTGCTATCGCCGCTATTACCATTACCATTATCATTATCATTACCGTTGTCGTTATCATCATCATCATCATCATCATCACCGTCTTCATCGTCGTCATTATCGCCATTATTACTATTACTATTATTCTTATTCTTATTATTATTATTACAACTATTATTAACTTATTATTATTATTATTGCTATTGTCTCGTTAGTTTATAGCATACTTATTGTTGTTATGATTGGTATGGCAGTGCTGCGAATACTCCCAGGCCACCGTCGAAAGTTTTCGAAAGAACGAAACGCGAATGAGAAGCTTTACGACGCTGTCGAGTGGCGGGCGGGAGTTATCCGTATGTAGTAGACACATAGTATTTATTTATTTGTTCGCGTTCTCGAATTCGAAGGAAGACGATCGTAAAGCGGTCAGAAAACTTATGTGTACGTCAACGTTCTTCCACAATGCTTATCAAATAGGAAACTATAAGAAACCAACCGGGATGCCCACGTTTCCGTGTATAATTACGCTCCAATAGATGATCTCTGATTTTTACTCTCGCATAGGACTTATTAGCGATTACACGCTAATGAAATTCCTTCGACATTATCGAATATTATTTAATGCTGCGACGCATTCCCATTCGAGGGAACAACGAACCATTCCAAGATCAGTATTGAAGCTATTCCGACTTCGCTATCGTTCCGAAATCTTTGCCGAGACATGAATTTATTTCGTTTCTCTTGCGCCGCAACAATATTTTCGATCTGTTTGCGTAAGCCCATTTATTCTCGTTCATAATTAATCGCGAGCGCGCGCGCGCGCGCACGTACAGGTGCGCAAACGAAAAGTCAGTCTTCGTTTTTTATGTATTGTCTCGATATAGGTACAATCCCATAAGTAGACTGCGGATCTTTATGCATTTATGGCTCATGAAAATTTTCAAAAAGGCTAGAATATAAAACTGGATAGACTTCTGCACAATTTTTATTTGTTCTCGATCCGCGAATGCTGTTACCACATTCAAAATAGGATTTCACTTTATTCCACTTTCTTAAAATTTGTCTAGAAAAATTGGAAAATGCATAAACATCCGCAATCTACTCATGATCGTCTCGCTGTCCACATGTCTTCATATCGGCTATCCTATGGTTTACGATGCAAGAACGGTTCGGCACAATCGTTGCTTCTGTTTAACACGCGCAGGTAGAAACGAAACAAGAAACGGCTAAGAATGCGTATTCTATTCTATTCTATTCAATTCAATTCGTGTAAAATTTTATATATAATGTATATTACATTATACCGCATGTAATATCTGATATATATACACACATATATGTATATATACGTATATGTGTATGTATATACATATATTAGATACTTTATATATACATACAAAAAAAATATATAAATAAATATAAATAATATAAATAAAAGTATATGTTACAATTAGCAAACGCGTGGTTGTCACATGTATAGTAAGACGCGCGCGCATAAATGTACATATGCGTGCACACCCAGCAACGCATACACCTCATAAGCATAATGCATAAGGTCGCGTCGATGCGCGTATAAAAATGTATGCACTCGCTTTCGTTCGTATACGTTTAAGCGATGTGTACTCCCTGTGTGCGAGTGTGTGTATGTGTGTGTACGCAAACAATTACTGACACAGCTACTCCAAGTCTATTCTTGTTGCGCGTGAATAAACAGACGATTCAAGAATCACCGTCTAAATGATTTCGCTTCCACAACTTTCTTCGAGCCGTTCATCTCATTAGGCAGCTATACTCTTGTTTCCAGGATTGCAAGGGTGCAGGATGCACCTTCTCATTTCTCGATAACGCAAAGATGGGGTTTTTCAGTATTGAAAAGTGCTAGATAGAAGATCAATCTAGGCCAAAATCGCCCTCAAAAATCCTATTTTCACGTTAACGAAGCGCAATTTGCATTATTGAGATTAATCTTTTATCTAACTCTTTCGGCTATTGAAGACCCCCATCTTTGCATTATCGAGAAATGGAGAGACGCATCATCCTTGCAATCCTAGAAACGAGTCTATCCCCTTATCGTGTGATCGCTTTTCGATATCGATACGACCAACTTTCATTTTTGCAATTTCGAACATGGTACACGGTAAAAAAATTGATCATAGATGGCGCTATACTCTCGTTATTCGATCTCATCATAAAAATGTCCATGGAAAATGAACGGTCAATTACAACGAGAAGTATCGTCTTTGGTGAACACAGCAAATAACTTAACGGGAATACAGAAATCCAGTGGATATATAAATAAGGTTTGCGTGTTCATTAGATATTATCGTAGAATTGCTTACCTCGTAAACGTACAAAATAACCAAGTCTCTTGTATATATTTGCGTGCGCTACGTCACTCTTGCACGTAAATATCTCGCGATATTTTCACCGCACTAGATTTCACCGTGGTATGTATTTCGCACAACGGAATATACAAATCAGTATACCAATAAGTACAAAGTCGTGAGATCTATACACTATCTATATATATATTTACGTATCGAGCGATCGATTAATCAATCAATCAATCAAGTCTTGGGAGCAATCGAGGTAACGCGTATCGATGACAATCGTGCGGTCAAACGTATTCACGTTTTTCAAAGGAAAAGCCGAAAATTACCATTTTCAGAGAGTTTCGTGACACGAGACTATTTCAATAAAGGTACAAAATCAGCGAACTATAAATTTCCGATTTTTAACAATCTGGAGTGAAATAGAAATTTACTCTTTCTCTTAAAATGTTTCTTAATTAGAAGAATGTAAATATACTGTTATATTATTTTCAACCTATTGAACATATTAAGAGGAAAAGTAAATTTCTATTTCACTCCAGATTGTTGCAATTCGGGTAGAAACATTTTATTTTGCATAAAGATTCTCTTAATATGTTTAATAGATTGCAAATAATATCTATATACAGGGTGAGTCACCTAACGTTGCCACCTCAAATATCTTTGCCGTTTTTAAAGCCTAAGTATGAAGTCTATAAATAAGGGGCTTCGAAAATTAGTGAGTGATTAATGAGTAAACTGCGTATTTTTAATGGTTAATGCAAAATAATAAATGTTCTGTGTCTGTTATATGGACTAGGAGCTAGTTAGAAAGTTTATACGTGCATGGGTAATTATAGTCACTCAATTCCTAATGAAAGGGACTATCATTGTAGGTGTTTAAAAAAAGGGTGCTTCCATTTTAAAAAATGAAGCTGACCTTGATATCTCTAAAAAAATCACATAAAAACGAAAATATTTTTGGTATCATGTGAGCGCCATTCAACCACTCAACTTTGTCCTTCAGACATTTGACGTATCTTTAAAAACGACAAAGATATTTGACGTGGCAACGTTAGGTGACTCACCCTGTATATAATATAGAAAAGTATGAGTGTATGTAAATACTTACATATATATGTATGATCGCATCGATCTGAGTCGATGGGTCTGTCGCACGTGAAGTCATCGGATCGCGTGGTTGTAAATAATCGGCCGGATCGGAGCTGATCCGTGCTCGTTTTTTGTCTGCTATAATAACCTTTTGAGGTATACCGCCAGTGGGTGGGCACAAGCCGCCCGGAGGGCCGCGAGCAGCTAGTAACAGTATATTTACATTCTTCTAATTTGTTTACAATTCCAAATTACACCTACTCTTTTTTGTTATAAATGCATAAAATGGGGAGAAGGTGAAATACGATCACGCTATTAAAACGATACGTTTTTGGTGGGCAGGTGTAAAATTCCAAGATGCATCATTGCAAAATAGTGTTCTTTAATTCTTCGTACATACCAATAATGTGTACATACACATGTGTATTCTCGTATGTTTATACGGCATGAATCACATATATTACGAACAAAACGTGTTAAAATTCTAGGATAACAAAACATATAAAAAAGAAAAAAAAAGAGACATTATGTATCACATTTTCGATGATCGTAGAAAAAAAAAACACTCCAAGCGCAATTGTTAAATAACGATCAGATTTTTCATTTCCCTTCTTATAATTTGTACTGTCGCATTAACTTTACAACTTTAGAGATACTCAGCTTTGGATAATATTTGGAACACAGCGCTTACTTTCCGTAGAAATTTGTGGCGCGCGATTCGCTTTGTTTCTATTCTAGTATACCTAATATACCTAAGACCGCTTATCATATTTCTTGTGCTTTATTATCAAAATTAGAGAAAAAGATCACGAATAAGCACGCAAATGACCAGAAAAAAAGTGGAGTTAGTTGTTGAAGCGATCGATTCCGATTCCAATTCCGACTCGGTGCACTCGACACTCGACACTCGACACTCGACACTAGGCGTTCTATAATCTCCTGGTGACGAAATTGGTAACTCGTGTTCATCTTGTTCGTTTTCGCACCATACAGAAGCGCGTTTCAAGATTGGTCTCTTACGACTACGACACAACGTCAGACGTTTCATCAACGATGATAATTGAAGGCACGTATCCAGACAAGAGTTTCTTCTCGATCGAGCCGCGAGTTTCGCGTATAAAATAGTCATGCTCGTTGCTGCTGTTATTGTTATTGCTGCTGCCGCTGTTACCACCGCATCATGAATCTCAATTATAATGTACTGTACTCTTGCACAATCGATCTACACCAATTCATACTGGTCTCCCATGAACGCGAAATCTATACAAACACGTGTATTCGAGATGTCCGTGATTGCTATTCACTCTTAATTCCACAAACTTGTACGGAGTATTGATGGTTGTGTTCTACGAATAAAAATAGTAAACAGTTTAAACAACTTTCGAAATCGGGGAATCTTACGATATTGAAAGCGACCTTACTTGAACGGGAAAATATTGTAAATTGTCATCGGTGGCAGCAAACTCGTAGTCTCCAAACATCACCGGAAGGGGATCGTTTTCATCGACAAATCCCTGTACGAAGAACGAGTTTAACGAATGCGCGTCGTTATCGATTAAGAAGCGTAATCACTTACCCAAACGTTGAACTTTTTCGGAGCACTTTCCATCTCTCCATTCGGTAATATCAACTTAGGCGCGTGCTCGACCGTAAATCCAGTAACGTAAATGAAACTACGTAATTTAATTAATAAATATCCTGGAAATCCTTGAAATGCCCAGCAAGCACCAGGCTGAATTGGATTTCCTTGTATTACCGTTCGGGGATTGTTATTTTCATAATAAAACGTAAACACCAGCAATTTGAAGGCTCTCGTGTTTATATCGTATCTTTCCGTGCAACGCGTGCTGATAATTTGACCTCCTACGAAACGCAATGACGGTAATACTCGAGATAGCAATAACAATAATAATAACTAGAACAGCGGATCCTTATACAAAATAAAAATTTTCTACTCTCTCTCGAATTGCAACAAACTGGAATGAAATATTTCTTTTCTGTCTTAATATGTTTAATAGGTTCTAATGATTCTTCTAATATGTTTTTACTGTTTCAAATTACACCTACTACCTACATTTTTGTCATAAATGCATAAAATCCGCTGTCCAATAACATTAGAAACTATACCTGCCGATTCCAATGCGTAATCTGGGCGGCCCGTTTTATCCGCGTCGTATATCCGCAAGGCATCTCTGACTATTTTGCGAGCTCGTTCATCGTCCGCGACAAATGAAGATTCCACTCTCCCTGTAAATATGTTAATTCCTCTTTATGGTGTTACCGTGTAATCGATAATATTTTAAAAAGCAAACAAACCAAAGAAAAACTGACTCACCAGTATTCGTATCGGTACAGGTACCGGTTTCCACATTTATATTCATATTCCTATTCGCACCCACGCCCGATTCATGTCCTTCGGCCGCAAGTATCGCACTTTGAACTGCTTTCAACAAATCTTTTTTCGACACTGATACTCCAAAATACTCGGCCAAGATTATTTCGACGAGTTTCTCCAAATCATTCTCACTGATCTGATCAAAACGAGTATTATAACATAACTTTAATTCTGAATACAATTTCTTCAAAGCGTTGAACTGTACTTTCATTACTCTAATTTCCTCGTCATTCGTACCGACTAGATCACGATATTCCATACTTTTCTCCAACGATAAGCGTAATCTATCTTATGTCATTATGTCGCTTCGAATCAAATAAAATCTCTCCGAACCATACTTGCGTACGTTCCTGGTACTTACATCGAGCCTCGACCGAACGAAATCGTTCTCCCTCAATTTCTCGATCGTTTCGTTCATATTTAAAAGACGATTTTGCATCGACGTCACGCGTAATAATAACAAAACGGAATTTCAATTCGATTGGATGCTCAAATGAACGAATATTTATTGTAAACAACCGACATTCTTACCGCTTGTTTCGTAGTTTGATCCTCTAATCGACTGATTCTACTGTGCAACTTTTCGGCGATTGTGTTGAAGTCTTCTACATTCCCACAACGTTCTGCTTTAAAAGACGATTCTCTATCGGCCAGAAAGAGTTCCGTCATTGTCCGGTGCTCGCCTCGAAGTTGTCCAATGATAGCGTCGATGGAAAGTAACGACGTCGAAATGTACAGTAAACACCAGCTACCTGAAAAAATCAAATGCAACTTTTGTTAAAACTTTGTTGATTTCCATATTCGATACAGGTATCGCGAGAAGGATAGACGAAGGGGACTCACCACTCCGATGACATCAAGATATCGATCGTGTCCACATTCCCCGTGAAGCGCGAATACTCCAATTTTACATCGCCAGTCAAGCAATCCTACTCCCTCTATCCTTCTCCCGTCTTTTAACTTATCTATTTGCCTAACCCAGATTTGTTTAAATACTCGAATCAAATCAAATGTCGTGTTACACGCGTGACGCGGAGATATTGTAAAAAGTAACATATGAACAGAATAGAAACAATTTTAGCAAACGAATGCGTTCAACAATATACGAACACACTTTCTAACATCGTTCGCGACTTTGTTCCCACAGTTGATGGAACAGTCACTCGTATTCATATTCGTATTCGGTATAAGTAAAAATGCTTTTCGAAATGATGCGAGAATAGCTGCTCAAACAGCTGTTGCGAATGCTCTTTATCATCCTCGCAAGATACGTAACGCGACAGTACGTCACCACGCACGCTACAATAGTATTTATAATTCTACGTTAGTAAATGCAGACACGCGAATTCGTTATATATAGTAAATGAAACGATCGATTAATAAAACAGGCGACAAGAATCAAAACTTCTGCCACTGTGATACTTCCAACGTATACATACAAATACCTATGTATCAAAGAAAGCAAAATGTTAGTAAGCATTACGGAAAATAAAACATCCGAGATTACGACGAAATACAAGTTTGAAACAGGATGATAAAAGGACTGTCCTAGCGTAGTGCTTAACCGAAAGTTTACCGTGAAAAATCTCACGGAGAAAGAGTCTATATCGCGATCAATAATCAGTCTAAATTCCAACCAATGTTCGGCATCTTGGGCAAAGACACGTTCACACTGGGTAGAATATATGCGGGGAAATTTCTCAGTTTCGTTAAATATTCGACGAGAAAATCGCTTTCGAAAGTTGTTATATTAACAAAATCGTAATAGATGCGACCGCACGTCTCGGTGATATCATAGGGAATATCGTGCAGCAAATCCAGACTGATAACGTTCTGTTTTTTCACGGTGTAAACGACTGAAACAAAAAGAAAAAGAAACGCCAGAATAGCTGATATTTTATCGATCTGCTCGAGGACGCCACGTCAATTGTTTCAGTTTATTTCATTTACGTTGCCGGTGAACATTTAAGAAAATCTTAAGTTAAAATGATTTGACATTTGTCAGCAATTACCCATTAGAATAAGCAATGGTAGTAGAGTGACCCAAAGGATCTTAGGACTTCTTTGCTGCATCCATTTTCGAATATTCGAAACTCTACTCAGTAGCCACGAATCGAAGAAAAATGCTTTAACCATAAAGACATAAACATACTGCAGACAACGGTCAACGTATTGCCACGCTTTGTACCATTTAGATTCTGCAATCGAAAGAAATTCACAAATATATCAATCGATTTTCAATATTATATAATTTGCTGGAATTATTGGTTTAACAATACCGTGTCTCGAGTATTCGTAAGATTCGTGATAGTGTCTTCTTCTGACTGTCTTGAGCTTTAAAAACTCAAAGAACCTGTTGAACCACAAAGTAACGATCGATGTAAATCGCATGAAACGTTTCGTTATTGTCCATTGTTCTTTCAATTTTGTATTTGAGTCAATACGGGCTGTGAAATTCAGCTTGTGAAATTCAGCTTGTCTAGGACAAACAAAAAGGAGCAAGTTGTACTTTTCTACAAAAGCAATAATCCGCATAATTTGTCAATATCTTTTTTCTTCATACCTTGAACGAGCATTCGTTGATCCTCTAGAATCCGTATAGATAGTTTGTTTATTGCAAAAGTGTTGTTCCACTACATATGTCTTCGTGTAATCGATTTTGGACTTTCTGTGCTCACTGACATTCTGTGTTGAGCAAGAAAGGTGTCGATAACTCTGAAATACATCTTAGAACAATTTGATTTATATACTGTACTTACCAAAGAATTCAGGGAGATTGTTTCATATCTGTCAGATAAATCTTCTTTTTCACCCTCCTCCGAAGAATAATCGCTAGTTACCATCCTGTGCGCAGAAATATCTTTGCTTTTCTTCTGATATTGTTCATCATACGAGCTGTCTTTCTTCTCGTTCTGACCATTCGGCCATTCTGGCCTTTTACTATGATTATTGAATGCGTCCAAGGACATGATTTCTTCCTTTCTTTCAGTTATCGTTTCCATGCTTTGATCGTGCATCTTGCTACCAGTACTGGATCTAATTAGCAAAAATAGTTGTAGTTTTAAAATTAAAATCACGATCGATATATCTTGTGCTTACAAAATTCTGAATGCAGACCTTTTGCCATTTATACTTTCTCCAGGCGTACCGGATCTGTCTCTGCTTCGACTTCTCAAATTGTAATGGCGATCCAGGATATCTGATTCTGCTAAGGCAAGGCTTGGAACCAAGGGAACTTCAGAACGAGATCTCCTTCCGCTTCGTAATTCATAATATTGTTGTTCGTTCTCCATAACGCTAACAAAATAAAAAATAATAAGTTATATCTCGAGAAAATACATATAAACCAAACTGATACTTAAAGGGCATTGGCTTGAGATGATTTTAGAGACTGTAACATCTTATCGCATGCCTACTCTGTCAGCTAAAAATACTTATAATCCCTCCCAACTGAAAGATATCCGTACAAAGTCCTTCCCTGTTGGTTTCTATTTCAGGCATGCTTTTTCTTTTCGTCCCTTTCACTCTCATTGACTCCAACATTTTTTCGAGCAAACCCCCGTAACGCGGCAGCTTGAGATTTAACGCGTCGTGTAAACCGATACTATACATGTACACCGTACACAATGCGAAATTACGTGTTTTTATTACTCTCTTCGTATACGTATATGTATGTGTATACTAATTCATCTATTGTATACATATATAGCTGAACTAATTTCGTTGAAATCGCGAAACAATCGCGCAACACATAAAGATAATTCTCACATTCAATCGAAGTAGTTGAATCACAAGGTAAATAAAACACCATTCGAAACATTCACCAGAAAACTTTACATTTCAGTAAATTATGGATATTACGAATACGTTGATAATGTAACGCAACATAATCTCGTCATTCATATTCCCGAAAAGTTTTCTATTTATAGACAACTTACCGATACTATGTGATAGAAATTCTTGATTCTTCATAAATGATTAAACGTGTCGTGCCTTTAGATGGATACGTAAATGTTCAACATGTAATACAAATTGTGCAAAATTGTATTTTTCAATGTTGCTCGAAACTGTTTGTCAAAATTTATATATTTGACTAAGAGTAGTTCAGCACGACAGTTCCAACGAGTTGGAAGAAGAAAACGATCCGATGCACAGTATCAGTAATTCAGTAATAGTGATGCGCTGTACTACTGGCCACCGACAATCGTGAGTCACGATTCGTGACCTCCTAAAACTTTTGCCATTTTCTTACGCCCTCTACGATATATTGTGGCCGGAGTAAGAAACAGAAGGCCACTGACGGCATCTCGTCGGTGCAGAAGACCACTGAGAAGATGCTCATCTCTATTCTCATCACAGACGAAGTCTGTGGTCAATATCTCAGCCTTAGACTTATTGTTAGACCATATTGGACCATATGTACTCAGTACTCACAGTACTCAGTACTCATAGACCCGGCATAGGTATTTATATACTAATCCTAGACAACCAAAAATCCAAATTTGGACGACCTCGTGTAGGCGCATATGCCGCGCTTGTGTCGATCGTAGGACCAGGGATATGGACATGGGCACAGCGAAGGCACAATGCCGGCCTCTGGACTCTGGACAGTCTGTCTGGAGTCTGGACCCCGAATTTGCCTTTGTTTGAGAGGGCAGCACGGTTGCACTGATGTGGCGGATGCCGTTTTCCAGGACAGCACCGTCGGTAAGGGTAGGTCGCACTAATGTGGCAGATGTCGGCGAAGTAAACTTTTATTGTACCAAATATACAGCACTCGTTCTTTTTACTGACAATTGAAATACCAATTTTTGAATGCAGGATTTTATTTTGTGCACATGAAAGGAGAGAAAACGAGGGAAACAGCATCCGCCACATCAGTGCTGCCCTCTTAAACAAAGGCAAATTCGGGGTCCATAGGCCGGCACAGGCGCGGCATATGCGCCTATTTACACGAGGTCGTCCAAAATTGAGCCAATTGGGCCTTGAGCAACTCCGAGCATTGTCTTGGACAATATTGTGCCCGTTTGTGCCCTAGGCACGCTGTGCTCAAGGATCACCTGGTTGTCTGGGATATTATAGGACGGAGTGTTCCAAGATAACGGAGTATCTTATTCCAGGTATGTGTCTCTATAGTAACTGAACATTTGTTAGGAGAGGGAATACAACTTGTATCCCTACTCTTTGATCGAACGTGATCGAACGATACATACACCACATAATTTAAAATTTTGTCTGGTGACCCTGCTTTGAGTTTCATCTTTTAGCAAGTTGCCTAAAACTTCGGATCGTACGTGTATGAGATCCCAAAAACAGCGCACGATTTCTAGGACGCGTGTATGAATCGACCTTTACTCGTACCAGAGAGTCTCTGCTCGTACCTATAGTACACACACGTATCTAAATAAATATAAAGTACAAACGAGATAAAATCGTATAAAACGAAAGAAAAGCGTTGAGTTTACACGCTGGGAATAATATTATCGATGAAGATATTTAAGAGCGTTATAGAAAAGGAGTGCGACAATAGATGATTAATTAGTAAGAACAGTCTGTGACATATTACGTTTGACATATTGTTGCAGTATGAATTATTACAAGGCTGGCCGAGGAGAGTGACTGTACTGACTGTAGGACTCACCCCCGCAGAATCATGCACAGTCCTTTAGGTCTGTGGTTGATAGTTGGTAGTTGGGGTACATACAAACATTAGGTACATACAGGTACATACTGTATATCAGTCTGGAGGGAACGAAAGGTTTGAAACTGTGGTCTGCAGACTACGAGCTGCGGACTGTGGACTGTGGGAAGCGAGTGCAGATTGCAGATACAGACACGGGTCACCTAGTCCACCAAACAAAATATGGACGCCGTAGGAATAAATACGTCCGATTCGGCGCAAAATGAGGAGGAAAGCATCGTGTCGACGGTGGAAATATGTCGTGTTTGTCTTCTGGGTAATCTAGTGATGCGGGACTTGTTTCTAGAGAACGAGGTTTCTTCTCTATCGGCGAAAGCGATGAGTTTTACAAACGTTAAGGTTAGACCTGCCATTTAGAGGTTACATTTTATAGAAAACGTAGCAAGATCGAATGTACATTCGTCTAACTAGAAAGATGAAAGAGCCTTTGATTAATAGCATGTTCTACGTCACGTTATTAGACAGATCTATATTGTACGTTTGGTATTTGATCGCGCGAGACTCTTCTCTGTTATGCAAACTTTTGCAAACATAGTAAAGAAATTCAACGATATTATCGAACGATTAACTACATATGTAAATATTTAGAAGCTTGATTAACGGTGTTGTTCGATTGTTTTAGATGCTACCCGGCGATGGATTGCCAACGCGAGTATGTTGCGTATGCGCGGATAAACTTGAATCCGCGTACGAATTCAAGCTACAGGTGGAACAAGCTGACACGGTTCTAAGAGAGAAGTTTGTCACGATGAACATGAAGGAGGAATTATTTTTTAACGAAGTTGAAGTACACCTGGAGGTAGGAGAAAGAAACGAGGACATAGAACGGATGCATATAGAGAATCATTACGAAAACACGGTAGAAACATTGGAGACAATGTCCGGAGATGAAAAGTCATCCCTTTTGAAGGATCAGTTGGCTTTGTTGCAAGTGGGGAAGTTGGCTGAACAGGAACAAACGATAACCGGTAGATAAAAGGTTTTCCTTTATAGAATTAAAAAAGCTTTACGTTTACATTCTATTAAAAGTCTTTTCGCGTTTAGAACAGCACGATAGTACGGTGATGGAAGAAGGGATCGTGTCGGAACAGATGTTGGATGAGTGTTCCAACAGAGAGGAAGATAACGGTAAGACTGTGGACATTATAACCAAGGACGAAATAATCCTGAAACACGAGAATATATCGACGGCAGAGCACGATTACATATTGCATCCAGACTGCATACTGCAAAACAATAGTCAACGAAAAGAAGGAACAGGGGAACAAGAAGAAGAACGAGAAGAGCAGCAGTTGATATCGGAAGAATCGTTTTCGCGCGACGATTGCGTACAGTATGTAAATATGTTGGTGAAAGCAGCTGACGTGACTCGTAAAGAAGACGGAGGAGACGTAGATCCGAGCGAAATCGAGCAGCCCGATAAAGAGGGTTCGAAAACAAATGCAAAGCTGGAAGCAGATTCTCAGTGTCAAAGCGAGACGAGAAGAAGCAAACGTAAGCTAGTTCAAAGTAGCATGCACTCCATGCGAGATTCCGACGAGGAGAATTATTTTGAAAACTTAAATCTAAGTTCGCGATTGAAGAAAGCCGAGGACTCCGATAAATCGGAAAGAATATTTTTCATGTGTTACCTTTGCGACAAAGAGTTTTTATCGAAAAACGTTTTACGGGAGCATATGCATTCCCACGAGGAAGTCCGAGAGGTATTGTCGTTGCGAAAATCCGTGGAAAAGCCAGAGAAAGATGTCGAAAGATGCAATAATCTCACGAAATTACCTCCATCTGGTAAAAGATCGAACAAATGCCCCTACTGCGGTAAACAATATATATACATAATATCGTTCAGCAAACATTTGAAGATGCACGAGAAAGAGAAAGAAGAGGCAAAAGAGGAATCGTTGCCGTTAGAAATATCGTTTCACGAAGATGAGCACAGTTTGGATTTCGAGGATTTTATGGATAAAGATAACATGAATTCTGAGTACCGAAAAAGAGTCAGGAAAAGAGAAGGTGTGGCTGTAACAAAATCGGAGAAAGAGGAACCAATGGTAGAGCAGACGGAGGAAGAGCAACAGGCAGAGGAGGAAGAAGCCGTAGACGCAGAAAAGGAGTCCGAGGGTACCGGACGCGAGGAGAAAGCGAAACGGAAAGAAAAAGAGACAAGCAGCGAGGGTAAAGAAAGGATCTGTAATCGAAACGAAAATGGGGAGCGAAAGAAACGCGAAGCACGCGTAGAATCGTCTTTCGCGTGCGACAAGTGTCTAGAAAAATTCTCTACTAGACGAGGTTTGCGAAAACACTCGATTTCGCATGTTACTCTCAGATGTAGCGTATGCGAAGAAGAGTTCGACTCGTTGGAGAAGCTGAGAAACCATCGGGCAAAGCATGTCGTTGAAGGTGTATTGTCCGAACAAGATCTGGAAACGGGTACGGAGTTTCCGCTTGATAGGGATGAAGATGGCTGCCGGGTTGTCGGGGACAAACGGAAAGGAGAAGAACAGGTACAAGGACCTCACGAAGGAAAAAGGCGGAAAGAAAAGGAGGGGGAACGGGTACGGGAACGAGAAGCCCAGACACAATTGTCGGAGAACGTATTGAAGAGAAGCGCAAGGTAGGTAGCATGTAAAATTTGTCATACTGCACTTGTATACTCGTATACTGCACATTCAGTAATCGTAAATGCTGACAATGATCGGATAATGATGTTGTTTTGTTTAGAAACACGGAGATGCATTCGGAGGCCGAGTTCAGTTGTAAGGTATGCCATCAGCGATACACGAGAATGGATTTGTTGCAAAGGCATATGGAGCAACACGAGCGTATTAAAAATTACAAATGTACAGAATGCAATAAAACGTTCGGTAATGAACTGACTTTACGAAATCATCTTATAGCTACGAATCACAAAACTTTTGTCCGAGGACAGGAGTACGATCCAAACAAACGGATCAAACGAGTGGCTGCAAGAGCAGCTCAGAAAATAATTGATAAAATTAAGACGGAAGACGGTCTGGAAGATTACGAGGACGAGGATGAGCGGGAGGAGAAGATAGCCGAGCGTAAATCCACAGACGGAAGAAACAAGCGTGAGATTTTGTCACCGAAGAAACACAATTGCTCGAAAAAGGAGCTGGAATGCACGAGCTGTAACAAAAAGTGTAGCTCGAAACAGACGCTAGCGAAACACATGGAACAACACGTGAAGGAGGAGAAAACTGTCAAGGTGGAGAGAGAGAGGGAGAGAGAAAAAGAGAAGGAACGAGAGAGGGAGAGGGAGAGAGAAAGGCAAAGACAAAGGCAGGGCACCTTTGGCGACAAGAAAGAACGACAGAGGAGCTGCGCGAACAAGGACGCGGTTGAATCGAGCGAGGTCAACAAGGACGATGACTACGATTCAGATTTCGAAAGCGGGTTGGATTG
The DNA here is from genome assembly GCA_963966675.1 of Lasioglossum calceatum. Taxonomy (NCBI): domain Eukaryota; kingdom Metazoa; phylum Arthropoda; class Insecta; order Hymenoptera; family Halictidae; genus Lasioglossum; species Lasioglossum calceatum. The sequence continues at coordinate 698,671 of OZ016544.1, forward strand.
GCCGATGGACAATCACGAATGCGTAAAGTGCAAGAAACGATACAGCACGAAGAAATCGTTGCTGCGCCATCAACTTTTGCACGAGGAACCGAACTTCGAATGCGACATTTGCAACGTGAAATTCTATCGTAAAGACAAGTTGAAAGCTCACTACGATAAGTGCTCGGAAAAGAACCCTGACCAGGTGAGAAAATGCAACATCTGCGGGGACAGTTTCGAAAATAACGAGATATTGCGAGAGCATAGATCGAAACACGTGACAGAAGGCATTCTCACCGAGGAGGACCTGAGGGATATCGAGCCGCGGCCAGAAGAGAAGAAGCCGGGAGAGAAGATCGGTAGGAAAAGAAGGACCGATATAGTGGGATTGGAGTGTACCGAATGCAACAAACAGTACACCTCTAGGAAAGGGCTACTGCGTCACATTCAGGTTCACGAAGGGAAGAAGTACCTTTGTGACATATGCCCGAAAAAGTTCTACAGAAGAGAACATTTGAAGATACACGTGGCCAAGCACAACATGATCAAACCGTACAAGTGTACGCGCTGTACGAAACGTTTCATCAAAGAAGAACAACTGACCAATCATTTGTCGAAACACGATCGAACATTTAAGAAGAATAAAGAAACTGATAGCTCGAAAAGATTTCTTTGCGAGATTTGCTCGAAAAGTTTCACCCAATCGACGACGTTGATCGCGCATCTCAGGGCTCACAACGGCATTAAACCATACGTTTGCGAGGTCTGTTCTCGACCGTTCACTACAAACGCCTATCTAAAGATGCACATGAGAACGCACACTCAAGAACGGCCGTACATTTGTCAGTACTGTTCGCGCGCTTTCGCCAGAGCCGACACGCTCGCAAATCACTTGACATCGCACACCGGCGAGGCCAAGTATCACTGCAAGTACTGTCCGAAAAACTTCCGTCGCCTGAAATCTCTGAAGGAGCACGTTTTCATTCACACGGGTCAAAGACCGTACGCTTGCCCGACTTGCGACCGCCGTTTCAATAACAACGGAAGTCGCTACGCCCATAGCAAGAGATGCAAACAAAATTTTGTTCAAAATCAGAATCGTGGCCAATCGTTGACGCAAGTACAATCTTCCCAGAATCAGCAAAGAATATTGCATCAGCAAACCACTCTTGCACAGACGCAACTGTTGAAAGCGCAGAACATTAAAACTATTACGATCACCAGACAACCAGATGCCGTTGCTGCTCAACACGTCGCGCAGCATCAAGAAATAATAATGCCCCTGATCTTTCCTTTGACCGTTACAGTCGCCGATATCAGCGAAGAAGTTATATTACCGGAAGGAACCAAATTGTTTACGACCACTTAAGCTGCAAAAGTTTATCGGCGTTTTTGTTTTAAACAATTGTCGCCTATTCATCTACATACATCGGACAAGGCTGAAGCCTAGTGGTAGATGGATCGGCCACACCAGTCGATTTCTTCTCTCTTCCTCTCTTTGATTGTCGATCATTCGCGAGTTTTTTTATAACGTCGAACACGTTTCCTCCGTGGTAATTAATAAAGGGAGGCAGGGAGAGACAGGTATATATATTAATAAATTACAAAAAAGATTGAACAGAGAGGGTGAAACAAGTATCGAAATTGCGAACCATCTGAGATAATCTTTTTAATTTTGTACTATACGTTGTATATCTCTGTTTATATCGAAACAAATTACGGAAGCCGTAGAATATATGGGGATATGAGATGACACAGTCTCGAAAGTGTAACAAACAATGAGGGAGGATAGGAACTGTGCTTTGTCTTGCTTTCGACGAATACAAGATTTATTATTCACATCAAACATGCTATTTTTAAACATATTCTCATTATTTCTGAACCGTTCTTCATCGTTAATGGTTCATTTAGTTTCCGGCTAAAACAATTAACGTTGCATAGGAATACGTGTTACGTGTTTGAATACGTAAGTAACGTAAAACAATTAAAGAAATACGAGTACACACACATCCACATACGTGTATATACGTATGCTTATTGCTATAACAGCAAATCGTTGTAGGAATTCTCTTCTGAGAATGCATCTTCTTTTTACTTTATGTTTTTTTCCTCTAGACTTAGCTAACTTTCGATGGAAGCGTTGCGCGCACAAACATCTCTCGGAAGGGTTGGACATTCGCTAGCGAAGCAATACGTTGTTGTTCTTTCAGTTGAATAGTTCATTTTATTTTATTATGACGCTAAACTTTGATGTACATACCGATTGATTTTTAAGAGAACCATTATCCAAAGATTGTATCATAAATTACACGACGAGTGTAACATAATTTTTTACGAAATATGACTTTCGGTCGTTAGATTACAATAAAAACGCGATATAAAATTGTATACAAAATTTATTGCGTCGGTAGTAACGCCGGAAAAACGAATGTACTCCCTGTAATAACGTGTTGAAAAATTTCGATCGATAGATGCAAACGTATTCGCTATCCATTATACCTAGTATACGATATCTTTCGTACGCATTTATTCGATCGATTCGTTCCATTCTTCAAAAACCTTACAAAGTTTTCGAACGTTCTTTTGTTCTATTGTTATTGTTATTCTTATCTTATTTATGGGCATGCATACAACTATGCAATACCAAGCAAGTGTATTGACGAATTGGCAAAAAATCACGATCGAGGATGGTAGAGAAACCGTTGCAACTGTCGGTAGTAACCTTTTACTGCAACATGTCGAATGATTGAAAGTTTACGTTCATTAAACATGGATCGTATTTTGTGATTTATTTGTACATAAACGTAAATACTGTGAATAAAGCATTTGTAGTGGTATCAAAGTATTTCATATCACGCTTCTCGATACGAATTTGACGATGGTGTAAGCTAGTTATTCACTGTCAGATGAAAAGATGGAACGGTCTCGATGAAATGCGATTTGTTCGATTCATATTTTATTAAGTTTTTTAGCGTACGTTTCATTGTTCATGTCCTTAAATCTCCATGACTGCGCAGACGATTATCCGTCGATCACCCACAAGACATTTATACCTGAAGTACCTAAATTTACACGACCCAACATGCCGTTATCTCTCGTCTTAACGATATATAGGAACAACAGTAATATATGAAATAAGTTGTTTCTGCCCTGAAAACGAATGAAGAAAGACGATTAAGTTTTTAAATGTCGATCGTGAATACCAACTGCCCCGATCCGAAATTTAATAAACGTATTCACCCGCTGTATTTCTTCGTAGTCGTTAGGCAACGATTCACCGCTGTGCGTTAAACTGTAATAAGGTGGGTTTATCGATTGGCACACTATAATGGGTCCTTTGCTACGTGGTAACGACATTCCAGATCTAGCCATGTACCTGGAGGTAAAGGGTCGTGCGTCGGGTTGATCTAATGGCGCTTCCAATTGTGTGTCCATGTATGTAGACACCAAATGCATGATTATCTGCACAAGTTTCAGATGTGCGCATTAAACAGGTCATTCTAAGTACATTTCCTACATTCTACACAATTGACGGCACACGAGACTTGGTAAATTACCGCCGAATCTGTCGGTAGGCTAGAATCCCATTCTTTGCCACCGTGACAACCACCGCCGTTCCATTTGAATTCGCTCATAGAGCCTCCTTTTGCGAGTATTTTGATCCTATTGATTAAATATTCCTGATTATTGGAAAGCTCCAAAAACGGTACCAAAGTCGGTAATGTGGGAATTGCGGTAACTAAAAACGGTGCTTGAGCAAGTTTTCGCAGTCTATCCAATCCCACGTGTCCTGGTTGGGAATCGCTCAATCCGTGACGAACTAGAGCGGAGCAAATATTATCAATTTCCATAGCTACACGTTCGACAACCGTCTTACTGATCCACTAAAATACAGAGTACAGAACGGTTTCGTGATTAACTCGTGCTCAGCACGCAACACTCAAAGCATTTACTTCGAATAAAATTAGTAGACTCCGGATGTTTATGCAAAATAAAAAGTTTGTTTATATTATTCTTTAATGATTTTAATGTGATGAAAATAATATATTAGACTACAATAAATTTATTTATTAATAAAATAATATATTTTAATATTTTCACTGTTTTAAATTGCACTTGCTCGTTTTTGTTATAAATGCATAAAATCCGGAGTCTAATCGTTAGTTTGACTTACCATGCGTAGATTAGCCGTCCACTCGTTCACTTTGTTAGGATCGATTCTATATTTTCTCCAAACATCCGATACTCCGAGCATACCCCTGGGTGAATGTCCTTCTTCTGCGCCGGGGCTAGCAGACTTTGACTTATCTACAAAGTTAGAATACATGTGCGTATCGATAACGTGGTTCAAGCTCGACTATCTTACAAATATGTTGCTCTACAACATTACCAATAATGGGCGCTAACTGATACGCGCATCTTCTCAATAACGGCGAAACCTCCCCTGGACTTCTAATCGCAGGATGCGACCAGAACGAGCTAAGCAAGTTGGAGGGTTGATCGATATCGGTGGACAGAATGTGCTTCCTTTGTCGAGTTTCTTCCAAATAATTTTGTAGTTCTTTCTCGCTTTGAATTAAATCCTCTCCAGTTAAATTCCCATTCGTCGAAGTATTAAGAGATTTATTGAACGAGCCATTGGGGCTTGATGTGGATTTCTGAGATGTTGGACTGCCATACTTGCAAAACGGACTGGTTGATGTGAAGTTCTCTTGAGGAATGGAAAAAAGAAAATGTTACTAAATACAACATATGTATTTATACATTCAAAGATTAGAATACTAAAAAAACAAATACGTTTCGTACTGGATTCGTTCAATCCTGGAGAACCCAGAGACGTCAAACGTCTGTTGAGACTAATGCAAGACAAATTCAAAGGGAATATTGGCTCCGATGACTTCTGAGGCGAGGGAATTTCATTTTTGAAAATAGGATCGTCCTCTGATACTCCTAACAATCGTCTTTGTCTAGGACTTAGGATAACTGGCTTTAAAGTGAAAGTTGCCCAAGTGTATCGTATAATGTGATAAAGAGCATTCAATGCGAATATAGAGGCTAGACACCATTCAACCCAACAAAATGGTTTGTATGCGGCGCCTCCGTACAATCTGCAAAACAATTGAGAAAATAGTGTAAGCTTTGATCTTTAATGCTGATCATTACACTGCGGATCTTTATGCGTTTATGAAAAAATTTGTTGGGTGAAGAATAACACAGTAAAAGATTAGGAAAATTTAAGAGTATTGTGATGTTGTTTCTAATGCATCAAAGTTGTTAAGCGATGAAATCAACTTTTACTTTATTCTTGCTGGCCACAATCAATGCAAAACGTTTTTATTTTGCATAAAGATACGCAGTCTACTGATTATGTTGATCGTCGGTTCATTCCAAATACTTTAACTGTTTCAGTCTCTTACATGTCAAATACGATGATTCCAAGCAAAGAGCTGTTGACGAAAAACCACGTGATGCTGTTTCTGGCTTTATTTTGAGCCTGTCTGACATCGAGTGTCTGCTCTACTTGAGGTTTAGCGGTTAAAACTCTAAAAGCGTATTATTATTTAGTAATTGTTTCAAATTCGACAAGTCGACACTCTAACCTTTCTTGAAACGAAATCTTTTGAGTCAGCCGGCTTACCTTGCATTTGGAGAAATACATCGCATAGGAGAACGAAAACTGCTCATCTTTTATTGGTATATCCTATAACTACTTCCCCAAACAGTCTTAATACCAGTTTATTAAACAAAAAAAATAACAAAAATAGTAACTTCGTAAAATGTGCCTTCGTCGAGCGCTACGCTAAAACGAATTTATACGATTCGCGCGCCGTGCTAGCGCTACCTCGGATGTTTCGGATACGTTCGAAATGTTCGAAAAAGCCAATGGACGACCGAGTCTATTGGTGGGTACGCTGCGTACGCATTGCTTATAATTTCGATTTCATTCGAATACAATGACTCGCATGGCAGGATAGAAGTTATATATTTTAGTTGTAACTGGGAGAAGCGGATGAGAACGAAGAATAAACAATTTTAACATGTTTAATTTTTGTATTTCAAGATGCAGATGATTTAGTTAGTTTAACAAGAATCTTATTCTTTGCCACGTTATCGCCTATCGAACACAAAATATCTTCAACTGTTCCGTTCATGGTCGCTCTAATGATATGCTGTGAACAAATCAAATAAATTTTCAATTAACGATTGGATAATGATTTAAGAAGGTAGACTCTTCTCATTTCTCGATAATGCATGCGATGGGGTTTTTCAGTGGTCAGAAGCGATAGATAGAAGATCAATCTAGGCCGCAATCGCCCTCAAATGTCTTATTTTTACGTTTACGAGGCGCAATTATCATTATTCGGCAGCGTAATTTGCATTATTTGTAAGTATAAAGCTGCGCATGTAGCTTCATAAGGCTGCAATAGTTACATGCTGCCCAATAATGCAAATTACCTAAATTATCTTTTATCTAGCGCTTTTGACTATTGAAAAACCCCATCTTTGCATTATCGAGAAATCCTTGCAATCCTAGAAACGAGTCTACTCCCTTAATAATATTTGCAAAAGATGAAAAAACCCACCTCCATCTTCATGGCAGTAATAACGAGCAAGGCATCGCCGGCTTTTACAGAGCTTCCTTTTGCAACAAATAGTTTTTCTACTAGACCAGGCATAGGACTTAGCGCTTTGCATGGATCTACCTCGAAATCGTTGCTTGTAATATTGGAACGAAATTTCATAGAGGGTTCAACGAATTGCCACTCTCGATCCTACAAATACTCAGAGATTAACGAAACTGGACACTTTGAAGTGTTATATTAACAAAGAAAGTATACTAACTTTGGTAAATAAATGTATCTTGTTATGAATCTTGATCACCGATGCTCTGGTGATTTGCCCATCGATTTCAGTACACAATTCTAACGTTGAGCTGTCTTTCTTTTTTAATGTGCCTGTTACCCTTCTCCACGGACCGATTTTATCTATTCTGACAGAATAAACTTCGGGCTCGATATATTTTACTTCGATATCGATATCGCTGTTGCAAACATTGAAACGGAAAGCTTTCGTTAGAGTATGATTTAATCTAGATCCAATTTCTGTAGCAAAAGGGCTGAAAGGGTCGGTAGTAGCAAGCGAAGATTGCAACGACAGAAGGTCTTCGTAGAATATCGAAGTGAGAACCGCTTGTATCGCGACCGAGTGTGGAACACGTAACTTTGGAAACAGTTCTTGATGATGTTCCTTTATGAATCCTGTGTGTACTTCGCCTTGTCGAAAACTAGGATGAGAACATAAATCCTTGATGAATTCTATATTGGTGTCCAGTCCGGCTATCTGAACATTATATGGAAGAATTTCATGATGATGAGTATACAGTTGCATAGATTACATTCATTACGTTACTGTATCGGTACTTACGTTGTATTCGCTTAATTTCGATCTGAGTACGGCCAAAGCTTCTCCTCTGTCGTTTCCCCAGACAATTAATTTCGCGATCATAGGATCGTAATGTACAGAAACTTCATCTTTCTCGCGAACTCCTGTATCAATCCTAATCATCTTTGGCAGAATCTTCGGTGTTCTCAAGTATAACAGCTGCCCAGCTCCTGGTAGAAAACCATCTCTTGGATTCTATGGTTTAATTTAACAGGAAAAACGAAAGAAACAGAAGAAGTAACTAAACGATACGAGAGTACAAGAAGAAACCAAAGAACGAAAGCGAAACAAAGAGTCGAATATAGAATTTTCTGGATAAAAAATTAGCTACCTCGGAGTAAATTCTTGCTTCAAATGCGTGACCAGAGAGTCCTATTTCTTCCTGTTTCAGTGGAAGTTTTTCTCCTGCCGCAACTCGTAATTGCCATTCCACTAAATCCAACCCAGTAATCGCTTCAGTGATAGGATGCTCCACTTGAAGCCGAGTATTCATTTCCATAAAATGAAAATTATTCGTGTTACGATCCATTATAAATTCCACTGTGCCCGCGCCAACGTACCCTACTGCTTTGGCAGCCTGAACTGCTGTCATACCAAGGTTGGATCTTACATCTGCTGAGATGCCAGGCTACAATATATCATGTACACGTTATGCATCTATCGTGGAATTTGTTTTCGATTGATTCATACCGCAGGAGCTTCTTCGATGATCTTCTGATGTCTCCTCTGAACGGAGCAGTCTCTTTCAAACATGTGCACAACATTTCCATGCTTGTCTGCAAAGACTTGTACTTCGATGTGTCTTGATTCGGGGATGTAATGCTCAAGCAAAACAGCTCCATCACCGAATGCTTTCTCAGCTTCGGTTCTGGCAGCCTCTAAAGCTTCCACAAACTGTGACTCGTCGAAAGCGATTCTCATTCCCTTTCCTCCTCCACCACGTACAGCTTTAATCATTAATGGAAAACCTATTCGTTTTGCTTGCAGTAGCAAACTTTCATTAGACTGTTCATCTCCGTGATACCCTGCAATGGTCGTACACAAAGTTTTTCGAATATATCGATGTAAACGTATTGTTATATGCTGTGTTTCGTTTACTATGCTCGCTTTTGTTAAACCATTCCTGATCATTAGACAGCGGATCTTTATGCAAAATAAAAATTTTCTACCTGAATTTCAACAAACGGGAGTGACATAGACATTTATTTTCTCTGTTAATATGTTCAATAAGTTGACAATGATATAAAAGTATTTTTAAATTCGTCTAATGTTTTTAATGTTATAAATTACACCTACTCATTTTTTTCATGAATGCATGAAATCCGCTGTCTACTTGATCATGGAAGAAATATTCCTACTCGACATTTCTTTTAGTATAAAGTCAAACTACCTGTTCTTTGTACATCAGTTTTGCTGGGGCAAGCAACCAACTAAAGCACAAAAACGACCAATATAAATGAAACACATTGTACATCCTGAGATAAGATCTTTGTACCGGCTATAACAGGAACTCCGGCTGCCACCATTATAGCTTTCGAGGTATTCTTTATTCCCATATCTTTAATTGCATTTGTCGGTGGTCCAATAAATGTAATGTTCTCTACTTCACAAAATTCTGCAAATTCTGCATTTTCCGAAAGGAATCCATAACCAGGATGTATCGCTTGACACTTTGATTTTTTTGCTATAGATACAAGTTTATCCTGATGCAAGTAGCTTTGACTGGAAGGTGCTGGACCAATACAGTACGCTTCGTCTGCTTGCTCCACGTGCATAGCATTACGATCAGCCTCGCTATACACAGCAACAGTTTGAATTCCTAGCCTCTTGGCAGTTTTTGCAATACGACATGCTATTTCTCCTCTATTCGCAATCAGGATCTATAATCGACAAACAAAAGTATAAAATAAGAAAATAAACTTATGTATTTTCCAAGATGTTACTTGAAATTTTTAATCTTACTTTCTCGAATCTGGTTGTTGAAATTCTTGAGATCTGCATGTCTCGAACATTTTTAATCAACTTGCTATAATATAATGTTTTATAAAGTTAATAATTTATCTATAGCAGCACCGGTTTGTTAAAGTTTACTTACTGTACAGAAAAAACATTCATTTTTTTAAATTGACTGTTCCAATGTTCTGAAGAACTATTTAAATAAGTCCAGAAATTACCAATTTGTTTATTTATTACTTCTGCCACGAAGAAATGAATAGGCATAAACTGGGCAACCGTTAATTGTTATCAGAAGGTTAAACGAGCATTTTGTTGCGCAGCAGTAGATAAGATAATTCCATAAACATGAACACAATTTTTTATACGGCTCCACAGATGATTACATCGCTAGTGTAAATTAATAATTTTCGTGTAAAATGCAAATTGATTCTCGTTACACGGTATCATCGCGTACTTATTGTTAGTAATACGATCCTACGAATGTTTAACTTTCCTTTAAACTTGGAAAAAAAATTTGGCCCATGAGGGGATCGAACCCGCGACCTTCGCGTTATTAGCACGACGCTCTAACCAACTGAGCTAATGGGCCTGCATTGGCCTGCATGGGCCTGTGCTGCACAGGCTGACAGGCTGTGTGCTGTGCATGTCGTTCACATGGAGGAGACGAATATAAATTAAATATCAATATATACCACGATTTTAAAACGTGAAATGGACTGAAAAGTATAAAATAATTTTTCTTAGCCCCGTACAGGTTCCTAACCCCATACAGATAGTCCTGAAAATTTGTGATTGTGAATTTCTAATAGCTGGCGCATGCAAGAGATAATTGATGCGCGAATAGTTCACCTACATATACATATAAGTCACTAACAATTTTATTGCACTGCAAATGATATGAACTGTTGTGTGAGTTTTCTCAACAGCAGCTACGCTGCTGTACGCTACTCTCCAGCTAATCTCTACCGTTTACCTGTTTACCATTTACCACTGTTTACCCATGTTTACCTCAACGGTCAACCAACGGTCAACGTACGAAAATTCAAACGAACTAAATAGATCTAGCACAGGGGTGGCCAACCTGCGGCGCATGCGCCAAACGTGGCGCATTGGATGATTACAAGTGGCGCATTAGTAGATCCTTGCGCCTATACAGGGTGTCCCAAAATTCCTTCAACAGCTGGAAATGGGAGGTTCCTGAGATCATCTGAAGCAACATTTTCCTTTGCAAAAATGTTATCCGCGGCTTTGTTTAGGAGTTATTAACGAAAAACACGGACCAATCTGAGCGCGACGTAGACGCGAGTTGGCACAGTCGGCCAATAGACAGTGATAGACAGTTGGCGCGCCGGGCCGACTCGCGTCTACGTCGCGCTCTGATTGGTCCGTGTTTTAATAACTCCTAAAAAAAGCCGCGGATAACATTTTTGGAAGGAACCTGTCATTTCCAGCTGTTGAAGGAATTTTGGGACACCCTGTATACTTATTCTTTTGAAGTAGGCGCCATAACTGGCCATAACTTAATCCATCTTCATATTTTCAACACCTGAGAGCAGTGATGCCAGAATCGTGGGACGTGGTATTTTTCCCCTTCGCTCGCTCAGCCGACTCGGCCCCCCACTCTGACGTACCATCGGCTCCTTACGTTGCTTCTACTGCGCACGCGCTACACACAAGCGTACCTCTAGTCTGTCCGTGTGAGCTGCCTATTCGTATTGGTTCGCTTGTGTGTAGCGCGTGCGCAGTAGAAGCAACGTAAGGAGCCGATGGTACGTCAGAGTGGGGGGCCGAGTCGGCTGAGCGAGCGAAGGGGAAAAATACCACGTCCCACGATTCTGGCATCACTGCCTGAGAGCTCACAGTTGAATTTATACAGCCTTCTAACTGTCTTTTGACAGTTTACAATTTACAATTATAGGATCGCCCTCTCGTCCAAAAGATAATTTGTCACTATTGTAGATTAGTGCTCCAATGAACGTGTGTCTTTTCAACTGGCGCAAGTTATTCCTATTTTCCAATGTTTCCAACCGCAACAACGAACGTAAGAAGTGCTAAGAAGGTAGAAAAAGTGCGAGTTGTATGACGAGTTGTATCAGTTGTATGGTGCACCTGAACTGACTTGAACTCGTATGTGAAAAAATGTTACGCATGGTAGGCAAAAGATTGGCCACCCCTGATCTAAATAGAACGTTCGATCGAGGAACCAATAAAATATTGCATTGTCATCCCGTTCTGAGCTATGTTTAAAGTTTCAAGTCTCTAGCTCATCGGGAAGTTAGTTTAATATCAATTGCAAAATTTCTACCGAACAGACAAACAAGAAAACGAGTTAATAAAAACAATAAAGTGCAATCACTTAGTTGAATAAATTTACAAAATTCATTTTAAGTTTATTCGATATTTTTAGATATAAATATTACAACAAGTTCGGTTTTATACAGATAAATACATGTTTTCCCTAAACGATACAGACTATCTTGCAAGTATGTAGTTTAACGTTATCAATTTAAAAAGAAAAAGAAACAAAGAACAAATTAAAAGTGTAAAGCAGGTGAATAACCATGGCAGATTTTTAATGTTTTTCTACATGGTTCGTAATCGCACACCTCTATATCTGATTCTGATGTTGTATCGATTTCAATAATGTTAATGGTTCTTCTCTGGTCATCTAGTTCTAATACTTCCTCATCCTCGCCAGAACATACATCTATCTCTGATTCTATATCATTATCTTGATTTTTGAAATCTATCACCCTATATATAGAAGAATTATAGTCGACTGTAGAGTTTTCCATACTGTTTGAGGCATTATCCTCCTGCTCACTTTCAGTAATAATATCATCGATTATTTTGTATATAGGTATATCAGTTTCATCAGTATCATTGACTGCGTATTCAAGCACAGTTTCATCTTTTATCAGTTTATCATCAATCGTATTCGCATTCTCTAATGAACAAATAGACTTCTTATTCTGAACTATGTTGGTACTTTTGACGTTTGCGTTCGAGATAGAGGCATTGTTTGAAGAACAGAGCGAAATTAGTAATTGAGTGCGCAGATTTATATACGACTGTACATTTTGAAAGCATCTAAGACACAAATTAACCAACTGCTGGTTCGTTTCTATGATCTGTGAACCGATAATTGTATTTATAGTTATATATGCTAAATAATTTAAAAATAAATTATTCTAAAGAAACATATATAATATTTATACCTTCAGGCCTGTGATTAATTCAATGCTGTCGCTTAATCTGATTTCTTCATCTCCTTCAGAATTTTTAGAGTGTACAGAAATCCATAAATTTTCATCAAATATGTTTTTCCGTTCATCAACTGGAATCGATTTGAAGCATCCACAACAAACGCTTTGCTAAACATGTAAACGTGTAATTAATATTATTACGAAGAAAAAGATTATATTAAGGTTATGTTCGATAAAATTTTTGTTATATTACGAAGAGTGCAAATCTCACTTACCATTTTGTATCAAACTGAAAAGTATAGTATATGCGTTTTCAAAGAAATCTTGTACAGTTTCAACAAATTATTTGAATGTCTTTCGATACACTTACATCATGCAACGTTATGGTAAACAACAGAACTAAAATTGGCTGAAATTAAATTACGTGGGAAACAGTGCTGCCGCTGCCAGATGATATCCAAATCCAATGGTCCAAACTGGGAAATATACCGGTGGTATACGCCGTATACTATACGGTATACATATATATATAAAACGATATATACTTTCATATTGAAATCGTTTAATTTATTCTGGTATAAAATTTGCTGGTAGTGGGTTTTTTTAATATTACTTAAAGAAACAAAAAAAACCACTATGTATATTATATATGCTATGATGCAGCTATGATGATTATTTATTATACTGTACAATGTAATTGTTGTTTTAAATTTGGTGATCCTGCAATGGAGAGGATATTAAATTTAAAAGAACACAGTCCGCTTCTAAAATCGTTAAATCGGTAGTCGATCCTAAGAATCTTGTAGACAGTTCCAAATCTTTTATTCTGAGATTAACTTTTGATCCTTTAACGTATTTACTGGAAAACAACAGGACGAATAAGGTTTCGTTATGACAGTAAATAATATTTTTATGACTTACCTCGAATTCTTTTTAGGTTTTGGACACACGCAATGAAATTTCCATCCAAAGTCAATATACAAATCATTCCCAACAACGTTAAAAACTTTTCCAACTACAACCTTCCCTTCGGGATCTCCAAGCTAAAATGCAAACGGATTCTATTGTATAAGAAAAATGTTGAAAGCAGATCGATTACAATAATATAGAATATAGAACATTTACGTCTATAAATTTGGAACGTCGAAGCATCGTAGCGAACGGACGAGGCTGTGATTGTTTTGAAACATCATCGGTACTTTCGAGGGTCGCGAATTTCTTGTAAGCTTGAGCGAATCCACTTGGCTGTAATCTTGTAATATCAACATTTTGTTCTTCCGTATCTTTTACACCTTCGTTTGAACTTTTCTCTGTACTACATTTTCGCACGAGCAGTGAATTTGCCCGGAGTTTATGAATTATGTGTAACTGTCTTATCATTCTTCTGCAGCACAGTATTCCCTCCATGTTCCCATATGAAAAGCGTGCGTTTTGCTGACACTATTTCGTGTATAGGTTATGTTCAACCATTCGCCTTCTCTTTATCTCTGGTAGTTGTAGTTTCCACGTAAATATACATGTATTCAATTGGCTACTGGAAATCAAACAAACTTACCACGATTGTAAGGTAATTTCCGTTAAACATTCAAGTAAATTATACGGCTAATATTCCATGAAAACGAAGTGAAAAATCATTGGGTTTAAATGTTTTAAATCGTACATACAATGTTAACCTTTGCTGCAATGAATCGTTAATTAAAAAAATCAAGTTTATGCGTGTTGAGCTTCTTACACCTTTTGAGATCAAATATTATCAAGAAAAACCGTAAGGTACTTTTAATTAAGTAAAGAGCCGTGTGTAATACAAGTAATTGTATGCAATTTACATAATCTGTTTCATGCAAAACAACATGTATATTGAATTTTTCAGATAACTTTGCAGAAATGTCTACAGGCGGTGCATTATTTAAATTGTTTTCTAGAAGTATATCCACATCGACAACATCTAGCCAAATAATCAAATTAACACGATTAAGAGTTGTGGATAATAGCGAAATAGGAAAGCAAGCTATGATGGAAGGAAAACCACCGCGTTGCATACATATTTACAATAAAAAAGGAGTCGGATATATAGGTGAGTCTATCGACGGTAGATTCAATCATTGGTTCTCTCTTACGATTTCCTTTAAACGATATAGGAGACAGAGTGTTGGTTGCGATAAAAGGGGAGAAGAAGAAAGGCATATTGGTTGGCTTAAAACAGACTCAGAATCCAAAAGTTCCAAAATTTGACAGTAACAACTTAGTTCTGATAGACGATAGTGGAACACCTGTGGGAACCAGAATTCATGTACCGATTCCACATATTTTACGAACAATTATGAAAGAAAAGACGCACAGCAAGGGAGCCGATTATACCAAATTACTAGCTATTGCCACAAAATTTGTTTAAGCCATTTGTTTCTGTAGAACAATTCATAACGTTATTGTATCGCTTTATTCGTTCGTATATGTTATTAAAAGATCTTGCTTATGTGTTTAAGCCTAATGACCTAGTCACTGTATTTCTTGTATAAGCTAGAGAATACTGTAAAAGAACATTCAAAAATTAAGGAGTCAATGTAAAGGTCTTTTTTTTATTGAAAGAACGCGATTTTAGATTACAAGATGTATAAGTCTTCAGGTACAGAATTTAAAGTTTACAGTTTACAGTTTACATGACTATGTAAATAAATCTACGGCAATGTATGGAGCATGGAAGTACTTACACTTACACAGTTGAAAGAATGTGTGTCGCCATCTACGGTGTGACGTTCAGGCTTCCAACCACTGATATATTATATCACGGAAGCCAATCAAGTGTACTCTATTATTATCTTATGCATCTTGTGAGATAATCTCACGGTCTCTTGATTATGACGGCATGATACGTATCATTGAATGTTTACCGATTGATGTACACACATTCATTAAAATGTTTTGTTTTCTGCTTGTTATTCAATAAACATGAATCAAAATGCGTAAAGCGATTACGTTGCGTATTCACCCAAGAAACACACATGTAACATAGTTTGTGCATGTAAGTAGGTAAAAGTACCTACACGTAAGTACTTACATGTACCCTTGCATATCTTGTGACTACAGTACCAATGGTTATTTCTTACAAATGGCGACTCCCGGAGAAGCACGCCGACTCGTTTAACCGCGAGGATTTTTCGCTGACGAATTTCATAGAACAAGTATTAGACGTACGTTTACAACGTACAGGTACACGTTTGCTGAAATATTTTCAGTGTACCGGCATTCGTATCGGAAAAATCAAAATTCGCGAAATCGTTGTTAACCATACAATCGAGGAAAAATGGGAAACGTACTAGCCGCTGCAGCTCCACCGCCACCACCGCCGCCGCCACCACCTCCAGGTACAAGTGTACTGCCCAATGTGGGAAAGCAAGATTCATCCACGGGACTATTCGCGTCCACCGATGTCGCGGAACGTATGGAAAATCCAGGCACGATCGAAGACCTCCATAAGAAATGCAAAGGTATCTCCATCGATTTCATCCACTCTACTAATGCTATTAAACGCGACGAGTACTACTAATGTAATAAGTTCTACTAATGTAACGAGTTTTACTAATGTACATCAATGTTATGACAGATGTGTTTCCTGTAAATTTCGAAGGAGCAAAGTTGATGGTCAGTAAGGGACTCAGTAATCACTTCCAAATTTCTCATACGATAAACTTGAGTTCCTGCAGTCCGTCTGGATACAGATTCGGAGCAACGTACGTTGGTACGAAACAACCAGTACCTACGGAAGGTTATCCGGTATTGCTAGGTGACATCGATCCAAGCGGAAATCTTAATGCCAATGTGATTCATCAGTTCGGACAGAGATTAAGAGGAAAGCTAGCGACCCAAGTACAGAAAAATAAATTTACCGCTGTGCAGATGACAACGGATTATCGTGGCGCCGCCTATACAGCCTCTTTGACAGTAGCTAATCCAGATATAGTCGACGCTTCTGGTAAGCACGCGAGATATAGAATAGTAGGAATCACGAATGTAATATTACAGCGTACGTAGAGGGATAAATTGTTTTCAGGCGTTTTTGTGATGCACTACCTTCATAGTGTAACACCGTCTGTCGCACTCGGCGGAGAACTGGCTTATCAACGGGGTCCCAGTGTACCAGGTGGTCAAGTAGCTGTTGTTTCGCTTGCCGGAAGATATACGAATGGAGATTCCACCATCAGCGGTAGCCTTGGTGCGTTTTTTCAATTCGATTCCAACTTGAAATTCTAACATTGTTGGGAACGTGTCTCGATCTTAATATGCTCGTTTTTCCATCAGGATTATCTGGTTGCCATCTCTGCTTTCATCAGAGAGCCAGTCAACAGTTGCAAGTTGGTGCAGAGTTAGAAATTAATAGCCGGATACAGGAAGCTACAGGAACTATTGCTTATCAAGTGGATTTACCCAAGGCCGATTTAGTGTTTAGAGGTATAGTGTTCGTTTTCGATCGGATGCAGCGAAATTTTCGAAAAGAAAGCTTAACATAATTGGGGATTTCTTTTTATAGGAAGCGTCGACACGAATTGGACGGTAGGTGCTGTCTTGGAAAAGAAATTACAACCACTGCCATTTTCGTTCGCGTTAAGCGGCATGATGAATCATAGCAAACAACACTTTAGATTGGGCTGTGGCCTAATAATCGGTTAAGGATAGTCTTCTAGTTGGATACCAATTGCGTACCCGATCTAGCCGATCGGTTGGTGTTGGAAACGGGAAGCGATCAGAGTATTTCGATTTCTGTGCACTCTTCCAACGAGAACGTTGCAATTTGCGCCAATAATACCCAATCACTTCCTTTCTCTTTGTTGATTACCTCATCGATTCACCACCGTGTTTATACGTTTGTTTTGTTGGTTTATCTTTGATTAAAGAATTCTTTGATGAAAGTGCTATATGTACGTTCCTTGATTCTGTGGCATGCACCCGTCCATTGTCTTGTTCGTACTAAAGATGTGAAATCATAGCATGGAATTGTACATTTTAACCGCGTTCATAAAATGCATTTATTTTACAACTATCCGGAATACAATGGCAACCAGATACATGTAATTCGTGCGTGCACGTGCTCGTGCATTTAAATCAGAGAGTACGTTGAACGGAGGGAACTATTTCGTAGAAGATTGCAAAACGAATTACATTGTACCTAATACCAGTGCTACCCACGTTTTCTGCGAAGAATGTAACAAATGAAAAATCGGTTAATGTTCTTACGATACGCGACACAGTATACAGTATACAGGATATAGGATATAGGATAGATAGAAGGCGCCCGAGTCGGACGCAAACATGTAATTTTTCAGAGTACGTTATTCCTCCATTTTCCTTCCTCTGAAAAAAAAGAAAACTGTACGCGTTCTACGCGAGCATTTCTGTAGGTCAAAACGTAGAACTGTACACTGCACAGGGTACAAATGAATTTTGAACATTGTTTTCCCAGAACTGTACCGAAATTGTGAATGGGGAACACGAGCAGATATACATACATATATGTAGATGCGATAATTAATCTGGCTAGAATCGAACACGTTCAAGGGAAAATAAAATAAAGTTGACTTTAAGAAACTTGTTTGAACGAAGCACTTTTTTATCCTTTATTTCTCATTGATCTTTCGAATGCGTTTCGCGAAACGGGGTATCGTCTGGTTTTCGAAATGATTAACAGATGAAATTCGACTAAAATCAAAATTCAAAGAGAAAGCGAAAAAACATGCACGATAAGCATAGTCCATGGAAGATCGATGTAGGTCATACCGTGATACTAGAGTAGACATTTTTACGGCAGTTATCGGTACGTGACGACATGCGACTCGTACAGTAGGTCTAAGAATAAGGTTGCGCGTCGGCGGCAAAGTCGAAATTGACCTTTGGCCGTTTGTCCAATCCTCCATTTTTGTCGTGCGTATATGTATACATACTCAGTTTCGTGTCGAGTTGTCTTCACCTTGGAGGGGATACCGGCATAGTTTCGCGTGGGTAATTAACCGAAAGCGATAACGACGAGTTGCTGGTTCGTTTCGCTAGCAATACAATTGAATACATTGTTTTTGTTGTTCGTTGAAGTTGAAGGTATCATTACGCGGTAGCAGTTCAATTATCATCAATGGGAAATCTTTTTGACAGAGTTGTAAATAACAGTAGCTTAATTATTTTACCAGTTGAACCGGTATTCGAACGAGGAAGCGTTGACTTTATTTGTGACACGTAGCGGCGAGCCGAAATGCGAAACGCGATACGGTATACGCGAAACACGCGGTAAATTGGATGAATGAATAGTAATGGACACGTGGATCGGATCGATCGATCGGCCGAGCTTATGAAAGACAAACGAACGAATAAACTTAGCCGTGGATACGGATTTGTTTACAGTAACTCGGTATGTACCCTTGACCGATCTAGATTGATCGATATCGATTTGTTCGGCTAAATCGATCCAATTACCTGATACCAGTGAACCAGAAAATTTGTTGACTGTTTTACGCTATTGTTGTCGCGCATTATCCTAGTTGGTAGCGGAATATTAGCTGGTAGTAACGGTAGTATGGATCTGCGCGATGATTCATGGTAAGATGCGGCTTGTTTTTCGAGGTTCCGTATGCCAACCGTATACCCTTTGTCAGCCGCATTTGGACCTTGTCCACCGGTGCTTTGTAGATCGTGTTGACCGTACTTTGTTGGTCGCAAGCGCAGGTAATTTGTTTTCGTTTTACGCCGGCTCATCGTACGGAAGAAAACGAAATGCCTGCCGGTGAGTCATTGCGAGAACAAATTTTGAAAAGGTCAAGCCGCGCACCGATGCGATGACGCGCCTTCATTTTTCAATTCGACCTCCGCACCTTTTCTTTTCTGTCGTATCGCTCTCTCGAGTACGAATAGGGCTCGCGATCCAGGAAGGGTAAATAAAACAGCCCTACCTATCTACCGGCTTGTGCTCCGTTGCGTTGCAGTTATTTTCTTCTCGCGATAAATAACGTTGCAGAAAGAAAACGGGAAAGGATATGTGCGTATTTCAACTATTCCATTCTTGCAACTAATGGATGCAGTAAATATCGTGCGGCCGGCGCGTTTCTTCACCGCTGCCGATCAAATGACCGGTTTTATATTTTTCATTTTACAATTATTAGACTGCGTATCTTTATGCGAAATAAAAATATTCTGCATTGATTGCGGGATGCAGGAATAAGATAAGAATTAATATCATCCCTTAACGACTTTATTACGTTAAAAACAACAAATATGAAACAACTGTTTTATATTTACCCAACTAATTTTAGCAGTCCAACAATTACAACATGGAAATCGATTCGATAAGTTTCTTTACCCAAGCACACATTGTAATCAAAATTCCACAAAATCTAAAGAAATAGAGTCTCGTCATTTTCGTAAGCTGAAACATTTGAATCGCTTTTAATGCACGGTGGTCGGAATAGAGGCGAATCGACAGCGGTGGCGTCGACGTATTAATCACAAAAAACCAAATGGAAAAGAACAGGAAAAAAGTCGGATTTCGAAAGGGGATGTAACGAAGCGGGGAAGATTAGTAACGCCGCACAGTGGAACAAGAAACATTCGGGAGGGGACTAGTCGCACACAATGTATCGTACATGTATTGTATACATATGTGTATATACGCGAGCCTATATGTGTATGTACATGGGTATATTTAATATATATTCTGTTTAACTGATAACAGAAACGCGCATTTCGCTGGTAAACGATAAAAGGGACGCATGCGCGTTTGACGATGAACAGAAACCGATGGAATTGGCGCATACGTGCGAACGGAGGTAAGTACCTTGGGCTGTAACGATCTACGTCGACGGTACGCATAGTTTTCCTCGGTACTATTCGCGATACTCCCACCACATTTCAGGTTGCACGTTGCATACAGGGCCACCGAGATCCCCCATCTAACCAATACGCTCGCTGTAGCAGTATCCCCGACCAGTTGAACATTATCCCTCTCTCTCTATACCGCTTTCAGTAAATGTATTTACATGTACTTTGTTTTTCTTATTGATTCGAAAGCGGGCTTTTTCTCGGTCAAATTAGGAGCCGAATAATCTATATTGCACTCGATTGTTTGACGATTCAAAGAGAAGCGATTGTTCTCTCTTTCTTTTGCGCGCGCTCCCTCTTATATTCTCGTACTCACGCTCTCTCTCTCTCTCTCTCTCTCTCTCTCTCTCTCTCTTCTTCTCTCACTTTTTTTATGTCGAGCAGACTGCAGCGGTTTCACTTTGCCGCTGGTTCTTCGTTATGTGCATAATATACGGTCACCGCGTACTTTCATCGAACTACTAAATGATCAATATAGACTTCTGTTGCTTGTAGAAAGTGCTGATGCGAGAATGAAATTGAGGCTCTCATCCAGAAGTATTGCAAGTGAAAAGCAAGGCGTTTCGAATCGAAATCAAGACTGAATATACGTTTATTTCTTTCGGAGTAACCTGCGATCGTCGTGACGGTGAACGAAACCATCGCGGTCATCGGGAGGATAGAGTTCGGTCTCGCATCAATCGATAGATTCAAAGACGAACGCGGAAAGGAATCGAGCGCGCGATGATGAAGAGAAGGCGGAATGGTCAGATTTGTCGGCAGATAACCGAACGTCGTACACGCGAATGCGGTAAGTAGTTTTGCTCGATGGTTTTACGGTATCGGGGGATTGCGACCTCCGCGCGTAAATAGTTCAACTATCGAACAACTGCAATCGAACAGCTAACGACGGAACGGACAACCACGCTACAGTGACTCCTATTAATATTCGGACACTCCTACGAAGACGATAGCTATTTTAATATTTGATCATACGACTGGGATCTTGTTTGAGGAGTTAGAACAATTAGTTTACTACGTGACGTGAAAAAGAAATCTTTAAAACAATTAGAATTGGTTGAAATTACAGAGAAAATACTAAAAGTTGTTGTTCATGTATCCATTATACGTATCCTGAAATTTTCATCAACATCAGTCAACGTTGCAATGAGCTACAAACGTTTAAAGATGAAGAAAATCGCAGTTTTTCACGATGTTGAAAGACTCACGATTTTTACGGATTCCTGCACTTCTTATGCCTGCAGTTTTTTCCGCATCAATTTTGATGAAAATTTCGGAATATGTACAATTGATACAGATCTCTAAAATGTATTTATAAATTTGCAATATAGGCTCACATAAAAAATTGTGGACAACAACTTTTAGTATTTTCCCTGTAATTCCAATCAATTGTAATTTTCTAACCCTCATCCGTCCCTCATTTCACGAACTGAATCTGTCCCTCGGTGTCAAATTGACACAGTGATACAAAGAATCGATAAAATAACAAGTCAAACAGTTACTTCGCATTAAAAACATAAAAGTCACCAAGTTTCGAACGAATTTACTTACAAATAACAGAGCAGTGTAACTTATTTCGGGAAAACTGTGTCAAATTGACACGAGGGACGGATGAAGGTTAAAAGATTTCGTTTTCACGTCATGTAGTAAACTAATAGTGCTAACTCCTCAAAAAATATCCCAGTCGTATGTTGCTGGAGGCTGGGAGCGTAAGGATTCTTATTATATCACAATATATTTTATTACATGTTGTTACATTACACTGTACTATTTTATGCCATATTATTAGGGTTATCCAAAAGTACCTTTATGATGTTGAATGAGAATATCTGTCAAACGCCATGTTTGTTTCTTGTCACTTTCTTGTATTTCTTATCTACAATGATAGACAATTTGAACAATGGAGACGTATACGATTGAAGAGCGTGTTAAAGTTATTAAAATTTATTTTGCAAATCAGTGTTCAATAAAATATACCCATCGTAATATATCAGATAATCGTCCATCAGAGCAAACAATTCGAAAGTTGGTTAGAAAATTTGATGAAACTGGATCTGTTCATGATAAACCAATGTCTGGCAGACCAAAAACAGCTCGTTCGAATGAAAACATTGCTGCTGTCCGTGAAAGTGTTGCTAATGACCCATCAACGTCAATTCCACGTCGTTGTCAAGAATTGAGCATTTCTTCGAATTGATGTCTGTAAACGTGGTCGTGGTGGTCATTTGACAGGTATCGTCTTTCACACATAATTGCCATAGATGACACCTGATAATTAAATAAAAAAAAAAATCAATGAAATAAAAAATATGTTCTTTATTTAAAAAAAAACTTCCCATAGTCTATTTTGGATAACCCTTTATAATAGTATGTACTTGATATTTGCATCGGGAAAACTGCGTATGTAGGTACACATGGCATCGTTTACGTAATTTCGAGCCTGTAATTAGATTGGTATAGTTTCTCTTCGAGTTGGAGCATCGGAGTGTCCGAAACACCGATCGCGCGTCGGGGAAGCTATCGAGAGGAAGAAAGGCTCTGGTATAAATAAACTCGATGAATTGTACTCGGTAAGGTACGCGTTATGAATCACGGGGTCGCGTACGAACGGCCGGTTGTTTGCGTCATAATTTCGATCCGTGACTGTTCGTTGATCCGTATACCTACATTCCTTTTCCTCCCCTTGCCGTATTTGCTTTCGTCAACATCTTCGTCGACTCCTCTTCCTTTTCGTCCGCTCGGCGATCGATTCGTCGAACATGTTTTCGTATACTTACTCGTTCGTGGTACATCGACTCTTTATATTTTATAGTTTGCAGTTTATACTTTGTAGCGTTTACAGCATTGCACGAAACCAGACGGCAAAATAACTGAGCGCGCCACAATTGATTTCCGTAAGACGTTCTCGATCGAAAGAGAGCCATCGAAAGCGCGCGTCTACGATCGACCGACTGTACGGTAAGGTCCAAGTCCATTCGTTATCAGAATTTTTCTAGCATCGGTGATCTTCCACCGTCGAGGGTCAATGTACGCAACAATGGAACAACGTTGGCGTTGCTTACGAAATGTCTCATTGGATGTTCCAAACTTCGCGAGCGAGCGAACCGTCAGACACTGTTGATGCTTGATGCCCTATGCCCGATTCCCGCAGGTAGACTCCTAGATAGAAGGGAGAAGAGAATCATGGCGAGAAGGAGGAAAAGGAGGAGGATGCGCCGCCGCATCATGGATGCCCAAAAATGGCTGCTACGCGAATATACGGCACAGAAACGCGAGTGGCTCGTCGCGACGAAAAGAATCCCTTTCTCCTCGGTCGCGGTCGCTCCGCCTTTGCGGTTAAATTCGCTCGACCAACCCTACGTGCTAACGGTGGTTGTCGAGAATCGTGAACAACGTGTATATCAGTGGCGCACCCAGGGAGGGAGCCAGGGGGCCAAGTCCCCCGCCCCCCCCCCCAAGAAAAAAATGTTTAGCTTCCAAAATTAAAAATCGCGGAATAGCCTGGGTACCGTTGACAGATATTTTGGCTAGAAAAAGGTCATCACGCAAAACCTAGGGCTGGGTTCAACTCGCCCCCACCCCCCAAGATTACATCCTGGGTGCGCCACTGGTGTATATACTAGGGATGTTACTTTTCCGGAGCGTCGGCTCTTCGAAGATTCGAAGGATTCGAAGGAACGAAGGGAACTTCGAAGTGCACGAAATTTTCGAATCGTATGAAGTTGTAACTTAATCAATCTTTTAGCTGTGGTGGCGTATTTTTCTTTCGAAATGTAGGAGTGTCTGTAATTGTATCAAAGCTCGAAGAAAACTCAAAGAAGAGTATCCGACCAGAGCTTTATTTTTAATTTAATTAATAATCATATTGATTGTCCCTCTCTACTTGTGCACATCAATTTCTATGTACCTGAACGTGCATTGAGAACTAGAGCAGGATTTCAAACACTTAAAGACAGATCTACTTATGGATTAATTAATCCAATAAATCGCATTATTTTTTACTGAGTCTTTGCACACTTTTAAAAAACAATTACGCAGGATTATAGGATAATACCATATCGTTTGTACCATTAGTTTCTGTGTATGTCCCTTCTTTGTTATTATACGAGTAGTCCTTTATCTTTTCCTATTGTAAACATTTATGTAAGAGGACTTCGGTCCGTCTATAATAAATAATAATAATAATAATAATAATAATAATAAATACCACTTACCAGCGAAATTTCGAAGTTCGAAGCTTCGAAACTCCGTTTCTTTTAGTCCTCTAATAATTTACTACGGAGATTCTAATACTTACTCGATTCTCGTCAGCTTCGAAGTTTATGAAATCGTCGAAGGAAAGTAACAGCCCTAGTGTGTACCTCTACACGCGTTGTTTTTTTACAGGAACGCATCAAATAAAGAGTTCGTCTCGACGTGGAACGTCTTTCGATGGTTGTTTTCGTTTGTCGGTCGTTCGATTGTTCGGTATCCGGTAGTTTCGGAAAATTGCGCGAACGGGATTTCGTATGTACATTGTCGAACCTCTCCTCGAACCCCATCGAACCTCGTCGCTGACCGTCGCGGCTGTCGCGTACCGTTGTGCCGATTATATTCGCGCGTATAGTACCCATTGTTTTCGCGTTTCTCGAGGTGCACGAGCATACCGTGGTGCATAAGGCTTTGTGACCCACGAGCAAAGGGACTGGAAACTATTACTTACTCTCGATGGTCGCGCGTGATTTTCTAAACGTGGCGCGTCGGACCGAAGTTCGCTCGTGTAATAATTGGTTTCTCGGCATAGCGTTCGTCGATTTGCCTGCGGTTTCACCATGGGCCGTTTTCATAAACGCACAAGAATACGGTTGCGGAAATGGTATTGGTAACGGGAACGGTAACGGTAACGGAAACGGAAACGGAAACGAAAGAGAACTATAGCAGGTGGGTATAGTCGCGCGAGCATTTACGAAAATGGCGAGAATAGACGAAAAGGAGCCTTGGTTCGTCGACAGCCCATTTCACCGACACGATTTGACCGACAGTAACTTTCCTCGACAGTATGTTTTCATCGACATGGTCAAATCGTAGTCATATGTTTTCATCGACAGTCCGTCCGTCTTTAGCGACAAGTTTGAGTTCATTAATTTCTACTGACACCAAATTCGCGTATTTGCTAATGTAGATTAATCGTTATTATCATTGTTATGTTCTCGACGGATTTAGTAGCTTGTATAATAAATAATAAAGAGAATTACAAAGCATTGTTATTTAGATCAAAGTTTTTATTGCTACTTTGTTAATCAGAATTTCTTCAAATAAACAAACTTTATTAATAGGTACACACAAATGAATAAAAAATCATAATATTTCATTTAATTTTTCAAACATAATTGAATAAACGGTGAATAAACAGAACGAATGCTACGAATGTACATATGTATACAGACTACAAAACATAACAAAATTGTACAATAATTGCAGAAATATCAAGTAATGAAATTAAAGCGATACGAATAATGAGCTCAAACCTGTGGTTGAACACGGACTGTCGATGAAAACATATGACTACTAGTTGACCGTGTCGATGAAAACATAGTGTCGACGAAAGTTAGCGTCGTGTGTCGGTGAAATGGGTTGTCGACGAACCAAGGGTAACCCCATTAGAGTAGAAAGACATGGATGGGACAGCACCGAGGGTGACCGAATTCGAGGCGATTCTCGCGGCGACTGATTTCGCGAAATACTAAACGATACGATGCATACTAACCGAGTTGGATACGATATCCGACATACGCGGTGGTGATGGCGACGGCGACGACTGTGACGGTGGTGACAGTGACGGTGACGGTAACGGTGACGATGACGGCGACAACGGCGAGTTCTATCTTAGACGCGTGCAACGCGAAATGGTGGGTGGCGTTCTATCGGCCGGTGTACCAGCCACCGCGATACGACTTATCTTGCGATACACCGGCGCTCGGCGAAGAAACTTTTTAACTCCTTCCTACCAGCAGTCTTCCTCCGGTTTAGTATAGAGCAGAATTCTAGTTGGACGCGTTTCGTGGTTCCCGAGGCTCGGTGGCCGCCATCGTTACCGTCAACGATACTCTGCTCTTCTTGCGTATTTGTCGTTAACGTCGCGTCGCGCGCGTTCGGACGACGAATCTTTCCGTTGTCCGTTGTCCGTCGGGATTGTTGCGTATCGCGAAAGTTTCCAATCCCGTCTCGGATTTTGACAAGTGTTTTCCATGTCGTTTGTTTTCCGCCAGCCTTGTTCTCGTGCTTGTTCGTTCCGCTCGTTTCCAGTCTCGATTTCTGTGCCGACGACGACGTGACGCAACGCGCGACCGGACGAACGATTCGCCGATCTAAAAAGAGATCACAGTGTGCTCGAGTTGGGAACCACTGTTAGTAGAACTGTGCAACTACTCTAGATAAGGTATCGGCTGGCGACCGGACCCGCGATAACGCTACGCAGCATGACCGAACGTAACGCATCGTTCCGCTTCGCCTTGCTCGTTCCTCCTCGGCTCTCCTCAACCCTCCTCGCCCCCCGCCCCCCCGGAGACCTCCTCGGACCTCCTTGGCTCTCCTCGTTCACGGTAATCCCTCTGTGTACTTTGTCCTTCTCTACCTCGCAACTTCAACTGCAACAGCAACGCATATTCGATTCGAGTTAATTTCAAGTATGATTCGCAAACTTTATGGGATTACACCTTCTGCACGCGATGTGTCGAACGTTTCGTTTCCAAGTAATGATACGATGAACGGTGGTCATTCGTAAGTCGTTAATTCGATGATCACGTTCACCGGATAAATAAATAAAGATGCACCACAAGAAAAGAGAGCTCGATACACTGTGGCGCGCAAGAAGATAGGAACGAAAGAGATGACCGGAGGAATACCGGGAGGAACTGTACGGGGATATCAAATACTTCATATGTATTGTATATCTTCCGAGAAACGCCGATCGACGGAAGCGTAGGGAGCGATGGGAGCGATGGGAGCGATGGGAGCGATAGAAACGCCCACGTACTGGTATAGTATTAAGGCAGCAGAGGCGTAACGTAACGTAACTCCTGCGATACGGTAATCTTTCGCGGACAGAGATTAGCCAAGGACGCGCAGATAAACCATAACGATGTTAATACTCCTTGGTCTGTCGTGGCATTTTGCGCTAGCCACGGTATACTCTATCGAATATCCGAGTGCATATCAAGCAGATGCCCGCGGCTCGTTGTTCCGATGAACCGCGAAGTTCGAGGCTCGGTACACAACGCAACGATGCACCGACGATTCCTTGGAGCACCGCGATACATCCCGTGCTTCGTGTTTTGCAGTTTGTGTCTCGTGTCTCGTGCCTCGCGATACAAGTTGACACGGGGGTGAACCCGGTCGGAGAACGTGTACAGTTTTCCTGTTCGATGATACGGTTTGGAACGTGGTACCGTCACCTGCGCTACGTTTACGGAGGTGCTCGCAACGTGTCCTTTACAAACGTCGTTTTTTTTTCTCTGTCGCCTCGCCAAGACAGCTGAACAATCCGCGCGCGGCAATAAGCGACCGTACGCGCGCCGCTCCGCGCCGGCAAGCTGTGTAACAATGTTCGTAGTCGACACACGGAATTGTTGGAACCGGGGTCGGTGATAAGAAAAAAAGCCGGTTATTTTCCCATACGCGTCCGAGAACGGAAACTAAGTTGAGGCCAAAGTCGGAACGCGACAACGTCGGTGGCGTTTCGAACGGTCCGCGTGTAGGTACGAGCGTACATGCGTGTATACTTATGCGGGTTGTTATCGGTCGAAGAGACAGCTCCTTTCGTCGACGAGTCTACCAGCGAGCGACACGAGCCTCGTACGCATTGTTTGTCAGTAATGACGGCGTACCTCGGCGTGGTTGATGAGCGCAACGTTTTCCCGAGGGAAGTCGTTCGCTAGTCTGCTAGGGACGCGACGCGATGCTGCGACGGACCCGCGAACCGAGCCGAGCCAAGTCGAGTCGGGTCAAGTCCCATAGTCCCATAGGATCGAAAACCGCCCCTAAAACGCCCCCGACGAGCACGCGCGCACGCCGCGCCGGCTCTTATCTGCGAGTACCAGACGCGACTGCTTGGTTCGGCCGCGTCTGTCAAAATATCCGCTGGGCGGACATCCTCCCGCGGTCCCATCCCTCCAACCAGTTTTCCTCTCGACAGTTCCAATTTGCGACGAACGTACTTCGAGTAGCGAGTCAAAGATCGAAGGTCGGATGCCATAAATAAATCGCAGTCGTCCCTGCTGTTGTTCTTGCGCGGCATCGTCAAAGAACCGCGAGCTAATGCCATCTGTGACTTGCGGTTCGAACGATCCGTCGAGATTCATCGTAATCACGATCGTGGATCCTGGCTGGTTGATTTTCATTCAAAGAGTTGCTCCCGTGTCTTGTCGCGCGCTTCAACGTCTGCGTGTAAATGCTTCTCTCGGATGTAAATTCTGCGGTTGCAAGGAAAAACGCCGCGTGCCACAATCCCAAAAAATTCGAGTTTACGCATTAATTTTGCTTTATAGTATAGGATTGACGTAGTAGCAGTAGTATGTAGTAGTATTTACACTAACGAGCATAACTGATTCAACACACTTTAAATCAGAATAACTTTTTTATGAATTGACCAAACGACTTCAATTTCTCTGTAAGGTTAAAAAAATCAGCTTTTCTAGCTGGGCCAATAACGAAAATTTGAAAGATTTGTTTGGTCAACTCGTATAAATGATATACGCTCTGAAAATTTCATTGAAATTGGTTAATTGGTTTACGAGCTATAAACGATCAACAGTGGTAAAAAGGCCGAAAATCATGAAAAATTTCAATTTTTACCACTTTTGGCCGTTTATAGCTCGTAAACCAATTAACCAATTTCAAGCGTATATCATTTATACGAGTTGACCAAACACATCTTTCAAATTTTCGTTATTGGCCCAGCTAAAACAGTAGTAAAAATCAATTTTTACTATTTTTTTTCTCAATTCCGACCAAATGCATTTTTTCCAAATATTTTTTAGACGTCATTTACTAAACTAATTCTTCTAGCCTCGCAGAGAAATTGAAGTCGTTTGGTCAATTCATAAAAAAGTTATTCTGATTATGCTCGTTAGTGTATTTATTTCGGCCTCGCGGTCAAAAAATTGAACTTGTTTACAGTTCTCCTCTGTCACCCATCCCTCAATCAATTCTTCCACCCATCCATCCATATCCCATGTCATACTCTCAGTATAGGATTTACGTATTTACCAGAAAAAAGTCATGAGAACGAGTTCGAAAGGCTCCAAAAATAATGCAATTTAACCGATGTCCTGTGTCAAAGCATTAATGATGAATACTTCAAACGGCAATATCTCTTGTCGTTCTTCCTGACAACCATAGAATTGCATAGTCGACCGATAAATTGTCGATCGGATCGGCCGGCTTGCTATACTCTATACCATCATAACCACGCAAAACGCGTTGCGTAATCCGGTCCGATGGAATCCGTGGAAGCAAACGAGTTCACTACAGGGTACAGCTCGTAGCGGGAATTTTTTGTTGCGGTCCTCGGGATAACTAGGCACCACGGATCGTAAACGGTCGATGCAGGGCAACCAAACATCCCCATAAACTAATAACGAGGCAAATATTTGTAAATGACCGTCCCATGGGACTGTTGTTGCTGAGCCTGGGTTAGGTGTGCGACACGCGTATTTCCAGTTGGCCTTGTTTGTTGCACAGCCTTGCCGAGGAGGAAAACCAAGCGGCAACGACGATTTCGTTCTACGGGGGTACACGTACGGTGTACGGCGGCTCAGGTGCGCGGGTGGGAAAAGCAAAGGCGCACCGTAGTCCGGTCAGAAGGTTAATCCCGATGGAATTCCCAAAGGCCGATTTGAGTTTCGCGTTGTCTCCCTTCGCCTTGCCTAGATTCGTTTCGCGTTTTCGGTTCTCGCGAAACGAAACGAGGATGAAAAGACCAAGGTCGAGAAATCCGATCGACGAATGGTTTGAGCACTTTTCGAAAGAGGGAAGAATAAGTGCAGCGATTCTCTCTTTTTCGCGCGGTTTCTTTCTCCTCTCTTAACAAACGTAGATTTTGTTATCGCTTCGGGACAGGAGTCCGGCAACGAAACCGGATGTCCGCCCGCGCAGGATGTGACGTCAGAACTGCTGTTCGCCGGCAGGCCAGCGAGTACCGTAAACCTGCCCACCCGCTTGCCA
This sequence comes from Lasioglossum calceatum, assembly GCA_963966675.1. NCBI lineage: Eukaryota > Metazoa > Arthropoda > Insecta > Hymenoptera > Halictidae > Lasioglossum > Lasioglossum calceatum. The sequence continues at coordinate 729,312 of OZ016544.1, forward strand.
TAGCTTGTGCCTGTTCGCTTGCTTGCTTGCTTGCTTGCTTGCCTGCCTGCCTGCTTGCCTGCTTGTCCTACCGGCCTGCTTGCCCTGCCCGCGCGTCTCGACCGCTTGCTTGCTTGCCTGCTTGCTCGTTCGCTTGCTTTTGCCTGCCCGCTCGCTTGCCTGCACCGCAAACAATTTCCATTTTCTCTCTATTCCCCCTAATCTCACCCTCCGTGCTTGTTCTTTCCTTTTTTCTCTTCCTTTTCCCTGACGCAAGGCGTGTGCTTCCGAGCTCGTGTAGGAGATCGTCGCAAGCTCGGATTTTCTTCGCAGCTTTACGATATAATACGGATGTATTCGTTGAATTCGTAGAGTTTCGGCACGTAAATCGGGTACTAAGAGGGTAAGCTCGTTTTTCCAGGATTGCTAAGGTGCGAGATGCGCCTCCTCATTTGATAATGCAAAGACGGCGTGTTTCTGTAGTCCATAGCGCTAGTTAAAAGATCAATCTACGCCGCAATCGCCCTCAAAAGCCCTATTTTTACGTTTACGAGGCGTAATTTGCATTATTCGGAAGCATGAAGCTGCGCATGTAGCTATTTTTATAAATGCGACAGCTACATGCAAATCACGCCTCGTAAACGTCAAAATAGGACATTTGAGATCGATTGTGGCCTAGATTGATCTTTTATCTAGCGCTTTTCACTACTGAAAAATCTTTGCATTATCGAGAAATAAGAAAGCGCATCCTGCTCTCACTAAACCTACCACCACCGGCCAAAATCACCGGGTCTCGATTTTCGATTTTACAATTGTTGAAATAATAAAAATGATTGGACAACAAAGTTCGAATAAAATCAATCTGGTCATTTTTATAAGGGAACATGTAAATACCAGTTAGTTTTGAGGATCAGCGGGTTCAGTGTTAATCCCTCAACCACGTTGTAAACACAAACTTTCGGTTGTAGAAAAACAAAGGGGTGACGGGTGACCAGAGGGCTGCGGAATGGACTTTCCGGGTTGCTCTTATTTCTTGACTTTCCGGATCGGGAAGAGCCGATCCGATCCGAGTCGCGCGAAGACCGCTTATTTGTTTGGTTTAGCGGGTTGTTCGTGTCCGTGTCCGTGAGCGACGAGTTCGTCGTGGTCGTCGATCGTCCAGAGAAAATCCGTAATAAGAAACTTGTTCGCGGTAAATATGTATTGCGATGTTCGACGAATTGCCGAACCGTCCGGCGTATCAGACGTTTGCCAGGAGATATCGCGGTTGAGACTCGATCTTTCCGATAAAACGATTTCGCAATACGGTTGATCGACCGACCGGCTGACTGGCTGGCTGGCATGATGAATCGCATGGCTTTTTTTTTGTCGTAGTCGCGGCGCAACGACGAAAAATACGACTTGGAAGCTCCGTGGAAAAAGGGGAGAAAAATCAGTGTATCGGTCGAAACTAATAATCGACTCTCGTTCGCAGCTGCGACTCGAGAGACCAGAAAATTAACTCGAAAGTCCTCCAAGCTTAATACCCCATTACGCCCTCGATGTGAATATAGTGGGGCACCGCTGACGACCTCCGACCCCTCGACGACTGATTTATTGCCGTTCCCCACTTTCCTCTGCTTTGCGCCTTCTCTCTCTCTCTCTCTCTCTCACACACACACACACGCACACATACACTGTCTCTCTTTCTCTCTCTCGCTCCCGCTTCTTTCCAGCTAGCAAACCTGCTCTTAGACCAACGAGCCAGCCAAGTTACGGCTGGATCACCGCAGACTATTCGTTTAGTCGATTCAAACCTAACGATCCGTAGTACATGTGTATGCACTAATAGGTAGATACGCGTTGCCATTTCTACGATATGCGTAGACATAATAAGTTTTTTCTTTGAATTTTGTTTATTTATACAGGCCGCATCAACATCTAGGTCATCAGCGACCACTAGAATTTATACATACGTATGTATACAAAGTCGAATCCTTATAAATAGACATAGTTATAAGTACACGATGAGGAAATCAGTTCACAGTTGTTACTACCATAATTACAGTGTGGTAAATATTTGTGGATCGTAGAAATAGGATGACTTGGGTAATGTTCTTATCATTATCGAGGCATTTATCTAGATTGACATAATAATTTTGTCGCGCGAATTTTCAACTCCTGCTCCTGGTTTCGATTATTGGGTTACGACTACTGGTGGCGTACAAAATCACTAAATGTGATTCATCTGTCGCGATTTTAACTTGATTCAAGCCGTGATTCTTTAATCTGGAGTGAATTTTCTCACTGTCATCATAATTTTTCATCTCGATCGAATCAGTTCTTTTTTTGCATGCGCCAATTAGCTTGCATAAAAATATCTGCATATAACTTTACCTCAAATAATGATAGAATCAAAAAAATTCAATTATCTTTTCCATACGTTATTTTTTTTTATCAAAAGCTTAACTGGAACTCTCCATACGGGGGTTATAAAGCTATACATTAGTAGTATACATCTTACAGTTAAACATTAGTAATGTAGGTACAGCAGAACACATTAAGTATATACCTTTAAATCTTTAAATTACATTGCTTGAAAAAATTGAAAAGAAGATGACATGCCTGAATATTCGGTTCATAAAGTAACGATCTGATATTTAACGGGAAGGAAGGTCGCGATTGATATTCGATTGGCACCTACCCTATGACTATCAAAGCAAAACTGTGCGACACTCAGTTTCCCGACGCCTTTCTATTTTTTTTTTACGATCGTGAAGATCACAAGCAACGGACTCCCATAAAAACTAATGGCTTCGAACGGCAATTCTCGCAGACGCGTCGCATTGGGGTGGCGCTTAACCGTATTTGGAATTCGAGAAGTGGAGGTTCCTGGGACGAGCGACGAGCGTGTGCTGTCTGAGGGTAAGAGGATAAACGAGGGACGAACCGAACGAAAAACAGAGAAAAAAATGTGTCACGTAGCACGATCAGTTTTCTTCTCCCGTTACGCCACGCAGTCTGCGTTTCGTTGTTTCGCAGCTCATAATGCCAGGCATTCTTCTCGAGGGTCTTGGAAAACGAACCTGTTTACTGTTCCGTTCATCGCGCACCGCATGCCGCACGCAAACACAGTCGGCCGCTCGGCTCCATAAATGTTAATGTCGATGAAGATTTGCGCGCCGCTCATTTTTACCACGTTTTTCTACAAAGAGAAAACTAAACTCCTGCTCGGTGGAGTTTAGTTTATTCGAATGCGACCACCTTTCTCGCGTGAATTTTCTTGCGCCAAAAACGAAAGGCAACAGGTGACCGGCCGCGGAGTGGTTTCGGGAAAGGGTCTCCTCGATAATTGACAGTGCTCGAGATTCATGGGCCATTTTCTTTTTTTCCGAAACCCCAAGCTCCGGTGCGGTGGAGGAGTTAATGGGGCCAAACGAATACGGGGCCGAGGATGAACGATACTCGACCGTCGTTGGTAAAAAAGAAAAAAAGACAGAAACCCGATACACATTCTCGTGGTTGCCAGAATACCAGAGGAATAGATTTGACTGGTTCGTGCGGGTCGTGGTACCCGCGATTGCTACAAAACGACCAAGTCCCCTCGAAAAGCAGACGCTCTGCTCGAACCAGAGAAACTTCGGGTTCAGTTTCAAAGCATTCTCGATGCATACTCGATACATTCTGGCAGCATTCTCAAAAAATTCTCGACTTGTGAGTCCTCATAGTGTCCTTCGCCTAACCTTCCGGCCTTCAAACGAAACACCTACCCGTAGGACATTGTTCCCACCTCGGGCTTTGTCGCTAATGATTCACCGAGGGTTCTGTTTTCTTTCTGTCCCTCCACTCCTCTCATAAATCCTCCTGCCCCTCTGTCCTTCTCCCTCGGTGCGTGCAGACCGCTTTAGTATTTGCCTTCTCTCCTTCTTTTCTTGTTTTATAGGAATTCATTCTGTTACGGCTCGTATCGTCGCAAGTATCCGAAGTGAAACGCTCCTGTCCCGTTCAAGGCTCCCGCGAAATTCAACCCTTACGTAGCCAATCAAAATATGTAGATTATTTAACCTTCTCTCTGTGTATGGGGTGCAAATGCACCCCAGGCTGACAAACACGGAAGTAAAAAGTTGACGAATGGAAAATTGTCGAAAATTTTCTAGGAATATCTGTGAGAAAAGATAAGTATACAATACTTTATAAATCAATCTGATTTCGCGAATACTTGTGCAGACAAATTTTTTCTTTCATTATTTGCAGTGCACAGGGAGAAGGTTAAAACCGTCTGTATTTAACACATTTGCACAAATTCTCATATTAAGACTGCAAATCAATATATTAGTGAGCAAAGAGAATCGATATTCAGAGAAATTTTGTAACATTTTTAGAGGAACATTGATGAACAGTTGTTGAAAGAAATGCAGGTAATTGGTATCCGGGCGTCGAGAGCAGGGGGTTTGGTGATTCGCGAGGAATCTACGAATTCACGGTTCTCAGATTCGGAGCAATGTCCAAGATACAGGAGAAGAGAGTGGTAGTGTACAAAGCATATTCGTACACCTTTGAAAAACTAATAACTTTTTTATAATTGTACCAAACGACCATTTTTTATAATCAATTAGAGGCATTGGTTTACGAAATGATATGCAAAATTATTTTCCAAAAATTATAATTTACAAGGTTACATGCAAAAATAAAAAAGGCATTTTTTAAAACTTTTTTATTTGGGCCCTTAAAGAAAATTTAAAATATATGTTATTTCGCACATTCGGTCCATACCTTCTCTCACTCATTCCTACCCTGACCTACTCTGCTTGTATCCTAATTATTACTAACCTAGTTATTGCATTCTTTCCTATTCCTTAACATTTGTTTTTAGTTTGGTATATTCTTTGGTATATTTATGCTCTCTTTTCTCTCTTTCCCCTCAACTTCTCCACAACCACTCTTCGACATTTCTATCTTTCCTCCCACTCACTACATCCTCGATCCTGATCTTTTCTCCCATCACCCTGCGCATTCTCTTGCTAAATGTTTTAAGCTCCCACACTTGTCCCCACAAAAGGTCAAATCCAAGAGAGTGGTAGTGATAAATGAGGGTTACCGACCCCGCCTTTACCGGTCATCTCACAACCCTCTCGTTTCGCGCATATTCTCGATCATCTTGTGCCTTCGATATCGATTCCGACCGGCATGCGGTGACCCGGGCGGCCGATCTGGCAATACATTTGGTAAAAAATGTCTCATGTCGGTATTTAATGCATCTGGAGTTAGAACAAGAATTTAAAAATCAACATTTCATGAATACCATTATTGATTATTGATTATTTGAAAACTGAACATGATTTTTCACGCAGTCCCGATAATAAGACAAAAAAATATTTGAAACAAAAGTTAATTATCATCTAGCTGTCTACAAATTTCAATACAACAACTTTTTTTAAAAAATATGTTTATTCTGTAAAAAATCAAAGTCGCCTTTAATTTTTAAAGATCACGATATATTTCTCACTTCATAATATTGTAGCTGATGTCAAAACGAATCCAACGACCTACATTGTTACACCCTTAAACTTCTAAATAGTGCTAAAACATTCATGAACTGCTAGATCGACTTAACAAGAGCGAAGAGATTCGTAAAGTCTGGTTCGATCGACGAGTTTCATCGAACACACCCCGTAAGACAAGTTAATCCGTAGGTCGTTGGACGTGAAACGAGCGTCGCGTCGCTGCGGTTCGATGCAGAGGACCGAAGCAACGGGAGACGAGCTCTTTTTACAAGCCCATTAAGTCGACGACGAAGAATGATTTAGGGGTCCGAGCGGCGATCTCGAGCAGTATCTTGGTGGTCGTAAGAAAAACCCGAACTTCGACCGTACTATTACCGATCGTTCTGTACGAGTGCAAGCGCAATCGCCGGCTAGCGAACCGAACACACGGAATGCTTCACCCTTTGCAGTCGGGCTGATTTTAATTCGAAAATTAAACGTTTCTTCCGACCTAGAATAATTTCATTGTATATGATTTTTATCATTTGTTATCAAATTTGATATCAGAGCTTGATATCAAAATGTTATAACACTAATAATATTGATTAGATACCAACATATTTAATAATGATTTCCATTATTTGTAACAACTTGTTGCCATCTTTCAGATAACCTGTCAATAGTCGTTTCCCAATGACTCACTGGCAACATGTGTTCAGAGCTGGGGAAAATAGTATTTTAAATATAGTAAATAGTAAATACATAATCCTATTTATTTTGAAGTATGTGTACAACTTTGAAAATAAAATATTTTATTTGATGCAGTAATTTTTGAAAATAAAATAATTTATTTGAGGCAGTAATTTTTTTTTAAATAGTATTTTATTTGAATAATATTGAAAATATTTGCATTTCGTCTTTACTGTCAATTTCAATTTTAAATCTTATTGCTAAAAATAATGGTTCGAATTCAATACATTTATAACAATGCAAATAGTAAAATATTTTATTTCGTGTTTCTGATTGTTAAAATAGAAATACTTTATTTTGGGGATCAAATTGTTGAAATAGAAATATTTTATTTTGAGGTTCAGAATGTTCAGATTGTTAAAATAGAAATATTTTATTTTCGAAATTGTATATCTTATTTACAATACTATTTTCTTTCAGCAAAATAAAATCTAAAATATTAAATAGTATTTGAAATATTTGTTTCGCCAAATAATGACCCACCTCTGCATGTGTTTAATTTTGATTTACAAGCAAAACTACCTGCTCATTTAAAATACGACAGAACTTTCCCTCCAACCTAATAAACAATATTGTGAATAATGGTACAGCAATTTTTAGTGGTGACTCTGAGTCACTCCTCGGCTGCTAAGGGTTAATAATGTAAACAATATTGTGAACAAGTGAATATTCGACTGCTAAGGGTTAAATAATGGTGCGCGCAAATTTAAACGGTCGTCGGTCGTCGGTCACCGGTCGATGGGGACTAGCCGTGATTCGCGAACACTAGACTGCGGATCTTTATGTATTTATGACTTAAAAAGTTTTCAAGAAATGCTAGAACATAAAATTCGATAGAACTTAGTAAGATTTTTATTTGTTTTGAATCTACAACGGCTGTTCCTATTAAAAATTCATTACTTTATTTCATGCCACTTTCTTAAAATTTACCTATAAAAATTGAAAATTGCATAAACATCCGTAGTCTAGAGATCACCGATTCAAAACATCGCATCGTAGAATCGAAAGAGTAATCGAAAGCTAGTGAAAACTGAGAAAAGGGCAATGAGAATCTACGACAAGGCAAAGCAAACCGAAGCAAGGACAACACGAGACAGAACGGAGTGGAACTTGCTGCCTAGAAGGACGAAGCGTGAGGGACAGGGGGAGGCAGAGAGAGAGAGAGAGAGAGAGAGAGAGAGAGAGAGAGAGAGAGTGGGAGAGGGAGAGAGGGGATCAAAGAGGTCGAGATAAAGAAGCTATTCAATCTTTGAAAATCTCGTCGTAAACCGCATCGATACGCGTCGTCTGGTCGCTCGCGTTGCGGATAACAGAGAGTGTTTTTATGGGACCAAGGAGATAAGAGAGTCACCTTTGCCCCCGATGTACTAAACGTCTTCCGCTCGGTCAGCGAGTCGGAATCTGCCGCTACTGTTCCTACGATATAAACCCTCTGTCGTTTGGTCGACGATACCGTGGAAGACGCGACCGCGCGATCAAATTATGAATCGTCGGCCGAGCCGAGCAAATTCGTTCGTTCGCGGAGGGAGCGATGGGGTAAAACCGTTAGCAAGCAATATATCCGCGCAAACTTTTAAACCGGCTTCGAACAATTCCAGTTTCGCGACGCGACAAAAACAGGAGATTGTTCGCGCGACCGCTGCCTTCCGCTGCTAACCGAGCTACATACATACAACGTATATTCTTGGTCAGAATGATTAATTGGGGTCGCGGCACTGCGCCTCCGTGCTGAGCGCTCTTCGCGTCTCATCACCGAAATGAAATGTTCGAACAGCGCGCAACGATCGAGTTTTCTCTTCGATAACAATAATCGGTAGTCGTCTCACTGTGGTCATTTCCACGACGTTCGAGCAGCACGAATGCCGAAACTTGTACATATTCGCCTATTCGTCGTTTCTCGCTCCGACAGGATTCTCACTCGAACCTTTCCCGAAAAATATGTTTTTTTTTCATAGATCTCGCCCTGGAACGAACCGTCAGATAATCCGACGGGCCTGACGCCTCCAATTCGATTAGGTAACGTCAATAAGGTCGGCTGAATGTTAAACGGTCGATACAATACACGGTCTTTGGGGGAAGATATCGTTGACTCGCGTTTCAGAGTCTTACCGATGCGAGTTTGCGACCGCTGCCGACAACGCGAAGTTTTACACAGCTACGGGAGCTGTTTCGAATTACATCGAATCGGCTCGAACTAAATCGAATCTGTATGCGCGAACTTCTGTTCTGTTGTACATTTGATTTTTGATAGTTTTACCTGTGCTCGCCATCTCAGTTATAGCGGAGCGGCGCACAGTGCGCTGACATGGGACGAAAATCAGAAAATAAACTTCCGTGTTATTGTACAATGTTGCCACTGGAGTGTTCTTAGGGTTACACAAAAATTAGCTGCCCCCAGCTGCTCGATAATTAAAAAACAAGTTTTTTCAGATTCTGAGCGATCTATAACTAATAAATCTATCTTCGAGATATGGCTCGAGCAACCACGAAGAACGAAAAACTAGGGTTTTTACTTTCATTCGAACTGATTTTGAGCCTGTTGATGACGTTGAAGGCATACATTTCTAAGAAAATTATACTGTCCCGATACTGAATGATACTGTTATGATTTTTGTCCCAAAATCCCATTGACTGAACGCACTGTGCGGCGCGGCGCGGCGAGGTGAGCGCAGCGTAGAAGAGAGCTGTGCGGTGATTTTTGTTTCTACAACCCCTGGCAGAATGTTTCCGATCCGAGGCATTGATATGGATTTTTGAGAAAACGTTCACAATTTAGAAGTATAAAATATTATTTTGTGGAGTAAACTGATGGGAAATGCCAGTGACGGCGCGGCGAACGGCCGTTCTAGTGGTGAGCGCCACTGGCGGCAACTCGTGTCGGGCGAAGATATTTTGCTTTTTGGTTCGAAAAAACGTCAACGTTGCAAACTTCGCCGTTGCAAATGGTGGTTTCTCAAGATAAAAGTCTGCTCTATCGCCTGATATAGTTCGATTTTACGCTGGAACCTTATTTTTTAAGATAAACTGAAAAATATCCTCAACAATTGGTGCAAAAGTGGTGTCTCTCCATCTTTAATGATTGTTTAAACATTCATAACTCGTTTCTTTGTTATAATACATGGAAGCTTATGTCATTTCGTTGTTTTTCATTCTCCAGTAAGCCCCTTTTCATTTCCCATCAGTTTCAACTCCATAAAGTAATATTTTATACTTCTAAATTGTGAAGGTTTTCTCTAAAATCCGTATCAATGCCTCCGATCGGAAACATTCCGCCAGGGGTTGTATGTGCAGCGTTGTTCTCTCGTCACCGCTTCACTGTATGTATACCGTCGCATTTAATTACATTGGTTTGATTTTGCCGCGCCGTTCACCGCTATATGTATATGTACCCGTTAGCGATACGACACTTTCGCGATGGTCGATCGCTGCGAATCCGTGGCGAACCGATCGCGTGGACTCGACCGATCGGAGTCGAGAACGGCCGGCAAATAAGTCGGAGAAAAAAAAAACAGAAACGAATCGTGGAGAATGGGCGTAATCGAAATCTGTGTGCTATAGGTTAGCCGGGTGACCTATGGTCGGTGTTGCTGTCATCGGTTGACCCTCGACGATTAAAAATAATATTTTTTATCATCCAACAGGAGCATGGTTCGCGAAACGGTTCTTCCTTTCTCTTTCCATCTTTCTTCCATCCTTGATCTTTGTCTTGGGGATCGCCATTCGAGCGTAACACGACATGTTCGTCCGAATTGAGATCCAGGCGGCAAACACGGAGCCTGTCCCGACGAAACGGAAAGGAATGGGACGGGACGAGGCGAAACGAGACGAGGCGGGAAGAGACGAGACGAGACACCGACGAACGAACACGCGGTCGCCACAAGCAGAATCCGCGAACGCGCGCGACTGCCAACGAGCAACAGATAACGGCGACCAGTTATTTTCGTAACGTACCGGCTGGCAACAGTGCTTCTGCGATCGTCCACGCTAGATGTCCACAAAAATATCGAGGCAAATAATAATAACTGCTTGATGCCTGTTGCAACGAATAATAAATATTTTCGTGGCATACCTACCAACAGTACTTGGCTGCGCGCGTTTTCCCATGCGTATTAAAAGTAGTCGATCGCACAGCGATTAACTTTCTCTCTGTGGATGGGGCATGGGGTGCAAATGCGCCCCAGGCTGACGTAAATGGAAATAAAAAGTTGTCGAATGGAAAATTTCGAGAAATTACGTAGCAGTGCGGATCTTTATGCAATTATCGCTTTTGAAAATTTTCAGAAATTGCTGGCATATCAAATATGACAGAATTTAGTACGATTTCAATTTATTTCAGATCTAAAAGGGCTACCAACACAGAAAACAAGATTCTATTTCAGGGATGAGCAACCTTTTTTTACAACTTGCCAGCTACAAATTTAAAAATGTTGTGCGAGCCGCATGTAAGAAACTTGTGATAACACAAACACTGAATGATGAAATCAAATTATCTCTTTGTTAACAAAATAAACGTAGTGTAAAAAATTACAGAAATAAAACACTCATTAATAGGAATACTATTAAAAAAACGGCGAAAGATATATGTGTCTTTTGTAGAACAGCTGTAGAACACTGTAAGAATTTTTAAAAGTCAAAATGTAAACTCTTTGAAGAGCCGCGCGAGAAAGTGTGGCGGGGGGTGCGGGTTGCTCATCCCTGTTCTATTTGATGTTCGAGTTTCTTAAAATTCGTGTACACAAATTGCACAAACATCCGGAATCTGGCGATACGTTTCCAGTATTTATAGTATCGTATGCTTATCTCTTAAAAATCACAAAAATTTCACAAATACTTGTGCAGACGAATTTTTTCTTCCATTTCGCTGCAAAACTGTGTGGGGTTGAATTACCCCCCGGTTAACATTGGAATAGCAGTACACAGAGAGAAGGTTGGAACCGTTTACCTTGTCCAGATTCCCGTGGGAAAAGAATGCCACCCTCGGGTACGTTCCGAACATGCGAGGCGGCTCGTCGTTATCGTTTGCTCGATCATACGTAAATGAACAGAACCAACGATTCGCTGTTTAGCAATTTCATGGGAATACGTGTACGGCGCGAAGGAATCGACGAACGCGAGCGGGGCGGACACCACCGATGCGATCGGCCCATCCGAGACGATCGAGAGGATCGGAGCGGTCGAAGGGAACAAGGACGAAGGAGCGGACTCGGCGATATTATCCCGGAACGCGACGGATTCCGAGCCCAAGGTTGTTGTCGCTCGACGAGAACGGCTGCTCGAGATCGAAAAGCATGGAACCGAAGGAGGCGGGGACAATGGGGGCGTGCTGGAGGCGGGACAGCAGGACATTGAAAATGGCGCGATCGTAGAGGCGAGCGACGCAGAAGCGGTAGCTATTGCCTCTTCTGTAGTTTCCACCGCTTCCGTCGATCGCGACAGCGATACGAGCATTCCTTACGATCTACTTTCGACCAACTACGAACTGTTCGATCTGCTTGACCCTCTACAAAGGTGAGAATAATGACCATACAATCGTACGATATCGTTTTACGATCCAGCCGAGACTCGGAGCGTTTGCTCTTGACCTCCCGTAACGTCGAGTAGCCGTATAGATTCGCGCCCCAATAAATCCAATAAAACGAACAAACCCAACAAGAATGTATTTGTCGCGAACAATAGACCATGCACGGGCAACGTTTTAATTTTAACGAATTACGGGATCGGTCGCGAAGGGGTTATCTGGTGCAGGCTTCAAATTTCGAGAAGGGCTGCGATTCGTCGAGGGTTGAACAGTTACGAATAGAGCAACATATTTTTGGGCCTCACCACGATCGTGACCACGATCACGACCACGACCACGATCAACAGGAGCAGCTTCGGCAGCAACAGCAGCGACGCCACCACCACTACTACCACTACCATCATCGCCAAGAGTCCCTCTACCACCACCACCACCACCACCACCACCACCGCCGCCGCCGCCGCCGCCGCTACTACCACGAAGAGCAGCAGCCGAGGCTGCAATTCGCCGAGCCAGGGGCGAGAGAAGTAAAGGTTCGAGAGGGAGGGGATAACCGGCAAAGCGGCGAAGGCTCTGCGCTGCGGCAGGGAAATCGGCACGACAGTCACGCGCCTCGCTCGACGATGAATCGTTACGGTACCGAAACGCTCTCGCCAACCGCGACCGACCACCACCACCCCCACCATCACCACCACCACCATCACCGCCACCACCATCAGCACCATCATCATTCGCAGACGGACACGTCCCAACATACTGGGCTTTCTTCGTCGAGTCATCGTCGCTCGGACGAGCAAGAGCCGCAGTCACCGTCGCAATCGCAATCGCAATCGCAACCGCAACCCCCTCAAACGAAGACACAATCGCAGTCGCAGCAACAACAACAACAACAACAACAACAACACCACCGTCACGATATAGATCAGGAGGACGTGGAAAGGGTTGGCGGAATCGCAGCAGCCATGCGAGGCGACCGGGGTGATTTTACTTTGGGAGTAATGTTCCCTTTGAACACGTCGAGCGGTGCCAACGCGAGCAACGAAATTGGAGCGTCGGATCATCATAATCATCATCACCATCATCATCAACAACAGCAACAGCCGCATCAACAACAACATCAACACCATCATCATCAACCACAAACGCAACACCATCATCATCATCATCATCACTTGGAAGAAGTTTTAACCGACGATGGATACCTTCAACATCAGATACGAGGAGGAGGAGGTGGAGGAGGAGGAAGTGGTAGTGGAACAACAACAGGAGGAGGAGGAGGAGGAGGAGGCAGTGGCGGCAGTGGAAATGGAGGCAGTGGTAGTAACGGCGGTGATGTTGGCATCGGCGTCGGCAGAGGTGGTGGAGGAGGCGGAGGAGAAGGAGGAGGAGGAGGTAGCGGATCGCCCACTTTGCGTACCGGTAGCTCGCCAAGTTCCAGTCGGAGTCCGCACGACGATCAAGGACTCTCGTCGCCGCATCATCAAGGACACGCGGATGGTGGATACAGTCCGAACGAGCAAGCCAGACAATCCTACCCTCAGTTGACAGTCATGCAGCCGCCGTCTTCCGTTCAAGCTAATCACGGTTTGGTTCAGGAAGCCGATCGAGTCTCCGATCAACTTTACATGGAGACGATTTACGCCCATCAAACCGCCACGTCTCATCACCATCAAGAACACGATCAAGGGCCGCCGACCCCGCATTCGCCGAGCGGACCGCTATCCAGGTTAGTTTTGGTTAACGCATTATCGACGGGATCCCCTTCCGAAAGTTCCGTCGATCGTCGAGCGCGGAAACACGAATCGCGAGAATTCGAGTTGCGTTCTCACGCGTCGTCGCGATACCACACTAACGGTTAAACGGTTTACGGTTTACGATTTACGATACGCGAAAATATTTACACGTCAGCGCTCGGGGGATGCTCCGCGCCTCTCCGCTTCCAAAGCTTGTGTGCGTAGGCGATACAAAACCGAAAATAAAACGAAACCGACGATGGAAAACAGTGCGACGCCTCTTCGGCCCTATGCTAACAGTTTCGTGAAAACGAACACCTTTCCTGTTTACCGATTCATCCTGGACACGAGTCTCGCCCCCATTTGGATTTTCGCTATCGAACTTGCGGCTTGCGGCTGCAGGGTCGTCTTCCCCTCCTCCGTGCCCTGCCCTAACCTTGCTCCTTCTCTTTCGAACCGTCCACTGTTTTTCGGTAACTGATCGATCGATCGCGAACCACGGCTTACGAAAAAATTGGTCAATCGATTCGCGGTTCGGAACGATTCGTTGGTACGCGACCCAGCGCCAAGAACGCGATAAGAGTGTATTGACCGATAGAGATGATTTTTTGTTCGCGTTATCCTACCAACTGTGAGAAAACGAGACGATACGCATACGTATGCGCGAGTCTCGTGGACGTAACAAGCGATCGGACGCGGACGTCGACGTGGACTTAAACGCACGGGCCACGACCTCCGAATTTCGATATCCGACGTTCGGGTGTAGAGGACGATACAGTTTTCGTGTCTTTTTTTTTCGCGGCGTTATTTATTTCGACGAACGGCGATTGGGTACGAACGATTCTGTGACGCAAAGCATCGTCGTCGATCGACGACCGTCGCGTAACCTTTTCGCGCGACAATCGTGCCTTCCCGGTTATTGTCGTAATCGTTCGGTTTTGCTCTTTGCCGAACATCGTTCGACCTTTTTCTTTTTATCTGCGTCACGTCCTCTTTTAAGTTCGTTACGGCTGCATCGATCGTACTTTTTCGATTTCGACTTCCTTTTTTTTCCCCGACGATATTGCGTATTCATCGAGCCTTTCACATTTACGTTTGTCTTAGAACGAAAATGGTCGATACCGATAGGGAAAGAGAAGGAGAAAGAAAATTGAGGAGGGTAAACCGTAATCGCTGCTCTTTAACGAGAACTTTGTCATGAATCATCCCAGGGTTTACAGTCCGGAATGGTCGTATATACCCATCGCGTTCCAAGAAAGCTCTCGGTATCGCGTGACGTCACGGTGCGAGCAGCTAACCTGCCACACCGAGAGCCTGCAACGACTGTCGGTTTTCACTCCACCATTGGCATCGACGATTATTTAAAATTGTTACCGTTTTCGGAAAGAAAAGAGAAAACGGAGCGTAACTTGGCCGGCGACTCGACCTGTCGACAGGCCACTGGCCACTGGACACCTAAACCAACACCTTGCCCGACCTAAACGATTACAGAGGCCAATTAACCCTTTGCACTCGAATGGCGAGACTGAGGCGCCACTAAAAATTGCCATACCATTATTCAAAACAGTTTTAACATTGTTAAATTCGTCTGTACTCCATAGATTGTAAAGAGCTCAACTGTTATATGTATAAGAAAACAGGTTCGATTTGATGTGCACAATGTAAAAAAGATTACATAGAACAAAATTGATCTGGCTTGAAACAAATATCTTGATTTTGGAATTCAAATTGCTTCGAGTACAAAGGGTTAAGGGGGTGACTCTTGTTTCCAGGATTGCAAGTGTGCGGGAGGCGCCTTCTTATTTCTCGATAATGCAAAGATGTGGGTTTTCAGTAGTCAAAAGCGCTAGATAAAAGATCAATCTAGGCCGCGATCGCCCTCAAAATTCCTATTTTTGCGTTCACAAGGGGTAATTTGCATTATTCGGCAGCATGTAGCTGTTGCAGCTTTGTGCTCCCGAGTAATGCAAATTGCACCTTCGCAATCCTGGAAACTCCCCTTAATGGTCAAACGGACGACACGCGCGAGAATAGCAGCGATAATAGCAGTGCCGCGATGTTGGGTGAACGAGAGACGAACAGGTAGCCGTACACTCCATGCCTCGCAAGAAGTCTCCTGGCAGGAATTCGAAAGGAATGCGGTAGGAAGCCGTCCGATTGGATCATTCCGCTTGCACTTTCGGTTCTCGTTGAATTATTGGCTAAAGTGTGTGACGTCACGACCCGACCCGACCATTGGCGGCTGCGCGCGAGGACCCCTTTCGCCCCTGTGCCGTGTCGAGGGGACAACTTGTGAGGTACGGAGAGTGCGAACAGTGGAACACAAGCCAGAAAAATGAGTCGAATCGTTATTTCCGTTTTGCATTCCTGATTGGAAGAATCGGAAGAGAGGAACGAACGATTACCGGCGAGCGCATAGGTGGGAAAAATGTATCGCACTTCCATAGAGATATTCGTACGCGTGGATGGATGACAATCGGAAAGGTGGGAGGTGGAAAAGATGCGGTGGACGAGAGGGGACGCGAACTAGCAAAGAAAAGAAACGAGAAGGAAGGGAGGCGATCCGCGGTAGGGGAAATCCTGAGCACGTTCGAGGTCCTACGATCGCGTTCGCTCGGACGTTTCGTGCACACTGCCAGATTATATTCCACTCAGTTCGCGTCTGTTCGGTGACAGTTGCGCCGGACTCGCGCGCGCCTCGAGATCGTCGTCTCCTCCTTTTGGCAATTCCTTTCGGTTCTCGATACCGGAGAGTTTTCCATTCTCGAATTTCCTAGCGGTTCGGCTCGTTCGCGTAACCGTGGAAAATAACGCGTCAAGATACAAGTGCGACGCGCCTGAAGGAAACGGAAGATCAACGCGGCGCGACCCGACCCGACGCGACGGAACGCGACGCGACGCACGGATAACCGAACTGGACGACGAATTCATGGTTCTGTTCGGATTGTCACAAGCGACAGCATGTAGTGAGTGTTCTCTGTTGATCTCTTTTTGGAGCAACGTGGTCGGCGTGGAATACGTTCCGTTGCTCCGGGACAGTTTATCCGAGATTGTCTCGATTAGCGCATCTAATAATGCGACTGTGAAAACTAGCCGTCCCATGGCCGCTGATATTTCGACCAACTATGACGTACTCCGTTTATTATCTTCCCATTGTTTCGATGTTGCTCCTTCCTCGCGACTCGGTCTGTCCCAGGAGAAAAAACGCGACATTCCGATAAAAACGACAGCGTCGGTCTCTAAGTACGAGATTATAGCGGAGCGGCGAGGTGAGCGTAGCGTAGAGAGCTGCGCGGTGATTTTTTTTTCGCGGAGGTAGGGCCGAAGATAAACTAACGCGCAACAATTCATTATAAGAATTCCTCGTAACTTTGAAGAATTAATTTGAACTTTTCGCGCCCTCGCATAGACGAGAACCGATAGCCGGTCAGGTTTCGATAGTTCTGCGCGATGTACAGTCGACGCGGATTCGATTGCAACGGTTCACGGATCTCGAGTTGTTCCGCACCTATCGTGAGAAGCGGCTTATCGGCTCGGGAGATTCGGATGGCGTACGGCGGCGGTCCGGTAGCGAGGCCTATAACCTCGACAACACCGACGTTTCGGATTGTATTTCGCGAAATCTGCATACTTCGCCAAACGTAGCGACCCCTCATCGTTTTCTTCTTTCTTCTTCTTCCGCTGCTGTCCGTCGTCGCTAATGCTATTACGTCTACCGTTCGCATCCCAATTTCTTTTACTTTTCTCTTTTTATTTCTTCTCGTATCGACGACGGTAGCCTGAAATTTTTTAGCTCGCGTCGCGTCGAGTCGAAAGTGACAAGTAGACTGCAGACTCGTATGCATTTACAAAGAAATTAACCGGGTGAAATATAAAACAGTGAAACATGTAAATTAATCTAAGAATACTGTTATGTTGTCGTCAACGTAAAAAGCTTCCCGCGATCGATGCAGAATATTTTCATTTAGCATATGGTACCGCAGTCAGGGCCGGATTAAGCCCCGTAGCAGAAGTAGCAAATGCTACGGGCCCGCAGACGGGCTCTTCATCGAAGAGGCGCCGGAGCATGAACGATATTTTTACTAAAAAAGAAAAAAGGTAATTTATTGTGCCTGTTTGAAAAGGTGCGCTACACTTGCACGCAAGCGGCCCTGATAGCAAAGCCTAGGGCCTCGTGATAACATTTGCTACGGGCCCCGCGCTGGCTTAATCCGGCGCTGTTCGCAGTCTAGTAATAAGGGAGTAGTTAGAGTAGTAGAGTTCGTGCGATCGAGATTACCAGCGAACGTTAGCTAGGACGATCGAGAATATCTCGAAAAGGTTCTTGGAAGCAAGACGAAACCCTTTGGTCGTTCGGTTGCTTGAACACATACAATGGATCTGTTTGTATACCGATCGACGATACACTCTCTCGGTTACGTCGGACGACGAATCGCGTCACCGTTTATAGTTTATGCATTTGGAGGTTTACGAAAATTATTCGTCGAAACGATGATGCCGGCGTCAGAGTGCTCGACAACGCTTGCAATAAACGAGGTGGACGCAGCAGGACGTTCAGCGCGTGCTACCGTTTCCGGGTACCGTTTCTTCCGCGGTAAAGTTAATGGCCTACGAGGGAGGTGGTTGCACCTGGTATAGATTGTTCGAGCTACGGGTCGTGGATCGTAGTGCGTGCGCGGAGAATTGGGTACGGGGGACGTAAAAGGAACGGGAACGGGGAACGGGGAACGAGGACGCGCGAGAGCACGCGCAGTCATTAGCGTTTCGATCGATCGTGATTTATCGCAGTTACGGAATAGTCGTTCCGGCACCGAACGGGCTCGCGCGCTTCTCGAATATTTCCCCATCGATCTGCGAACGTCGAGCGCGAACCGCGAACCGCGAACCGTGAAGGTCGACTTTGCGCGTTTGTTATCGATGTTTCGGTTAAGGCGAACGTCGTTTCTCGCGCTGCATCGTTCCGAAGTCGTTCCGGGAAATTTCTGAAAGCGTTTGGAGAGCACGTACCGATCGATTCGTACGTGTTCGCCGAGTCGCGGGAAGCGTCAAGGACGCGCGCGCGTCCATCGTTTTGGTTCGCGGCGTGCTCGCGATTTTATTCCGCGATCGTCGCGATAAAAGAGCATGGTCGATGCTCGCGACGGTGACGGGGATTGCGATCTGGTCGTCGACGTGGTCGTCGACGGCCGGGACTGAACGTCGATAGGTCGGCATGGAACGAAGGAGGTTACTTTCGAAATCGCATATTCGCGTATCCGTGTATCCCCGTACTCGCGATGCGCGCCTTTGACGTCTTGCGCAACGATCACGCCGCGTTTACTCGTTGCGTCGCGTCGGCGAATGGAAACGACCACCGTATTTTCTATGCGCGCGCAATCCGTGTCTCGCGAGAACCACATCCAGCCAGCCAGCCAGCCAACGTGTTCTCTTCTTTGAAATCTTGTTCGAGGATTCGAACTTGGAACGTGCGCCACCGATCTCAGGTATAGGGACCGTCGCTGCTAATGGTAACGGTAGTGGCAATCGAGGAGGCAATGCTAATGGTAATGGAGTAGTTGTGTTCTCGTAGTCACCAGTCGGAAGGGTACATCGAAAAACGTCCTGTTTTGGCACGCGCCCGCATTCACGGACCGATGAATCGCGGAGAACGGTTCCTGTTTCCGGCCTCCCGCGGCGGAACATTAGCCGAGGAACTCGTCGCCGAGTCTGTTTTTCTACAAACGAGCACGTTCGTTCCTTCGTTCGTTCAAAGTCCCTCGGGCATGACTCGCAGGCGTGTTTCTCTTGGAGAAACGCCGCAACGAGATGAGAGCCAACGTGTCTCGCGACTCTGATTTCGCGTTTATTCGTATCGGGCCGCAGCACAGCGCGATAACTGGCCTGAAAAGTCGGAAAAACTATTTTAGCGTTGTTTATGGGCACGTTGGACAGTAAAAATTCTACGACTTATGGAAAATTTTGAAATCGACTTTTCCCGACTTTTCGAGCCAAATACCGCAATGTGCGTCGATATCTATGAACACGCCAAATAACACGTAATGTACGTATTGTTTCAGTCCGTTGTATCGTACCATGACCGGCGTTGGAACGATGATGGCTGGCGGCGGTGGAGGGACCAGTAGCCCTTACGCGCTTCCGTATATGACGAGCAGCTCCGCGGAATTAACGAGCTCGCCTTCACAGCTTTGGAACGCGCAAGGTAAAATGCAAAATCAATTATTCCGCTAGAGTACACTCCGGAGCAAAAAGATAGCACACATTCAAATCTACACAATTTCAGTTGGTTTCCACATTCTAAGCGAAGTTTATTTCTACATATACGCAATAGTATATTGTACCATTTCGGGACACGTTTCATTAACATTTTCAAGTCCAATCGATCAGTTTTATTTCGCAAAAATAATATGCATAATATTTTTGCTAAAGTCCAGCGGCACGAAATTATAGCACAGCGATTCTGTTAGGTGCAGATTTATTGAATAGTTTCTTTAATACTTTTCCGTGCGAATTGGTACCCAGCTTTCTCGAACGAATCGTTCAACGATTTCAAATTGTCTGCTGCTTTTCTATACCACGCCGACAAGATTTCTCCAACTATTATCAGTGACGTTGATATTAACGCTTTATGACTTCTGTTTGTTGTTGCTTTTGACATTTCTGTCACCAAGCACTGTTTATCTTCAAGTTTCGATACGGCAGCTATCTCTATACTATTTGACGAGCACTTACAATCAGTTTCCTCCAAATCATTGTCTCGTAGATCACAAAACGTTCTTACACGTTAGATTAACTATCGTAGCAGGTTAGCGGCTTATGTGCAATACGTATAAACCGAGAAGCATCGATTCCGTGCTTGTGCTATAACTTTGTCCCGGTCGGACGCTAACCCTATTCACGTTCCCATTCGTAGAACGTCGTGAGATTCGAGAAAAATGAAGGATGTGCTATCTTTTTGTCCCGGGCTGTAGTCACGCGATGCATGACGGGGGACGATGGGATAGACACAATATCGAGGACGTTTGAAACGATAGCGCTGTCCGCGGGCATAGCCGGACTCTCGGAGGATTATACTGGCAGTGGAAAGTCTTCCGGCAGTGTTACCACTCATCAGAGTCTACCGGGGTTTTCGCAACCATTTTGCGGTAGACCGAGTCTGCGAGGATATAGTCCATCTTACCCGACTCAGCAAAGCAGCGGGGGCGTCGTGACCTCTGTGGATGCATCTTCGACATGGAACTACGCTTCTTCGAACGACTCTCTGACGACGCAGTACGCGACTCCCTCGAGGCGACAATCCGTGAATTCGCCCTCGACACCGACACAGCACCAGCTTACCGCTTCGGCGAGTCTCGGCGGCAGTAAGTATCGACACGATTTTTCATTATAATTTTTACTCCCGATACCGATATCGACCGATCTACAGGCCAGGCCCCCGTGGCGTCACACCCTCCTGTGTCTGTTTTCTCTCTCTATCTATCTATCTATCTATCTATCTCTCTCTATCTATCTCTCTCTCTCTCTCTCTCTCCTGTCTCGTCCCATCTCGTCTCTTGCGTCTCTTTCGATCTTTTCGAATTGTGACGTAACGAAACGGCGCGGTGCGAGCGCCGCTTCCAACCGCGCGCGCTCGGGGAACGATTCGTCTCGCCTTACGGACGCGAACCCTCGGTCCTTCGTAACGCGATAAATCCTAAACGATTCGAAGAAACGCGATCGCGCACGGAGACCGTCGGGTCGTGTTTCACTAGTCATAAATAACGAGTAAAGGATTCATTCGATCGATTTCCTCTTGCCGGGTTGCTCGTGAAACTCGTCGAATCGGCCGGTATGCCAGGACCGAGAAAGAGAGATGGACAGAATCTGTAACCGATGATGGCTGCTCCGATATTCAGCAGTGTCGCCAGAATCTACCGAAACTGGTCGATTCTTCCTCTCTTCCTTTTCCCCTTCCACTATGCCGTTCCAGCACCATGAGCATTACTCCAACATCCCCCACTAACAAGGGAAGGACTCCAAGTGTCCGACTCCGATTTTGATAATTTTTCGTGAGCTGATGGTACATGGATCCCTAATTATGTATGTAAAATATTAGGTGTAGCTACTCAATATTTTTAAAGATATAAACAATTAAAGTTTCATACCCTCTTGATATACGATTGTTTGTAGTTTTCGAAGTTCCATCAGCCGTGTAAGGGTGCCTGATTCACACGCAAACGTCCCAGGTTCGATCCCGGCGATGAAACATGTTTTTTTTCACTTCTTCTTTTATGTTTGTCACAGTTTTATTTTGCTACTACTGTACAGGATGCTTTGGAAAAGATTGTAGGTATTTTTTAAAATATTGTGTAAAATTTAATAGTTTTAAACGTGGATCAAGTTGCCTTCCCCGAAGACATAAAAGATAAAATGTGTAAATGCAATAAACAAGCATTTATAATGTGTTCATGGTGTCGAAATTTTTTATGCTTCGATTGCATGTACGATGCTTATCATCCCGCATCCTGTACAGTAGTAGCAAAATAAAATCGTGACAAACATAAATGATAGATGATGAAGAATTAAAAGGAAGTGAAAAAAAAACACGTTTCATCGCCGGGGTACAAGCCTGGGACGTTTGCGTGTCAATCAGGCACCCTGTTTACACGGTTAAAGGAACTTCGAAAACTACAGCTCGAATAATTGTATATCAAGAAGGTATGAAACTTGAATTGTTTATATCTTTAAAAATATTGAGTATCTACACCTAATCTACTTATGGATTAATTAATCCAATAAATCGCATCATAGCAGACTCTAGCACTCTCTATAATCGTATTGATTTCTTTACTGAGTCTTTGCACAATTTTAAAAAACAATTACGCAGGATTATAGGATAATACCATATCGTTTGTACCTACCATTATTTTCTGTGCACGTCCCATCTTTGTTATTCTTTGTTATTATGCGTGTAGTCCCTTATCCTTTTCTATTGTAAACACTTATGTAAAAGGACCTCGGTCCGTCTATAATAAATAATAATAATATTTTATATACATGATTAGGGATCCATGTACCATCATCTCACAAAAAATTATCAAAATCGGAGTCGGACACTTGGGGTCCTTCCCTTGTAAGACCGTAGTCTGGTCACGTATTAATCTGGTAATCAAACTTCCTCGATCTCTCTCTCTCTGACGACACTGATAGTATTCAGAAATCTGCGAGAGTCCGCGAGCGATCGACGCGTGCACCGTTCCCCGATCGTACGGCATCGTCGAACGAGAAGAGACATATCGATATTCGCAAACCCTGACCCAGACAATGCACGTTTCTAATCTAGTTTTGTCTACGCGCGATATACGAGAAACGATAATAGGCTATCTCCGGCGTATCTGACTGTTTCGGAAGCGCGAAATTCAGATAATCGTCGCGTATCTCGTCAATGGAACTGGATAAATCGTCGTGCTTCTGCTCCAAAGATGGAAAGCGAACGACGAACAGTTTTCGTGACTCCCGCGAGACGAGAGACGAGAACCCGATGTCCCAGGGACTCGACGGCCCGCAACCCCCAGACCAG
The DNA here is from genome assembly GCA_963966675.1 of Lasioglossum calceatum. Taxonomy (NCBI): domain Eukaryota; kingdom Metazoa; phylum Arthropoda; class Insecta; order Hymenoptera; family Halictidae; genus Lasioglossum; species Lasioglossum calceatum. Next base: position 752,310 of record OZ016544.1, read on the forward strand.
AGCCGCGCCATAGCATTGACAGACATCTCCGTCTGTCCGAAACACTCGTCGGCGGTGAATCTTTTGTGAATGCATCGGGTGTCTGCGGTTTCCATATCCCACTGCTTTCTTTGACGGTCGAGGGCCAAGAGACGGGAGGCCAACAGAGTGTGCCGGGTACGCGGCTCTTAGCGCATCGTCGTCGTTTCGAGTGGCTGTTGTGCGTGTCTCTGACTTACTCAGTTACAGGCAAGCTGTGCTTCACGCGCGCGCTAAGCTCCGTCGCGACGTTTCTCCATTTTCACCGTAATTCAGAATCAAAATATCCGGCGTACATGGAATTCGCGTGCGTCGTTCTGTTTCTCGATAAATCGAGTAAGTACCAGAGATCACTGTTTCACGTGTATAAGTACACGTGGTACGTGAACCGTGTATTAAGGATTTAAAAATACGTGGATGCAGATCCGTGTTTATCGATCGAACGATCCGAACGGATTTAAATTCGTACTACACGGTTCACGTGCCACGTGTGCACGTATAACCATTCGTTTGAAACCACGATCTCTAGTAACTACCATAGTTTCTTTCTCGAATTTGATTTTCGAAGTTGATTTTCGACGCCTGGTCCCCGGCGAGCCGCGCATCCTCGTCCCACGTTTGCAGGATTCTCTTTCGTTCCCTGACCTTTTTTCTTGTCCCCGCTTCGTACCGAGAGTTCTCTTATCGTAGGTCCGCATCCTCCCCTATCTTTCCTCGTCCTCTTCGCTTTCTACCGCTCTCTTTCCCTCTGCTTCGGCTCCGACGCCATCTCCATCTTCGATGTCCCACCGTTTCCCTGTGTCTGCGTGCGTGCCAACATTCCTCGTAACTCGGTCTCGTATACATCGAGTCCCTCCTCCTCCTCGCATCTTTTACCATCGCGACGCGACTTCCACGTTCGCCCCTCGTCTGTGTATTACTCGATCCGTTCCTCTTGCCTCCGACGAAGTAATTCGACTCTCCTATTCTCATTCCTCGTTGCTTCGTCACATTCGTCGGACGTCGTCGGCTGAATATTCGGTTGCGAAGAATCCCATCGTTGCTTCTCGAAACGACGAGCGACGGTACTCGTTTCTTCGGTTTCGAATCCGTCCAATGGACGCCGTTCGCTAAACCGTCGGCGTCGCCGCCGTCAGCGAGTCCGTTGCTTGCTTATACGCGATATCCGATTGCCTCCCAGCCTTGTTTCTGCCGGATGCGCGACCGCCGTACGCCGACCTCTTCGTCTTTTCTTTCTTCTCCTCTTTCTTCTTTTCCTCTCTTTCTCGTTCTGTTTCGACTCGCGTCGTGTCCGCTTGCCTGCGACCGAGTAACGCGAGACGAAAGCACGCGTATTTCTCATCGGCGTCGACCCCGATCATCGAGTTCACCGAGGCAACTGTCGGAAATCGCGGAAGGTACGCCGCGTACCGAGAATCGTCCGAAAAGTTTTGAGCCCAACATGGGAACATGTATTATTTCGGCCGAATGAAGTTTTATTTTTCAACATGGTCTCCTTTCGAGGGGGTAGATTCATTTCCAGGATTGCAAGGGTGCGGGATGCGCGTTCTCATTTCTCAATAATGCAAAGATGGGGCTTTTCAGTTGTTAAAAACGCTAGACCAATCGAGACCGCGATATCCCTAAAAAATTCTATTTTTACGGTTACGAGGCGTAATCTGCATTATTCGGCAGTCTTATGCTCTCGAATAACGCAAATTAAAATGGGACTTTTGAGAGCGATCGCGGACTGGATTGATCTTTTAGCTAGCGCTTCTCACTGCTGAAAAACACCATCTTTGCATTATTGAGAAATGAGACGCACGTATCCCGGATACTATTTTCCCAGCGATGTTCTAACCTTTTCAACCCTTTCAAATAGTAGCTGGCGTCTTGCTCCGCAAAATAGGCGTTCACGTATGCGATGACCTCCTCTTTCGACGAAAATCTCTGTTCTCCAAGCGATACATTAAGCTTAGGAGACAGGAAAAAGTTGCTGGGAGCTAGATCTGGTGAATACGGTGGGTGGTCAACCAATTCGAAGTGCAATTCGTGAATTTTGGCCATGGCGACCGCCGAAGTGTGAGCAGGTGCGTTGTCTTGATGGAACAGCACTTTCTTTACAAGAACACTGACATCGCCTGACACAAACGACTGTCAAACAACAACAGAGCGTCCGAAACGCCTGAAATTTTCACAGGCATCTTTCAAAGCATATTACGTTGTAGTTCCAGAATGGTTTTGACGGTTAACGTCATCTTCGTGTTGAGGCTCAAAACTTTTCAGTATGTCGAGAAAACGGTAACGTTCCTGTTTTCATTTACATTTCCATTTCCATTGCCAGTCCGGTTTCACGTACGCGAGGATCACGAGCTGGCTATTATTATCGTCGAACTCCGGAAATTCTGATAACGTCGTGTCCCTCTACATCCTCTGTCGCGTTTGTCGCTGTTTGCCGCGTTTCCTGTGTCCTTCCTGCTCCGACCGTACGGACAAAAACTCGTCGAGAGTTTGCACAAACGTTTTTGGAAGCCGGGGTAACGTAATTCGAGAACGAGGATCGTCGGAAAACTACCGAAAACGAAACTATCGATACTCTGTGTTATAGCCTGCGGGGAATACCTCCGCGACGCGATAACAATTCTGCCCGAGGTTCGTCGGTCTTTACCGCGGAGCGTCGTAGCCTCGACGGCGCGGCGCTGCTCCCTGTGAACATCGCACAAACGAAACGATAGACGACGAAGACGTTCGTTTCGATTTCCCGAAGACATTATTTTACCAGGATGTCGTGTCCATCTCTCCCCGTTGCTCCCGTACCTACCGTATCTACCATGTACCTAGCACAGGCATGTCAAACTCGTGTACCACCAACGGCCTCATCAAGTATTATAAATAGAGAAGAAACACATTTTTCAAATTAACTGCAGTCTGATTTTCGAGAGTTGAGACCTGTTGCCCATAAACCACTGTGCACATCAGGTCTCAACTCTCGAAAATCAGACTGTAAACAAATCGATCTATCCGACACACGTAATCAGACAGCTGGTCTTTATGCGAAACAAACATTTTTTAGCTGAATTCCAACAAACAGGAGCGAATTCTAAGTTTATCTTCTCTCGTAATACGTTTGACAGGTTGAAAATAATATAACGGTACTATTAAATTCTTCTAATATTTGTATTATTTGAAATTACGCCTTTACGAACAACCATTTTCGTCATACATGCATCTAATCCGCTGTCTAATACTGTCTATTTACAATTTTAAGAGCTCCAGCGTTGTCGAAGGTTAAAAAACCATATAGACCGCGTGCGGCCAGCGTGTTTGACATGCCTGACCTAGTAGTGTACCTCGTACATCTCCTGTTCTAATGGTTTGCGATCGTCCCCGGTTCCTGTCCATCATCGTAACCCCCTCGCAGCTCCCGCCCCCGCCCTACTGTAAAAACGTGTTGAATTTGTCCCTGCCGAAAGACTGCAAAGGCAGGCATGTTTGAAAGTATACGAAACCGTGCACAGTGCACAACATCGGGACGGAATACTTTACGGATGGCCGCGAGTGCGTGAATTGCGGCGCAGTTTCTACTCCACTGTGGCGACGGGACGGTACCGGCCATTACCTCTGCAACGCATGCGGTCTCTACAACAAGATGAACGGCATGAATCGGCCCTTGGTCAAGCAGCCGCGTCGATTGGTAAGAAAGGAAGGAAGCGGAGTGGTCGCGCGAGCGATCGACCGCGGCTCCTTCGTTTTGCGGCGAATCTACGCTGCTTTCCACAGTCCTTCTCTTTCCCGGAACGGCTTTTAGGCTTTGCGGGATATTTCGGGCTCTTTTCCAAGGAGAAACATCGAACCGAACGGTTTCGAGATACATACGGTCACACGATACAGGAGCCTGTGTGGAAATTCGCCCTACGCCTTTTGCCCGTTGCCCGTCGCCCAAATTGTACATCGGCTAATTACCAATTAGCCATTTAGCTCTGTGCGCCTGCCTTGCACTCGCGTCGGCTCGCGTCGGCTCTCGTCGAACGCGAGAACCACGATCGAGGAATGTCCGTTCGGATTGACCCAGAGCCGAATCGCGCGCGCGCATTCGATCGAAAGGCAAACCAATCAACGCCAAACGCGCGCGCGCGCACGTACATACGAGTGCCAAAGCAAAGAGAACACCCCTAACGTTTGGCATCCTGTCTCTGTTTCAGTGGCGGACCAGGGCGATTTCTACAAAGGCTTCTGTGGGTATAGTGGCGCCCGTCGCGCCTTCGAGGAGAAATCGAGCCGCCGTTTGGTAGGTGTTTCCCCCCAACTCTGCTCATTATCATTCTCTTTCTCTCTCTCTCTCTCTCTCTCTCTCTCTCTCTATATCTCTTGCTTGCGCACGCGCTCACTTTCTCTCTTTCTCTCTTCCTCCTCTCTTCTTCCCTTTTCTTCCTCGTGTTCTTTCTCTCCTATTTCACTCCTATTGTTTTCCTCTTCTGGTTCTTTCGAAGCAGTCCTCGAGTCCTGGCGTGCCGTAACTCGTGAATTCGTTGTCGATACTCGTCCACCTGTAATTCGATCACCGTGGCTCCTTCTTTTATCCATCTTTCGTCGTTCTCCGCTACACATTTCCCGAAAGCTCAGAGAAGACCAACGACGCGCGTTTCTCGTCGTCGACTAGACTTCGTGACGGCAACTTCTTCTAGAACGTTTGTCGTAGCTCCAAGGTGCCACTATACCCATGGTACGATCAGGATTTCCTCTTTGAAATCACGCATAGCCTGGAAACAATTGTAATTTTCCTAGAAATGAACGCGTTCGCGCGATTCACCGACGAGAACGGTCTTTTACAGGCTACCGTGATTTCATGCTGGAATATACTGTGTATACGCTATTTCGTGCAACGAAATCTTTCAAGTTGAATCTTTGCTTAGCGAATAAGTTTCTCTCCTGACCGTTCTTACGTTGTTCGATGTTCTTGCTCCCAGTTTGACCTTCTTCTTCTTCTCTCTCTCTCTCTTTATCTCTATCTCTCTCTCTCTCTATGCTTGTGCACGCGTGTGTCTTTCTCTTTATATCCTTCTCTCTATCGCTGCTTTTGTCTTTGTCTCTGTCACGCTGTTAATCTCAACGACGCGACGTAGAAAGCTCGGAAGAAACGTTTTAAGAGAATTTCGTGTTTTCACAGTCCGCTTCGAGACGCGTCGGCACTGTCTGCAGCAACTGTCAATCAACGGTAACGTCGCTTTGGCGACGCAATACCATGGGCGAACCGGTTTGTAACGCTTGCGGTCTATATTACAAGTTGCATGGCATAACTAGACCTCCTAACATGAAGAAGGACACCATTCAGACGCGAAAGAGAAAGCCGAAGGGTGGCATGAAGTCCACGGATACACCCCTTTCAGGTTCCGCCCCTCCCTGCACAAACAACAACAGTAGCAATAATAACAACAACAGTACCAACCACAACAACAATAACAACAACAATAGTTTAAAAATGGAACCCGGTAAGTAGTCAGGTCGTTACGTTAGGCAGAGCCAATACCGATTGTAACACGTTCCGTGCCGAGCTGATTTTGCTAGATTCTTCATTCAGGCCATTTGCTTTGTTCTGTACTGCATTTTTTATAACACTCATTCTTTTGCCGGGAATGTATTCTACAGTCTTAAGCTTGTTATAAAATATACATTTTTTAGCGCATTAAAGCAATATGGCCGCGGCCTGAATGGATATTTTAACGTGTACTGCAGACTCTCGTTTCCAGGATTGAAAGGGTGCGGGCTACGCCTTCTCATTTCTCAATAATGCCAAGATGGGTTTTTTCAGTAGTGAAAAGCGCTAGATAAAATATCAATCTAGGCAGCGATCGCCCTCAAAAATCCTACTTTTACGTCTACGAGGCGTAATTTGCATTATTCGGCAGCATGTAGCTGTCGCAGCTTTATGAAAATAGCTACAGTGTAATATTTAATATTGGATCATGCAATTTGTGAACTTTTTCGAGAAGTTAGAACAATTTGTTTGCTGCACAATGTGAAATAAATTAGATTCTGGACCGTAATCGCCTTCAGAAGTCCTATTTTTACGTTTGCGAGGCGTAATTTGTTCAATATCCAAATTTTTTCATAAAATTCCGACAGCTACACGCAGCCGATTAATGCAAGTTACGCCTCGTAAACGTAAAAGTAGGATTTTTGAGGGCGATCGCAGCCTAGATTGATCTTCTGTCTAGCGTTCTCGACTACTGAAAACCCCCTCATCTTTGTATTATCGAGAAACTAGAAGGCGCATCCCGCACATTTTCAATCCTGGAGAAACGAGCCCTTAGCGATTTCACGATTTAATGATTTCACGTTTATCCTCGACAGATACGTACGGTGTGCAAATTTGTTACGGCAGCACGCTTTACCCTAATCCCCAGCCATCCGGTCGGATCGTTACGTACCAACCAGCAAGTCCCGGAATGTACTACGATATAATGCAGCAGCAGCATCAGCAGCACCAGCAACAACAGCATCAGCATCCGCAACTTCTCGAGACGCATTCGCCGAAAGTGGAGTGCCCGTCGCCTTGCTCGAACCGATCGCCGGATCATCACCAACTCGCTACCCCCCATATCGTTACTCTTGAAAATTCCTCGCCCTCCACAGCAGCCGCGAAAATGATCATCGACAACGGTCACCTGGACAGACCGACGGTAGTTTCCATATCCTCCTAAGGGTTGTTTTCATTCGCGAGGACGCAGCTGCGCGAACTCCGAAACACGAACCTGACTTATTTCATTTTCAATCTCGTGTTCGATCTCGATTTCGTTCCCGTTCTTGCGTCGTCCGATTACGAAGGTATCGAAGACGAACAAAAACTGCAACCAAAGAAAGACGTACTCCGCCAGTAACGTCTCCGATCGTTTATCGTTCGATCATGTAAATAGCGATACCGTTGCTTGCCTATCTCTCGTTTCATCCGCGTAGGAACATGTCGTCCTCCTCCGCACTGTTCGTTTTATTTCCACAATGGAGTCGTGAACGTAGGCAAGTGCGATCGATTTCGAGGACAAATCGTGTTTTAGCCGGGAGCGAGATTCACTGCGAGAATCGGCGATCTATTCGCACGGTACTGATCCGTAGGATGATCTCGAGGAATCGTTGTACACGATCGAAAACGGATCGATTCGCGTTGGATCTCGTCTGATCCTTTCGAAGCGGAACGTTCGCGGACCGAGTTGTGTGTCGGAGCCATTTGTGCGATCGAAGATATCGAAGATCCACGCTTCCGACGTTGACGGCTAGCGAGCTTGTAAAAATTGAAAAGACTCGTTGTAAATAATACTGTCGCGCGACGGTCGTGTGCGTGTGTGTTTATTTTAGAGGACGCGTATGCGTGCGCGATGTGTGAGATGATTGATCGTGTGCGCGGGTGCATGTGGGTGCATGTGTGCGTAGACTGTATCCTTCGCGTGGAATAATCTCGAACGCGTGCTCGTTCAGATGGTAGCTAGATGGAACTTGTTTCGGAACGTTGGATCTTGCTGCCGCCTACGTTCGCGCCCCGACGAATCGTCGCGCGTCGTCGCGATCGACGAACGTGGTGGAAACGATACGCGCTCGGTGTTCTTTGTAAATATACGATAACAAATTACATATTCACCGTAAACTCTAAGCGTAATTAGTTCGGTAAGCTGGCATGCTTGATAAATAATTACATTTACTGTCTCTGCGGAACCACGGTGAGCGTCACGGTCTTCGAATACAGCGAGGAACGGGCATGCGCGTTCAGAACGTTATCGAGGCTATTGTACTGCGTTTAGATCAACGAGGCTCTTCCGAAAATCGGCGGGAAACAACGCAGTTGATCGACGCGACGCGAAGCGAAAACTTTTTGCGCATTTGTCAAGTGAGCTGTATCGTCGAGTCGGTTATTTTTAAATAAAAAGGGATATTTAATGAAAATGATTAGAGTATTCACCGTTGTTTTCACGGGACAACACATTCGGTGTCGACGCGAAGACGCAAAGATGCGACGCTTAGGGGGGGAGGGATCCCTCGGGACCGCGAGAACGCAAACGACGAATGCAACGAACCTGGCCAGCTGGCGAGGAGAAGTCGGTGTACGGCCAGGAAAACTTCAACCCTGTGTGTATATTCGGCGATAACGCGATATCTCGGTTAATCTCGGTTAAAGGTTGGGACTAGAGCGAGGAACGCGGACATTGGCGTAGTCGGTTAGGGTTCGGATTATCGAGCACCTCCCCTTCGACGCGATACGCTTCGGCGGACGCTCCACTCGCCTGTCTCGTCGATTCTTTCGCGATGAGGAGAACGTAAGCTGGCGGGAACACGGAAAAACGGACGAACGTGCAAGCAAAACTGTGCGAGCACAGGATCTCGTTACAGTTCTCGTTCAACCGTTGTTACCGATGTTACGACCGTGTCTCACCTGACCGCCTTATCGGTGGAATCCCGTGTGTGCTCTGTAAGTATGACGACACCCTGTGCTCTCGAGCCGAGCTTTGGCTCTTCTCCCGCTGTTTCCAACGATAACGCGACGCGCACGCGCTCCGTATACGAGTACACCTACTTGCTTGCTGCGCGTATATCTCGTTCGCCACGGTGAAAAGTAAACCGATCCCGAGTCGGTGACGGTTCTCCGCGCGTTCTCAGGAAAATACCTTCCCGAGACCGAGCAATAAATCCCGAGTCGCTCCTTCGTTTCGGCGGGGAGGGAAATGCGAGCGAGAACAGAGATAACGGGATGGTTGCGAAGGGGCGAGCGAAGAGAAGGGAGGGGAAAGGGGAGGAAAGCAAAGCGAAGGGAGGAAAGGCGCGAGGATTGGCTGAAAGTTGAAATGGGACTGTATGGAAGAGGGTAGCCACCCCATCGATGGGGCGGGGAGGAATGGTCGGGTTGATCGAGATAGCGCGCTCGGTACCAAGATGGCGACCGGCGAACAGAAAGAAGAACGAGATCGACGCGCGATGCGCGCGATCTCGTTCGTCGCTTGTCGTTCGTCTAATCGTGGTCGGTCAATATTTGACGGGGTCTCTCGACTCTCGACTCGACCGCGGCCGCGACTGCGACCGTGGCGGAATCGAAGCTTCGGCGCGACGCTACCAGGCGGCAGGAGGCAGGCGTCAGACGTCGAGCGGCAGCCAGCAGCCAGCAGCCAGCAAGCGGCAACCGTTCCGAATCGTCGACACACCTTGGCTGCGCACCTGTGTCAAGCCGGATCGCGCCTTGTACCATCTTCGAATACTCTCTCGAACCGTAACGTAACTCGCGCAGCTCTCGCGGAGTCGACCGTTGACCGTCGACGCGGTACAGATCGCGCTTGCCGTCCGATATCAAAGGGGTAGCTCGTTCCCACCGAAGAGTCCTCTTTTCGGTCTTCAGTTACGGTAAGTCTCGATTTTTCGTTATTACCGGCTTCTCTCCACTTTCAGACCGATCTATTCTTCCTCTCCCGTCGACACCCATCAACCCGTCGTTCTCCTCTCGGCAATTCGTCCGCGGTACCGATATTGCGGAGCACCGCGAACCGCGAAACGCAATCAGCGCAGTTATTCCATCACAAAAATTGAACGCGCGAGCGAAGGAGATATAGATTCAGATACAGATACAGATACAGATACAGATACAGATACAGATGCAGATATAGATACAGATAGAGAGAAAGAGAAGGAGTGAGAGAGAGGGGGCAGGGAGAGGGTAGGAGGAGGAGAAAGTAAAAAACTGATAACGCAACGATCGAGATGAAATTGCGAAGAATGCGTGCAGGATTTTTGTCGCCAACAGGAAATAGACGTCGCGGAATAGCGGAAAATCGTGGAACGTAACGAACACGATAAGCCAATCGATAATCGAGTGAAAAAAGAGAATCGCAATGCTCGAAAATAGGAGACGACAACACGACGGAACGATGCGTGGCGCGAGGCGTGGCGAGACGAGGCGAGACGGGCAGAACGAATAGCGCAGTATTTGGAAAGCAGTAAGACGTAACAGGGCCCGTCCGCCCGGTAGCACGCGTAGCCGTCGAAACGAAACACTTGTGTTTTACGTTCGATTCGGTCGACAACACTTGTGGACTCGTCGCGGTTTGTCCGCGAGCGGTTGTTTCGTTCGCCTGTCCTTACGCACGCGTTTTCCGGTCGCGCGAGGGATTATTTGACGTGTTCGTTTCGCCTGCGGGATTTCGTTCGTTTGTTCGCCGCGATCTTCGTTCTTCGAATCGCTCTTTGTTGGTCGCTTTTTCTTTCTGAAGTGTTGTTCAAAAAGATTTTGGAAAACACTGTAACTCCGATGGTTTTGTTCACGTTCACGTTCACGTTCACGGTCACGTTCACACAGTTTCGTTCTGGTTCACCGGGTGGAAGTGGATCGATGGTCTCGACGATGTCTGGCACGAAACTATTCGATATCGAGGAGAGATACTCCAGCAGCGCAGATATTTTATTAATCGTTAAGCACATAGTCGCCGTAAGATAATGGAATAATATCGGGCACCGACGATAATACTGTTTGTCGCGGCGCAGGCTAATTATTCGGGTCTTGCGGCTCGCCCTGGTCTGGGTTAGGTCGCCGCCTTCCCTCCCGCCAGAGTCAGACCCGACCGAGCGAGAACCGAGATCGCGTCCCGTTGTACACTTTTCTATGGTCTTTGCATTCGATGTAGAACGGTTCGAGTTGTGGGCTAAGTTGTTAGCAATGAGCAAACCCGGTAAGTCGTTTTCGTTGGTTCTGCTACGGCGCGTCGTCTTGTTTCAGGAAATATCTTGATCGGCGGATTCTATTTGTTCTCGCGGTGTTGCCAACGGGATTTCGCGCTCGCGAAATGCGATTTTCATTTCTGAAAATGCTTTGGAAAATCCTGTTCGGCGTCGGTCGGGGGTAGAGGGACGACGATCGACGATCGACTCTGGTCGATTCGATCGATCGATTCGATCGCGGGTAATTACACGAAACGAGTTTCGGAGAAGAGGATTGCGTAACGCGCGGTTGCGAGCGCAGCGTACCTACATAGACGCGTCGTCATCCCCTCGACTCTCGCGGACTCTTGATCAAACTCGCGACGATAGATACCGCGAGCCAGCGTGATCCCGCGCACGCCTACCTGCTGCTAAGCCGAAAAAATGTTCGTTTTCTCCGTGATGGTTGACGATTGACGGTTGCCAGGTTGATGGGACAACGATAGCGCTCGAAGGCCTACGAACGCGATCACGTACACTCTCGCGCACACATTGCCGTACAGGCGCACCTACGCGCTCACCTACACGCACACCTACACGCACACCACCGCCTCATCGCCAGGGATTTTCACTGTCGCCGATAAGGATTTCCTACTCGACTGATAAAGAAATGACCTCGTCGCGTCCGCGATTCCATTTAGCCGTGACGCAACCCTTCGCGCGACACGAATCGAGGCGGTTCCTCTGAAGATGTGTTTCGGGGATTCCTCCGGCAGAACTGTCGAGAAACCATGATATCCCGGGAAACGTCGTCGTACCGTTGAAACATCGAAATGTCGAAACGCAATGGTTTACTTGCCAGAGGCACGATTAGACGAGTCATCTCTGTGTTCCTCTGCGAATTCCAACGTCTCCTTTAACTTCGTCTCTGGACATTGTGTTCCCTTCGTGCTGGAGATTTGCTAACCCGCGGTAGCTCGAGAAAGAGGTCCGAGAAAGGTCCTGGAAAGGGTATACGAAGCGGTGGACAGGTCGGCGTCCTACCTGTTCGAGACCTGCTGCGAAAACCGCCGGAAGTTGGAGCGCGCCTCACGCGGATTACCGCGTTCACCCGCGTCTCGATCGATCAAGAAACGAACCTGATTGAACCGATTCGATCCGATCCGATCCGATCCGATCCCGGCAACCGCGTTTCCCTCGTCGGCGAAACTCGACCGCGAAACCAGAGGAACGGCCCTACGCGTTCCTGGCGGACCCGACGACTGAAATTATCATTTTAGCTGATATACTAGCTAATGTAAGGATGCAGTTTTATCTCTTATTATCATGGGAAACGAGATAAATCGCGATAGTGCCGTTTATTTTGACAACGGTATACCTCTCACAGCCAACACGGCCGACCTCCTAACCGGTGAGGTGGTCGTGCGCGGACGTGACGTTTACGGTTCACCGATTACACCGCGGCGATATTCACTCAAAACGTTGGCCTTTTCGTCTTATCGCGAGCTATCATCGTGCTCTGTTCTCATCCTAAGCAGGGACTCGACATCTATCGAAATCCCGATGTATCGCGTTGGGATCGCGAAGAAACGTTCGCTTGATACCCTCCATCGTAGGTTCATAGTAGAGATCGCGGTTTTGAACGTGTACGCGTGGTACGTGAACCGTGTAGTACGAATTTAAGAGGGTAGACTCGTTTATAGGATTGCAACGGAGCGGGATGCGCCTTCTCGTTTCTCGATAATGCAAAGATGGGGTTTTTCAGTAGTCGAAAGCGCCAGGTAAGAAATCAATCGAGGCCGCGATCGTCCTTAAAAGTCCTATTTTTATGTTTACGAGGCGTAACTTGCATTATTCGGCAGCGCGTAGCTGTCCCAGCATCATGAAAAATTTGTATATTAAACAAATTACGCCTCGTAAACGTAAAAGTAGGACTTCGCATGCATTATCGCAAAACCCCCAAAAACGCAAAAACCCCATCACATGCATTATCGAGAAATGAGAAGTCGCATCCCGCACCCTTGTTATCCTGGAGAAACGAGGATCTGTGAATACGGGTCCGTTTAGCACGTTTGAGCCCAACAACTGATCAGAGTTGTGCAGAATTACAATTTAATTATTCCAGGAATTATAATTACAAACTAATTACATTGTAATTCAATTATATCGTAATTCATAATTCAGATCTTCATTCAATTAAATTACAATGTGATTCGTAATTCCAATAGAGTACAATTATAAAATACATTGTAACTAAATTACGATGTAATTCGTAATTGCAATGGAGTAAGATTAGAAAATATTTTGTAATTAAATTATATTAATTACGAATTAAAGAATGATAAAGTAATAGGTAAGAAGAGAGGCTGAAAAATCCATGTGTAGGTTTCAAACACACACACACACACACACACAGAAGGAATTTATTATTTATAAATTTATAATATCTGAACAGAAATAACTTCTGCGTTACACATTTTCTAAATTTCAACCATAAACATGAAATAGCGTTACGTATTATGAATGATGACATGGAATAGAAACTACGCCGCGCCGCACAGACAGCAAACAAGTATGTACATGAAAGGAAAACATAAAAATATATCGCACTTCTTCAAAGTTCTGGGCTATAATTTGGAGATGTGTATTTCAATTATATTGTATTTCAATTCCACATCTGACTAAAATACTTAGTAATTGAATTAATTGAAACACAATGTAATTCAATTGCGTAATTGAATTACAATATAATTGAATTAGCACAACTTTGCAACTAATGCGTTATTGTTTCTCGTTCGAATTCTTTTCGACTGTTGATGTTAGAAGTGAGACAATGATAAAGTCGCGGTAAATTGTTCCCCGTTATATCACCGTATATTAAAATACACGAATATTTGTGAAATTAAAATACACGGGTACGCTAAAGATCAAGGACTACCATCGATCTCTCGTTTTTTCGAGCCACAAAGAAAACCTTCCCGTAGGAACGTATTCCCGATTTATTCGTTTTCGATCCGGTTTCCAAGCAGTCCTCTCGCCTCGCCTCATCCCGTTCACGTATCGTCCGAACGGCTACGAGTGGTCAGCCTGACTCTATCGTGTCGTTATCGTTCGTTATCGACGATGCGGCGCAAAGCAATCCGTATTTCCTTCGTTCTTCGATAAACAATTAATTTTTTCGATTTCATCCTAGATAACCGTATCATCGAATCGAATCGAATCGAATTGAATACGGTCTCACCGCGCTCGTTTTCTGTTCGTTCGATCTCGTTGTACAGATCTACTGTCGCGGCGGGAATCTGTTCGAAACAACATCCCCGACGCAACACGCAACTCTTGTCACGTCCATCGCTGGAATCGTTCCGAAGCGAATTTTACTTCCGGTTTTCCGTTCCTCGAGGTCGGATCTCCGAGCGAGCCACGAACGCGTCCGGTTACACCGCGATGACGCTTCGTTTGCGAAGATGAATCAGAGCAAGCCCCTCCCCGCCCTCCGTGACGTAAGGGGTACGGTCGTTACCTGCGAGTAAGAATCTGTAGAAAAATGCGAGAGAAACGTGTCTCGCGAAGAAACGGTAATTGTAATGTAACAGTAATCAGGGCGGTCTCGGTTCACGGGGGTTGGCTGATCGTTTGGTTGAACCGGTGTGGAGAGTAGGTTCGTCGTTCCACCCTTTCGTTCCGATCCCTCGAAACCTCGACGCCTCGACTCTTTGACGACAGGGTCGAGGTTCGAGGGTCCGAGGGTCGATGTAATTTTTCGATGGAGCGATAACTGCGAATGAATCACCGCAGCACCCTACCGACGCGACGCCGCGCCGTGGCCGTCGCAAAATGGCGTTGACAACGATGGCTAACGTGGTTCACGGTTGGGACGGGGGGAAGGGCGAAGAGAACATGGACACCTCTGTTGCTCCCCTCGCGCACCTCACGAGCTCCACGCGCGACGTTATCTCTCTCGTAGCTAGCGAGCGGCCGTTCGTTATCGACGAACAAACAAACGGACCCCTCCGTGTCGACTTTTTTTTTTCACTCGATCGCCAGGGATTCTCGACTCGTCTTACTCCTCTCTTTCGCCAGTTTTCCGTCGCTGGAGGGAAAAGAGGAGACGCTACTCGGAGGAGTACACCGTGTCGGCGTAGACGGCCGTTCGAGCGAGTTCGCTCCGCGAAACGTCCAATCGGGGAAGAGTTATTCGCGAGTGCGTCGCGAGATCGAGATCGCTTCGTCGGCCAATCGCAGGTAGGAGAGGGCCACCGAATCCGTGCTCTCGTCGTTCTCCACGGATTCGTCTGCAGTTTGGTGTACGAGAGACTCTGTGCAACTTTTCTCGCGGCTCTAGAGGTTCGATCGATCTCCGGTTTGGTCACGCTACGTTATCGTGTTAACGCGTGTCGTTCGGCGTTCCTGTGTCCTCGCATCTCGTATTTACTTTGCCGTTCAATTTCGAAGGAGAAATCGCTGGTTGCAGTCGGACGCGCGCACGCTTCGGCTGTCGCTTCTCGAAACACGCGAAGCGAACGACCGTCGCGTGCTCGGTCCGGAAGTCGACATTGACTCGTCATTGTCGTTGGGAAGTGTGACGCGAGTTCGAGCAAACATTCTTTCGTTCTTTTTCTTCCGAGACGGACGAGGTGCGCCGTCGCTCCGCTCCTCGCGACTTCGTTGGTCCTTTCCTTCTTACCCCTACCCCCCGCTTGTCCTCTGTCACTCTTGCCAGGGATGATTCTCCTTCCACGTGTTGCCCGTGCCTGCGCTATTTCGTTCGTTCTCCGTGTCGAGCTTGTTCGCTCACTTTCCGTCGCCGTCTCCGCCTGCGCGTTTTCATTCTCGTTTCTGTTCTCGGGACCGATCGGTTGCGTTCGACGAGATACGTCTATCCTAGTTTGACGCGCCGCGCAGTATGGCACCATTAATGTGACCATTTCTTTCTTTCCTCAATACGGGACAGCAACTAATTTTTAAGTAATAGTATGTGTATTCAAGAAAACGCATGTTTCTTCATAGTTTCTAGTTATTAATGAGAAGACAGTAACGAACGCGTGAGAATGACTAGTTTATGTGGTCTTATCAGTGAATTAGCAGCGAGCGAATTAGAAGGCTTCTAGCAGACTTTCAATGTGCGAGACTTATTGGCGTGCCGTGATCGCTGCGCTGTTAAGCGCTACCGTCGGATGATTTTTAAATTTTTCGCGTCCTTTCTTCGAATTGTTACCGCGGGTTGCTGTTCTTCTAAAAACGGGACATTTCGGCGTCCCGAAGATGTGCTTGGGGACAACGGGGCGTATGGTCACATTAGACATAATCGTTCGGTAGTGACGAGCGCGCGAGCAAGCGGCCTGATGTAGCGTCCGGTTCGGGTTGGTTCGAGCGTAAGCAACGATTCGCAAAGCAAACTTGTTTCAGGCATCGTCGAGGTGACATGAAGGAAAGCCTGGTGAAGCGCGAGATCGAACACGAGTGGGAGGAAAGTCGTGTCGACGAGGGTTCGTCTCGGATGACCGGAAGTGGAAACTCAACCGGAACCTCGATCGAAGAACAGCAACAACAAGCGATGGAGAGTAGTCCCCGAACGGTGATCACAGCCAGAAGGCACGTGCGCACGATCACGACGGCTGGTCACATTACCGAGAACGCGCCGGAAACGGAGCCAGAGCCAGGACCCGATTCTCCGGACGCGAACGCGATGTCCGGCATTCTTCAACTCCAGGCGCATCATCGCCATCAGCTTCAGCAACAACCGCTCGAGCAACAGCATCGGCAAGCTCAGTCGCGCAACTATCAAGATGGGGAGCAACAGGATCCGGGAAATCAGCAACCTGCGGAACACTTTGTACAAATATCGCGGGCGGACGCGGAGGTGCAGCAGCAGCAGCAGCAGCAGCAGCAACACCATCGGGTCGGCGAACAGCAACGTGTCGTTTATCTAACCAGCAACGGACAGGAATTGAAGGTGGAGGTTTCAGAGACGGTCGAGCACGGCGCGCTATCCGTCAAGGAATCGACGAGGTAAGTGCTCGACGAGCATGTTCGGATTAGGGATGCGATCAAACACCTCGCAAACAGGTTCAAACTTTGATTGATTGAATTCGAACTTTCTATATTACTTCGAAAAATAGAAATAGTACTTCTATGTATGAATACTTGAACCCATGCCAGATAGTTTCGTACCTTTCACAAGTAATTTGGTAAATGGAAGTAATTATTATTATTATTTATTATTATAGACGGACCGAGGTCCTTTTACATAAGTGTTTACAATAGAAAAGGATAAGGGACTACACGCATAATAACAAAGAATAACAAAGAAGGGACGTGCACAGAAAATAATGGTACAAACGATATGGTATTATCCTATAATCCTGCACAATTGTCTTTTAAAATTGTGCAAAGGCTCAGTAAAGAAATCAATACGATTATAGAGAATATTGTGCTATTGTAATATTGTGATATTGTGCTTACAAGTATATTCTCTCGAATCTTGGTGGAACATAGTGAATATCGTACCAGAAATTCTCTGATTTTTCAAACTTAATTAGACTGTCCTTTAATGCATAATTAAAGAAGTACCCCATTTTCTACTTCTGTACCTTTAGAAAGAGTATTTTCAAAAGCAGGAAATATAATGGATAAAAAAGAAATAGGCTAAAACCAAGTATTGTAAATGAAGTAAATATTCGTAACTTACGAATTTAATAAATAAAGTGCTTAAACTATGCAGTTCTGATTTCCAAGATTCGGGTACTACTTGTGAAAAGTACGATTCCCTTCAACATCGAAGTAGTTATAACTATCTTTTCGAAGCTTGTCAGTACTCATTCCCAGGATCGATATCAGTTTGTATAAAATGAATGCTTTTCAAATATCTATGGTTGCCAGGAAAAACGCCGCATGTCGCAATTCCAAAAAATTTGAGTTTACGCAGTAGTTGAACTTTATAGTATAGGATCTACGTATTTACCAGAAAAATGTCATGTAAACAAATTCGAAAGGCTTAGAAAATAATGCAATTTAATGTACTATGTGAAAGAATTAGTAATCAGAACTTTAAACGGCAACATCTCGAAAGTGAAAGTATGCGACATGCGGCGTTCCTCCTGACAACCACAGATATAATCATTGAGGCATTATTGCTTTTAAATGGTAATCGAAACCCATGAAATGGAACTTGATTATTGAAATTGACTGGGATTCGTGAGTATTGTATATCGAACTTGATCCCATCCCTAGTTCGGATCGTTCCCGAGATTCCCGTAGAAATTGAACGATATTTTGAACGCGAAGGTACGAGGCCTCCGACGGACCGGATCGGAACGAGATGGAGAACATGTACGTGTACGCGACGGACGGTCAGCAGTTGCGAAGGGAGAATCACGGCATCGCGATTCAGATGCAAGAGAGACGTGGTCATGCAGCCGCGACTCAACAGAGGTATAGTCCGCGAGAGACTGGTCAATCAAGCGGAGGAAACGGATCGACCGGTAACAGGACGTATCATCATGGATCGCCGGTACTGGTTGCGAGCGCAGACGAATACGAAGGAGGAACTAATCCGACAACGGGAACCGGAACGAGCACGGAAAGCGCCACCGGAACATCTGCGGGACCAGGCTCCGCCTCTGGCTCCGGCTCTGGTTCCGGATCCGGTACTCCGACCGTCCAGTTAGGTTCGCCCGCTGCTCCTGCGTACTCTCCACCGATCGTCGACGGCGGGTCGCAGCAAGCTGCGGCGCAACAGCAACACCAACAGCAACAGCATCAGCAACAGCAACAGCATCATCACGTGGTGACGGGATACGTGGACTCGGTGGTGGATCGATTCGCGGTCTCGGTGGCGAACGACAAACAGGTGTCCAGCACGTACACCACTTTGGAGACGGTCGCGATACCCCCATCGCAACCTGTACAGTACGCCACGCAATACATTCACAGCAACGATACGTTTCAACCAGCTCCGACCTACGCTTATGGCAAATCAGGAGAGCAGCTGATTCTGACGTATCCGACGGCCGGTCAGCTGGGTCCGCGCGTCGGTGGTGTAAGTATCGCGATGGAGAAAGGGAGAATCGGTCATCGAATCGGTTGGTTCGCACATGGCCGTGTCGTGTTAAGATCGGCGCACACTAGACCGCACCGCGGCGCCGCGGTGCGGTCTAGTGTGCGCCAAACTTGATGGCACAAAGACACAGACGGCCATAAGCAGCGAAATCAAAATACAATTTGAACCATTCAATAATTACAAATCTTTACGCAACGCTTTTCTATATTGGTCTATGTTATTCCGAGATATATCCGCATTTGTTTAGATCGCAATCAAAGCTTATCTAAAATAAAAACATTTAAGGGGCGGCATTTCGAGCACTTGCATCATACCGAGAAAATCTACCGCACGACCCTGGGTTCGCAGGTGGAGTCTCCCGGCAGCAGTTACATGAAAGGCGACCCGACGCTGGCGTCGTCGGTGGCAGCGTCGCGCGGCGTGTCGCTTCACTACGAACAGCCGAATTCTCCGAGTGCTCAGATGACGCTATACGGAGGCGGAAGCGCCGCGTTCTCGTACGCGAGGCCAACAGCCGGCGCGGAATATTGGAGCGCGGCGGGTACACCTTCGCCACCCAACTACGACGGTAACCAGGCTTATCCGGCAGGAGTGGCCACCATCCCGATCGGCGACGCGACCAATATGCAGCTGTGCTCCGGTGGAGGGTACAGCTTGTCGCCTGGCACCGCCGGAGCACCTTCCCCGTGGTCCGGTCTGCCGATATCCACGTCCGAGGAGAGCTTCGACGGAACAATGATAATCGCCGAACAAAAGGAGTGTCCCAGTTGCACGAGTCTGACCAACGTCTGGAGGAGGGACGAGACCGGACACTATTGCTGTACCAACTGTTTCTGCAAACCGAACGGAGTCAACAGGGCTGCCATGAGATGCGGCAAGCCGAAACAGACGGTCGCCCCGGTAATTCGATCAGTTTCTCAATTTTTTTTCCTGTGTCGAGCCGATGTCGTTTGATCCGCGGCGTTGCGTTGGCCGCGCGCGAGCACGAGCACGTTCGCGCCAGCGAAAATTGGAACGACGGACAACCTTATCTACGGCCGAGCAAACACGTGTCGCGAGGATCGCGCCCCAATTGTTTACCGTAGTCTGTTTGCCTCGAACAGTTACATTTTTGCGGCTCGCGAAAGGATAGCTCGCGCTTCCAAGATCGCGGTAGAATCTTTCGCGAGAACTCGTTCAAAATTCTCAACTCAGACGCAGACTTGACAAAGTTCACAAATTGTTTCAGACGAACGTGCGCAAAACGGGTATGCAGTGCGCGAACTGCAGGACCTGCAACACGACCCTCTGGAGACGAAACAACAACGGCGAGCCGGTGTGCAACGCGTGCGGACTCTACTATAAGCTGCACAACGTAAGTCTCCCATAGATTCCGTTCAGACTAGAGATCTCTATTTCACGTGTATACACGGTGTCCCAAAATTCCTTCAACAGCCGGAAATGGGAGCCGTTCCTGAGATCATTTGAAGCAATATTTTCCTTTGCAAAAATGTTATCCGCAGCTTTGTTTAGAAGTTATTAACGAAAAATACAGACCAATCAGAGCGCGACCTAGAGCATCAGTTGTTCATATTCACGGATCTTTAAATTCGTACTACATACATACACGGTCCACGTTCAAAACCGCGATCTCTAGTTCAGACCCGGCAACCGAGAAGCATCCGTTTGTACGATCGTTGGCGAGCGGTATGCCCGAAAAAGAAAAAAGCGTCAACCTTACACCGTAGCTGCGCCTTACAACTTTCAACTAACTTACAACTTACAACTACCAGACATAGGTGATGCATAGGTAGTGGATTCCGAGAAGGCGCGCGCGACCGACCGGTTCGACGCGTTGCCCGCGGTACTCTTTACTTCCGTCCGTTTTCTCCCTTCCGTTGCCGTTTCGAATCGTCTAGCGCGCGAGTTCGTTTGGTTTCGCCTCGCCTCGCACCGCCTCGCCTTGCCTTGTCTTTTCGCGCCGCGCCGCGCCGGAAAACCGTGCACTCTCTTTCTCTCTCTTTCTCCACGCGGAGAGGTGAGGCAAGCAAACAACGAATATCCGGTGTTTGTGCTGCTCGTAACCGGGATCGAGACTCGAGACTCGCGCCGTTCGTTAGGGATCGCGCACGCGACATCTTAGTGCCGCTAGGTTCGACAAGAATTTCCGGCATCCCTTGCCTATCTCTCTCTCTTTCTCCCTCTGTCCGAGAAAGCAGCGCGATGCGAACAAACACACCCCTTGTTGGTTACGTTGCCTGATCGTTTTAGATAAGAATTATCCAATGTACTAATTTTTACATTTTTACATTTTTTTTCCATTCTCGTTTGATCACTTTGCACATCGCGTCGGTTTGCTATCTTCGTTATTGTTTCCTTAATCCCCCAAGCCTGCGCGCACACGGCGATGTTATCGGCGACGCACAGTAGTCCAGGAGCCCGCTTTTTGTGGTCGAAATTCAACTTTTTGTTGAAGATGTACTTATTGGTTGAAGTGGAAAACTATGAAATTGGAGTTGTAATTAAATAGTGCAATTATTCAACAATAATTGAACAAAAATTCTACAATAGTTTTGGCTACAAAGAGCGAGCACCCGGAATACTGTGCGTCGTCTTGGACGATAATTATCCAATGTACGAATTTTTTTATTTTTTCTCCATTTTCGTTTGATTGTGTTGCGCATCTCCTTGTCGCGTCGGCTTGCGATCGTCGTTCTTGTTTCCTTAATCCCCCCCGAGCCTACGCGCACACGGCGATGTTATCGGCAACATCTCCTCGGCAGTCGTGATCGCGAACACCGATTACGCGCGTCGAATCGATGCTTTTTATCGCGCTGTGACGAATCCAATTAAATTTGACCCGTATCGAAACTCTAAGATTTTCGAACGTTCTCTTTGAAACAGGTAAACAGGCCGCTCAGCATGAAGAAGGAAGGTATTCAAACGAGAAAAAGGAAACCGAAAAATCATACTGCTATTAGCGGGAATTTGGCCGGGCCCAGCGGCATGCACAAGACCGAGATTAAGTCTAACTTACTCGGTGAGTCTTCGGTGAGCAAGTTTCACATTCAGCTTTTCTCGTTTAGCTTTAGCCGCTTCTCCCTTCGCGGCGCGACCTTCTTTGATCGATCGATCGATCGATCGATCGCGGGTACCTACAGGTTTCTCTCGCTTCCCCCGACACGTCGTCGTAACGTAGTATCGTCGTATCGTCGTATCGTTGTTCGGCATCTCGAAACAGTGTCGTCCTTGAACGATTCGAAATGGAATCGGCGAATCCAGAGCAAAGTTCAACGTGAAGATCGAACACGAATCAAAGTTGAAGATTCGTTCCCGGCGGATGTCGAATAGCAAATAAGTAGACTGCGGATGTTTATGGAATTTTCAAGTTTTGTAGATGGATAGTAAAAATTGATTTTTACTACTTTTTGAACTGGGCCAATAATGAAAATTTGAAAGATGTGTTTGGTCAACTCGTATAAATTATGTATGCTCTGAAAATTTCGTTGAAATTGGTTAATTGATTTAAGAGTTATAAACGATCAAACGTAGTGAAAAGGCCGAAAATCTTGAAAAATTGCAATTTTTACCACTTTTGATCGTTTGTAGCTCGTATATCATTTATACGAGTCGGCCAATTACGTCTTTTAAATTTTCGTTATTGGCCCAGCTGAAAAAGTAGTACAAATCAATTTTTAAAATATTTTTTAGACGTCATTTACTAAACTAATTCTTCTAGCCTTACAGAGAAATTCAAGTCGTTTGGTCCATTCATAAAAAAGTTATTCTGATTTAAAGCGTGTTGAATCAGTTATGCTCGTTAGTGTAGATCTGAAGATTTAGATCTGAAATCAATTGAAATTGTACTAAAATTTTTTGAGACTTTTCAAAAGCGATAATTGCATAAAGATCCGCAGTCTAGTAATAAGAGTTTCAGAGGTGTTGGTAAAAAGAGAACCGAAGCGATAGTCGTATTCGCGACGCGTATAGAGGCTGGTAACTTGAGAGGGCCTCGGGTTGCAAATTATAATTTGCAATCTGCAATTTGCAATTTGCGATCGACGATTCCCAATCCTAGAGAGAATGTGTCGCGATAGAGGGTGAACGTGGACGAAATCGAACGAGTCCCAATCGATCGACCGTTGTCTTTTTAACGTTCCAGTGGACTCGCTGCAGCTGAACGTGTACGGGATCGGTGGCAGCGGTATTGGGGAAGAGGGCGGGTGCGGGGGCAGGGTTGTCGCCGGTACCGAGATCGAGATCGAGAACGAAAACGGGACCGAGGGAGGAAGCGAACGGTCGGAGGAGAACCATCCGCCTGTAGGTACACCGACAACGATGCATTTGGGACACGCGCACTCGCCCCTCGCATTACCCACCGCCGCCGTCCTGAACCGTCAAACCACCCTTACGTAAGTGTCGTTTCACGCGGTTTCTTCGAACTTCCAAATCGGATTTCGAATCGACGCGATCCGGAGCCAACCGATTCGCTCTTGGATCCTAGATTCGACGACTATTTCTGTGGTTGTAAGGAAAAACGCCGCGTGTCATGATTTCAAAAGATTCGAGTTTACGCATTAATTGAGCTTTGAAGCAGGGGTTCCCAACCTTTTTCCTACATCGAACTTCTCTTCATCTACTTTTGAAAAAATGGTTTTATTGCAGCATAATCATAACACTAATAATTGCACTTAAAAAACTTAAAGGTATGAATTTTAGTAAGAATGTATGAACAAAAAATGAGAAGAAAGTGGTTTATTAGATTTGTTTTATTATTTTTGTACAGGGTGTATAAAAAGTAATGGTCATCCGTCCTAGGGGTGAATCTACACCTCTGGATCGGTGGATATTTGTAAATAAGAGAAACTTGCCACAAAATTGTTTACAACAAAAAAAAACTGTTGTTTAAGTTTGTTGTTACATCAATACCTTCTACTCATCGAGAAGAGAAAAAGTTTGAAAGGAGCCACATGTCGCAAACAAATAGTTATTGAGATATGTATAAGCTGTTAAAGTTCTTGCAAAATTTGATTGCGTAGAATTATACAGTATCGATGAGACAGAACATGATCGTGGAAGTTTAAAGGGACATTCGTCGCTAGGCCCGTATCATGTGATCGCCTCCCTGCCCATTCGAATCTTGAAGTTGCAAAATATGAAAGAATACCTTACAACCATTGTTACATATGAGAATATTAATCCTGGGTTACGTTTACGTATTCGCCAGAAAAAAGTCATGAAAGCAAATTTAGAAGGCTGAAAAAAATAATGCAATTTGACCGATGTCACATGTCCGAATCATACACATCAAAACTTTAACCGACAATATCTCGAAAGTGATCTCGTGGCGTTCTTCCTCACAACCACAGATTTGTCAACAACCAATAATTTCATTCTCGATTCGCTGTTTTTCAGCGTGCCACCGCTAGAGCCAATCGCTAGTCAGCCCAGCGTCGACCCGATCTCCGTTATAACTTCTACGACGGCTGTCCACGCTGAGAGAACTATCTAGGAGAAGAGGATTTGGATACCGAAATCGATCGCCGCGTTTCGTTTTTCGATCGGTACGATTCGACTTTAGATGTAGATCGACGCGATTCATTCCTCACGTCGAACAAGAATTCGGCGACTCGAACGACTCGAACATCGTCATTGCTTTCCCCACCGTTCGCGCGTCCTTTTGTCGCTTATATTTATTCGTGATTTCGAGCAAAGCCAAGTTCGAATCGTCCACGATTCGTCTGGTTCGGATTCGCGCGATTTCCATTCGGCGGAAATGTCGCGGCGAGTCATCTCGCGTCGCCAGCTACGTCGGTACGAGCGAAACAGTACGTATCGGCGGCGTCCTATCTTACCGATCGTCAAGTTGCAGTGTCGCCGAAGCCGATCGCCCTCTGGAGAAAGAGAAAGGAAACACGCGTGTTTTCGGAGTTGCTCGATCGACGCTCGCCACGTCGTTTCGTTCCGTTCCGTTGTCCACCTCCTCCACCTACTATGTACTCCTCCTTTTCCTCCTACTTCTCCTCCATCTCCTCTTCTTCCACCACATCTACTGTTTCCATCGCCTCCTTCCGATAGATTGTCGTTGCTTTCACCGCTGATTTACAACGCGATATCACCAAATCACGCAGCCGTTCTTCTTCGTCGTTTCGTTTCGCGAATATAATATATTGTAAATACGCGAGCGAGGCGTGCACGCGCGCAGGTGCGACTACGCGTACCTGTACGAGTAAACGCAACAACGGATCCCAAAACCCCAAAGAATAGTCTATTGTGTACATACGTATTCGTGTAGTAGCGTCGCATTGGCAAAGAATAGTAGATTCGAGAATCGCGGGAAGGAATACATGATTTTTCCCCCTCGAATCCTGTCGATCGATCTACCCGCGGAGCTATTTATTTCAAATCCTTCTGGAGTAGGCGTCGTACGCGTCCGTTCGTAACTGTACGAGACGTTCTTAATCGATAGAACCGTTCGACGAATCGGTTGTTGGTCGCGTTTGCGACTGTACCTATCGTGGAATATTGCCGATACTCTCTGTATGCAGTCGGTCTGCGATGTGCGTCCGCTTTTCAACGATCGGATTCGTTTTGTACGCGACTCTTTGAAACTCAATAAAAACGAACGAGTCTGCCGAATCATAGATAGGTAGCGTGGAATGTTACGGATCAACCCCTTACCGTAACATAATCTTTAGAGTCACAATGATTTTAACGTCTTTATCCCAGAAAATAAATGAACGAATCAAATTTGATTTCATTTAAAAAGAAAGGCGTAACATTCGTATTTGTTAGATTTTGTTCGAAATCTTCATCGCGCGCGTGATTCGTTAAAATACGGCAAGGGGTTATCGCTAAACCTACCACGCCCGGTCGAACGACCGGTTCTAGATTTTTTATTTTACAATTAATGAAATTATGAAAATGCTTTCGTAAGAAATGATTTAATAAATATCTTTATTGGAGCACGTGTTGCACTAAGAACCGCGTAATATCTAAATAAACTAATTTTACGTTTGTGAGGTGTAATTTGCATTATTCTGCAGCCTGTAGCTGTCGAGTGATACATTTTCAGAAAGCCACGACAGCTACATGCTGTCGAGTAATGCAAATTACGACTCGTAAACATAAAAGTAGGACTTCTGAGGGAGACAGCGTTTTAGATTGATCTTTTATCTAGCGCTTAGGATTACTGAAAACCCCCATTATCGAGAAATGAGAAGGCGCATCCCGGACCTTTGCAATCCTCGTGCACGTATATACACGTGGATCTCCCGGTGTGTGAGTGTGAAACTCCTTACCAATATTAAGTAATTTCACAGGTTCAATTTTGCTCCTTGCTGAGAACACTTACACTTGAAGTGAATGAAATAAAATTGTTTTTTCGATCGTTGGAGAGGAGAGCACCCCTTTAACCCTTATGTAGTCAAACAAAATGTATAGATTATTTAAAACCTTCCTGTATTTAACATGTTTGCACAAATTCTCATTATAAAACTATAAATTAATCTGTTAGCGAGCAAAGAATAGACATTCCGAGAAATTTTGTAATATTTTTTGGAGGAACATCAAGAAATTGTTGAAAGAATTACAGTAAATGGGTACCCGGTTGACGACACAAGGGTCGCGGATCGCGTATTACCCCGAGTTCTGAGTGGTCAACCCCGAGTCTGGCCGGGCTCGTTTTGAATCGAATTCCAGCATGGTGGAGGACGAATGCCAAAAAACCTTGGAAAGGCGGATTTGCGCCGAGGCAGGAAAGAAGGGTACGAGAAGAAGAAGAAGACGGGAACGGTCTCGATGAAACGCGGATCGCTGACAAGAGCAAAAAGAACGGATTCGAGCGACCGAACGGCCGGAAGGGGAACGCGAGGAGAACCAGACAAAGAGAGAAAACAAACCGTGAAAGCAACCGAGAGAATACGCGCGAGTGAAAACGAGCTGGAGGGGAAACGAGAGAGAAAAGAGAAAAAGGGAGAGAGCGAGAGAGAGAAATCGAGAGGGTCGTGAGTCCATCAGCCTAAAGAGTGGCTATCGTGCCGGCTAAGGGCTATTCCATGTTAGCCGCTCTCGGCGAGCTCCTTTTTTTCCCTTCTCTTTATTCCCCTCCAGGACTTTTTGTAAGGCGCAAACGTGGCGCCGCCCTCGAGATCCATTCTCGCGCGAGCAAATTCTGAAAGCTTCGCCGTCCCGATCGTCGTCGCCGTCTTTGTCACCGTCTTTGTCGTCGTCGCCGTCGTCACCGTCGTCGACGCCGTCATCGATTCGTGGCCACGATCGCTCGATTTTTTCGTTTCTCTCGGTTTTCGCGTCCCACCGTGTTCGCGACGACGCAAACCATCTTTTACCGATCGATTACTTTTTTTCGGCGAACTCCAAGTCGACGTCAGGTTCCTCGATGAGTTACAGGCATCGCGACTCGTCGTCAGGAGACACGGGATCGTGCGAAATCGAGCGTTCCACGCGTAAAAACGTGAACGCTGACCTGACGTCACGGTAAGAGGTGAACATCGCGGAATAATCAAATCAATGTAATTAAATGCGACTGTATATAGTGGAGCGGTGACTATTGGCACAGAGAATGATAACGGTGCACGTAGAAGCAAACATCACCGCTCTCCTCTAAGCTACGCTCATCTCACCGCTCCACTATAGTCTAGTACAGTGGTTCTTAAACTTTTGTAGCCCGGAGCCCCCCTCCTGAACAACATTCTTTTGCGGACCTCCTCCCAACATTTGAATTATCTTTCCTTTTGGCAAAAATATTTGTTTGCAGGCTGTTACAGAAGTTTACACGCTAAACATTTTCTGCTACAGGCGCGGGGCACCCAGAATATAATAAAAATATTGGTGAAAATGTATCGCTAGTTATTTTAATAAATGGTCTCGCGCGTTTATAGAGGTGAACATTTTTATTAGGATATCAAATGTAAAACATAAAATGAAATCTTGACCATGTAGGATTTTTATTAAATGAGTTATTTGAATAAAAGCGAAAAATTGGGGGATGTAAAGTTAATGCCAAAATTGTTTCGCGGACCCCAGTTTAAGAACCACTGGTCGAATACATACTACTAAGCCATCGCGACCGATGAAAATAAATGAAAATCGCGGCATAATCAAACCAACGTAATTAAATGCGACTGTATATAGTGGAACGGTGACAATTGACACAGAGAATAGCGGTGCACATAGAATCAAACATTACTGCACCGCTCTCCTCTAAGCTACGCTCATCTCACCGCTCCAATATATTCTCGAACTAAGTCGTCGTAACAAATAAATGACGTATACGATGTACGGTGAAAACGATCCAGGCGTGGAATCGATTGGAACGCGTTCTCGCGACCGTAGTGGTGGCCGTCGGAGCCGGACGAGGGCCCCGAAGACGGCGGGGCGTTCAAAACCATTGGAATTTAAGGGATGTCCGACGTTCCCCCATCGCCGTGGCGCCAACCGGTGAACCTTATCGCTCGCGGGGCACCGTTACTTCGAGTTCGTATACACGAAAGAATTCTTTCCGTTTCACTCGTTTCTCGGACATTTGACCAATAACTCTTTCCGTGTTGCTGTCCCTATCCTCCTCGGCCCTCGCCGTTCGTCTCGTGATCCTGTCCGCTGTTTCGTGTCGATCGAAACGCCGAATCGTCGCGAGACTACGGGGAAACCAAGCATCGCAGATCCTGATCAGATCGCGAGTGATCCATTGACATTAGAGAGAGAGAGAGAGAGAGAGGAAGAGGAAAAAAGGGAGAGAAAGGGATAAATAGAGTAACATTCGTCATCGGCAGTTCCATCGAATCCGTTGTAGAGGCTGCGAATTTGAATCGCGTGTATCCGTGTGCCACCATCGCATCGGCGGGATGCAGGAAACGCGCAAAGAGGCACGAGCGTCCGCGCCGCCATAAATAAGCTCGAAGCGCAACAAATTAGATCGCGCGATCCCGCGCGGAACATCGCTTAGTCTCGTCGCAGCGCTCGCGATATTTCACGGGTGAACCACGAACGTAAGTTAAGCCGTCCACGGGCCGCGCCACTCCTCGCCTTGTTTCGCCTTCCTTTCCTTTCGACTTCGCGACCGCGTCTCTTCGTTTCTCTCGGTTTCTCTCCGGTTGACCGGTCGCACCTCGCCTCGCCTCGCCTCGCCTGGTCTCGTCTCGCCTCGCCTCGCCTTGCTTCTTCGATGCCGTATTTTCTCGGCCCGCTCGACAATCCTGCCCGGCCATTCTTTTCGCGTTCCCCGGTTTCTTATTGTTTCTTCGTCTCGTTGCCGGTCGTCGCGTCGGCAGATCGATGGCTCGGCTCGACTCGACTTCGCGCACGGCGAAACGATCCAGGTTACACCGATCGTCTCCTGTAAAGAGACGTCGATCTCCGCGTTTCGCCGAGCGAGGATGTTGGCGGATCGCACAAACCGCTTTACGAAAAACCAGAGACGCGCCGCGCCGCGCCGCCGTTGCGATCGCCTCGAATTTTCTTCTTTTTCGATGACGCGACTCGTTCGCCCACAAGGCTATTACGGAGTCTACGGCCGATCCTGAGCACCCACGAACGCCTGCGTGTACGTGCGTACACGTGTACCTACACGGGTGGAAACAACCGCGCATCGGAGACCGGGGACCAGAGCCCGGCGCGGCGACCGGCGACCGACAACCGCCGACCGCCGACTGGTGTCCCGATTTCCAGGAAGAGGGCGAACGAGCGACGAAGAGAAAACGCTCCGTCAAACGGACAGAGATCGAGATTCGATGAATGCGAATATACGGGGGAGGCAGAGAGCGAGAACGCGTTCGCTCGCGAGTAAGAGGAAGAGGGAGAGAGAGAGAGATATTCCGAGACGGGGAGAGCCACCGATTAGATTAGCCCGGGGAAGAAACCTCTGCGGCGAGTTTCGTTCGAGTCGGGCACGAATTCGTCGCGTAGGGGGCCCGATCCAGATTCTTTCGCCGCGTGTTCGACCGGGGCGCGAACCGAACGGCAAGAAGACAGCCGCGCGCCACGCCACGTCGCTGCGGAAAACGCGAACCACCATCACCGTTGAGGAGGCAAACCCGTGGTACGGATAGTGCGCGCGAGCCGCCTCCGTCGAGCGATATATGTATAATTCGTACGATGGTTTATTTTCAAATTGCGCGTGATTTAGTGCGCGGTACGGCACGCCGTTGAACGTCGATATGTAAATGCGTTAATGCTTAATGCGTGTCGGTTGATTTATTGTCGCGCGACCGCGGTTGCGCGAGTGAAAGGCGCAGCCTGCCTCGGAGGTTGAGGAGGCTTCGTCGATTCGAGTAACGCGAATCGTTCGAAACAGAGAGCCCGTGTCGACGTCGGTGCCCCACGATTTGCCGCGAACCACGCGTAAGGCCCTGTTCAGGTAAATAACGTAAATAACGTAATAACCTAATGTAAATAAGCTCCGCGCGGTTTCCGCAGTGTCCGAGCGGACTCTGAAAACTTGGAAACGCGGGTAGACGTGCGACGCGGAAGCCGAACAGGAGGGTGGCTGGAAAAAATAATTTCGATCGGGCGTCGAGCATTCGTCCTGACGAAGCTACACCTTCGATTTTCCGATCGTCGCGGCGCCACTCCTATCTCTCCACCGTTACTTAACGGCGAGCCACACCAGCCATATTTTAACGGTCCATCGAAACGAGATAATCGGCCCTTCGTTACACGGATCCTTCGACCAGTCGATCCGCTTCTGCTACCTCGCTCGCTCGGATTCTCCGAACTCGAAGAGTACGGTTCGCGGACGTACGCTCCGCGACGCGAGATTCCAGCAGGTTTCGGAACGTTTCAACGCGTTGGCGAACTCGAAACGTTTTTCAGCTGGCCCCGGCCTCGGCCCCGGCCACGGACCCAGCCACGGCCCGTGCAATTCCGTGTCCGGTGCGACCCGTGTTCCGACGAAGCGACCGCGCGAGATCGGACGAGACAAAAATCGTGGAACAAAAGTTGCAGCTAAACAAAACCGGACCGACTCTAATGCGTGTTATGCAGCGACCAACACAAGCTAACTTCGTTTTTTCTTGGAAGCAGTTGCTCGCTCGTTCGCCGAGATAACGTTGGTCCCGCGGCGAGCCGAGCCGAGTCGAGCCGCGCGGAGGATAGCGGCGATGGACTGGCCCTCCGAACTCGAAAGATGTCGGCCAACCGACATTAGGCGATCCTCGAAGCTCTTTGGTAGTCGTTACGCTCACGCACTCCTCGGAGATGCTCTCTTCGCGGTTTCGCTGTTGAATCGTGCGCGTTCACCGAGCAAGGATCGAACGATCCGAACATCTTTGTCGAAGCGCAACGATCTCATTTCTTTCCGCGGCGTCCGCACCCTCTCTTTCCTCGCCCCCTCCCGAACTCTTCTCGGTTCTCGCCATTGTGCATTCACTCGAATCTGTGCGTTTGCACGTTGTCTTCCAAGACTTCTACGATTTCCACGATTTCCAAGTAGATGCTCTTCCACGAATCCGTAAGACCATCGCGAGCACCTTCCGCTTCGTTCGGACCCGCGAACTTTAGCTTCCCCAGGATCGAATCGATGGTAAAGGTGTCTACATAGAGGCCGGCGGTGCTCGATGTGGGTACCAACGGTTTCCGCAAATTCGACGTAAGCGAACTAATTTCGCGTTGGATACGGCTCGAACGAGAGAAAGCGACCCGAGTCAAATCGAATCGGATCTCGTTGAATCCCGTCGGATCGATCGGCGCGGGCGATCGGAAAAGTATCGCAGCGTCCAAAAGATTTCGCTGTTTCGGGAAGCGATCGTGCGGTGGTGAGGTCGTGAGATCGCGAGGTCGTGGGGTAGGTGCACTCGGAAGGAAGGTAAGCCGCGTCGTCTCGTGCTCTGTTCGCGATGAGAAAACGAAGCGAGTGTCCGAAGGAAGCGTTAAGATCCAGAGACCGATACGGATCGACCGATATGCTGCAATTTTCGGAATGGAAAAGCCCAGTATTTAGTGGGGAAACGCGGGTGTTGTCTGCAAGGCAATAGCAGACCAGGGAAACGTATTAGAGAAGGATGCACGAAAAATGGAAAGAGGGAAAGAGAACAGGGATCTTGAACGCAGGGGAAAGAAAAGGGGATGGGGAAGAAACAGCAGAAGGTCCGGGGGCTAGGAGTCCCCATGGATACGAACTTCCGGTGTTACGATAGCTATCGACTCGCAGGGGTTCTTACCTGTCACGCTATGCCTGTTTTTCCGATGGGGGCTCGGTGACTGACGCAAAACGCACGCGTGCTCCGGTCTTTGTCGCGCTCTACGCGGTTCGAATCGAATTGGAAACGATAAGGGTATCATCTAACTCTGCAACGTATCGATGCGACGTTCTCCCGAGATGTCGCGGATTGCCGCGAGCTTTCGAACCGTCAGGTATAGGAGAATCGCGACATCTAGGAATTTGAGTACGTGCGACGGCACCGTAGGATGAGTGGATCCGAATGGTTGGTGCACGGTGGAGCAAAAGAGAAACATCGTACGGAAATTGCGAGGAATCGGCGAAAGTTTGGGGCACCGAACACGGAATGCCAAACGCTGGACACGGAACGCGGAACGCGGCGCCCTTTGCGGCCGTGGGTGTCGAAGCTCCGCCCGCCAAGCCGGTCGCCCCGCGCTGTGCACCGCCTCGGACCGCCCAATCGAACCGCGGTCCCCATCCCTACCTTCTCGGGAACCTTTTCGGTCGTCTTTCTCGCGCCCACGAGGCTCCGATCGGACCGTGGCCGCATCCAGCTCGATGCAGCCGCGGCGTTCTGTCTACGGTAGTTCGCGAGCCGTTGCCGTTGCCGTTGCCATCCGCCTCCTCCTCCGCCTTCGGCAGCGCCACCGCCTTCCGTGATTGCCTCCGCCTCCGCGTTCACGAGCGACTCCATCGTCTGCCTCCTCTCGCTACCTCTCGACTCCTCTCTCCCCCTCTGGTCCCCTCTCGCCCCACCGACGCCGGTCGGACCCAGACCAGCCGCAGAGGTGACTGTCCAGGGCAGTTTCGAAGCCGCAGTCACCGGTTGCACCGCGTTCGAGAAGTAGCCTCGCTCGGTTCGCCCCGCACCCTCGCGCTTTCTCTTCCTCTCCGTTTCTCTCCGCCTTTCCTTTTTCCATAGTGCGCTTCTCGTGCGTCGCATTCTCCATTCCAATAGTCGCCGAATGTGCGCGATTTTCTTCGAGACACCTGCGAAATCGGCCGCGTTTCGGCCGTGTCCGACCCTCGAAGCGTCGCGGCATCATCTCCGCCATCGACGGCAACGACCAACGACAAACTGACAACGACAACAATAGCAACGACTACGACGAGTAGAAGGATACGTCGGGTGATGCGGTGAAGTGACGGAAATCAGTGAACCCCGCGAGCATCCAGGCCAAAATCAGTGAGCATCGGGGGATGTCCGGTATTGGCGACGCCGCGGATCAACCGTCCGGATGGTAACAACCTCGATCGACAAGATTTCGCGTGTAAGGTCGCCACCGGAAGCGACGAGACTACTGTCGCGAGTGAACGATCAGTGAAATCCAAAAAGTGGAGGAGCCCGTCGAATTCAACGTAGAACGATCTCTCTCTCTCTTCTGGATCGACCAGAGGAACACCGAGTACAGGCAGCTTGCGAACCTTTGGATGCTCGGTGTCGACGATTGATCGCGCGTAAGTAACTATTTCCATAGCTACATGCTGCCGAATAATGCAAATTACGGCTCGTGAACGAAAAAATAGGACTTTCGAGGGAGATAGCGCCCTAGATCGATCTTTTATCCAGCGCTTTTGAGTACTGAGAAACCCCGTGTTTGTATTATCGAGAAATGAGCAGGCGAATCCCGCACCCTTGCAATCCTGGAAATGAGTCTGCCGCCATGAGGCCCGCTACACACATCCGTTTTTCTAACGTACGACGAGCGTGAGCGTTTGAAATACTATGGGTTCAATTAGGCGCTGCACATTTGTTTTTACCGTAGTTGCGACGCCGCAATACAATATTTAGCGCAATTCCGTTACCGCACGGTCGCCGCATGTTAGAAAAACGGATGTGTTTAGCGGGCCTTAACCAGCGAACGACGGCGGATGGCTGATGATGCGCAGACAGGGGCGATTGCGAGCCATTCGTCGAAAGAATACGGGTCGTTATCTGAGCGTTCGGTACTCGGTACTCGGTACTTTGTACTCGGTTATCGTTACGAATTAACGCGAGATAACGTTAACGACCTTTGGAGGTAGGTCGTGCGTGCGAAACGCATGGAACCGTGAGGTTCCTTCTCGTCGCCGATGCCGGCGCCGATGCCAACACGTCGGCAACGACTCGTCCGCTATCTACGTTCAAGAGTCGTGTTTCGTCAACGTTTTTGAAGTTGCTCGAAGAGAAATCGGGAAGAAAGTTTCTCTCGTTTGGATTCACGGGAACGCGAAACACGATGATCGTTGCTCGTCAAACACGGAGAACGATTACCGTTCTCGAATCATGCCGGCATCGCGATTCTACTCGTAACGGCTGTATTCCTCGGCGGGTCAACGTTTTCCGAGCAATCGTCGCTTATTCGGCTCTTTTCGTTTGTGCCACCCTCGATGCGCTTTCTTAGGGTATGGATATAGTAGAGCGGTGGGAAAATCAAACCAATGTAAAATTAACACTGGAACTCGCTCCTGATTTGTTTTTTTAGAAATATTGAAATTATGAATATGTTTACTGAGAAAATTTTTAGTGAGTTTCTCTATCGAAGTCCATATTTAAACAAAACAGGTGCGAAATCTAAATATGTAAATGCAATTTTACCATTATCATAAGGCAATGTGGGCTAATTTCGTTTAGTACTGGGTAGTTCTAGTGTTAAATGCGACTGTATACAGTGAAGCAGTGCACATAGAAACAAAAATCACAGCTCTATTATATTCTCGTGCTTACTTGGGTTTTCTCCTGGTTTCCACGTAGACAAACGAATGCTTCGAAAGCACACGAATCAGAATCGTATAAAGTTTGAAAGGTCGGACGGCCAGTATCGGAGCAACCGTAAATCGCAAAACCGCTGACTAGAAAAATCACTCGCAAATCGTTTGTAAGAGAAAAAAATAGTGGAACAGTTTCGGACGGGACAGTCTGCGAACGGTCGCGGGGACTCCTAAACGGATACGAAGTAACCGCGATAACGTATCGCCGCGAGCCACTCGATACGAATAAGTTCCGGTTCTGGACGTTAACGCGGTGTTGGCTCGCAGAAAAGCCGTTTCCGATGATCGAAACAGACAGAGAATTAGAAAATCGGAGAAGGAAAGTTCCGGACCACGCGTCGCGTCGAGTAACATCTCGGTCGCTCGAGGACGGTTCCCGGGCCGCTTCCATACGCGTCGCTCTTGAAATTGTATCGTGCCACTCGAGAGAACCAGCACGGCACGTTGCCGCAAAGGGGCCGAATCTCGAGAGGTTTTTCATCGAAGATCCGGCCGGTTCTGTTATGTTCTGTTCAGCTCTGCTCTGCTCTGCTGTGCACTGCTCTAGTCGTCGCAACAAGACCAGACGTCGAGGGAAACGGTACCGGCGATAGAGACGGCGCGGTGGTAAAGACAGCGACGGCGGCTGTGACTGTGGCTGCGGCCGGCGGCGTCATCCTACGAGAACGCCCGTCCGGTTTTTAGGCCTAATTGGTTGTCGCCCGGCGCCTCGTCTTGTTCTCGGGGAAAGTGTATCCCTCTCCGTTGCCACGGTGTGGTGCTTCGACTTTTTTCTTCTCGCCAGGCTGTTGGGATGCGTTTCAGTAAATACATACCTGCGATTCATTTCGAACTTTGAACGATCCGCCGAGATCCATAGAGCGAGCAAGAAGAGCAGTGACCGTCCGTTCGCGATGCGTTGTCGTGCGAAACGCGTGTATTCAACGTGGCCGAGTTGCAGCGTACGTGCGATCTTTCGGTGAAGGTTCCGTCGCTTTGTGCGTCGCGTCGCAACGAAACACGACGACGCGACGCGACGTTCGTGAACGGAGCGCGTGTGTAGCCGGTAAGCGCAGGTCGCGTTTAATTTACCGTAATAGCGATTTCGCGTATCGGACAGATATTTTTATTGGCGTTCGCTTTCGGTACGATACGCATTTATCGAATGTCGTGTTTATCGAGCATCGTAAAACGATCGTTAATGCTTTTACGAATCGATAACGATCGCCACGGGTTCTCGTAATAATGACGTTGCCACGCTGTCTGCCGTCGAATCGATAAGATCTGAAACGATCTCTCGGCTCGTTCGAGATCACAAATAGGAGGAGCCGCGTAATTTATCACGCGAGTTTTCGGCTCGATCCGTGGACGGGCCACGACGATTCTCTAAACTTGGAGGTGGACTCGGGTCTGTCGGGGATGTTCAAGTCTTGACCTCTCTTGTCCCACCACGGCGGATCGGATCGGACCGGTTCGGACGACGATACGCAAAACTGTCTAGGCGTCGGACCGCTCCGCACCGGACCCACTTCGTTGCTTTAGCTTCGATTCGATTTGACTCGGCTGGCATCGAGTTTGAAACGTAATCGCGTACTTACAACGTCCGCGATTCCTACGCGGCCGAGGAAATAAAGCTGCGCCTAAAACGCGGACGCGTTCCACCGGACTCGGTCACGGATAGCAACGATAAGCAGGGTGTGTCGAGAGAGAAACGATCGAGCGAGATAATCCTGATCGGTCGAGCGAACCCGAACCCGAACCCGAACCCGAACACGAACTCGAACCCGCACGAAAATCCAATAAAATCGTATAGAGCGATCGAGGCGGCGAGTTTGCGCGCGTCGGCCAAAGACCCGTTACATCGGAGGACGAGGTAATTAATTTAAGCTGCGAACGCCTCGCCACTAGGCCAATGCAAACACCTTCTTTGCGCGAATGCTGGCGTGCTCGCGCGCACCCACTCGCATACGGACACACGCGCACACGCGCACACGCGTACACGATGTACACGGTGTACACACACACGCGCGCACACAGCCACTCGAGTGCTCGGGCTTGCTGTATAGCGACTCCCGAGATCCGCGCGCGATCCTTAGCTCGTTCTCGCCGCGCCGCGCCGCGCCGCGCCGTCGCAACACGATTCGAAAAGTTGCTAGGTGGTAGTTGCGACCATTCCCGCGCCAATGCCTCGAGAATTTCCTCTTGGATCTACGACGTAACTGCGTTCGAATCTTGAAGCATGCGAAGGTACGCGTCTGCCGAAAACGAAGCCCTCAGCTCGGCGAACCGAGACAGGAGGCGAAACAAGAAGAAATAGAGACGAAGAAACCGCGAGGAGTGTGCGCGCGATACCGCTTGCGACTCGACTCGATCGGCGAACGTTTCGTTGGTTATCTCTCACGAATAATCGGGGTGGAGAGGCAAATAGTTGCGAGCGGTACGAGAGTCGCGTCGGGGCTGTCTCGTCCAGGAACGAAACGACGGGTAACAGATTAAAAATCCGGGAGCCGAGCAGAGTCTGGTTTAACGAACCTACCGACGACGTATCGCGGCGTTAATTACCGGCGAGGGGTCTGACCAAATGCGCGCGGCGCGGCACAGCTACGACGACGACGCAAAACGGAGCCGAGCTGAGCGCACCTCGCCTATCTGGGAGCACCGAGCGGGCCGACCTCGTCGCCAAGGCAGATGCATTAATCGAGCCGGCTTAAATTATAGCCAGCCGCTAATTGCGCTCTTCTTCTCGGACTGTCCGGCCGCGGGAGACGCGAGCGAGAGCAAGACCGCGAAGGGAGAAAGAGCAAGAGCGCCCAAGGCATTTCCCCTGCTCGCCGATTACAAGCACCATTAAGTCCCATCGCGAATCGTCTCTTGCAGAACGATCGATCGCCGTTCCGTTTCGTTTCGTTTCGTTTCGTTTTCTTCCGTTCCGTTCCGTGTCGTTCCATTCTCTTGTGTTCGACCCTGGAAAAGTCACAACAACCAAATCGCGAGACGGACACGATCGCAGGAATTTTTGCGGATTTCCGCGAGAATTTCTACCCTCCTGTCCACTCTTCCCTCGTTTTTCATCTCTTTGGCGCTTGAGTTCGGCGATAGTTGAAATCCATTTCGTTGCGCTCTATTCCGGGAAAGTCGTAGCAACGAAATAACGAGACAGACGCGATCACAGGAATCTTTGCGGATTCAACGACGAACGCGACAACCGGAAGAGGAGTGCAGACGGGGAGAGTCATCAATCGTCTCGTCCACGTTTCACTCGTCCCTCTTCTCTGTCGCTCTTGAGTTCAGCGATAGTTTAAATCAGACTGTGGAAATTACGATACTATAAAACACGTATCGGTTTGCATACCAGAGATATCGCGAACACGCGAACGAACGCGATGCGCATTTGCCCGTAGAGTGGACGTTTATATCGCACCCGCGCCGCGCCGTCCGCGTCTTCTGGCACGATTCGTAGCCGCGGTCGAAGAGCGCGAAGTCGCGTTTGCCGCGACAAGCGGTCGAAACGACCGAAAGCACCGAAAGCGTCGACGGTCGCGACTCGGCCAAAGAGATTTTCGCCGCGCGGCACGACAGGCCGCGAGTCGTGTCGCATTACGTCGCGTGCCTAGCTTCGATACATCGCGATTGCGTAACCCGATTAACGGTAAAATCGGCCTTGGCCGGCCGAGTGTAGACGCCGAACGAGCGTACGGCCGACGACCGATCCAGTCGGGATTTCATAAAAATTGACACGCGACGAACTCCAGGCAGGATTAGGTTTTCCTTTTCGCTTGGGCAAGTGCGTGGAAACGATTCGAGAGAGTCGCGTCGTTGGCGTTGGTGTTTTGTCGAAATCGTAGTCGTTGTCGTTCCAGCGACTGCTCGATCCGAAGTTGAGAAACGGTGGAGTGGATGTTTTCGCGAGAACTGCCTCGATTCGAGAATATCGTAGAAGACCGATAAAATCGCGGTCGTATCTAGCCGGTACAATAATCGTAATGTCTCGGTCTGCTACAGGCAATTCCGGTCCGGCCCGATCCGGTCCGGTTCGGTTGGATTCGAGTTCGAGTTCGAGTTCGAGTTCGAGCCCGAGTTCGAGTTCGAATAGGTGCAACGCATCTTTATCGTTAATTGGACGATAAAGGGAAAGGTATCGTCGCGTCGTCCGCGAAGATCTTCTTGCTCGCGCGCTATGCCGACGATTTATTCCCGCGAGTCGAGCTATACAGATCGGTATACGCACGAAGATCCGGAGCCTGACCGGTTTCGATCCAGATCTCCGGGCTCGATTTCGGTCTCGGACTGGAAAAGAGTTCTGGATATTGCGCGCTCGCCACCCTTTCAACGCGTCTCGTCCCGGGGAAAACGTGCGGCGGACTCTACACATACATACACGAATCTTTCCGATTTGTCCGGCGTACGCGTACCCGAATCCAAACTCGAACGCGTTCACGCGTTTTCCGTCTGTACGTTTATGAATAAACAAGAGCAACGAGCAACGTGTCAGAACCGATACGCGTACGCGTCGCGGCGATATTCCCTATCCTATATTATGCCCTTAATCCTGGTAGTATCTTAATTATCAAATTTATCGAACCGAGAGTCGATCCTCGAAACGAGCCGGAATTATAATCCTGAGAAACTCGCGGCGATACGGTCACGCGCGACTGAGCTAAGAAACGAACGCGAGCAGCGGGCTGGCAGAACGGCGCGTTCTCAAAGTTAATTGGAAAACAAACAGAAAATTAACGCGAACCCGGCAGCGAATCCTTCCAGTCGGCCGTTACTCACGATTTATCGTAACTCGTTCGAGTCCGGTCGGTGACCGGTTTATATCCGAGATCGGTGGACGATGCGCGCGAGCGCGCCCAAGACCTGCCCGATCGACGATCGACGATCAAAAATCTTCGATCCGCGTGAAACCGTTCGCGTTCGCGTTCGCGTTCACGTTCGCGTTCACGTTCGCGTTCGCGCCCGAGTTCGAGTTCGCGTCCGATCCCGAAGAACAGGAAGTTTCTCCCTTTTTCACCTGGACGAAGAAACCAGTTTGATCAGCGAGAAAAAAGAAATGGTGAATTATCGCGTAATCGCGAATACGTTTAACCCGTTAACGCATCGGCGTTAATCGATCATTTTCTTTTGCTCCGATAGCTTTGGTTTTTCGGTTTCTACTGCCATGCGGAACTCGCACTCGTACTCGTACGTATAATTTCTATACATATACGAGTGTAGTCGTGCGCGTTCGAGAGTCGAGACAGACCGAACGCGGATATTCGGGCTTTAAAAATCGAAACTCGCAACCGGTTGGACGGCGAAAATCTTCCCGACCGTTAATCTTGATTTATGATAACCGCGACCGCGATCTCCTCGGAGACCGACCGGATAATTGGATCGCGCGCGCGTCCCATGCGTGTCTCCGCGTTGCTACCGGTCTCACAGCCACGGCCCGGAATCGACCTTTTTCCCCTCGGACCTCGCGATCCTACATCATCATCGTTTCGGGAACGGTTTCGACGAGTTCTAGCCCCTCTACCGATCTGGTTAGTCTCCGTCCATCTCCGTGCGATTCCCGGATACACACGGATACACCCGGATAGACCCGGATGCATCGTGCGAACGATGCAGAACCGGTCCAAAGAGCGCGGCGCCGCGCCGCGCCGCGCCGCCCGAATAACAAACTCGGTTAATTGCCGAGCGATCGATTTCCCCCACCACGCGTCTTTTATGGAACCCGACCGGAAAATCGAACGCTTCGCCCGAAGAAGTTTGCACGACCTCGGCGCAAAGTTGATTCGTCGCGTTCGTTTCGCTTCGACGGTGTAGTCGCGCTCGCAATGAAGAAAGAAAAAAGTGGCGCGCGTTCACGGCCCGGGAAAATTGTCAGCCTCTTTTAAGGGAACTTTAACGCCGCGGTAAGAGCATATTATGCGGCCGTTCGACCGGCTAGCAGGTCGACCGGCCGGCTGGCCGGCTGGACGGCTGGACGGCTGAACGGCTGGACGAGCGGCTGGTCGCGAGCGAATGTGTGCGTCGCGTGTCCGTGAAGTCGCGTACGCGAATCGAATCGGATCGGCCGAGCGTGTTGGTGGTGATCGAGCGCCTGAGAGGAGTATAGAGACAACGGCCTGCCGATACACCGACCGTGCTTCTCAACCGACGGAACGCGACCCAACGAGAGGCGACGCGATGCGATACGACTCGATCGAGCTACCACCGACCTGCTCTCTTTCTTTCTTCCTCTCTCGTTCGAACGGCAACAATTTTCTTCGCGAATTGGTTCGGCAAGGAGATTGGTTCGGCGGAATTCTTTTTCGAGTCGGGACAACGTTCGTGCATGGTTGGGAACGGCTGGCAGCGGCCAACGGATACCTTGTTCCCGAAGGAAGTGGACAGGAAAAGGAATCGCGGAGGGACACGGGAGACGACAAGGCGCGGCGAGGTTTATATTATAATTACGCGGATTCTCGGTCCCGACAACAGGCTACGGGCTAGGGGCTACGGGCGACCGACAGTGGATGGCGTACTGAAAAAAGAACAAGGGAAAAGAGGAAGAATCCTCGAGTAGAAGTTTCTTCGTTTCCGCGAACCGACGGGACTTTCGAAAACGCGTCTCGTTTCGGCAGTCGTTCGAGTTCCACGACAAACCCGAGTCGGATGGTCGGTTTGGTCGATTAGCGGCCGCGACGTCGCATCGGGATCGAGCCGTTGAGCCGTCGAACGAACCGAGACCCGGGGGAATGGGGCGTCGAGAGCCCATAAACCGACGACCCCCTGCCTGCTATCGAAGAGGTCTGGCTTGATGGGGGAACTAATGACGAGATGGCTCGCTATAATGGACAGTTAGAGTCGGCTGGCCGGCCGGCTGGCTGGCTGGCCGAGCCGTCGCGCCACGCCGCGCCGCGCGGCATCGCTCGACCGTAATAGATTCGGGGTTGAACCGTGAAACCGCAATGGAGGGTCTGCGTAAAATGGCGGACAAGCCTTTTACGGATCGTATTGCGTTTCGACCTTGCGTCCTACGGTCTACGATCCGCCGTTCACGATCGCCTTAACGAGCACTCCGAGTTCAGATCGCGATCCTGTCTATCCGTAATACGGTCGCGCAACCCCGGGAACAGAGAGGGACGGTTGCGTTTGCGGTTGCGTTGCTCGCAGGCCGGGAAGAATCCACCGAGAAACCGAGAAAAGGCGAAAGATATCCTCGGGGAGATAACGTAAATGGGGGATGCGTCGAAAGCGTACTGCCTAGTAATATACCTGGAATAGACGACTGGGCCCACGACGGTAGGCGCGGGGCCAGACAACGCGCCGACAGCAGACGACAACCTTATTGGAAAGTCGTGTTCGACGTTAAAACCGGAAAAACGGAAGTTGAACCGAAAAGCCCGGCGCAGCTCGGGAGAGCCCGCAAGGTTCGCCCGAGTTAGGGTACAGGCATAGTGCAGCGGTGAATGAGCGTCGTGGTAAAATCAAACCAATGTAATTAAATGGGACTGTACATAGTATAGCGTTGCACATAAAAACAAAAGTCACCTCGCCGCTCCACTATATTCTTGTACTGAAACGAGTTCACGCTTTCGAGGATTTTTCCCGATGTCGCGTTGGTTTCACGAGTTTCGCGAGCTTCGCACAGCGATACGACTACACCGGAAGCAGTAGCCGTTATAGCGGTTTTGAACGATTATTGGGTTTCTATTGGCCCGATGAATCGGTACGTACACCTCCGCGCGAACGAGACACGGTTAGTTTGTATATACATATACGCGTAACCGCGAAGCGGGAGCTTTTCTCTCGACGCTCGCGGCTGGATACATAAATCTCCTTTAGAGTCTAGTGAATAGCGGGAGTATACGGGAACGAGAGAAGTTATACGCGGTTGGCTTCCCGGTCGGCAAACACGGCGGGAAAAATTGGCGAATCTACGAGGCTCGCCACTCTATGATTCATAAATATTTAAGACGCGACAAATGGTCGCTCTTGTCTGTTATCAACGGTACCCGCATACCCGCGCGTTAACCAGAGTTTAACTTTGCCTTCCGTGTTCTTCACCGCTTGGTCGCTCGGCTAGGTTCGTCGGTTCGGCTGGAAGTTCGAAGCGACGCGACGCGCGACCAAATTCGACCCTACGATTTCAATGTCTACAGTCGCGTCCCGTCGTCGCGTCGGTGGAATCGATCGATCGCGGAGAGGCGCGAGTCCTCGAGAGTCGAGCGTAGCCCGTCGCGTCGGTAGTTCTGCTTTTTTTCCACGTTTCTATTTTTTTTCCTGGTCTTCGTCTCAGCGTGCTGGTCGCCGTTCTCGGTTACGAGCTGCCGTACCGGTTGCTCGAAGTAGGCGTAAGTAGGCAAACCGGGTGTCACGAATCGCACTCGTTTTTCATTGGTCCCATTTTGTCGATTTTCTGGACAAATCCAGCAACGCGAGAAAGGAGACGATCGTGTCGAAATCGGCCGCGAGGGTACCGGTGCGCGTACGAACACACGGATGTGTCCGCAAGGTGTGATCTCCTAAGCTCTAATCGCGTCTGGACTCTGGACGCGGCGTTTTGCGATCCATAATCCATTTCCCGTAACTTCCTGCTGTGTGTCCAGATGCACAAGTTCGCGTTCGTGACGGATGGAGTATAAGAGGCACCGGGATTGCAAAACGCTGCGTCCAACCGCGCTTAGGAGATCCCACGTTTAAGAAAGATCTCGCACCGTCGCGCGTCGAGAATCGCGCGTATCAAACGCGCAGCAACGGGCTTGCGAGTTGCAACGAGTCGGCGTGGGAACGCGGGCGCACGGTTCGAGAGGAGAGAACGAAGTTGGATTCGACCTAATCCGGACGCGACGCTCGCCTCGCCTCGCCTCGCCTCGCCGTGTGTCGTTCGCTTCTCGACACGAGGAACAGAGAAAGACCGGCGCGACGAGCCAAGACGGAGCGAGGCGTATGTTGCACGCGTGCACGAACGCGAATCAACGCGCATACATATGGATGCACGAACGGTCGTCGGTTGCGATACTTACGAGCTCGCCGCGTTATTCCGTATGCGCGATTGAGATCTCGTTTAGTCTGGCCGCGCGGAAACTCGAACGCGCTAGTGCGAACGCAAAGGCGGACGCGGACGCTAACGCGCGCGTTAACCCAGCAGCTTCTCGGTCGACTCCCGCGAACACCTCGCGGACTGGTTCCGAGTTGAAACGTTGCCCGGTAGAGTACCTACCTACCGAACCCGAGAAACCATGTACCGGTGAATAATAATTGGGCGATAAGATGTCGCGTGGAAGCGGCAACGCACGGAAATTAACGCGGCCGCCGTCTTTTCCTCCCCGCCTACCGCCTACGACCTGCGATATCTGATCCCTCCATCTCGAGATCTCGACATCCGCCGGGATTCCTTCTCTCTTCCGCCGCCAAGGGTCGCGCGATGCCAACAGAACGCGAAGAATAGACGAACTATTCAACTTTCTCAAAAAATTCGACGCGATCGTTCGCAGCAAGTGTCGTTCGTGGCCAAACACCGGTTACTTTCGGGTTGCACCTCTACTCTCGTTCGATGCGTGGTGTAAATACTGCCAAGAACTATTTCAACGGAAGCGAATGTTTATCTACCTACGCTTAAAATTTGTGTCGAAAAAGCAGAAGTGTTCTTCGTAGATCGCAACGGGAGCCGGTAGTTGCGTTTGCTTTTGGAAGAAGCGGCATTGGTTAATGGGTCGTCCCGCGTCGCCGCGGATTCGTCGCGTAACCTTCGGTTAACAGATTACACCGCGTACGATCGCGTTCCGGATGCGGTTATCTGCACACTCGGAGCATCCCCCTTCGCGACATTTTCACCGGCGCGTTCGAAATTTATTACCGGATTCGACGGTGGTAACGTGAACATTAAAAAGTAAAGACATTGCGATAAAGCTGGAACGCGTGGAGGTGTGTAGAGGCGCGGTGGCGCAAATCGCTCGACACTTGCTTTTGTGTCGTTAGCTGCGTTTCCGCGGCTCTTTCGCGGTTCGACGCGTACGCGACACGACACGTCGG
Organism: Lasioglossum calceatum; assembly: GCA_963966675.1. NCBI lineage: Eukaryota > Metazoa > Arthropoda > Insecta > Hymenoptera > Halictidae > Lasioglossum > Lasioglossum calceatum. The sequence continues at coordinate 796,916 of OZ016544.1, forward strand.
AAATCTTGCAAACGGAGATTCGCCGAAAACTTTCGCACGTATTTCCACGTGGCAGCGAAGGATCGGACTGGCAGAAATCCTTGCCGCACAGGTACGACACATCCGTACTCCTTTCTCTTTTCTTTCTTCGCGTGTTCGCTCTCGTGCTCACGAACCACCGAGCTCCGTTGCTCCGTGTTTCTTCGTTTGTTCGGTTTCTGACTAGCGTCTTGTTCGGACACACTCGCGCTCCTTCTCCGGCGACGTTTCACTGTTTCGCCGTTCCCTCGAATACGCCAAGACCGAGGCGCCGAGCTTGCCGTGGAATAAACGCGAATAAATTTCATTCGCGAGGATTTATGCCAACGTTCGAGCGGATCAGTCTCGCGGTACAACGCGAAAGGACTCGCGCTAGCCTCTCGACCGTCGCTTCGACGAGTCCAACGAATCGAGCCGAAAGAGTCGACAAACTCGAGCGAGTAACCGTGAATGAAGTGCTTCGGTGGAACGGTGAAAGGGGCGTGAGAGGCGCGTGCCGAAACTGGACCGGCCCGCAATTTCCGAGGAATCTTATCTCCCGTTTGCATCTTCGGTATCGGGTTACAGGCGGAAAGAAACCTTCGCACCGAAACCGATCCGGAGCTTCTTCCTGTCTACGGTCCGAGACCCTACCTCTGTCTCTTTCCGAGGCGCACCCCTCTTTCTCCCTCGGTCTCTCCTTTCAGGCCACGAGCTAGTGGAAGCGGGACGAGGTCGGAGATGCGGCAAAGATACTTATCGAAAATCCGAAATCGATGGAGACGAATAAAACAGGACGGGCCGGTGAAAAAAAGGTGGAAAGATTTATCGGTACCGCGAGACTGCCGCGAAAAGAAATCGCGCTCGTCCCGTCGCGTCGCTGTCGACCGTCGACTGTCGCGAGACTCGTCGTCGGCCAAGCCGGAACTCGTCCGACGCGTAACCGAGGCCAACTTATAGAGCCGCGTCACGCGATTTCCACTTAGCCGGGTGAATAGGGTGAGTCGGCTCGCGATAACCGGCAACGAACGATCGCGAGCACTTTTACGGTTCCGACGATCGATCGCGTTCGAATCGCGAATCGTCATTCCCGTTTCCCATCCGATCGCGTTGCGCTTTACATCCGTTGTAATGGTCGCGAGTCGAAGTCGAAAGTCGTGCGAAGTCGCGAACGACCGACGAACGTTCGAGAGCACGCTCGCGAATCCACAGCTCACAGAGGAATAGAGTCGCCGGCCGAAAGAAGAAGAAACACGAAGGGACCGCGCGTCCGTGTCCGTGTTTCGTGTTCGCGTCCGTGTCGGTGGCCGTAGGCTTGTCGGTGTGCGCGCGTCGTCCGAGCGAGCCTACAAGGAAACCCTTCTACGCGGTCGGCGCCGTGGCGCCTCGGAATCGAGCAATCGTCCAGCACCGACACCACCGGCGCGCGGCGCGTTTTAACCGTCGTCGATCGAAATGCTTCCCATCGAAACATCGTCGCGCCGCGCCCGCGCGCGTCCGTCGTCACCGAACCTGTCCGTCCTTCTCTGTCCAAGGGAAACGTCGTCGTTCTCCTCGAGACGAAAACTCCTGGAACCACGAGGACGGGAAGCGCCTCGTAAAAGACCGAAAGAAACTCGTCCGGGCCAGTTTCGAACAGAACCGGTAGACGTCCGAAGCAATTAATTAGGCTCGTAGAGAATCGGTACTCTTGTTTCGCCTCTCGTCGCGTCTCTCGTCTCTCGTCTACCGTTCACCGTCTACAGTCTCGGTTCCCCCGTCTCTCGTCGCGCGTCTCGAGTCTCGCGCGTCTTGTTCCTGTCTCTCGCGTCGCCGCGCTCGAAGCCAGCCGAACCTGTATGAGAGAGAGATTAGTCGAATCAACGTAAAAAAGGGTGACCAAAGACCGCAGGAACGTTATTTCCATTAGCGATTCCCCTGTCGGGATGTCGCTCCTCTCCCCCGTCTACCGCCGCTCATCGACGAACGGAGAGTCGCGTTCAAAACGTCGCGCGTTGCGTCGGTTCATCGATCGTCAAGCGAAAATTTTGTCCAAACTTGCGCTACCGAATGACGGTTCAAACTCGATGAGAAATCTTTTCTTTTGTTTTCTGCACAATTATTTGTTGACGATCGCGATCTTGAGTGCTTCTCTTCTTCCGCCGTCGTCGAGAGAGGGTGAGAGAAAGAGGAAAGAGGAAAGTCCTCGACTTCTCGCGATTCGAAGAAGAGGAGGTAGGGGCGACAGAGCGCGGGATCGAAACGCAGAGGTCTAGCTGGCGCCAGATGCTCGTTTAGTTTCGGCGCCGCAGTTCCAGCACCAAAACACGATTACTCTTCCAACCGGTTCCTATCAAAGAACTCCTCTCGGCCGTCGCTCGAATCTTTTGCTCCGCGCGCCGCGTTGAGCGCGCGTCGCGAAAATGTACTCTGCATCGATATGTAATTTTTTTTTCAAATCGCGAATTTTCAAAAATCGCGAAAACGTTCGATTCCGTAGCGACAAGGAGAGACGTCCGCGCAAAGAGGAAGAAACGAAACGAGACGCACGGTCTCGCGGTGACGCTCGAGTCAGTTTGCGTTACGGATTTGTTCGCTTGGAATCGATCCGTCGCGTCGGGACCGGGACCGGGACGCGCGGTCGTCCGCGACAGCGGCATAGCTTTGGTCCCGCCTACACGGATCTTATTCGTGGCCGCGATGGCCGCTATCCCGTATCTCTGATTCTACGCTCGAAGCCAAGTCGCGCCTCGAAGGTGGAGACGCGTCTGCGCGCTCTGTCTCGCTCTTTTCCATCTTTGTTCGTTCACAGTCGCCCCTTCCGTCCATTCCCTCGTTTCCCTTCTTCGTCGTTTACCAGCGCCCTTTTCCTCGATGAGACGAGTCTCTCTCTTTCTCTTTCGCCATGGCTCGAACGTATTCCGAGAAGCGGCTCCGAGACGCGGCAGCCGCGGGGACAACCGCCCTTCGTCGAACCGATGGCGAACCCGGTCGTCGCCTCTCGTTTCCTCCCGTTTCTTTAGCCGTGTCCACGGATTCCGATTCCGATTTTCGAAAACGGCTCGGTCGACGTTTGCGCGTAACCAAACGTTTGCCATTTGTTCGAAACAGATGCGGCGGTTTTAGTTCTCGGGGAGGATGTTCCACGGGGGCGGAAGCGGTGGATACGGTGGTGCCAGTTCCGACTACCAACAGCAGTCTCAGCAACAACAGCAGCAACACGGCCAGCAACTCCAAGCGCCGGTGTACGTGCCCTCGTCGCGGCCGACCATCCCATCGGCAGCGACGGCGGCTGCGGCCGCCGCGGTTCAGTATCACTCGTTCCCCGGTTCCGGTTCACCCGCCTGGTAAGTTGTCGAAGCTCGGGAGGGAGTCGCGCGGAGACATCGAGGAAAGCGAAGCTATCTCGTTGCATCGTTCGATCGTGTTTCTTCGAAAGGGAGAAGACGGCGGCCTCCTGGCAGCATGGAGTGGAGACGTACGCGGCTCATCACGCGCTCGCCGGACACGCGAGCGGATCCGCGTCGGCCGCAGCCTCGATCGCAGCTGCCATGGGCCCTCATTCGGGGCACGCGCACCCGCACGCGGGTCATCCGCACACCGGCCATCCGCACTCGAGCCTCGCCGCGGCCGCGCCCTTTTACGCTCAAAACGTCGCCATGATGTCGTCGTGGCGCGCGTACGACGGGGCAGGATTTCAACGGGCATCGCCTTACGGTTCGTATCCATCGAATACTGTGTTTTCGGTGTTCCGTCGAGATCGAGTAGATCGAACCGCGAAATGCTACCAGCTTACCGCCTGTCCGCTAAGTCGGACGTACCTACTAGAGATCGCGGTTTCGAACGTGTACTAAAATACACGTGTACAGCGTGTCGAATCTAGCTGTGCGGTTGTGCGGTTAACCAAAACTTAGGAATGCGCAGACAAAAACCAGGACCGCACTTGACGAGAGAAGCATACAACATATGAACGGTAAGGTACAGGTACACGCCTCGTCAACAGTGCGTACTGTCCATTATTTCTTACAGCTGTAAACATACAAAACAACTGTTTATATAATAGTTGCATTGAACGATGGGACAAGTATATTAACACAGATGAATTATTTTATTTTAAGCTCGTTAAATCAATACCTTTGTATAATAAGAATTATTGCAATTCTTCAACTCCAGATAACTCCGAGTATACTTTTTAACTGATCTGTCGGCACGTGCATCGTTTGACAGGTGACGACCAGTTCGCTATCGTTGCGAGGTTCCGCCTTCCTGCCATTGCGCAGCGGGGAGATTTCCTCTTGCGGGGGACATTCAGCCGCACAGCTAGATTTGACAAGCTATACACGTGATACGCGAACCGTGTAGTACGAGTTTACTACTTCGGCACGTTCGATCGATAAACAATAACCCATCAGTTGTCGAACTCGAACGTGCCGAAACGGATCTTTAAATTATTACTACACGGTTCGCGTACCACGTGTATTTACAATACACGTGAAATAAGGATCTCTAATACCTATCTACCTATCCTATTCGATCCATCTATTTTCCTTCTCGTACCTATTTATCTGGCGCTCGCCCTTCCCGTGTTCGGGCACCCCTATCGAGGAGATCGTTTCGTAGAGTTTGCGCTCGAAAGCGCGGGAGAAAGAGATAAAGAAGAGAGATCGTGCGGATCGAGCGGCTCGCGTCGGACATTAACCAGACTACGTACCACGCACGGTGGAAAAGCTGCCGCGATGGTTGTACGGTAAAAAAAGCTCCTTTCCTGGTCGACGCATCGCCGCGCGGTGGGCCATCTGCGACGGATAAGCGATAGCGGCTTTCTTTGAGACGAACTCTCTCGCGGTCGAGTGGTCGGTTGGTCGATTCGCCGTGTATCGAGCTCGCTACTCGCTCTCGGCCGCGATCGCGATCACGATCGCGATCCTGATCCTTCGAATTCGGCTTTCGAGCTTTCCTTTGGCCGAATCAAGACCGGCGGCGATGGTGGTGGTTGCGTGTTCTCGCGAACGATCGACCGATCGACCGACCGATCGACGTGAAATCGAACAAGCGTAGCTAGTCGGATCGTCGAACGCATATCGTTCGTTCTGTTTCAGACACCGCGATGGACTTTCAATTCGGCGAGGGTCGCGAGTGCGTCAACTGCGGCGCCATATCGACGCCACTTTGGAGAAGAGACGGGACCGGGCATTATCTGTGCAACGCGTGCGGACTGTACCACAAGATGAACGGGATGAACAGACCGCTGATCAAGCCCTCGAAGAGATTGGTAAGTCCGTGTCGCGTTCGACCGCAACGTTCTTCGTTCTTCGCCCGATCGATCGGTCGAACGACAGTCGACGTTTCAGACCGCGACCAGACGACTCGGACTCTGCTGTACGAACTGCGGGACAAGAACCACCACCCTTTGGAGGCGCAACAACGAGGGTGAGCCCGTCTGCAACGCTTGCGGTCTCTATTTTAAGCTGCACGGAGTGAACAGGCCGCTGGCCATGCGAAAGGACGGTATACAGACGCGAAAACGAAAGCCGAAAAAGACGCCGGAGCCAAACGTCAGACCATCCACCGGAGAACACGAGACCGCTACGGTTTCGACGGCCTCGTCTCCTTCCACGGGTAAGAATATCTGCTCTCGACTTTTATACGGAACAGCCACCACTGGCCTATTCGCGTGGTCCGCAGAACTGAAGGCTAGCCAGCAACAGCAGCAGCAGCAGCAGCAGCAGCAACAACAGCAGCAGCAGCAACAACACCAACAACAGCAGCAATCGCAGCAGCAGCAACAACAACAACAGCATCAAATCGACGGAACGAAATCGAGCGGCGGAGCCTCGAGTTCGACCGACAGACCGGTGTACTTGGGACACACATCCCTGCTGGCGACCGGTAGCGTCGCAACCGTCAAGACGGAACCGCGAAGTTGCGACGGCATCGTGGGTCAGCCTTACTCCTCGTATTACCAACATCCTCATCAACTCGGCGTCTCGACCGGCGAGCATCAACAGCAAACGTACTATGGGAGTCAAGAAGCGCCCTATCATCATCAGCATCACGTGACCGCCGCTGCCAAGTTGCTCGCGTCCTCGTAACTCGAGCCCTGTTTCCGCGAGGAAGCCGCGAAATAAGCGCGTCACGCCGAAAACGGAATTACAACGAGATTTCGCGAGCGCCGCTCTGCGAGTCGGCGCGCGTTTCATTTGTCCTATGCTTGTTCCTTCGTAATCTCGCGATTCATTCATTTACCGTTACTCATAGTATGCGCGCGAAAGCCACTGGTTTGAATTAGTTGTAAATAATTGGGTGGTACGGGCGCTTGGCCGCGCTGCCACCTTTCATCTCGCGATTCGCTCGGAACCTCCCGAAACCCGGAATCCGGGACCGAGGATCCTTGCGACTGACGAGACCGCTCGAATTTCGAATCGATACCGGAAGCGGTCGACGCACGCGTGGTTCCGTCGACGTTTCTCTCGATTCCGCGGGATAAATTCGTCGAACGCGAACGTTTGTAGAGGGACCGGACGCCGGACGCGCGCGGCGTTTCGTCCGTTCGTCTCGCGATGCCGTCTTTCGGGCCGTGCGTACGCGCTTCCATCGTCGATGCGACGAGAATCGTTCGAATCGACCGATCGGTTCTCTGTACAGTTCCTGTATAATTAATTTTCGGACGCGCAATAAAGAGCAAAGCTTTCGTTCTCACCGCTCGTCACGAATCGCAACGTACGCTTCGATCGCACTCGAGTCGTAGAGTGGTCGAGAGAGAGAGAGAGAGAGAGAGAGAGAGAGAGAGAGAGAAAGAGAGAGCGAGAGCGGAGAGGGCAGGAGGGAGCGGGAGAGTGAGAGCGGTCGTGTCGTCAAGTCGACGATTCGACGAGCGATCGTCCTCGGCCTCGGCCTCGCCGGTACTCAACAAATATTGTCTTTTCGCGATCTAACGATCAGAGTGACACTCGCACGCGTCAAATTCACTCCCCTACCTGTCCGTTCGCCGACTGTCCGTCCGTCCGTTCGTCCGACTGCCTGTCATCTCCGTCCTCGCTCCCCTCTACGGCAGGAACGCAGCAACCACCGTCTTTCCGTCGATAAACCAAACCACCCTCGCATCGGTCGCAGTTTCCGTGGTTCGGTCGTGAACGCGACAGCAAAACGTCGCGGCCTCTGACACCGGTTCGCCTTCGAATCGGCCGACTCTCCTCGCCTCTCCGCTCCGTCACCGCTTCGACCGGTCCACCGGTCCACCGGTCGACCCTCGGCCTCGGCCATCTTCGTTCGCGCGCGATCGCATTTTTCGGTATCCGCTTAGGTCCGCGATTCGAGTTCCAAGGCTCGACCGAAAATATGGGTAAGTGGTTGTCCCGTAAGATACTCGAATACGCGGTTTACGCTCGAGCGGCCGCAAGGCCTATCTCGTCGACGAGACTGGAACGTTTTCCGAACGATTCTTCACGTCGAAACAGGAAGAACGCTGCCCACACCGGTGATCTGCAAAATCTGCGGAGACCGCTCCTACGGCAAGCATTACGGCGTTTACTGTTGCGACGGGTGCTCGTGCTTCTTCAAGCGATCGGTGCGTCGCGGCGCGCTCTTCACCTGCATAGGTTCGGATCCCTGCTACTATTCGTCTCGCGATTCGATTCGATTCGATCCGATCCGATCCGACTCGAGTTGCGACGCATCTTGAATCCTCGGTTCACGTTACAGCAGGCACCGGAACCTGCACCGTCGACAAAGCGAGACGCAATTGGTGTCCGCACTGCCGCCTGCACAAGTGTTTCGCCGTCGGCATGAACGCAGCAGGTAAGAAATCGCGTCGATTTTCTCGAGTCCGTGATTCTTCGACATTTCCCATTCTGCTCCCAGCGAGATTCTCGATCGAAACCGTACGTCGAAATCGCATTCGACTCCCCTCGAAGCTTGCCAATCGAAAAGATCGCACGCGCTTCTTTGTTCGCCGGCCGGCCGAGTCTAACCAGCCCCAACAAGCCGTAACGAGATGCAAACAATACCCCGTCGATTCGCCACCCTTCTTTCTCCCGTGCTTCGCGAACGTGTCGCGTCTTGTCCCCTGCCTTCTCGATCGCGAAACGCGTCGATCGAAATCACGGAACGAAGGAAAATTTTCGTTTTTCGTAGCTGTTCAAGAAGAACGAGGACCACGCGCCCGTAACAAGGCACCGATCGTCGAAGCCAACGCGAACGTCTCCTGGAGATCACCGACGATCGACCGTCTCGCGGCGTCGTGTTTCTCGAGGTCTCATCTGCCGACGGTCCTCGGCAACAGCAACGTCTTTCCCTACTCCTCGATCTCGCATCCTGTTCGAGCAACGAGGATTTTCGCAACGGGTAATTGAATTTATCTCGAGATCGAGATCGAGATCGAATTCGAATCCGGATTCGAATCCGATCGCGTCGACGTCCACGCTACCAATCGCTGACCCGCCGGCCGCTCTGTTGGTTACAGGGCCGACCGCGACCATACGATACGAGATCGCCGCGGAAATATTTCTAGCGACGGTGCGAGCCGCCCGCAGACATCGAGAGTTTTCGACGCTCGAGCCCACCGAACAGAACAGGATTCTACGGAGAGGATGGGCAGCGGCGTTCGCTCTCCGAGCTGCGACTTGGCCGATCGACCTTTCGGCCTTTCGAAACCGAGCCGTCTCCGCGTACGACCCTCTGGCCACCGCTCGATCCTCGGTCACCAAGTTGCGACTCGACTCGATCGAAATCTCGATATTGGAAACTTTGGTTCTCTGTCGGCCCGGTAAAAATTGCACAAATTTCAACTTACTTACCATTCTGCCCCTTCTTTCCTTCCTTTTCCCCCTCACTTTTCCCTACCTTGCCGGTGTTTTCTCGCGGATGTTCCGGTTCTCAAGCTCTTGTTCTTTTTCTTCGCGAAATGTAGAGATCGCCGAAACCGCAACCGGCAATCGTCTGGCGACCCGAGCGACGGACACGGCGGTGGAAGCTCTCGTTCGACATCTGGACGAACGAACCGAGCCGCGCTCCTCCAGGTTGGCCAGGATCATGCTGATCTTGCCTGTTCTGACGGCTTGTTGTCCCCGGGATTTAGCCGGCGAGCTTTTCGCCCCCATCATCGGAGACGCCGATCTCGAAAGGGTGATCGAGTCTGTGCGCTGACTGTCCGGTCCCGTCGCGTCCTTTCCCATTCCGTCTCATCTCGCTTATTCAAATTCAGTATCGCGAGACGAAATATCTAGTCACGGTAAGGTAGCCCCTAAACTTACACCTCCATTTACCCTTGAACAATCGGTTTCCTTCCAACTCTCGAGTTTCTTCGCGTCCGTCCTCCGTTGTTTGCGAATGGCTTCGGTCGAGTCGCGAGTTCGATCGTTCCAACAGAGAAATCTTCGATTCTCTGTGACGAACGTACGCGTACACACGCACACACGTACACACACGCAAACACAAACACGCGCAACAGACTGGAACAACGAGAAAAGGTTTACGTTCGTTTGTATTTTCTTTGGCACTTTAATGAGGCAAATGTAACAATTTTATGAAATACGATATGTACAATTCCTTAAAATAATATGGCGCATCAGAGAACACGAGGATAACGTGGCTTGAAAGAAACCGTCGCGAGAACCTTGCGAGCTTCCGCGTTCGATTCCCTCGTGCTTTTCGCGATCTATACGAGCATGATCGCGGCAACGTGTACAAAAATGGTTAAAAACGGAGCGAAAAGGAGCGTTAAACGCGTGATGCGATACTCCCGTAGATTTCTCGCGTGAAGGAATACCAATAAATTAGAATACTTGTACGCTCGTACGCCGAAACGAAACGATACCGGAGTCGATTTCTCTTCGTCGTTGAAATTAAAAGGCGAATGCTGGCGCGAGATTCTACGATTCGATCGGCCAGCTCTAGAACGAGATCGAGATCGAGATCGCGCGTCGAGGTAATCACGGTGTCCGCCTCGCGTGGCGTCTCACCCGAAGCACCTTAAACATCTATGCGTTTCGAAAATCGCGATCGATCCTCGAGATCGCCAACGAACATTAGCAAAACTTTTTCTTGTACTTGCGATACCGTTCTTCCACGGACTGCCTGTGCAACTGATTCGTAAGATCGTTCGGTACGTACCACAGTTTTTCCGCGTTGCTGAGAAGAGCTTCCGTCACTCGGCAACATATGGCGGCCATGTTAACCTGGGCCGTTAAATCGGTACGATCGCGAGGATGAACGTACCGCGGCGGAAACAGCGACGGTGCAACGATCATCGCCACGTTGTGGATCGACATTTTGTTCAACGTTTGATTCTCGACGACCAGCTTCAAGAAACTCGCTAGCGCTTTCAAGGTACAACGGTGTTCTATCGGTAAGAGCAGCACCAGCAAGTTCAAAGCGTGCGACAACTCTCGCCGGTCGTTCACTCCTGGACGCAGAAAAGAAAGCACATGTACGTATTTGAAACGATCGACGGCGAGTGAATCGCGCGCGTTTTCTCGAACGATTTCCTCCGATATCGATAAGGCGAACGCACGATACGGACGGCTCGCGGTTACTTACCGTGACTTTGGTAGAACGCGTCGATTAACTCGACGGTGAGCAGGGGCTGCGGCAAATCGCGCAGCAGCTTTTTCAGAATCGCCGCTAGATCGTGGCACGACGTGCGCTCGAACAATTTGTCCATCTCGCGCGATTTGCAATAGAAATCCGTTTCCAATTGCACACATATCGACTCTACCTGAACACAACGACGATCACAGTTTAGTCTTGGTCGAACGAGTCGGAATCGCGCGTGAAGTATAGGTTTAACGATTGCTTAAAATCTCGTACTTTTTGCTTATGTCCTCCGACGCGAAGAATTCCCTCTTCCCTTACTCCACGTTTCGTTAACTCGGTAAGAACTTTTTGAAACACCAACGGAATATTGCTCTCCTCGGACGTCAATTGGCTGTCTCGAAGCAGCAGAGTGGACAACGACACGCCGAACAAATTTCCAGCTAGGAACATAGTAACCGGTCAATTAATCTAAGTTCTTTCGTTCGATGATTTCCGATCGTCGATGCGCACCTTTCGTTCGACGCTTGTTCGGTTTGCGTTTCTGCAACGGCAGATTATACTTGTCGAAGACGGCGGTCAATTCGAGCCACAACAATGGCTGCAGTCTGGTGAGATCTCGTTGCGACAACGTCTCGATCCCCAGCCGTCTCTGTATGTCATCGGCCGTGAACGTTTCCGCGTTTCCGATCCAAACTTGCGACTTTACCTCGTTTGCCCTGCACATTTCCTCGAAACTCAAGTGACCGTGGGAGGACGTGCGACTCAGGGGGCGCGTTATCAGACCCTCGTCCGCCGGTCTATTCAACCCGTAGAGACTGCTGTGGCTTCGGGTGACCGTAGCGTGCCCGCCGCTATTTCTTCTGAAACGTACCGCAACGACGATACACCGAATACGTTTGAAAATTCTAGCGACGTTTGTCGCCGAGCGTATTTACCTCAACGTCGAATCGTCTGGAGAAATGCCGATCTTCGCCGGGGACTCTTTCGGAGCTCGATCGATCGCGCTCGCTATTTCATCGGGATCGCTGCCGCTCCGTCTCTGGGCAGTGGGCCTCGACACGTGTATCGTACCCAGCCTGTGATAGCCCGTCAATTGAATACCCTCTGCAAACGAACGGTGTCGCCGATTGTAACGGGTGCAATCACCGATACGGCAACGGTAACGATAACAATTACCAAACTGCGGGTCTTTATGCATTTATAGCAAAATTGAGAAGATGAAATTCAAACTTATGATTTCTCCTCTATTAAAATCATTGAGGCAAGAAAAAACATTCAATTTAGTTTCTATTTCTTCCAATCGATGCAGACAATTTTTATTTTGCATAAACATCCGCAGTCTAACAATTACGATTGCGATAGTTTGAAATACCTGAATCGGTCGCGACGTCTCCTCGCAGCCAGTTCCCGGCGCGTCTGAATATTTCTTGAACGGGCAGCGAGACGGTAGCCGCTGGCGCTCCCGGCACCGTGGTCGACGGTGCACTCGGAGTTCTCCGTACCGTCTCCTTGGCTTCGTGAGGCGGCCGGTGTTGAAACACCGACACGAAGTTCGGCACGGTGACGCTTCTCGATCGGAAAGAAACGCGGCGAGATTACTCGGTGGCGGTGGAGAGACTGAACAGGGGTTGGTGTCGCGTTTATTCGTCTACCCGGTTATCCGAACTAACGCGGACATCGGACATTGTACCTACCTCGGACGAGGCGTCTCGATAACGGTGGCGACACCCGCGGAAGGTGACGGAGGCGAGGCGTTCTCCGGCGTCGCGTCTGCCACGGAATCCAGGGAGTCGGGCGTAGCGCTGCGGGACCTGGTTCCCGTGCTCGACGCCTAACGTGTCAACGAAAAACCAATTAGCACGGTTGCTCGGATCCCGTTTACTCGGATTCGCCATTGTTCTCCGCTATCCCTCATACCTCTACGTCTTTAAACACGTCTCTGATGTCGGGCTTGCGTACGCGTTGCCGTTGATTGAAACGCTGCTTCACCGTGCGATTCAAGGACTTCACCCGCCGTTTCACCGCCTCTGCCTGAGCCCGTGACAATGGTCGCAGCACGGCACCCAACTCTTCCGGTGGCACTTCTTTCCCGACTTTCCATGGTTCGGTCAACTGTCCCAATCCAGCTGTATGCAACCACTCCGCTTCTTCCTCTCCATCTGAAGACACCGATATGTATTTGTTTTTGAACCGTTCCACAGTGATGCGATTCGAGGCGCTAGCTGGACAAAACCTTCTTTATGACTACTAATACAAAGTGTGCAGATTACTGGGAATATTAACCCGTATAGATTGAGAAATCTAGCAGAAATACGTATAACGTATCTATACACGATTTCTCTTATGCAATCCATTAAGATGATTGTCTTCCCGAAAATTTCTCCAAACTTCCACAAATTCATTCACTGAAGATATGAATATTGTTAACTTCCGCACATTTCCGCATTTTAAAATTTACATGACAAGAAAGTTCTCCGTTTATTGACGTTTATTGCCTACTTTGAATTTGTTGAATATTGCATACATGACAATAAAACGTAACTTCGCCGTTAGCTAGTTTAAAAATATCGATTGATATTAATTAGATATAAGAGCATTTACGGACTTCCTTATACAATGTAGGAAAATATTAATTCAAAATGCTTCCACAGTTTTGTCGACAAAAAAGAATGGCAGTTTTACAGACAGAGCAATGTTAATATTCTTACAGTCCAGGCATTACTTTAAGTTATAAGTTTTTTCCAGCTAATTAGCATTGATCGCAACACTGTGCGTTCGTCGAAACGATCTCCCGATATCGCGGTAAAATCGAACATTACCGTCGTAGCTGCGCGGACATTCCTCCTCCAGATAATCGTCCAATAATTTCGTTTCTTCTATCATTTCCTGATACTCCTCCCAATAATCCAGAAGACGATCGTCCCCTTCCATGTAGGTAGTTCCCTGTGCCCTTTCCATGGGGTCCACTTTTTCTTCGATCATCCGGATATTGTCTACCTTGACTTCTCTATGGTATCGACCAGCCATTCGTAGGTGCCTGAAATTGAAAAAATTCAGTCTCATCCGAAATAAACGTGTTCGCTCGATCGATCCTACAATTGATCAAGAGACATCGACGTTCGTCGGATTTTCATAATCCGCTTTCTAAAGTAGGTCAGAACTCGAATTAACATTCGTGTCGCCTCGAGCCTCGAGCTAATATCGCCAATGCGCGTTCCAAGTGAAAAAGAAATCGAATCTGATTCAAGAAACAATCGGTACGCTACGATCGCGAATCGTGACTCGTGACAAAAAGACCGATGCTGCACACATCCGTTTTTCTGACTTGCGGCAATGTAAAGGAAATTGCGGTAAATATTGTATGCAAAATGGACGTGAGGAGCCGTAACTACGGTTCAAACAAATGTGCAGCGCCTGATTGAATCCATAATGTTGGGTTGGCAATAAAGTAATTTCGGTATTGTAAGGTGAAATAAAGCCCAAGTTTTTTATTCAAGCAATCTTTTGCCGGAAAGAATAAATAAGACAATATTTTATTGATTAAAGTTGATCGCTTGAATAAAGAAATTCGGTTTTATTTCGGAGTAACTTTCTTGCCAAGCCAATATTTTTATTTGCACGGTCGCCGCACGTTAATACAACGGATGTGTGTAGCGGGCCTATAGGTGGACAACACCGTGTACCCTAACCTCTCGATAAACAAAGTTGATTGTCCTGCAAGAAGAGACCAGCGAAAGATTTCTCAAGAAACATACGTAAGCGCGACAATAAGAAAGTCTCGTCGATCGTTTCGTTTTCAAAATGAATTTCGAACCAGTTTTCGAAGCGCGTATACGTGCGTACGCAAAACGCGCGACGTATCTACGAATGCACGAAAACACGAAAGCACGCGCGCACTAAGGTGTGTACAGCATTTAGATGTTGATTCGCCGATGTCATTGCGATCGTTTCTACAAAAAGACAAATTTACGCGCTGAGAATAAGCAGGTCGCCAACTAACGCGCCAACGGTAAACAGCTGCCTTCGAATAGCACCGAGTACCTGTCGTGACGTGACCAAGACTATCGACGAGACGACCTAAATACGACGGAAACCATGTTCGATTCGTAACAAATAAATTTTCGTTCACGTTCGCGGAACGTTTGGTTTTGTTTGCTTGAACTTACATTGGAAACACGAACGGCTGGAACGTGTACTCGCGACTCAACAACCTGTTGCTGACGCATATGTGACTCCCACTTGTATTTATACACACTGATTCACGGTATTGGCGATTTCGAGCTGACATCTGTATCCAGTATCCACGGTAAAATCTCGCTGGTAACTCATTCTCCGTCTCTTTTCTCTCATTGGAGCAGAAAGAGAGAAAACCCAACCCACTACGAACTAAGAACGTAAGAACTACGAACGAGATACACGATTCACATTCACGTACCACGAAGTACAAATACTATGTGTTGACGCTGACGATACAAACTATTACAAACTCCAAATTGCGAACTGCGACTGTGAACGTGAACTTCTGCGTATGTGTGGAAAACAAACTTTACACGGACACAGAGTCGTACAGACTACAGACAGACATTGCAAGAAATCCATTTTTCTGTGTACTGTTCTGAATTACCGACTCTGTGGAAAATGCTCTGGTACGATAGCGGACTCTATCGAAATGGAACGGTCAGCTAGTGAACTATACATGACGTTGCAACTTAGACTATATATATACTTATAGACCCGACTTCTGATAACATGCCTTATTCCAAGATTACTTCATCTACCAGATAACGAATGTGGGCAAAGTGATATAGTTTGTCGGGAAGTCGCAGTGCCACGAAGCTAAAGTTATAGAGGGAAAGAAAATTGAATTATATACATATACATTATATACATATGATAATTATGTACTTTCTCTACAATATAGATATGCGTTACTGCTTTTGGACGCGCACGAGCGTGGAAAGCACACGATATCTCATCACTATTATATATATATAAAATTGAGAAGATGAAATTCAAAATTGTCTGTCAATATATGATTTCTCCTCTATCAAAATCAAACATTCAATTTAGTTTCTATTCCTTGCAATCGATGTAGACAATTTTTATTTTGCATAAAGATCCGCAGTCTACTCATCAATGATTGGTCTACTCCTGTACCTGTACCTGTATTTACGGTACAGGTAAATAATTTGAATCGTCTTATCTTGTGGATACACTTGTATCTTGTATCCCTACTTTTTGACATTACGTCGGTGTCACGTGTTCAACGTGTTCAGTTACCGCGTGTTTACACCTTCAGCGTTGTATTGAGTATGATAAAATTTTAAACTATAGAAACTGTGAAACATTCTGCGATTATTTCGCACGGTCTTTGCATGTTCAGTACCAAATACTTCCGGTAAAAGGAGATTTTATTACGAATGGAGCCGCATTTCAAACGTCGCATAACCTAGATATTGGTCGGAACATGCGAGTGAAGTCGAGAGGTGGTTGGAGCATACGCATTTTTCTAGTGTAATATACCTATTTGATCGATCAAACGATCGCAAAAAGAAATTGAAAATGGCAAACGAAGTGGAAGGTACAGTAAGTCACAGGACTCACAGAGAACGGAACGCCGGTCGCAAAGCTGTGAAAAAGAAGGCGAAGAACGAACATGTTCAAGAGCTAACGGATAAACAGAAGAATCCAAAAGCGTTTACGTTTAATTCCGCTATTAAAGCAGAAAGGCGTTTCAGACGTAAGCAAGATATAGAAACTAAGAAACAACACATACCTTTGGTGGACAGAACACCTTTGGAACCACCTCCGGTTCTGGTTGCTGTAGTTGGTCCTCCAAAGGTAGGAAAATCTTTGGTAATTCAATGTTTGATTAAGAGTTTCGTGAGACAACCATTGGCGAATATAGTAGGTCCGGTTACTGTTGTTTCCAGCAAGAAAAGAAGAATCACTTTTATTGAATGCAACAATGACATCAACTGTATGATAGACATAGCGAAAGTGGCCGATTTGGTATTGTTGTTAATAGATGGCTCTTTCGGTTTTGAAATGGAAATTTTCGAATTTTTGAATATATGTCAGGTTCATGGAATGCCAAGGATCATGGGTGTTTTGACCCATCTGGACCTGATGAAGAATGCTAAACAATTGAAAAAAAATAAGAAAACGCTGAAACAACGATTTTGGACCGAAGTGTATGCCGGAGCAAAATTGTTTTACCTTTCTGGATTACTCCACGGAGAATATTTACGAACAGAGGTGAAAAACTTGGCTAGGTTCATATCTGTCATGAAATTTAGGCCTCTGACTTGGCGCACTACGCATCCCTACATTCTGACGGATAGAGTGGAAGATTTAACTCCCCCGGAATCGATTAGACAAAATCCAAAAACCGATAGAACGATAAGTTTGTATGGGTATGTAAAGATTATGGTATACATTAAAAATATACAGTGCACTGTACGCGTTACGATGTAGCAACTATTTTGTATCGTTTTTTGCAGGTACGTGAGGGGAGTTCCTCTGAACAAGGAAACTTCCATACACATTCCAGGGTGCGGCGATCTAAAAATCAAGGATGTTAGTTTTCTTTCTGATCCCTGCCCCTTGCCGGAAGAGCTAAAGAAACGCGCGTTGGTAGAAAAGGAACGTTTAATTTACGCACCTTTTTCGGGCGTGGGTGGAATAGTCTACGACAAGGATGCTGTTTACGTAGAGTTAGGTGGCAGTCATTCTCACAAGGAGGAGGACACTGGTCTAGTCGGAGCATTGATGGACACTCGAGAGACTCTCGATCAGAAATTACAGCACAGCGAGCTACAACTGTTTAGCGACGCTGCTCCGATCAAGGCAGAGGACGTCGAGGAATCTTTTGGCAATTACGTCGGAGAAACCGTAATCGATGGCGATCGAATTAGAAGAAAAGTTTTATTCCCTGATTCGCAGGATTGCGAGGACAAGGATGACGAGGAGGAAGACGACGAGTCGGGAGAGGATAGCGAGAACGAACTCGATAACGAAGATAAAGACGACGGTACTGACAATGACGAACAGAAAGAAGAAAGCGAGGACGAGGGGAAACCGAATGGAAACTGTGTAAAGAGAAAGAAGACGAGTAGTGGATCTAGAATCGTCAAGAAGATAAAAAAGAGTTCATCGAACGATTTAGACTTGGATGACGACGACGATGATTTAGACGCAAGGAAACAAAAATCCGTAGACGCTTTTCGGCTTGCAGGTGCATCGAGCAACACGGAAGTTTATCATTCGATGAGCAAAGAGTCCGACATGAAGATCAAGAATAAGATCGCGGAAGCGTTGGATTCTTTAAACGCTAACTCTAACAAACGTAACAAACAACCGAATAGCGACAGCGAGAGCTTCGACGAACTGAGCGATGAGGATTCGCGCGCCGAACTTAAGAAGGACGACGACAACGATGACGAAGAAGGAGAAGACGAAATGAATTTTTCGCAAGAATCGTCGGAGGAGTACGAGGATGGGAACGACGCGAGCGAGGAAATCGTGGACGAATTAAAGTGGAAAACAAATTTGACCGAGAAAGCTAAGACCGCGTTCGAGAATCGTCAACGTGGTAACAAGAACTTGATGAAGCTGGTGTACGGAGTATTCGACAAGAGGAATCCCGCTGAAGAAATAGAGGACGAGAAAGAAAAAGGGAAAGAGGAGGAGGAGGAGGACCAAGAGAACGAGATTGGCGGTATCTTTCGTGTGGTGCAGGAACAGCAGAAGCGTAAGATCCAAGAACGAGAGCTGCAGAATCAAGAGGAATGCGTGTTCTTTCCGGAAGAGCCGCGAGATTGGTTGGAAGAAGAAAACAAGTTGCTCGTGGTAAATCGTTTCGTGACGGGAAAATGGAAGGAATCGGAAGACGCCGAGGAGCTGTTGAAATTGGACGATTTGGACGACCAGGATGTCTACGGGGATTTCGAGGATTTGGAAACTGGAGAGAAATACGAAACGGATGCGCCGAAGGAGCCGACGAACGATGAAATCGACGAGAAGAAGAAGCTTGTTGAGAAGAAGAAGAAGTTGAAGGAACAGTTTGACATGGAATACGACAACGGCGAGTCGAAAACTTATTACGACGATCTGAAGTCGGAGGTGGAGAGGCAGGCGAATTTGAACAAGTCGGAGTTCGAGGGAGTGGAGGACGACGTTCGGGTTCAATTGGAAGGGTATCGCCCTGGCATGTACGTCCGCGTCGAGTTAGAGAACGTGCCTTACGAGCTAATCGCTCATCTGGATCCCACGTATCCGCTGATCATCGGTGGTCTCTTACACGGCGAAGAGAACATAGGATACGTGCAGACGAGGATCAAGAAGCACCGATGGTACTCGAAGATCCTGAAGAGCAGAGA
The DNA here is from genome assembly GCA_963966675.1 of Lasioglossum calceatum. Taxonomy (NCBI): domain Eukaryota; kingdom Metazoa; phylum Arthropoda; class Insecta; order Hymenoptera; family Halictidae; genus Lasioglossum; species Lasioglossum calceatum. Next base: position 815,806 of record OZ016544.1, read on the forward strand.
TCCGTTAATCATTTCCGTGGGGTGGAGACGATTTCAGACGCTTCCGATCTTCTCCAAGCTGGAGGATAATTTGAAAAGCAGAATGTTAAAGTACACACCGGAACACGTTGCCTGCATGGCGCACTTTTGGGGTCCTATAACGCCGCAGAGCACCGGAGTTTTGGCTGTGCAAGACGTCGCTAGTAGAGCGCCGGGATTCAGGATAGCGGCGACCGGTTCTATCGTCGAGACGGACAAAAGCACGCAGATCATGAAGAAGCTTAAACTCACGGGCGTTCCGTTGAAGATTTACAAGAAGACCGCGTTCATCAAGGACATGTTCAACAGCGCCCTCGAGGTGGCAAAGTTCGAGGGTGCCAAGATAAAGACGGTGTCAGGTATACGTGGTCAGATAAAGAAAGCCGTGTCGAAACCGGAGGGTAGTTTCCGGGCAACGTTCGAGGACAAAATACTCCTGAGCGACATCGTTTTTTGCCGCACCTGGTACAAGGTCGATGTCCCGAAATTCTATAATCCTGTCACATCGCTATTGCTTCCGCCAGACGAGAAGAACCGCTGGCAAGGAATGAAAACAACGGGACAGCTGAAGCGGGAACGAAATATCCGCAATCCAGCCAACACGGATTCGATGTACACGAGCATCGAGAGGGAACCAGCGGTCTTTAGACCCTTGTCTATTCCTCGAAGCCTGCAGAAAGAGCTTCCGTACAAGGATAAGCCAAAGATCCCTGGAAAACGCAAGCCAACGTTCAAGGACGGCAGGGTGGCGGTAGTGCGGGAACCCAAGGAAGAGAGGGTGGCAAGGCTGATGCAAATGATCAAAACCAATTACGCTCACAAACAGCAACAGCTGAAGGTAGCCATGAAGAAAAGAATCGAGGCTCATCAGGCTCAAATATCCGCGGAGGAAGCGCGAAAACTGAACAGACAAAAGGAAATGAAGAAACAGGTGTTCAGAGAACTCAGCAAGCTGGAGAAAAAGAAAAAACGTTGATAGAATGTTGTGTTGTATACGATGTAACATATTATATTATATTTTCGTACCGTTCCGAAGCTTCGGTTGGCTGTATGTACAGTGTTCTACGAGTCTTTGTTATATCGTGTGTATGTAAAATAAATGAGTTTATATTTAAAAAATCACCGAAGCATCGTTATCGGTGTAACGAGACTTGTCAAAATATCGATTTTATTGCAAACATTTAGATAAGTTACAATATAATTATATATTATCAAAATATATTATTAGTCCGTAAAAAATAATAACAACTTTATACGCAATTTTCTTAGAGCATAGCTTGCGATCCACGCCATGACGAGATCGTGTGATGTCCCGTCGAATAATTGTCTCCAGCCTGAAATTAACAATCCTCGAGTAAAGTTTGGATCTCGGTCGAAACTGGTGCGCGTGTTTACCTGCGTCAGCATCAATAGTTCGTCTTGCGTATCAACGATCTTAACCGGGAACGGGGAACCCGGAACCAAGACACCTGCCCAACGAACTTCGACTCTATAGTCGCCTGGTTCCGTCGGATCGTACCGACAAAGAATTATACGATCCTTCTGCGTCTCCCTCTGCATTTCCACTCTGAACGCCCCCTTCGGTCCACGAACTCTGACCGTGAGCTGGCCAGCACCGGCGCCGCGAGTGTCGCAAATGAACCGCGACTGGAATGTCGCCAGCACTCCGTGTTCGATTCCTGGTCCGTACACACGTACCTGTTTCGTGGAGACGATTTCTTCGTATTTCATTCGACTCGTTTAACTCGAATACATACACTACCGCTCAAAAGTATCCGGACACTTGCGAAATGAGTAATAGCAACGCATAAGAGTTACTTATTAGTCTTTTATTCTATTAGTATTTGATCTGCACCTTAGCAATGAAACAAAGTGAAACTTGAAATCCTTTCAAGCTCCGAGACCGTTCCACTAGATTTCGTATTTGTGGATAGAAATTGTATTATTACATTTTCATTATATAATTTGTACATAAAAATAAATTCTACTGTGCTATAATACCACAATATACATAATAATAATAATAATTTCAAGTAACAAAATTGTTCAAAATATTTTTCCTACTAACTCAAACTACGTTTTGTAGAGAAAGAGGAAGTGTCCGAATACTTTTGAGCAGTAGTGTATTTCTACATTCCTTACGTTTCTGAACGCTAATGGCGTCTACGTTACCTTCGAAGCATCCGGAGCACCGGAAACGCGTAATGTGAACGGCGAACCCGGGACATGTTCTCCCGCATACTTGATCGTCAACGCGTGACGTCCAGCCTCTTGAGGTTTAACGTTCAAGGTAAAAGTGGCGTCTCCGTGATCGTACAATTCACAGTAAGCCACTTTGTGAGGGCCGACGCAGTGGGCCGTCAACTCGCCTGGACATCGAAAAATGTTCTCTTCGAATACATTGACCGGTAAGGAATTCTCGGTCCTAAGCACAAGCTACCTACCTGGTCCAGCGCGTCTAGTATCGATGAAACTTCGTATCTCCTGGCCGACGATACCGTGTTTCAGTCCATCGCCGGAGCATATGACACGAGACGCGTCAGCCGCGCTCGTTACGTTGATCTGCAGGGGACATCCTTTCAATTGTCTGCCGTTCCATGACACGGTCATTAACAGAGGGTCGGGAGTTAGAGGTATATAACTTGCACGATAAACAAAGTCCCCTGCGAGCGTGAAATCAGATACATCATCATTCTGAGGAGAAAATATTACGTAACCAGGATGAGTTACGATCGTTGAAACAATGACAAAGGTATTCACCTAAATGTTGCAGCATCACATTCAGTTCGTTGGTCGGTGAGAAAAGTTGAACTTTCGGCGTTCCGCTACCGGCTTGAGACCCGTCTATCGTGAAACTAACTTCTTCACCGCACTTTGCCGACGTCAACCCTCTCCCCCTTAGCAATACACGACTCGTGTCTTGCACAGGTGGCTGTAAACCAAAGTCAAATAAAAGTAAAATCCTTGCGCTATCGGTAGACTGCGGATCTCAAAATAAAAATTATCTGCATTGAATGCAAGAAGTAGAAACTAAATTGAATGTTATTTCTCCTCCCAATTATTTAAAAGAGGAGGAGTCATATATTGACATCTTGAATTTTTTTAATTTTCCAACAATTTTGAATTTATAAATGCATAAAGATCCGCAGTCTAGCTATCGGTAACAAGTTTGCGCGAACTCTTTGCATCGCGCACCTCTAAATCTTGAACTATAGCCAATTTCGGTGCGCCTGGGAATGATGCTCCGTTAAATAATATTTCTAAACGATGCTCTCCGCCGTTTATCTGCGGCGGAATCAGCTTCAGTCTATTGTTCGAGGTCATTTCAAACGACAACGTTTGATCGCCTATCTTTCCGCTAAGTTCACCCGGGCCAGCTTCAGCGGTGTCGAAACTAATTTTGTTCGATGGGTGTAATTTCAAACGTCCAATGTCGTCGCACACGGCCGGCCAACCACCTTAAAAGCCAAAAATACATACAATTAGCCTGGTCGAGTTCTACGATGCTTCTTGAATCTCATTGCTTACCGATAACGCGAAGATTTCGCGTGTCTATGATTTTCGGATGCCAAGGAGATCCTGGAAGTTGTTGTCCAGCAGAGACAACTCGAATATCGAATACTCCAACCTCGGACGGAACGTAAGACACGTTCCAGGTGCCTGGATTAGCTCCTGCTTCGACGACTGCTTTCGAAACACTGTCCGGACCGTCCACCTACGCGACACACGCGCTAATTGGTTTACCCGTATACCCATAGGAAAAAGAATTCGATCGTTCCGATCGATTTACTACGAAAAGTTCTCGAAACACATACTTGAACTGCCGGAGGACTTCTCGTGCCGGTTACGATAAAATGTGCTGCTTTGTCCACGTGGCCACTCAATAAACCTTCCCCTTTTGCGCGCGCTTGTCCAGCGGCATCGACCGTGCATACCAATGGACTACCAGGTATAGGACATCCTCCTGCGTGTATAGTTGTTAGCAATTATTCTCAAAACGCTAACGATTGCAAGGGTGCGGGATGCACCTTCTCATTTCTCGATAATGCTAAGATGGGGTTTTTCAGTAGTCAAAGACGCTAGATAAAAGATCAATCTGGGCTGCAATCGCCCTCAAAAGTCCTATTTTTAAATCTAGTTTAATTACCTACATATTCTTATCCTCTCCTTAAACTTAATATTCTTAATATACTATATTATCTTGCGCTTACTAAAAAAACCCATCGTTTACATTACCGAGAAATGAGAAGGCGCATCCCGCACCCTTGCAATCCCGGAAACGAGAGTTTACCCCCTTAATGTACCTGCCACAGGATGTTCTTACCATACGTAATGTTGATCATGTAGGTGCCAGGTGCGCTGGGAGAAAATTCCACCATTTCAGCGCCATCGTTTAACGGTGTAACCTGTAACGGAAGCTCTTGGCCCAGAGGACTCGTTGCGGTCACATCCAAGTCTGCCATTCCAGCGTCCGTCTTCGTTACTGCAACGGTGGGTGATAACACGACAGTAGAACAAATCTTTTTTCCCCCTATTAATTAATTTATAGTGCTTACTTTTAAATGCGATATGATCGTGCACGGACACCGTCATCGGACCCAGTTCTTGCAGTTTCACCTTGGTAACGTCGAAAGCTTGACAGAAAAATGGTGAACCCAGAACCGGTTTAGCGCCTTGCAAAACATCGATTTTGTATGTTCCTAAAAGCAGAATAAATCCTTGTTTTCCAAGCCGATCGGAGTGTTAATCGCGTCAACGGTTTCCAATCGGAGTCGACAGAAATTACACACCGACGGTGTTTGTGGTGAATTCGGCGAGTAGATTTCCATCGCGATGCTGGTAACACCGAACTGGAACAGCATTACCCTGTGGTCCGCTGATTACAACGTCGAATTCTTTTCCCTGACGACCTAACGTTTCGATCGTGAACGAAGTCACTTTGCCAACGCACGATTGGTACAGTCCCAATCCTGTTGCGGTTACTTCTCGTCCTCCGGTAGGACTTCGCACGGTTACGTCAAGCGGACTTCCTAGCGACAGAACAATCACAGCAAATCGGTGAAAGTGAACAAAGAGACGTGACGAGCAATTAAGCATGCAAGTAGAGCAAGGTAATTATCGAACCTGCAATGTGAACTTCATTGTATTTTATGTGAACTCTGTGCGGAGCGGCTCGCGTCGGATGAAACACTATTTCGTAAAGGCCATTCTCTCCTTCTCTGACTACGCTGTCAACGTCGGCGCCGGCAGCACGCACATTCACGCATAGCTTTCCAGGTCCGGCTTCTTTCGACGCAACCACTGCAATTACAATTTATGTTTACTTTGTACATACGCCATCTACACGCGTAAAAAATCTACAAATACGTTACAAGGATCGTACCTATAATAGTTCCAGGACGATGACACACTACGTCCGACACTTCTTTGATCGTTACTTTTCCAGGATCGAAAGCTTGAAGCGTTTGAGAACTAATTATCTTATGACCGTCGCTGAATATCACGCTATACGTTCCAACCTGTCGCGTTCGGACTTCGACTCGGTACAGATGGGACGATAATTTCGTCAATGTGCATGGGATGATTATGCCGTCGGGACCTAATAACTCGCAACATTTTAATAAGCGATATTAAAGGGGTTTCAGCGTATATATCTATTTTCAACCAAATAGTAATAGAAGAGGAGAAATTTACCGGTAACTTCGGCAGACACAGGACCCTCTAATCCCGACATTTCCAAGTCCATATACGCTGTATTTCCAACTCGAATGATGGATGGCCCATCCATCATTGTATTGACTACTGGACACTTGAATGGACTTCCTGATACGCGACGATGAAAGAGTTATAAGTTTGTCGCAGATATTTAATTGTACGCAACATCGAGTCACCGACCTGGTACGTTGTCGTCGTTGAAGCTAATGTTCACGTAATGTGTACTAGTAGTTTGCGGAACGAAGGTGACATCGTACAATCCACGAGCGCAGGCGACTACCTCAGCTTTAACGGTGTTGTTCTCCGTACTCACTACCAATTCCAAAGTTCCTTCGCCAGCTTCAGCAGCATCGACCGTAAACGTAGTTGCTTGACCTAGTAGTGCTTCCGTAAGACCAGACACGTGAACCTGTTCCATTCGAAGACTTTCAGAACGACCGCCTTTACCTTGGTAACATCGTAACATCGAAAAAGCTTTACCTTGGTAACATCGTAAACGTTACAGGCGAAAGGAGATCCCTTCACATGCTCGGAATCCACTAACACGCTGATGTTATGCCTGCCTACTTCCGTGGGTACAAAGCTAATGTTGTATTTTCCATCGACAGGTTCTATCGTGATGGGAATAGATATACCGGATGGCGGCATTACGATCACATCACAATTCATCGACGGAGCTTGCGGGTCCACCGTGAAAGACATCAACTGCTTCACGGCTCCCATTTTTAAATTATGACCCGCGATTATTGCCTGACCAGCTCCGACTACTTTACAGCTGAACGGTGAACCTGTATGAAAAAGTTGGATTTACACGGTGAAAAGAGTTACATTCGAAGCTATCGCAGCTCATTGCTCACCTGGAACTGGTTCCCCGTTAAAACGAACGCTAAGACTGTGAACGGCAGCTTCCTGTGGCTTGAAATTGACCCTGAACTTGGCGTTTCCTTCGCTTTGAACGTAATTCGGGACATTTTTACCGTTCACGGCAACAATGATCTCGAGATTGCCAGCACCTGCTTGACTGGCGTTAACTGGAATTCAAAGATAACGGATCAATCGACTCGAGTCAATCAATCGAGTAAAATACGAGTAAAATCGTGTTACTCACTGCTGAAGAAAACTGGTTTCCCGACAACACCGCTATTTATATCCGTCACCTTTACCTTGTCCGCATTGTAAGCTTTCACTAAAAATGGACTTCCTTCCACATGCGATCCGCTCAACTTCACCTCGACGCTATGATCACCTAGAAGTAATGGGTTCTGTAGTGCACGTTTTGCAATGTTGTTTCGCGTGAAGACGTTTGTATCGGAACGTACCAACATCTTTTGGAGTGAAGCCTGCGGTGTAACATCCATGGCCGCTCTGCTTCACGTGAATCGGTAAACTCTCTCTAGTAGGTGAAAGAACTTCTACAGCGGGTGTTCCGAAGGAGACGTCCGCTTCTATTGTGAAGGTTGTTAGCCGATTCACAGATACTTTCTCCAGTCCTTCGGTCACTATTACTTTAGCCGTGTCGCTGACCTGTAGCATCGTCGTCGAGGAAAATATTTAGCTCGGCTGAGGTCGCGTCGAAATCAAGAGAAAGCAGAAAGCTGATCAGTTGCGCGTGACCGTACCTGACAACTAAACGGACTACCAGGTACATCTTCCCCGTTGAATCGCAAATCGACGGTGTGCACAATGGGCTCTCTAGGCGTGAATGATATCGCGTACGTGTGCGGACCTTGAGCTTGAGCGGACGTAGGCACGCGACCACCGTTCACCGTCACCTCTAAATTTCCAGGTCCTGCTTGACTAGTTTCAACTGCAGCGAGAAGCAAGCACAAACTGCGTGATACAGACACATTGTTCGGTATGCGTTATTCGATGCGTCATAAAGGCGAGTCCATACCTAAGAAAGTTACAGGCATTCCAATGACACCGTGTTTAGCATCCTTCACTTTGATAGCGGTTACGTCATAAACTTTACAGCTGAACGGGCTGCCGACCACAGGAACATTCCGATGGCTTACCGAAATTCTATGTTCACCGACTACTCTCGGCGTAAACGCCACGCTGCACGTCGTGTCTTTGTTGTCAGTGACTTGAGCTGGTACGGCCTGTCCATTGGGTCCTAACAAGTCCGCCGGTTAGTTGTTTGATACAATTCAGACAAGCCGACTACTGGGGGCGTTAACCAAAAGTTGACGATCGGGATTTACGCGAGCCCAACAACTTCTTTTCTTATTCAATCTTGGTTGTTAAGATGCTCGATTACGGAAGCAATGTATGAGTTGTTATGAATGCCAGTAATTCGATAAAAAAAACATTAGTTTGCTCCTATTAAGACAATTTGCGATTAATACTTGGTTAACTCTACTCGTATGTCTGTTGCGTGTTATTGAATAAAAAAACACAGTCAAGTTATTACGCGAAAGAAACAAGCTAACCGTTTCGCGAATCGACACGATTTCACTAAACTAGAATAGAATGGAACCGCTAAACTAGAGATCGATTTATGCATTGCTGATCTGTTTATAGTTACACGCGTTGTTAAACTAACGTTGTAAGTAGTAATAGGTAATGGGTAATAGGGAATAGTTGGCACATTGGATAAAAGCGCTACATTGTACACGAATATCGAACTCGATAATATTTGTACCATTATACCATAATCCTTAATGATTAACGCGAAACTATCGGTAATTCTACGATATAGCACCAGAAGGATGGCTGTCATGAGAAATATACAAATACGCACGATTGCTTGGTTCAGCCAATAGATTAGATCGATAGAAGAAAAATTACGAAGCGTTAGACACCGGTTCAGTATTTATCCGCCAAAGCGAAACCAAAGCCCATATTTTATAATACTCTGACATGGTAACCACCGATTAGAAATCACGAGAGAAGCATAAGAAACTACTCGAATACGGATAGAAGAACAAGTTAGAAAACCCACCACCAATTTGTTTAAAAGTACTCCGCTATTAAGGTAAGAATGAGATTAGTTTTGTTTGAGAAGTCTAGTAATGTCGTAGTCTGAAAGCTGGCCGACCTGCAACAAAGACAGAGAATTGCTCTCAAGCTGGAGATTAAGAAGACATTCAACGCACACACAGAGGCACAGTTTCGTGCAAATTTCCACCATAATCGAGGTAGGACAAAAGTTAAAAAAAAAAACATATCTCACACAAACGTGTCAAACGAAACATAGAAAGTGCTCTCTCTTCGGTCGTCGGCAGAACCGTTTGTGCAGAAACTCTTAATTATCTTGTAACGTTGGCTGGGGATATTAGATTTGAAGAAATGACAAAGTGTACGATGTCGATGTGGAAGTAGCGATATTTGTGCGACAATAACGCAGATATACATATTGTATACATATTGTAGATTATACATAGACCACGTCTATAATAATGAGAAACGGAAACGGATTTACCTTCAACGTTCACTTCTAAATCTTCTAAGCTACCGGCAACATTACTAACAGTAAGATAGCTTTGTCGTCCTAATCCAGCACTGCTCAATGCCTGCCCACTCACTGTTACATGACTATCGCCACCTACCCGAGTTACGATCGGGCAGCCTGGCACAGTTCGTTTATTGAAGGCTATATTAATTACGTGTTCGCATGCCTCGAATGGAACAAAGCTGACCGAAAATCGAGCATTTCCCTGTGGCGTCACTTGCGTGGGAATATTTTGATTACGAGCCGATATCGTAATTTCCAGGTTTCCTTCGCCGGCTTGACTCGCATCGACTGTCGAACAAACAAAGGATAGATTTCAGTGACTCCCGCGATTTCGACACATTCGACGTTCTATTCTTCGAAGAAATACTTCTTTACGTACCGGTAAAGTGCGTTGGCTGACCGACGCTGCCCCTGGCTACGGGACCGATTAATACTTTATCGGCATTAAACGCTTTGGCTAAGAACGGCGTGCCATTTACCGGGTGACCATTGTACTCGACGCTGATCGAATGGACACCAACGTCTCTGGGAATGAATTCCGCCGTGAAACCACTTTTTATGTCACCTGTTACTTTAACGGGTAATTCGTTGTTTGGTCCTGAAAAATCAACTTTCTCGATATCCTGTTCCGTACCAACGACAATCTAGATCTACCGCCACCAGAGATTGCGGTTTTGAGAACGTGTACTAAAATACACGTGTATTTATATAAACGTGAAATAGGAATCTCTAATCGCCACCAACCTCTTACGGAAACAGCTAGTTCCGCGCTGCCACTGCCGTCTACTCCCATATGGAAGCTGGCAGGTTGATCGACTGGAATCAACTCCAGATGATTTAAACTTAACGTTACTCTGCTCGTGTCAGAAACATTGCAAATAAATGGGCATCCCTTCACTGCTTCTCCGTTAAATTTTATGTCTATGTAATGTGACTTGGCAATCTCAGGAGTGAAGGAGACAAGACAACGTCCTCCTCCTACCACTTGAACGTGATTCGGCACTTCTCCTTCGTTTATAGAGATTTCGAGTTGTCCTTCGCCAGCTGCGCTAGCGTCAACTAAAATTCGAGAATGTAAACATATTCAAGCATTTTAGGATCTAACTTTGTCAGGATAATCGAGATTTCATACCTCTAAATTGGCAGGCATGTCCCACCACAGCGCTGGGTACATCTGTAACTTGGATTAAACTGCTATTGTACACCTTGGCGACGAGAGGTCCTGCCGGTAGCTTTTGTCCCGCGATGCTCACTTCCACTAGATGACTGCCCACTTCGGTCGGTGTGAATTCGACGCGAAACTCACCGGGACGTCCAGGCTCTTCTTCTATCCTCGCTGGCAAATGCCTTTTAGAAGGAGCTGGAGAAATTGTTATACTTTAGGATAAGCTGTCTCATAAAGATTGGTTTTACTTTAACCTGGCAGTGTCCACATGGGGTGCTCATGGACCTCCAGTGAAAAGTAATATTTGTACTTAATGTTTTATGTTTAGTCTAACATTTATTTATGATATTTTTGTTAAAATAACAGTATAAGATACATATATACCATACACAAACTAGTTATCAGACCAGTCAGCTATGTTTTGTGCCACATCAAAACATTTTTGGCACTTTCTTAATGCTTTTATTACATCAATACAAGCGGGAAGCCAATTGTATTGCAAAACGGTAGCAAAAGATATATAAGATGTCCCGTGTGGACACTGCCGGGTTAAGCAGAGAGTTTGTACATGGCGCAGCAAGCTTACCAATGATTTGAACGTCGATCTCGTTACCATTGAAACCAAGGGCAGACAATTCGAACAACGCTGGACTACCAGCAGGAACCAGTCTTATAGATTCCCCGATTACTGACATTTTTGGGGCTGGCATGATGCCCACTCGCCACGGCGATCCTGCAAACACATAGTTTTTTATGATACTAGAACAAAATTATGGAAAACGAGTCGTGCTGTATTCATTTAATATTTGTACAGTAAAATATGATTGTAGTAAATACTATGTACAACATATAAGAATAAGGGTCACAGTAAATTCTGAATAATTGTTCACCATTATTCAAAATATTGTTTAGCTTATTAGATATATTGGTATCTAACCAATTTCATATCCATAAAATTGAAAAAACTATTCTAGATCGAAAGAAATGTTTAATTTTCAAATATCTCCGAATGCAAAGGGCTAAAAACGAAACGTCGACGTTCTTCGACACTTTTAGAAAATAATCCTACGAAATCGGTGTTCGAATCAAATTTTTATTTTCCGGAAGTGCAGCGTGACTCCCAATCAGACGTCACCTAACCTTCATGTAATTGGCACGCGCGCAACCACGAAGGAATATACCTTCTGGACAAGCCGCGGGAAAATTTACCGAAATACCTTTACGAAAATAAGCGGATGGACGAATCGATAACGAGAACAAAATTGAATTACCTCGATCGCCCTTGGTTTCTAGATCGAGGAACCTGAAAGAATGCTGAAAACCCTAAACCAAAAAAAAGTGTGGACGAAGTAAATGGAAATTACGGACGAGTAACGCGTCGATCGTGGAAACACGGAAACTCAACACGTATTCAACAACAACAACAACAACAACCACAAAGTAGTTTATTCACAAGTCACGCCTCGATCACGGTCATAAGTACGAGAAACCAGTGTCGAGTTTTCACAGTGGCACGCGAACCGATTCGACATCGATTATTAGACGCTGTTCGATAAGCGTTGATCGCGAATTATTCTGTCGCGGATCCATTATGAGGACACGATTGTCGGAACGGAGGACACGAGGCCGTTAGAATCCTGTGGAACACGCAGGAGGAATCCTGAGCACGACCCGAAAAACGAAAACCCGCAAGATATGTCAGGTTCGACTTCTCGACGAGGAAACGTCAGCAGATCGCGATTCACGACAGAGACTCGAACGAGTCGAACGGTCGAGCGACGGGACGAGTGTGCTTGCCACTGGATTGCCGCTCGGGCCCAACATCAGGGCCGTACGCTTCTCGGTGTACGTTCGAAACGGGCGATTCGGGCCTCACGTCGCACAGTGCGGACAAACCTGGCATATCTCATTACTTGTTTATATTAGGCTGTTGCGTATGAAATGTCCGATTTTTAACAGTAACGTTGAACAAACATCTACAGCTACTCCCATTAATATTCGGACGCTCTCCAAAAAGCGATAACTCTTTAAATATTGGATCATACGATTTGAACTTGTTTGAGAAGATGGAGCAATTAGTTTGCTACATTGTGATCAAAAGAAATTCTTTCAAAAATTGAAATTGGTCGGAATTGTATAGAAAATACTAAAAGTTGCATTTTACAACTTTTTAATGTGGACGTGTATTGAAAATTTAAAAAATACGTTTTCTAGATCTGTGTTAATTTAAATAATAAGCCCACATAAAAAAGTTGCAAAATACAACTTTCAGTATATTTTCTTGACAACTTGCAATTTTTTTCAAAAATTTTTGTCACTTCGAATCGTATGGTCGAATATTAAAAAGGTTATCGTCTGTTTAAGCAGAACCGAAATTCTGTAGAATTGAAAATTGTTCCTGATTTCTGACATTGTTCTAGTTACTGTTCCTGACATTGTCCTTCATTTTATGATTATGATTATTAGATTGCGGATCTTTACGCAAAATAAAAATTGTATGCATGAATTGCAAGACATGGGAACTAATCGTAAGTAGAAATTTATTTCTCTGTTTAGTGATATAATTATTAATCTATAGGAAAAGTATTGATACACTTACATTCTTGTAATCTCTTTACTGTTTGAAATTACACTCACCCATTTTTGTCATAAATTGCTAGTGTTCTCTGTTCAATTTCCCTAACTGTTACTAAACTTACAATTGGTTGGGTTCAAGAAGATAATAGAGAAGGGAAATGAATGAAAAATCATGATTCGTCAAGAAATTTCTTCTAGGCTTATGGAGATTAGCGGTTGCCGGAGAACCGAGGGAAATTGTTGGAATTTACCGTGTCGGAGAGGAATCGAGTTAGGAGAGTTCGCGTTAGGATCGACCTTAGAGCGGGGTCCGAAAACGAGCCGGTACGTCTATGCTCTCCCATTCGTTTCTTGCTCGTTCAACCAGCTACAGTCTACACTCTACACCTATACGTTTACAGGATACCTGATCTGCGTATTTCGATATCTTAAGGTCGGCCGGCCCCGCAAATAGAAACCTCGCTGTTTGCATTCAACGCGGATTTACTTTTCGAGGTGGCCGGTCGCGGTCCTACGTTACGTTACGTTACGTCACAGGAGATCTCCATTCCGCGGGGATCGACCGATCATTTCCGTCGAGCGAAAAAGTGCAATTTTCCATGCATCGCGATCCCATTTAACAATCGTGCTCGAAACGCGAGACGAATCGATCGCGACGGAAACATTGGTTACGCGTCGGACGCTGTGTAGCATCGCAAAGAATCAGCTTTGCCCTAAAGGCTAAAAGTGACTAGTTTACGTTTCCTTTGGAAAACCAACGAGTCTACATTTACTCTTACAGCCTCTCGATACGCGAGAGCGGTAATTAGCGTTTATAGTCGATATAAAGATAAAACGCGAGAGGCGCTTAACAGCGTTATTAGAAGATAAAACCATTTTTTTCTCAGAGCGATTCCTGAAGCTATAAAAGTGTGTGAATTCGCATAAGTATTCACAGTTTATTTCTAGCTATGGATTTCGTAGCGCTGGCGAGTGCGAATCAAGAGTAATTAATAGCAATTAGGAAGTTTGTGACAGCGCGAGTCGCGCTCCTACGACGATCGGGGAGAAGCAACGGCTGACGATTCGTTCCGTAATCGTGGAATTACGAAATTTTAACGATGCCTAGCGTTTTGCAACCTGCTGCGCTGCGGCCCTTAGCAGATTTTGTGCTGCGAACGCAACCGAGGAGATCACGAGCGGCGCGCCACCGGTTGTTAAAAACAGTCGCGTCGCATCGGCGAGACATTTTTACTTTTACCGATCTTGGCTCGCGGAAATCGTCGAGTCGACGTTTTCCTTCCGGATCGAATCGAATTGCTTTGCGCCACATTCATGACGAGCAGAGTTACATCGTAGAGACTGTGAGGTTTGGAGTCCGCTCGGGCCGGTTCGGCTCAGCTCGGCTTCTCGAGCCGCTGCATTCCCCGACATAACGGGTCACCATGGAAGGCGATTTGTTCCAAAATTTTCGAAAAGATTTACATTATCGAACGCGCAAGCGCGCGGACAACTTTTGCCTTTTTTTAAACCAGACCTTGGCTGTGTTGCGCCCCATTCTTCGATCAATAAAAATCAATGACAATAATATTCAGTGACAATAAGCGTGATTTAATTACTAGACTGCGAATTTGTATACAAAATAAAAATTTTCTGCCTCTGTCGCAAGAAACAGCAGCCAGAAAGTTCCTTTCCGAGACCTTGTATGTTGTCTTCTCCCTCTTCAGCAGAGATTAAAGACACTTCTCTTTATTTATTGGGAACTGTTTCGTCTGCAGTACCATGATCAGTGCAGCTAGTCTCAAAAGAATTGGTATTTTCTGTTCTATTATACTAGACTCCATTTTCTAGCAATGAAGGTCCAGACGTGTGACCGCCATTCTTCTTGCGTATTATAACAGAACATAAAATATTGTATGTTCTTTAATAAAAAGTTTGGAGCTTCCCAGAACATTGAAGAATAAAAGTACCTGATACATCGTTACGAGCGGGTCGTACATGCTGTGCATATCGGAATCGATTGAATCGAATGTGCGCACGACTCTTTCGAATAATCGCGATGCAGCTGCACTAGCTGCAGACGACTGTCCCCTTTATTGGCTCTGTTAACATGTTTGCCGTTACGCCGATCGCCATAACAATACCACGAAATAATAGTCGATGGCTTTAATGTGAATGGTGGCGGCTTATTCGACGAACGAGGAACTTCAAGGTCAAGTTTGTTGTCAGAGTTATCTAAATGCGTTACGAATATCAATGCTCGATTATCATGCGTCATCGTTATTACTATTTTTATCCTGCACTGCTCGTAAATCCGAGCCAAACGCGATACACGCGATTAGCGTGGAATTGATTTTTGAAATATAGACACACATAATTACGTCGCAACCAAAGACGCATTAGAAAGATTCGAATAAGATCCGACGAACACGGTCGACGAGGTATGTAATTCGTCCTGAACAAAGAAATTGAATTCGGTCGACGTAGATGCGCCGAGATCCATTGTCACGGCTCGAAGGGAGACGGGAGCCGGGAGACGCGAGACGCGACGGAGCAACGTCGTCGCTGTTGCAGCTTCGAAGCGTTCAAGTCACCGAAAGCAACCGCGTTGCGTAACAATGTGATAAGTAATTCTATTTTTCTCTCGGAGCAGGGAGAGATGCCGTATATTACTGAACGTCCGCGTAATTACCGGTGTAATCGGTGCACTTTCATAGTCGACGCGTGTTCTTGTCGAGCGTTACGGCGAATTAATTCGCTCGTGCCGATCGCGCGCAAACTCTTTTTTTATCCAAACTTATCAGCCTAGTAGATTCCCTTTCGAGCGTAACGGACGAAGAAGCTTCGAGAAAACATTTTCCACTTGCTCTGCATTTTACTGCGTTATACAACTGCGTCAAGATAGATAGAATAGATACAATCCCAACAAAAACATCCTGTAAACAGGAGCCAAGTTCGTATGGCTGTAAAAAGTTGTGACATCAAACAAAATGTGGCCAAGTTCGTTAGCTTAGAAATACCTGTTGCAATACTGAAAAAAGCGTTTTTAAAAATTAGTTTAAAAGAAGGCTATTTCATTTTTAAAGAGTTACATGGAGGGCTAAATTATTCAAACTTGGCCGCGACCTTTTATGTAACTCTTTAAAAATTAAATAGCGTTCTTTTAAACTAATTTTTAAAACCGCTTTTTTTCAGTATTGCAAGAGGTATTTCTAAGTTAACGCACTTGGCCGTATTTTGTTTGATCTCACAACTTTTTACGGCCACAGAAATTTCATCAATTATCAAACTTTGATAATTATTCCTTTGAGTGTTTGTTATGGTGGACCTATGTACCAAATTTCAAGCTTATAGGTCAATGGGAAGTACCCAAAAGGTTTTGATGATCTGTCGTCAGCCAGTCAATGACAAAAGCGATTTTTGAGGTCCTATATCTCGGAACCTACTAATGTTGGAAGATTAATGTTTCGTCAATATTGAGACATGATAGCATTTAACAAGTGTACGAAATTACATCTCTCCATCTGCCTCCAGTGCCGAGTTATAAGCCTCTAAAAAGCGGCTAAGTTGTTTCGTGTAAAAGAAGGTAGGGCGAGAACTTGGCTGGTGCACTACCGTGGACCTAGATAGAATAAGCAGCCTGTAGTTTTGGTCCGAGTACAGGGTTTCAGGGAGTTGAAGGATTCCAAGAGGAATTACAAAGAGCGGAACATTTAGTTGCAGCAAGTGGAAGCCGAGGCGAGTGAAATAGAGAAATTGGCGATCCAACGCGTTTTCCACGATTAAACGCGTACATAGTACGCAGGTACGCATTCCGCGTGTCGCGCCAAGTAGTGTCTTATTTCTACAGGGTGTATCGCGTGTAAAACAATCGGAAACATCTGTTTGGGCCGTCGCATTCTTCAGCGACGATCCATGGAAGCGACAAATGTCTGGTCGACACGCGAAACTATGGAAATACCGCGGTGAAAATTTGCGTCGACGTCGTCGTGTGATCGATTACGTTTACATCCACGTAGGTAGATAGACCACCGACTCTATCCTCGCTCGTAACCAAATACGTCTGCGAGCATATAACGGCTTTAACGTCGCGACCACACCCACGGTCTCTACGATACTCCTTTTCGGTTGGTAATGTACGCGCGCGTTTAAGGAACACCGGCCGGTTAAATGCCGCTAGAATCGCTGGGATACGACAATCAACGAATTCCCAGAAAAAAAGATATCGCGTTCTATTAAGCGTAGAGACGCCATCATCGTCGTGTTCTAGAGAATACCTAGACAGTCAACGAATAGTTAACCTTTGGAGAATCGATTTTTCCGCGTTCCAATACCGATTCTCGAAGAAAATCTCGCCGAGACGAGAATCATCTTGAGATTCGACGAGTATCGGTAAACAGCTCGAGCGCCGAAGAATTTCTATGGGTCGACCTTGACCATCATTGTCGGTATAGGTCGAATTAAAACAGGAAATAAGTACGTACGTATCTATTCAACACGACGCGACGCGACGCGACGGGATGGGAAGGGACACAACGTAACGCAACGACTATCTAGTTGGAAGAGAGATCGTAACGGAATCCGAAGCATTCTGATGCTAATACTCGCGGTGATTTAGAAGCGGAATGAGGTCCCGACCAACGTCTCCGCTGCGTGCTGCAGGCCACGTGCAACGCGTGGTTACGATTGCAGAATAAGCTTCTTTGCAAGACACCCGAATATCGTAATATTCTTCGCACGTCGACGCCTCGCGTAACACGGATTCCATTATGGCTTTACTTCCGTGAAAAGGTTCTCGATCGAACGCTCTTCCGATTGTATAGGTACCTGTTATACTATAAATTATTGGGTTGGCAAATATAATTGACCGCGGATCTTCGAAAATCGGCTGTTGACGAAGCTTATTTCCTTTCGATCGTTCAAACGGGTGTCACAAAATGATTGTATGTCGCGGACACCATAGCCCCCCTCAAAATTGACCTTGAACGTGAGAAACAAGGTAAAAAAACCAAAAATATTTTTAAGATTTAAGGTTTTTTTAGATCTGATTTTTAATCTTAAAAAAATATTTGGTGTTTTTATGTTTAATTTATGTCAATTTTGCGGGTGGCTCATTATGTAATTTTCGACTAAATCGGCGGCGTAGAATCGCGCTACGGTGTCCGCGACATATAATTTTCTGACACCCTGTATTAATCCTCTTTCTATCCGCAAGCGCTGCCAAGTACATTTTCCAAATCGATTTGTATCTGACGGGTCCGTTGCGTCGGATAGATGAATATCGATAATCTCTGCGCACGGTCAATCCCATCTGCGATGGGAAATTCCATCGTTGACGCGAAAAGAAGGGAAAGAGCAGCACAACACGTTTACATCCTTCGGGTGAAAGGTAGCAATTCTTCGAGCAATCTATTCGATATGTTGCACCGGAAAAATACGCGATGGAAGAATTGGTATAGCGGCGTGTCCGCGTGGTTCGTTAGCTAAACGAAAGGAAAAAATTCAGGAACGCGAAGAAAACGATGACGTCGTATATGTGTCAGTGGAACATCACGTGGATGCGTGAAATCGCAAGTCAACGACCCGACCAATGACCTGTTGACTCGAAGACGCATGGTGCCTCGGCTACGCGGTGAAATTCTAGGTGTATGCACCGAGGAACGAGCGCAGTTTTTCAACGAATCCCACACAAAGACCGACCGTACGAAATACATACATACGTTAGAGATCTCTGGAACCTCGCGCGATCAGTCTTTCCAAACATTTTATTTTTTAACAAACGTCTTCCCGCGTATAAAGATCAGAAGATATCGTTGGTGGAAGAAGAAGAACATCAAGAAGCACAAGGAGAAGAGTGCACGGAAATTTAGCGTAGCAACGGGCACGATAAATTGTTCAAAGCGGTGCGGTATCGTGCGCAACGATCTTAATCGACGGAAACAAGCGGATAACTTTCACCGGAAAATTTAGCCGATAATAATACACTGTTTTGATTTGAATGGGAAGTCGTTGGACGCGCATATAGCGAGCGACGATATCAGCATTCGATTTTGCACGACGCAAGTCTTTCGAGTTCTCCTTCGAGGACCAAAGACGAACGACGCTCGTTGATCGTAAATACAAGAAGGTGGGCCGGAAATCATAGTACAGTCGGGCAGTATAACATCTTTTTATCCGGAGCTTTATTTTCGAGAAAATCGAGTTTGAAAATGCAGCGAATACACGTGCTATGCATAGGAATCGTCCGACTTTTAAACTCGAATTTCTCGAAAACGAGCTGCCAAACGAAAAAATGTTATTCCCTTTTTTTCGATTTATTTTTACATGTAGAATCATCCTCCACCCAGTTTTACTACGATTTCCGGCCCATCTGTATATCAGGAAAAGGAAAGACTTACCGGGGACGACTTCGCCGTTGAACGTCATCTCGACCAGGTGTACAACAGCCTCGTGGGGCACGAACGACGCCAGGAATCGTTGGCTGCCCAACGCTCTGACGAAACTCGTCACGTGGCCACCGTTTACGAGGATCTCCAAGTTTCCGGATCCAGCCCTGGAACCGTCGACTGTAACGCAACGTCGACGCAACGTTAGAAATAGTTAGAATCCGATCGGCTGGCACGTTCGTCGGATAGCTTCTGATACTTACTCTCAAATTCCACGGGCTGATTCACGGCGCCGTTCGGGATGTTTCCAATTTGGATAGCTCGCGCGTTGTACGCTTGCGATCTGCAATCATGCAAAACTGTTCTCGATCTGGATCGTCGAGCGTAGCTTCGGGTCTAGTCGATACCAACCTGAACGGAGATCCCTGGACGTGCTGGCCGTTGACTAATACCTGAATCGTGTGCTCGCCAACATCCTCGGCCGTCACAGCGTACGTCAAACCACGGAGAGTCGACTTTTGTATGGGAATTATCTTTCCGCTCGGACCTGGAATTCGTTGTAGGACGTTGTCGGATTAAACTGTAGTTGGGAATACTCGATATTCGCAAAGGTGCGCTCGCTCTCGCCCACGTCGATAACCAACTGTCACGCGCTCCTTCGACATGTGCGCGTATAAAACTAAGTACAGTAAAAGCTCCTTCGTTGTCCAAAGGCCGGGGGTTTGAGCGGACAACGACCGTGCCCGGACACTATTTTTGATTTATGACTGCGTCTTTAGTGAAACGGCTAGTTAAATGACAAAGAAAAGCATTCGTAGTCAAAAGCGGTCAACTGTCTGGCTTTAAAAAACTCCTTATTTCCTTGCCATATTCCTTTCCTATAGTTCTCCGTTCTGCGCGGGTCTAGACAGTCCTGGGACACATCTGGCGACCAGATCCACACAGGCCTAATCCTAATAAAGGACAACGAAGGAGCGATTACTGTACCTACCTATGGAGCGACAACATTGTCAATCAACAAGAAAATTCGCTTTTTATAACTCGATTTGACAACCGACCTTATCGTGATAAAATCGATTCATGATCCCTAAAAGTGACGCAAACAGGTACCCATCTACACCTACGTGCTTGGCCCGCTTCCGTTTGCCGATAGAAATTTTTGTTTTTCCTCTAGGAAATTGTAAATGTCGTGGCGCAATAGGTTAAGGGGGTAGTCTCATTTCCAGGATTGCAAGGGTGCGAGATGGGTGTTTCTAGTAGTCAAAAGCGCTAGATAAAAGATCAATCTAGGCCGCGATCGCCCTCAAAAGTCCTATTTTTATTACGTTTACGGGCGTAATTTGCATTATTTAGAAACATAAAGCTGCGCATGTTGCTATATTCATACAAATGCAACAGCTACATGTTGCCGAATAATGCAAATTACGCCCCGTAAACGTATAAATAGGATCTTTCAGTACTGAAAACCCTCATCTTTGCATTATTGAGAAATGAGAAGGCGCATCCGGTACCCCTGCAGTCCCGGAAACGCGTCTACCCCCGTAAAGATTTCGATTCGTCGAATAACGAAACGAACAAACATACCGGAAACGCTGACCGTAACGTTGTTCGGGTCGATGCTCGGGTCGATGGTAAAAGTGGTCGGTCTGTGGATTGGAAGCATGTCGAGGGCGCTCCCGGTGACAAGGGCGGAGATTTTACTCTGCGCGCTTCCGTATGCGGACACTCCGTTGTTTATCGTATTGTAGCGATCGTGCACGCCGTCGGTAGTATCTACGCTTTTGTAATGATTGTTGTTCTTGTTCTTCAAAATACCGTGAGTCTGGGTCTGTGTCCGCGAGTTCTGATTCTCGTTGCTGTACTTCTGTGTCGACGCGAAGTTCGAGAAGCTGGCGGTGTGTGCGTGCGACGAGGAGCTGTTTCGACCCGGAGTATTTTTGTAGTTGTTGTTCAAGAAGCTATGGTTGTTCGCCGCGGTGGTTTCGGGCGCGTTGTTGGCAAGGTTCGCGAGGGACTCCAAGCTGCCGTAGGACAACAACGATTTCGTCTTCTCGATGGCGTCCCACGAATCGCGTCGAGAACTCCCACCGACCATTGACGACACTCTAACGTTGCTGCTCGTGTCGATCGCTCCGTTGTTCTCCGTGGAGCTCCTCCTGCCGAATCCGTTGTCTCTCTCGTTGCTCCTCGGACTGAAACTTCTGTTGACCGGACTCTGCGTCGCGCTGCGGAACGCCATGGGACTACGATTCGGCGACCTGCTGGTCCTCTTCAAAGACCCGGAATTGTAGATGTCTCGGGATTCTTTGATCAGCGGAGAATACCTCGATCCGTGGGTTAGGACCGTCGGACTCGGATTCGGAGAACGAGATTTGTTCACCGTACTGTTCGGCGAGTACATCGCGTCCTTCGATTCCTTCAGAGGGGTAGGGCTCTGCACAGTGGGGGATCTGGACTGGCTGTAGACACTGCTCGAGTAAATCTCCTTCGTCTCCTTGATAGCGGAAGGACTGTGAAGGTTCCTCGAGGCCGAGCCGAGACTGTGACTCTGACTCGGACTCTGACTCTGATTCTGGCTCTGACTCTGACTTTGATTCTGACTCGGCGACCGAGTGCGATCGAACGACGTGGACGCGTGATGGTACGTCGAGCTCGAATTCTCCATCGAGTAGTTGCTTGTGGTTGTGGTCTTGTAGGTCGAACTGGTCTGCTGCAGAGGGGAGTAATCGCGGACAACGTGTCGAGTAGGGCTAGGTGACTTGTAGTAGGGCCTCTGAACAGGACTCGTTCGGTCGGCTCCGATTGATACGTTCAAACCGTTCATCCGTCTTTCCAGAGAGGACAGTTTCGATCTTTCCAGGCTGGATGTTGACTCCTTCGACCTCCTCGATCCTCTCTGCGTTCCCACTCGGATAGAGAACGGAGAGCCTCGGACATCCGAGCCGTTGAAGTACACGTACACTCTGTACTTCCCGGAATCGGACGGCACGAAGGACACTTGGTACCTCATGTGGCCGTACTCCTCCATCCTGAACGGCACGGATTGCTTGTCGTGCACAAGGTCCACAATCACGTCGCCGAGCCCGCCGGTTCCCGTCGCGTCCACGATGAACGAGAACGGTTGCCCGGGAATGGCGCCCTCCGTGTCGATTAACTGACAAAATACCGTACGATCAGAATCTATTAGAGATCTCTATTTCACGTGTATATAAATACACGTGGTACGTGAACCGTGTAGTACGAATTTAAGGATCCGTGCACACGAATCTGCGAATACGGTTCCGTTTGGCACGTTCGAGTCCGGCAACTAATGCGTTATTGTTTTCCGATCGAAATTCGCAGATTCGTATTCACGGATCCTGAAATTCGTACTATACGGTTCACGTACCACGTATACACCTGTATCTTAGTACACGTTCAAAATTGCGATCTCTAGAGTCTATCTATAGCCGTGTAACTATTCATCTAATTGAAATATTCTAGAATCGCGGAAAGACAAAGAGGCAACCGACGCGACGCACCTTTATGCCGTTCGGATCGAACACGAAGCAGGTGAAGGGTCCGCCTTGAATATGATTTCCTTTGTGAGTTATCGCGATGCTCCACTCTCCTGTCTCGTCCGGTTGAAAGGTCGCGGTGTGCACACCGTCGTTCTCTTTCACTGGACACGGCAGGGATCTGCCGGTCGGCGACCACGCGGTCACGTCGATGCCGTCATGACTAGTTCCTGAAAAATCGGATCGTTACAGCATACGCTTCGACGTACAGGGGTGATCGTCGCGCTGTACAGTGGCCGGGTACGCACATCCGTTTTTCTATCGTGCGGCGACTGTGCGTTACCGGAATTGTGGTCTGAAATACTATGGATTCAATTAGGAGCTGCACATTTGTTTGAACCGTATAGTTGCGGCGCCGCACGTTGTAAAAACCGCATATGCGATCGTCAGTACATAATCGCATATCAGTCGATGATGATATCGTCCGTTATTCTGCCGCACGTTAGAAAAACGGATGTGTGTAGCGGACTTAACACAGTTCGCGTTCGTGTTTCTTTACCATAACTGTTGACTAGAACTTCGACGATGGATCCTATGGCGCAGGGGTCCATGCCGGATGCTTTGATTTTAGTCAGGGAAGGTAAAACTCGAAAGTAATAGGGGCATCCGTCGACCAGCTCGCCGTCGTTGTACACCATCAGCTGAAACACGAGACGCAACGATAGAGAACGCGAATAGCGGACAGCGGACAGCGGACGACGGTCGAGCCGTCCTGTCGAACCTTGTGCATTCCAATTTCCGTTGGGACGAACGTTCCCTTCCCGTGGATCCCGTTCCACGCGAGCCTGCACTCGATTCGTCCACTTGGACCGATTACTTCGCCGCGCACATCCCTCGTGTTCGCTTCTTTGGTAAGCAAATCCAGCTTGAAATGCGCCTGCAAATCGGAACAATCGTGAGCAAGTTGTATCGCTAATTATATTTGCCAGCAACTGTCTGCTCTCTTCTCGGTATCAAGAACATTAAAAATTCCAGCCGAAGAATCGGAACGCGCGAGAGCGCGAGAGAGCGAACGGGTCGGTGAATTTCACTGCGTTTCGCCACGAAGCGAAGCGAAGGAGGCTCTACGCTCGCTAGATGGTGAAACGTTTCGCGAAAAAGGGCACGGTTCGCGCGCCCGAAACGCTCTCGTCGGCAAATCTTTGAAGGGAGAGCAATCATCCGACTAACCGGTTGTTGCACTCTAGCGGAAGTGCTATCCACGTGGACGAGTATTTGTTTGCTGGCCTGAGGGCGAGGCTTCACCCATTGAAAGTATGCCGCGTACGCCATCACACCTAAATGTTCCACGTTCTGGTCTGCCATGTCTCTCGCCTTGAGAATCGGCTCCACGCCTAGTTTCTTGCCTCCGTCGATACCTTCGGAAAAATACGAAGCCAGCGTTACGTCATTTGTGATCGAAGCACGAGGTGTATTCGCGCCGAGGTCGAGGACATGCCTTTAACCCTTATGCCTTATGTAGTCAACCAAAATGTATAGATTGTTTAAAACCTTTCTGTATTTAACACGTTTGCACAAATTCTCATTGTAAGACTATACATTAATATATTAGCGAGTAAAGAATGGACACATTCAGAGAAATTTTGTAATATTTTTTAGAGGAACATTAACAGATTGCTGGAAGAAAGATAGTAAACGGGTACCCGGTTGACTACACAAGGGTTAATCCTGCGTCACGTCGTTCAATGAAAACTCGAAACAATGCATTTTCCATTTAACACTTTACCTACCGGAAATAGGATTTTCAATAATTGTGCTGTATCAGAAGGAAGCATAGAAATTTTCTTTTACATTGCAATCTTAAATAAAACTATTAGATAGCGTTATTCAGGGTGACTTGTTAGTTGACAATGAAAATTGCTGTTGCTGCTGAACGTTCCATTAAAAAGTATTTAGCCATGTACCATATATTTTTCAAAATTATGCAATAATCACCGGTCGGTAATGTGTTAAGATTTCATTCGGTCTCGACGCGGTCGAAGGTGGTCCTCGATATTTTCATTTTAGATGCTACGTTTACCCATTTGAATGTTGTGTTCCCACGCGGCAGGGTCAGGGTCGATTTTCTCGTAAGCCGGAGCCGGTCCGCCCAAATTTCTCACAATGCCGCAGAGGACTCGGCCGTCGTTCCAATCAGTCTGCAATAAGATCGATTTGGTCTCGTTTCATTATCAGAGCGCTACATCAAGAATAACGATCGAAGCGATCGCGATCGCGCGTAGTGCGTACAGGCTCACCGTGAAATTCTGCACGGTGTGACGAGACGATTGAGAGTTGACCCACCGTAACGTGGCATGAAAACCGGGCGAGCCTTCCTTCATGAAGTACGACAAGTAGGTCATTCCCGATAGTTCGTCCAAATATGGAGACGCAAGGTACTCTGGTTCGAGTACCATCGGTATATCGAAATCGTGTTTCGCGATCTCCATGGCTTTTCGGCAATTGTACACGCTGCGATCAGAAAAAGTCTCCTGTAAACGTGTACCGTATCCTGTTTCGAAGAGGGTGCCGATGCATGTAGGTACATAAAGGGTCTTCCAATAAGAGCGATAGATCTTTCGATTGTCACAGTCGCCCTGTTCGTTATTCAATTGTTAGTGTCATATATGTTATTTGTACTCAGTAATGCTCGGCAAGTCGTCCTTGATAGATACTCACTAGGGAAGTTACCCAACCGTAACACGCCGATTTTAATGAAATTTTGGTATGATATAAAACTAAAAAAAATACGTGTCAAATATTTTTTTGAGTTCTATATCATACCAAAATTTCATTAAAATCGGCGTGTTACGGTTGGGTAACTTCTCTTGTCAGTTGTTCCACGCGTTGAAATTACTAAAGTTTATCGCTTTATTGAAATCGAAATTCGACTGGCCTCCAAGATCTTGCGACTTGACGCC
Source organism: Lasioglossum calceatum (assembly GCA_963966675.1). Lineage (NCBI taxonomy): Eukaryota > Metazoa > Arthropoda > Insecta > Hymenoptera > Halictidae > Lasioglossum > Lasioglossum calceatum. The sequence continues at coordinate 841,560 of OZ016544.1, forward strand.
ATTAGACTTTTTCTTGCGGGGTTAACATATGTTAAGTCTCTTGTTTATTCCAATAAACCAGAAACTGTGAATGATCTTGAAGCAAACATAATTCGCGTCATCAGCGAGATACGACCCGATTTATGTGCCGGAGTCATCGAAATTTGGATTTGTCGTATTCACTCCACCAAACGCAATCGTGGTCGTCATTCATATGATATTGTTATTCATGTCTAATGCCATTGAATGTACTTCCGTATTTTTCGTTTCCTTTCGATTCAAAGTTCTACCGCTCTTATTGAAAGACCCTGTAATATCGCATCTTTCGTATGTACCTGTCGGTATGGTCCAGCTGACGCCAGTGAGGGAGGAGACCCGGCTGGCAATAATCGAGCAACGCGCTCAGGTACACGCCGGAGTTCCAATCCGTCGTAAAATTGTTCACTCTACACTCCGGTAGAACGGCCTGAAAAAGGAATCGATGAATCGGCGAATCGCGAGGCTTCCCGCGGAGATTTCGTTACGTGTACACGTATACATGTATGTATTTCCAGATCGGGATCGCGAAGGTGGTCGCAAACGCACGGACCTGCTTGTGCCCGTGCGAGCACGAGCACGAACGCGATGCGGCAAGGTCGACGGTGCAATTACGTGTACTGACCTTGAGCCATGCGAGCATGAGTTTCCTTGGAGGGAACTTGGACTTGCCTATTTGGTACCTAACGATCAGCGACCATATCAAGCCGAGGATAAGTTTCAAATTTCCATTGACGATGTCCACGTTGCCTGCAAACAAGGACGAAGCGTCAAAGAAAAAGAAAAGATTCAATCGAACTCTCGTTTTTCCTGAGGGATCGTCCATGATCCCCTGGGATTTTTCGTCGCGGTTCGCATCGGCGCGGCGCGGCGCGGCGCGGCTGGATGCGCTCGAAATACGGTTTATCGAGGATGCATCGCGTTGCCGCTCGCTCGTTCGCCGAGAATTTATTTAGTCGACAGCGCGTTGCACGAGCGTAATCGCATAATGGGACTCGGGCAGTCTCGTAGGCGCCGATAGAGCGCAAGAAAGGCAACGACCTCGAAGTCCGATTTGCGATCCGTGACGTAACAGCTATACATATATTTTCGATGTTGACGCGTAACCGGTGCGTTGCGTTCCAGACAGACGTTATTACAGTTTGCTCGTTACGAGCGAACGCTCGTTCGCGCGATGCGATGCACCGAGATTGCAACGCGATGCAACACGATGCAGCCCGTCGATATGCCCCGTCGATTCACGACCAACTATTTACTCTGATACGGTATCGCGTTCCAAGTAGTAACCGGCGGCATGAGTCAGACCACGAGGTCGATCAATGCCTCGATTCGGTTGCTTTTCGACGATCGAGGAACAAGCACCGCCAAAAACCATCTTTTGCGTAACATCGTTTGTAACGGGTCGACTAATTCGAATGGAACGTCGCCCAGACATCTGAACCCACGCTCCATTCACCGAGGGGCCCTCTTTTTCCAACGATCCTACTGAAAGAACCATGATAAACTCGTTCGTTTGACTACTGTAACAACGTTTGCATCTCGACTTCTTGTCGTTGCTCGCGCGGACACTGCCGGCTAGCTATTCTTTCTATCATTCGCGCCCCACTAAACTAAACTGAACGGTTTGCATGTGGGTTATCTGTGGCACTTGATTATCTATGAAGGCGTTACGGACAAAATTGCGAAACAACGGGGACGACGTAACGACCGATGGTTGGTGAAGTCATTCGAATTATAGCCTGGGTAATTATATACACCTGCCTAGGAGGAGTAAACCGCTGTAGGAGATGCGATGAATCGTAGTTGGCCAGCTCGAAAACGGGCTGAAAGCGGGAAGGAAACGTGGGAGAAACAAGATCAACGAGATCGTCCACTCACCGATATTCACGAGCTTCACGCCGTCAGCTTCGATGGCTTGTAGCGCCGTCGACACGTTCTCCAGGTGATGATGCTGATTCGCGGGCCTAGGGTTCCATCTGGGCAGCCGGCGTTTGGTTAACACCTCGACGAGAGCGCAGAGCCGCGTGCCGTCCCGGAAGTCCTCCGCGAGATCGATCACCGGCCCGTCGGCGGCGTCGGCCGCGTGCTTCAGGTGCTCGTTCACCCAGTTCCGGAACGTGTTCGCCTGAATCTCCACCCAGAGATCCTCGTGCCCTTTGATCGGCATCCCTTTCGCCGCAGTGCCCTCCGCGGACCGCGCCACCAAACCCACCAGCTGCTCCGGTCGTAATTGCTCCGTCGGTTCCATTTTTCGTCGCGTCTTCGGGTTCTCTGTTTCCCTTTTCATTACAGAATTCCACGATAAGTTCCGGTATTAGTTCGCACAGCTATGAAGGAGCAGTGCCGGATTAAGCAAGCGCGGGGCCCGTAGCAAATGTTATGGCGGGGCCCAAGGCTTTGTTTGTATGGCGCGGGGCCCCCAAAAGCGCGGGGCCCGTAGCATTTGCTACTCCTGCTACGGGGCTTAATCCGGCCCTGTGAAGGAGGGTGATTCAATGCGACTAAACAAATTCTACGCCGTGTGTACTCGCATTGCATAAAGATCCTAGCACGATACATTGCACATTTTCTCGTTTCAGTTGTATTTTCCGCATGTAATCCGGAAATGAAAACCGCGAGAATAAGGATTCAACGCGTAATAAGATGCGAGAAATGGGAATCGACCATCGTTGGAACATTGACGCGTGAAACGAGTAATCAGTAATTGCCGAGACAATTGGGCACGAGCCATGGGGTCAAATAGTCCCGACGAGACCCGACGAAAGGTGGGAGGAGAAGCGATCCACGGTCGTCGCGGTTACATATGTATACCGATCTCGATCAATCATCCCGGAAGCTTCGAAACTGCACGCGATTTTCTCCGCACGAAGCCGATTCGTCCGGCTAATCGCGATACTCTCGTCACGCGGGAAGATTAGTCGGCTAAAAAGTTTCACGCGGTGAAAGTGGCTGCAGCGGACACCTGTTGTTACAGCCGCGTTCGCTCGGCTGCGTTTTAGGTTTCGCGTTCTTAAAAATCGCCGCGATGCGCGATGCGAGATGCGCGCCCGCCTCCTTTACATTCGAATTCATTGAATATTTTACAGTTACAGCCAAGAGAAAGGAAACAAGAAAGCGTAGAGACGATACACCGCACCACCGCGTCGCGGCGCGGCGTCTCGCTCGTCCACGCTATTCTCGAGACAACAACGCACCTACGAATTAGCCGGTTTTTACAATGGCCATGAAGTATTCTGGATACGAGACAAAATATTGTAATGCTGTTTTCCCGTACTACACCGACTTCGAGAGTCGCCGAGACGTTCTTACAAGATTACGATGGAAAACATTGAAACTTTAGCGAGTTGCAAGTACGTTCTCGTAGAAAAACGTATGGACTTTATTCCCAGTGTGTGCTATCGAATCTCGCAGATTCCGCGCATGAACCAGAGGTGGGCATTATCTGGCGAAACAAATATTTCAAATACTATTTAGTATTTTAGATTTTATTTTGCTGAAAGAAAATAGTATTTTAAATAAGATGTGCTTTTCGAAAATGAAATATTTCTATTTCAACAATTTGATCCACGAAATAAAATACTTTACTTTTTGCATTGTTATAATACTCTGAGAAACCGCATAAACATAGTCAATTTACACTCATAAATGTACTGAATTCGAACCATTATTTCCAGCAATAAGATTTAAAATTAATACTCTTAATATTAATATTAATACTCTTAAAAATGTCGACATTTTCCCTAAATTTTCAAATTTTCGGCTCAATGCGTAACCTGAGGGCATCATCGCAACAACTTTGGGGTTATCATCCTGTCGTTAGGGCGTCGAACCACAACTTTTCCCGTGTGGGGCATTTTCTATTTCGGAAAACATGGTTTTTCGATCCGTTCTATTGTCTGAACCAAGGGTTGGCGAACTTTTTTTAGAAAGGGCTAGATCGTAAAACTGTTAGGCTCGGCGGGCCAGGTAGCAAACTCGAAGATATTTACATGGGTCATTCTGCTTAAAGAGCAACAAAAAAAAACAGGTTCAAAATTTGTTTATTAGCCCTCATCCGTCCCACATTTCACGAACTGAATCTGTCCCTCGGTGTCAAATTGACACAGTGATAAAAAGATCGATAAAATAACAAAGTCAAACAGTCACTTTTCAATGTTTTTTCCATTGAAATTGAAGAGTTAACATTTACATCTTAGGTTTTTGCATTAAAAAAGTAAATGTCACGAAATTTCGGACAAATTTCCCTATAAATAAAAGAACAGTGTAGCTTATTTCAGGAAAACTGTGTCAAATCGACACGAGGGATGGATGAGGGTTAAGAAGTGATATTTTTACGTTTTTTATTTTATTTTACGTAATTTGATTTACCTTTTCGTGTTTATTAACCTCGCGGACCGGATCAAAAACAGGCGACAGGCCGGATTTGGCCCACGGGCCGTAGTTTGCCGACTCCTGGTCTAAACAATCCGGTATAAGCGAGTGTAAGCGTAGAAGCGAGTTCCGAGTATCGCGAAACGGATAAAAATGCGATCGTGACGCGACTCGATCATCTTCGACGCGAACGATGCGTTACCGCGACATCAGCCACACACGTGTCGAAGGCGTTACTTGTCCACGTTACGCATGGCTATGCTATGCTATGCTATACTATGCCATGCCATGCCATGACATGACATCACTGTCGCCTGAAAACCTTGTCCGAGCGGCGAAGCTTGCGTAAGCGCGTAAAAATTGTCCAGCGAGAGGAAAGACAGCTCGCGACGAACGATTTCCTCCGATCGAGATTCGACTTGGATGCTGCACCGTGCGAAGGGAAAAGTTTTCGATGAAAAAGGATTTTCCGACGTAGGCAATCGTAGGCAAAGACGCGTTCTCCGGAATCGCGATCGAAGCGATTGCGACGCAAATTGGACGAACACGACGCAATCGCTTGGTTCGACAACCGCGGGAACTCGCCTAATTACAGGAATCCTGACGAAAAGCGAGACTCTTTCGGGGGTTTTCGTGGGAAAACTAGAAGTCGCGAGTACGCACGCAGAAAATTCGGCTCTATCGCCGCCACTTTCACCTCTGTTCAAATTTTTTTCCGCGATCGACCGGTCGACTCTTGAACAGTGCTTCTACGAGGTGGCAGCGATGTTCTCTCACTTGGTCGATTCTACGGCACGCTTACGGTAAGTACGCGGCACACGGCAAACGGCACGCAGCTAATTGGATATCAATTAGCTGCGGAGAAGAGCTCTTTGTACGAGAACGTTGATCTTTCGAGGAATAATAGGTAGCGGCGAGTCGACTTCTGGCGAGACCTCGCGTCGATTGGTCATCCGTCGACGAACCGGCCAATCGGAGTCCTCGTTGAAAGGGCGCGATTAGGAAACCAATTGTTCGAAGTACACACGGAACCACGTAGTGGTTGAAAATGCTTTTGCTCGCGACAAGAGCGTACATTCACTCGCGCATGTTCGAGGATGCAACGATGCCTGGCATGCGATGCGATATTTACGTCGGTGTTTGTCCGCTGGGCGAGCCTCTTGGGAACGAAGTGACCCTGCACGGTGATCGCAGGTCGTAGTTCGTAGTTCACAGTTCGCAGCGACGATTCTCTGTCGGACGAAGCCCACTTGTCTCGTCTCACGGACGCTAGCACGACACCGAGAGGACACACGGTTCGACGATGGTCACCGATGGTGTTGCGGCGAGCTACGCGAGAAACGCCATTTTTGGACGTTGCGGCACGGCTCGGATCGGATCGCACCGTTACCGACGAGCGTCGTTCGAAGTGCGTCAGCTCACTGAACCAACGTGAAACCGTGAAACCTCCTCCAGTCCTCCTCCTTCCTCACCGCTGCGCCTCGCTGTTCACGCGATCGCTCTTTCCGAGACACCGTTCGAACACAGCCACGCGATAATGCCGACGTATAATACGCTCCTGTGCCTACCTGTTCCCCTCCTTTGTCGCCACCATCACCGCCGCCACAGTCGCCACCACAACCACCACCACCTTTTCCTTCCATTATTCCCATCTGCAATAGAAACGAATAACGCTCGATTAAAACTACAAATATACACTGCTGTGCTAAAGAAAGAAGCACCCGGCCATATATTTAATAGAAAAGCGTAAAAAATCAAACAAGAACACAGTAAGTTTTGAAAAAGGATTCCTCTAATACTCTAATATACTTTAAATGCAATAAATCAATCACTGTACAATGTAATTTCTACATAAAGATATTGTTTGTCATTATATGTCTTATAATTATACTGGGTGCTTCTTTCTTTTCAAAACAAAATTGCTCGACTATATTTCTGTGGTTGTCAGGAAGAACGCCGCATGTCACATAATTTCACTTTCGAGATATTCCCGTTTCAAGTTTTGATCACTAATGTCATTTTTTTGAGCCTTTCGAATTTATTTTCATTGCTCTATTTCTGGTAAATACGTAAACCTTATACTATAAATGACATGCGGCGTTTTTCCTGACAACCACAGAGATATACAGTGTATCTTCTTTCGTTGATTCGATTGTTTTTCAATGATGTATAATACCTGGGAAGGGAAGGGGAGCGCCAACAAGTGTGTTATAAGTAGACAGCGGATTTTATGCATTTATGGCAAAAATGAGTAGGTGTAATTTAAAACAACAAGTTCATTAGAAAAATTTAAAAATACTGTTGTACTATTTTCAACCTATTATAAACATATTAGGAAAGAAAATAAATTTCTATGTCGTTCCAGTTTATTGCAATTCAGGCAGAAAATGTTTATTCTGCATAAAGATCCGCTGTCTAGTTATAAGTAATCTTTGCCGGTGATCCTGTGTTTGCGGTGCGTGTTCGAGACTCGTCGTCGCTCAAACACATTGCTGAATCTCGGTTACTAGCAGCAGGTGAATTATTCCGTGAGATGGTGACACCTGCTGGATCCGTGGGTGCAGGGTAGCATACTCGCAGGCGGGGAAGAGACGTGCAGACGGTTGCAGCATGTCGCTGTAGACTAATATTGTACCGAAATTGTAACGAATATTATATGAAATTTATCGACGAGTTTAATTTGCCTTCCCCTGACATTTGTTAAGTCCATCGAGATCGTAGATCGGTCGATGCGCGGTCGTGCACGCAACTCGATGTACTGTGCGGACATACGTCACGCAACACACAATAACATACAGTTTGGGGGTCTTCGACCCCGCATTCTACAGTATTATGTTCAATAAATTAATACGTGCGAATGTTCATGCTTTAAAAGTTATTCTGTATCACGAGTTTTATTGCCTATTAATTTATACGAACAAATTAGATGGCAATTTGGTCAAGGGAGTACTCGTTAACACCATTAGCAAAAGGAAATAATAAATTTATCTGTGAATTGTATTGAATAAATTAATGCGTGCGAATATTCATGGTTTAAAGGTTATTCCATGTCTCGAATACTATTGGTCACATTTACTAAAAAATTAGGTGGTCAGATACTCAAGGGATTGCTTGTGGCCATCGCTGTAAAATGGAATTGTTATAAACATTAACCAGCTAGAAATAATAAATTTATCAATAATTGTCACGGCGTTCGACATCGATCGATATTCGGTGGGGTGGGGGATGCCGCGCGAGCTCGGCGAGAGCCAGCCGACAGTCAGTCAGTTGGGGCGGGGGGGCCGGAGTGAGCGGTCGGGTGTCGCGTTCGCGCGTCGCGTCGCGCTCCAGGGACCAGGACCAGGAGGACCAGGAGGACCAGGGGTCATCTACAGCTACCCTGGCCTATCCCGGCCTACCATCAGCAATGCTGTTTTGTTCTTCAACTGCTCATTCAACGAACAACGGTAAGTTTCATTACTATTCATATTTTCCAATACTTCCTTTGTCTACCCTTGGCACAAGTTCAACGAACCTGTCCTTCATTTGTTCGTTCAACGAATACCATCAATTATTACCTCTAATATGCTAACTGGAATTTCCATTACAATTTTCGGTATTGAGTCTTCCTCAAATTTATATTTCTTGATCGAAATTGGTATTCCTCCGATCGGAGGTCCCTCAGGGGCTCACTCACGGATGGGGCCGTGAGTGAGTACGGGGTGTAGCGTCCCCGGGGCTACCCGAATCGCCTATAGGCCGCAATTATAATTCTCATGTGCAGAATTATCATTGCTCTTGTGAGCAGATTGTATTCGCACTCGTGTGCGTGGTTACAATTGCTCTCATGAGCTGGTTCTCTGGTTGTTTTCGCTTCTAAAAATTTTCTCATCTTGCTTGAAATTTGTATTCCTCCGTTCGGAGGTCCCTCAGGGGCTCACTCACGGTTGGGGCCGTGAGTGAGTACGGGGTGTAGCGTCCCCGGGGCTACCCGAATCGCCTATAGGCCGCAATTATAATTCTCATGTGCAGAATTATAATTGCTCTTGTGAGCTGATTGTATTCGCACTCGTGTGCGGGGTTACAATTGCTCACATGAGCAAGTTCTCTTCTTGTTTTCGCACTCATGTGCAGAATTGTAATTGCTCTTGTGAGCTGATTGTATTCGCACTCGTGTGCGGGGTTACAATCGCTCTCATGAGCTCGTTCTCTTCTTGTTTTCGCACTCATGTGCAGAATTGTAATTGCTCTTGTGAGCTGATTGTATTCGCACTCGTGTGCGGGGTTACAATCGCTCTCATGAGCAGGTTCTCGTCTTGTTTTCGCACTCATGTGCAGAATTGTAATTGCTCTTGTGAGCTCATTGTATTCGCACTCGTGTGCGGGGTTACAATCGCTCTCATGAGCTCGTTCTCTTCTTGTTTTCGCACTCATGTGCAGAATTGTAATTGTTGTTGAGAGCTGATTGTATTCGCACTCGTGTGCGGGGTTACAATCGCTCTCATGAGCAGGTTCTCGTCTTGTTTTCGCACTCATGTGCAGAATTGTAATTGCTCTTGTGAGCTCATTGTATTCGCACTCGTGTGCGGGGTTACAATCGCTCTCATGAGCTCGTTCTCTTCTTGTTTTCGCACTCATGTGCAGAATTGTAATTGCTGTTGAGAGCTGATTGTATTCGCACTCGTGTGCGGGGTTACAATCGCTCTCATGAGCAGGTTCTCGTCTTGTTTTCGCACTCATGTGCAGAATTGTAATTGCTCTTGTGAGCTCATTGTATTCGCACTCGTGTGCGGGGTTACAATCGCTCTCATGAGCTCGTTCTCTTCTTGTTTTCGCACTCGTGTGTAGAATTGTAATTGCTCTTGTGAGGAGATTGTATTCGCACTCGTGTGCGGGGTTACAATCGTTCTCATGAGCTCGTTTCTCTTCTTGTTTTCGCACTAGTGTGTGGGGTTACAATCGCTCTCATGAGCTCGTTCTCTTCTTGTTTTCGCACTCATGTGCAGAATTGCAATTGCTCTTGTGAGCAGATTGTATTCGCACTCGTGTGCGGGGTTGATTTGGCTCTCGTGAGCTGGTTAGATTCGCACTCGTGTGCTGGGTTATGTATTATCATTTCTAACTATAATTAGTCTGTTTTAGCTAGAATACACCAAGAAGAGGACACACCAGAAGAGGACACACCGGGAAGACGACATACCAAGAAGAGGACACACCGAAAAGAGGGCAAACCACGAAGAGGACAAATCAAGAAGACTGCGGCATATTCATAAGTTAGTTTTATTTGCCGAGCAATTATTGTCTTAGCGTCACCCCCGAACCAGAGCCTTCTGCTCAGGCTCATGTTTCTTCTTTGAGAATCACAGCCTTCTGCGTTGATTCATCCCCCTTTTGCGATTTAGTCTTTTGGTCCACAATAATTGCTCGGCTTGCGTGCGTTAGTTATTAAGATTGTATATTGTTGTTGTAAATATGGTATGTCGAGTAATTGTTGCCGTAACTTCACTTTGCTTGACTCGTTTTCTTGATTCCGACACAGCCTTCTGCTGTGTCGGACCTTGCTTGTATGTACCAGACCGGTTGGAGCCGGTATTCGGCGTCGATCCATTGAGAGGGATGGTTCATTGAGACCTGTTCACTCGTGTAGCCATGCTACAGTGTCCTCTCTATCCGTAATCCTACCCGCGTTCACCTCAACTTTTGTTGTTTGGTGACAGGTAGTTGGTGGAGAAATGGGATATCGTTTGAACTCTTCTCATGGCCATTTCTCTTGGTGAGGACACGTCGGGTATCGGCTCTGGCTGGAGTTGGGCTGCAAGCATTGTACGCGCCGCGTCACCTTCGAACCAGAGCCTTCAGCTCTGGATCGCTCTTCTTGTTTCTCACTTTGAAAGAATCAGAGCCTTCTGCCTGATTCGAATTTTGCTTTCCGTGGATCGGAGACTTCTTCTCCGATTCACACCTTTTGCTCCGCGATAATTACTCGACATACTTGCGTAATTTAGTATAAGTCCGTCGTTGTAAGAAAGGGAGACAGAAGGAATATTGCATTCGTTCTGACTCCCTTTCGGGTCTCTTGTGCAGCAACCTCCTCGTGGTGAGACCTGGGCAATCGGTATTATCCTCTATTTGTAAGAACTTGTAGTATCTTATGAATAGGGGATAATATCGAGCTAATAGCTGCACATTTAATAAATATGTTGATTTTCAATAAATTTCAATTTCACCTTCCTTCAGAACAAAATATATGTATTATTCAAGCTGGTGCACCCCGGTCGTGAACACTGTCATATATTCTCTGGTTCTATTTAGGTAAAGAGTGCGGAACCACCGACACCGACGAGATAGTATCTCGTTGGTGATAGTATTGTAAGGTAATTACAGAATGGGTAATGTGAGCATTCTACTATAATTATATCATTCTCCTTCTACTTGACGAGTATCTGGTCGGTGGTAGAACTTTTAGCGATGTGGTATTTCAGATCACTGTAAGTTCCACGTTATCTCCGCGCCCAGTCGCGCCCGCTTACTGGTATCGCTGAATAGCACAGGGGCTGACAGTCTTTAATAGTATCTCGTCGGTGATATGTACTATTTAATAATAATATCTCGTCGGTGATGAGGTATGGACTTATCGTTAGCGAAATTTCAGGGTTGGTATTCATACAGTTGCAATCGTTTCACTCGACAAATATTGTTAAAATCCGATAAAACTACTAAACTATCAAAATATTTTTTATCCCAGACTCTAGACCAACGAACATTATGAAAATTCATTATTAGATAAGCATCGATGGCTTTGTATACATCTCGATCTTCAAATATGAACGATGAAAACATCGATATATCGATTCTTATCTCGAATTCAAATTCAAAACTCCAAATTGTTTTACATATTTTTAAAAGTACTTTTTACATGTAAAATTGAAGGAGATAATGTTAAATTTTCATTTTCTCATTTTGTAAAAAAATGAAATAAGTATATGTAATAGTTTGTCTAAACCCAAACAAAGTTGTTGGCCAATCTTGTTTGTCATACAACTCCTTTAAAAACTCGAGTCGTTTGATACAATTTTAAGAACGTTATTCTATTGTAAAAAGTGTCCGATCATTTATGTTGGTCGCTGTATTATTGTAAAAATATAATTAAACTATAGTTTTCAGTGTTCCACATTGAAACGTTCATATAGAAAATTTAAGCTGTTCTCGCTTGATTTTGTATGTAAAAGTGTCTTTTGTTGTCAGTTTATTTTGCTTTCAGGTACAGGAACTATACAATTATTTCAACAAATCGACATGGATTATATTTCATGCTGGTTACATTATAATATCTTGGGAAAGTGAAATGCATAGGAAATCAAATTCCAATGTTTGAAATTGTTTCCATTTTTATTGCCTTTGGCATGGCACGCTTTACACATTCATACCACAAATTAAGTTACTTAACTCTTGCAATCCAGATGTACACACTTCATAGAAATTGTTCTTGTACAATGTATCAATTAATAATTAATTTATGTACATATTAAACTACTAATAAGGCGGCGGTTGATGCTGATAATGTTGTGGTGGTTGGCTTAAGTGTCGTTGCAAATGCGTCACTAATTGAGGTGTCGGCTGTTGCCCACCGGCATTTCCTTGTTGTTGTTGTTGCTGCGCTTGTTGTTGTTGCTGTGCTTGCTGTTGTTGTTGTTGCATTGCAAGCATCTGTTGTCTCATACGTTGTTGATTGATTGCCTGCTGCTATAATTCAAACCACCATAACTATTTCTAACTTTTCGTATTAGGTTGGAACGAAAAATCGTAGCGTTTGTAAATTAAAATTGAAAGCTAAAAAGCAGATATTTATTCATAGATTTATACAATAACATATTTTCCATTCTGTTCTATTACTTTTCGCCATTTCCCAGGTAACTTCTCGTGTTATTGAATAAATATATGAATAAATACCTAGCGCCGCTGTGCTATTGCCACTAGGAGTGCGCGTCCCCATTGAAACTACATAGAAGAAACCCAAAACGGCGTCGGTGGTGCGGTGCTGTTGAGGCGGCAGTGCGGTCTAGCGTGCAACGATCTTTATGCTTCAAATTACGCTTCGTAAACGAAAAAATAGAACTTTTGAGGCGATAGCGCCATAAATCGATCTTTAATCCAGCGTTTTTGACTACTGAAAACCCCCATTTTTGTATTATCGAGAAATGAGAACGCGCATCCCGCACCCTTGCAATCCTGGAAAAACGAGTCTACTCCCATAATTTGCGATGATTAAGATTGCAAAGATGCTTCCCTGAGGAATCATTTACCAAATTTAGTTTTTTCGGGTATATGCTATTGGAAAAATGGCAAAAAATTTGGATAGACACATTCTTATTATGTTTATAAAATAATGTGGAATAGTTATTTCTAAACCTCCGTAAACCTAGTGTTAAGAAAGAAAATAAGTATCTATTTCACTCCAGCTTGTTATCGTAATTCAGGTAGACAATTTTGATTTTTGCATAAAGATCCGCTGTCTAGACATAACACCATTACTTTTGTCTTTGAAGATACATATATGTACAATATCTTACTTGTTGGAATTGTTGATTTTGCTGCAATCCAACATTCGCAGTGCCTACCCCAGTCACTCCAACCGCGCCAGGTTTTCCACTAGTTTGTCTATATGGTGGAGCTGGTTGATTTTGGACACCACCTCCCATTGGGCCCATTGTGTTCATTGTAACATTTGGAGCCTATTTCAAACAAGAATATTTTCGATATTTACTCAGTTATTACTTCCACTACAGACTATGTTTATTTTTTTATTGTTCAAGAGGTACCTGAAGATAAGGCGGCCTAGCAGCTCCAGGTTGCATACGTTGTTGCGGCATATATTCTTGCGCACGTTGCGGTCCCATCATTTGTTGCTGATTAGTGAACATCATATTCTGTTGTTGATTCATCAAACCTTGTTGTTGCTGTTGCAGTAGTTGCTGCTGCTGTTGCGCCTGTTGAGGTGCTTGTTGTTGTTGTTGCTGTGGTTGTTGTTGCGGAATCATTTGTTGACCACCATATCCTGCATAGTTTTGATTCATTCCTGTAGGACAAAATATAATACAGTGAATATACCAGGAATATCAAACCGTTAATTAGTTAAAGGGGTAGATTAGTTTTTTCAGGATTGCAAGGGTGCGGGATGCGGCTTCTCATTTCTCGATAATGCAAAGGTAGGGTTTGTTCAGTAGTCAAATGTGCTAGATAAAAGATCGATCTAGGTCACGATCGCCCTCAAAAGTCCTATTTTTACGTTTAAGAGACGTCATTTGCTATATTCGGAAGCATGTAACTATTTTCATAAAGCTGCGACTTCCACATGCTGCCGAATAATGGAAATTACGCCTCGTAAACGTAAAAATAGGACTTTTGAGGGCGATTGCGGTCTAGATTGATCTTTTATCTAACGCGTTTGACTATTGAAAAACTCCATCACATGCATTATCGAGAAATGAGGAGGAAATCCTGGAAAAACGAGTCTACCACCGAAAGAAGCAAACGTGTTATAAACCATAAATTGGAAAAATCAAGATCTTTCTTTATCTTCTTCTAACCTTTACAAGTAGTTTAAAAAGTGTCCTTTCTAGAGGTAGTAAAGATTTTTCGGTAAATATTACGTTTAAGCGAAAGCCATATTGTCCAGAATCGCAGAAAATTTTAAGAACGCGACTCGTCTCGACCCGTCCTGACCGTATCAGATTCCCAACATTTCCAGGTTCTCGCACATCTCTGTTATCTAATGTTAATTAATTACCTTGTTGCATTCCAGAGTAAATCCCTTGTTGCTGTGGTTGCTGTTGTTGTGGCTGTTGCGAAGCAAACATTCCTTGTTGTGGATTCATATTAGGAGCTCCATGTTGAGCTCTTAGTTGTTGCCTAATGAATTGCTGTCTTTGCATCCCCTGGAAAGCTCCAGGTCCACCAACGGGTGTAGCATTCGGTTGCTGTTGGGAACTCATCAATTGGTTGGATGGCAATCGTAAACGCAGCATATGGGAAAGCGCTTGTTTCGACTGATTGTTCATGCCCGGTCTGTCGTATCTCTGTCCTACTGGGGTTGGCGGTAACTGTTGTCCGTATCCATATGGTTGGGCTGGTGCATGAGTTTGCTGATTCGCGTACCACTGCTGCTGATGCTGTGGTGGCTGACTGGTAAACATTCCAGGTTGTTGGGTGACAGGTACTTGTTGATTTCCAAAGGCCATTTGTTGTAATTGGTTTGGTGCTTGCTGTACAATGTATGAAAAGTTATTAGAGAAAATAAAAAGTTGCAACCAGGTAGTCAAAACCAGTTGTCTTTATTATTAGACAGCGGATTCTATGCATTTATAACAAAAATGGGTAGGTGTAATTTAAAGCAGTAAAAATATTAGAAGAATTGAAAAATACTGTTATATTATTTTCAACCTATTGACCATATTAAGAGAGAAAATAAATTTCTATTCTATTTCTATTTCGAAATGTTGATGCGACCTTCAATAAACCAACTTAAAAAAAAATTTCTATTTCACTCCAGTTTGTTCCAATTCGGTGGAAATTTTTATTTTGCATTTAGATCCGCTGTCTAGTTATGATACTCTGCTGAACATTCGCCTCTAATGTGTCTGTGTAGTTTCACTAAATTGATTATCCAAGTATATTAGTACTTAGTACTTATGGGTTTTTTCCAACAGACGACGCTCGACAGTTCCACGTTCCACACTCACACACCGCTAGACCACGTATACGTACGCGAGGATTGCAAGGGCCGGGATTCCACTTCTTATTTCTTGATAATGCAAAGACGGGGTTTTTTAGTAGTCAAAACCGCTACATAAAATATCAACCTAGACCGCTGTTTGCCTCAAAAGTTGTTCTTTTACGTTTCCGAGCAATGGTTTCGCAATATTCAGCTGCATGATGCCCGTCGGAGAGGCTAGTACGCTGGCGCGACTGCAGCGTCCTCTGACGGGCAACATGCAGCTGAATATTGCAGAACCATTGCTCGGAAACGTGAAAGAACAAATTTTGAGGTAACCAGTGGTAATTTTGCATTCTCGCGTACGTATAAATGGTCTAGCGGTGTGTGAGTGTACCACACATTCACGCGCGAGTGTCGTCTGCTAGGAGAAGACTCTCTTATAAGTATAATTAAAACATTAAAATGTAAATAAACCTGAATTTGTTGCGATACTGGGGCAGTCGGTGTCGCTGGTCCTTTATTCTTTCTGTGTCTCCTGGTCTTCATAGCTTTTCCTTTACCGTTGGTGGCAGCGCTACCGATACCGCTACCACCAACGCCACTTGCTACTCTTCCAGGAGAATCAATGCTCACGGGAGTATCGGCTTTACCGGGTTCAGATTCCTTCTTATCTGGTTCTAGATCTTCCGGGGGCAATGGTGGTGGGTCCAAGTAGTGGCTAGGCAGCCTGATTTGGCTGTGAGTATGGTATCGTAAAAGTTTGTGAGCATTCTGGTACGTTAAAGGTTTACGTTCTAATTTCACTGCTCTAAACCAAGCCCAAGATATTGGTGCTGGATTTTTGTGACCTTCTAGTACTTCCCATGCTGACACTCTTTGCGAATCGCACACTTGGAGACCCTAGTAGAAGATAGTGAATTGAAATAAAATCTCAATTGTTCTAAATTTATTTGAGCATACCTGTTTTTTATCGATGCTATCAAAGCCAGCTATCTTGTTGCCTTTCGTGTCCGTTAAAGAACCAACAGGTTCACAGTTAATAACTTCCATTGTCAGTTTTGGCAGAGGTAGCAATTGTCTGACATACCGAATGCTTTGAGAATTTCTATCGCCCAGCTCTTTTTTCAACTTTTTCATTAGATTTTGATAATGTTTCTTATTCTCGTCTTTCTCGGATTGCGAATCGGAAACAAGCGTAGAATGTATCAGAGTTGCCAACATGTCTATGACAGTAGTAAATAATTCCGAATTGTTACTTAAGTCTATGACACCGTAGCTAACTAATTGGACTAACAGAATGGCCCAGTCTGTGGTAACGGTGGTGTTCCTTTGAATGCTATCGAAAACGCCACCAACGAGACTGAACCTTAGCTGAAGCGCATCCTGCAACACCTCTCTCGTTTTTGGATCTTCGGTAGCGAAGTTCTTCTCTTCTTTACTGATATTCAGAAATTGTGAGAGTTGCGAGTGCAATGACATCAACAAACCTTCTCTTTGATCGTCTTGACCTTTCAAACAAGTGAGAACCAACGAAAGAAACGGCTGGTGATTGAAAAGAGACGGCGACTTCGATCTACCTCTTTCACGACCGGCTGCTGTCTTTGACCAATTACCGGATTCTAATACTTGGCCGGCTACTTTAAGAACTCTGCCTTGTACAGCACTCGGCAGTTTCGAAACCAGCGGAGCGACTAACCATATAGATCCAGATCGTTTGTCAGGTTTATTCGACACAGTGTTTAATTGAAATACATCGATTGCAGCTTTAGCAACTGTATCCAACCACTGGGAAAGATCATTCGATCCTGGAGGAAACTGTTTGTACATAAGCTGTAAATCAAGCCAGGACATTCTCAGACTCCATTGTTCCAAATTCTCTAAAATATTGGTGATGTGGGTTTTCTGGTCGATAAATGCATCGGTAGAAGTGTCTGGATAGCAAATCATGTGGAGTAGACTTTGAGCTTGACGAGGAGTTAACATATTGTCTAATAACATATCCGGATGACAAAGTTCTTCGGGATTCTGTAAACATCTTTCCAAAACCCATTCTTGGCTACAAATTTGTCTTAGCACATGTTGCGCGAAATCTGACAATCCTTTAACATTTTCTGTAGTTATGCCAGCGCTACTGCTAGACGATGACATAGCTAAATCGAGTCCTAGATCATCACCACCGCCTAGAATGTCGCTGGTGCCGAGGATATGACTAATAGATAATTCGTTTGGTCCACCTGTACTAACGCCAACACCAACTCCTACGCTAGCTGGTCCACCGGCTTTGCTCGAATGATTCATCGGTATGTCTGGTTTCTTTGGTGGTTGTTTGCCAGCAGTTGCGTCGGCGACTACGAGTATAGCTTTGAGCACTGCTAAGACTGGTCCGACCCTAATGTTGTTATGAGCAGCTGCTAACAAGTGTCTGTCACAACTTAATTTGATACTGTAACCCCTAGAATTTCCATTCGGCAATGGATGAGGACTTGTGCTCACTGAGTAGAGAGCTGGCTGCGGGCACTCGACTGTTTTAAAAAGTCGCAAAAGCAAGTGACATGTTAGACGTGCTCCAGCTTCAGCTTCCATGTCCGCATCCCCACGACCCTCGTTGCAAGCTTTAACTAAAGACGGCAGTGCTATATGAACGACAAAATCCTCTAGCGAAAAACAGTGTCTTGCTGTAAAAAATAAAGTTTAATGTTAAAATAGAAAGTACAGTGACTCCCCCGAACTAATATTCGGACACTCTTAAAAATACGACAACTTTTTTAATATTGGACCACGCGATTTGAACTTTTTTGAGAAGTTAGAATAACTGGTTTGCTACATAATGTGAAAAAATTTTTGAAAAAAATTTCAAGTTGTCGAAATTGCAGAGAAAATACTAAAAGTTGTATTTTGCAACTTTTTTATGTGGGCATAAATGGAACATTTAGAAAACAAAACACCTTTCGTAGAGCTGTATGAATTAAACATATTTTGAAAATTTCATCAAAATCGGTCAACGTTGCAATGAGCTACAAAGGTTTAAAGATGGCAAAAATCGCAGTATTTTACTATTTTCGGTTACGAGTTTCGATTGTCATTTTCGATGAAACTTTCACAACGCATATAGTTGACACAGATCTATTTTTAATTATTTGGAACAACTATGGAGGGTGTCGCAAAAGAAATTCAAAAATCGAAAATAAGAGCAACACTAATGCATAAAGAAAATATTTACCAATTAAAATTGATGTAAATACAGCGAGGGAATTATGTATGCTCAAGTCTTGCACGTCAACTTGATTTAGAACGTCAATATAGAAGGCAGAACTGTTTGATGAGCAACAGAGCGCCATCAGGACTCCAAGCCACTCAGCGTTTAGCGCATTGCAGCAAGCAGTCAATTCAGCGCAAGTTATCGCGATATCGTTCAATTTGTCATTGTCTGTTTCGCTGCAAACTGCAACGATTGCGTTGCAAACGAAACTGTAACGATTCGCTGGTGTTTCGTTCAATTGTCTAGCCCATTGAGGTTCGATCTTTCCACCACGTTTCGGGCTAGTAAAAACGTCTACCATGAATTGAGAATTGTACACGTGACTCGATGTAGTTGGTTGCAACGTGCTATAAAGAGCAGTTCGAATCTTCGGGTAGGCATTACTGAAAGCTTCCACCCCGTGTGGTTTAGTCTTTAGTAATGAACAAGATGAATATAAATCGTAGAGATGTGCCAACACGCATCTTTCGGCGGAGCTACAATCACTAGGATTCGATACATGCTTTACAATTTTACACAGTAAATCGAATACAGCTGTTGTTTGTTCCGGAGATACTGAAATGAAATTATACAATTATAACATTGCATGAACAAGTCGAATTCGATGATGTAATTTCACTTTCAAAAGCTATACGTACATAATAAACAACAGTGGTATCTCCTTAACACACCTACAACATAGAGACTCAAACTCGTGGTATAACTTCGAACGAGTTGACTATTTTTTGCAGTTAATTGTGTCTCAACTTCTGGGAGTTCTTTTAGAATTTGAATACAAACATCGATCAAACCATATATATTTAGTGCCAGCTCCATTAGATCGAAGAGAAAAGCTACATGTTCTTGCACCGGTAAATAAGATGATCCAGCTAGTGCAAACGAGTTTAACATTTCAATCACTTGAGTCGCACACTGCCAGGTCACCACGTGCTGATCAAAATAACTCAAGTTTTGAAACTTCAGCGTGATCGCCTCGAAATTGAACTCGCTGCGGGAATGTTTCTTCACTTTTCCGCCTTCCGCGACGTCGATGCTAAACTTTTTTCCAAATAGTTTGCACACTTCTTTTGTCATCTTTTTGACAACATGCCTAGCGTCATCTCTAACTCGTCCCACTCCATAAAGTAGCACATGTCGTTGGTTGCAATCATGTTGGCTGCATGTTTCATCCTTCAAACACATCCTTATGGTTATCATCGAAGTTATATACGATTTCTAAAGAGAAAAAAAATGAAATTACTACCTGTGGCAATGGAAAATGCGTTGTATACAACAAATGTCTACTATGACTGGATGGTATCTTCGAATCCAGTCCTTCCTGTGTACTATGCCCAGCTAATGCATCTTCTTTAGGACTATCAGGAGCATCCATACTATTCTGTTGGTCCTCTTTAATGTGTTGCAATATTTTATCCAAATCATCATCGATCTTACTATCATCGTAATCCATTGTTCTCACATGATCTGGTACTTCTAACTTTGCCGGCTTCAAATCTATCCCCGGAAACAAACTATCTTCGTCGATTGGTTCTCGATTACTGGGTGTTCCAGGCTTACTTGCTGCGGGACCTAATTAAAAGCGTTTATCGAGTCAAAAACTCCATAAAATTAATATTTCCAAACAAACCAAGTAGCAAAACGTTTGTTATACATATATAGACTGCGGATTTGATGCATTTATGACAGAAATGGGTAAGCACAATTTAAAGCAGTGGACATATTAAAAAGATTTAAAGACATCAATGTATTGGTTTCAGCTTAATCAGATAATTAAAAGAAGAAAGAAATTTTTATTTCGCTCCTCTGTCTTGCAATCAATGCAAACATTTTTTATTTTGCATAAAGATCCGCAGTCTAGTTATATGTAAATATATGTATTGTATGTATATACCTTGTATAAGATCTCCTCTAGAAATGAGAGTGCACATATATGCGTCGTGTGAAAATACATCGTGCCTAATTAATTCTGAAAATAAGTGAACCAAATTCGTGAACTGTACTTTTGATTGAACTGATGTATTATCTAATACCGGGGCGTCCATGTCCAAAAACTTCATAAGCAATGGTTGAAAAATTGGAAGCACGGGTGGATTTCCATTACTACAAACGCTGTCTTTATCATCGTTATCATTCGTTTCACCGGTTACTTCACTCTGTCGTTTCTCGAGCAATTTTGCCACGGCCATTGCTCTATGCTCTCCCCATCGTTCAGCGCTAACAGCCCATTCGCACAAAATTTCAACTACGGCAGAATCTTGTTGCGGATTATATTCTGTTTTCGAGTCGCGTTCATTGGCGTTGTCCTTTGGTGGAGACATGAATATTTTAGCATAAAGCGTATCTAACGAGTTCGTAGAATCCATCCTATCGAAACTATGCCTATCCAAAGCATCCAAAGCAGCCAACACTTTAGTAGTCGTTATTCCAGCACTGCTTTGCTGCCATTTATCGCATGACCATTTACCTTCTGCAGCCTGCGATCTGGCTCGAATGTTTTCTTGGGCGATCTTTAACTGCTTTAAAGTTGGATTGGCCGCACTCGCTGGTGGACATGGCAAAGCAGTGGGAGGGCAAGACAAATAGTCCAAAGGGGAACCATTTAATACGGAAGGAGCTTTTCCTTCTCCGACGCTGTTCCATACCAATGCTGTTGGGCACTCTAATGTGATTACCTAATCAATAAACAATTATAATGCAATTATGTAATTAGAATACATATTTTTCATAATAATAATTTCTCTTATTGCGTTAGTATTACCTGTATAATTGTTGACAAACTGTATATTACATCTCTGTGATGCGGACATATCAAGTAGTCGTTGAAAGCAGCACTTAGCGGATTTGGTGTTTGATTAACAGTGGCAGTGTCTTTTCCACTATTAACGTCATTTTTGTTTATGGACGGACTTTGAGGATTGCCATTGGTCTCCACATTGCTACACATATGTGCCAATTTACGACAACACAAATATGCTAAACGTCTGGCTAGTAATTCAGACTGCACAAATTCTTCCAAATATTGCAGCGCCAACGGTAACAAAAGCTTTAAAATACCATCCTCCGAAGGAGACGATTTAATTTTGTCTAATAATTCTAAAATCCACTGTAGCAATTCCTGCCTATCTAATAAACCTTCTTCGAACATATACTTCGCTAATTGCACGCAATAATGCCATTGTTTTAGCGCTAACTTATGTTCCTCGTTCATGGCATTACCAGGTGTTGTTTGAATATTAGAATTTGGTGTAGTCGGTGGATTATTAGGAACTCCATTGTTATTACTCGTACTATTGTTAACATTGTTATTACTGTTGTTACTGTTGCTATTTCCAGAACCGTTACCGTTACAAGAATTGTTTGTAATACCATTGTTACTAGTACTATTTGTTCCATGAATATTTATGTAATAATACTCTTGTAGCTTGGAAAGTTGATCCTTTAAAAACTTAATCAGAGTCCCTGTCCATTCTATGGAAAGAAACGAAGGAAGTAATCGAAGCTAACAAAGATGCTTTGCGTTAATCTAATACTCTACTAGCAGTAGACCATTCTACTTGACCGACAGCAACTTCCTCGACAATGTTTACATCAACGCTATCGAACTTTTGTTCCAACCCAATATACACACTCTCCGTGCCTCACAAGAAGTCTCCTGGCAGGAATTCAAAAGAAATGCGGCAGCAAGTCGTCTGATTGGGTCATTTACAGCCTAACCATTGGCAAGTACTCTGTGTGCTTCACAAGAAGTCTCATTAGAACTTCGGTATTAGACTTTCAAGTCATACACATTGAAAATGCATGTGGAATGACTCATTCAGATTACAACCGTATTCTTACCAGAGAACTTGTTGCGAGGCATGTAGAGTATATTGGGAAAGTAGCGTTGACGTAAACATTGTCAAGGAATTCGACCAAGTAGAGCAGACCTGTAAAAGGAAAGCTTGATTAATTAAAAAATATGCTTGTTTACCTGTAGTTGGATCAGGCAATTGTCTTTTCTTTATTTTAGCTTCGGAAACAGCTACTGTATAAGCAGAACTAAGTTTAATAAACCAGGCTGCCCTTAGCATTGGTACTTGATATTCGCATAACATCATGAATATCTCTTCTTTCTTATTAAAGTTTGGAGCTCTTTTCGCAAGAGCAATTAACGGTTTGCAACCAGAGAGATCCTTAAACCATGCTTCGATGCCATTCTTAGTTCTCGCCGTTACCGGCCAAAAATTATCCTTTGGATTGATCTGTTGCCTTTTTCTGCCTGTGTCTGGCATTGTGGAAAGCTCTTCCTTCTTTGCAAGAATCCCATTGAAATATGCGCCCACTTTGGCGGCAGTGACATTACAATTTCTTGCAGTACCAAATTCATCAGACAATTGAAGCAACGTAGAGAATCCATGTTTCACATTTATAGAAGTGAGCTCGTCTTCTTTCTGCTTGGGTTCTTGAGGATATACATCAGGCGGCCCAAGTCTAGGCCGTTTTAGTGGCCGTTTCTCATACAATATTCCCATCATGGTGACATATTTACAATTGCTCAACACCGTAAACCGTAACGCGACACTGTCACTACGTTTACGTTACGGCACAAAGCATTCATACTTCATACAAAGGCGAAACTCCAAACATTTTGTCGACAACTAATTTCTAATACGCATGCGTCCGTAAATAGACTCGCCGTGAATATAGCTCCAGAATCCAGAACTTTATGAATACCTGACAATACCTGATGAATACCATAATCAACCATAATAATAATACCATGAAGTAAGAGTAAGGAGATCAAACTGTATAGATATAGCTATAGCTGTATATATATATATATATTGTTCTTATTATTCTTTTTTTAAAAATAAAGTAAGTTGTGAGCGTGAGGAAATAAATACAGATTCCATATTATCATCATCTTAGCACTGTTTAAAATAATAAGAGTAAAGTAAAACTGTACTAGTAATAAAATTAAATATATGTTAGAGTTACAGTTTTCATAAATATTTATACAGAATGAGATACAGTGACGATTCCCCTTTCCCCTCTAGGTACACTTTACATATACAGCTTCGTGGTACTGGTACTGCGACTTCTCAACAGACTATATATATTTAGCACTTTTTGCCCACATCCGTTATCTAGTAGATGAAGTAATCTTGGTCTAAGGTTTCTTCGGCCAATAGCGATCCTCTACCATCGCACTAATTGTCGCTATTGGCCGAATAATCGTCTTACAGAATACACTTTGTTATATATATAGCAATATACAGCCATCATTTCATGAATCGTTTTCATGAATGTTTAGTTTTAGTTGATTTATGATGTATATTTAGTATATATATTATATATATACATTGCTAAATAATACCGCATTTTCAATGGTCGCAATGTAACATATGAATATTATATACGCACAAGTATAAAAGAATATGCAACTAATTTATAACAATTGGCAAAAATAAATTAATATTTACTATTTATGGATATTCGTTAAAAATCTTTTACACTATTATTATTTTCTGGCTAAAAGAATTCATCATTTGGTACTGCTTAACCTTTGTTTAGTGAAGTAAAATTATTCAGTTTTGTCTAAATCGGTTCTCTGTAACATAAGATAAACTTTATGAAAGGAACGTGGATTGATTGTTTTTTCTCGTGATTTTTAAATTATTGGTGATATGGCTGTCAGACCATTTTTATGTTTAGGTGACAATGTATGTAAATGGTAAGGCATATTTTGATTTATTTTCTATAATCAGATTATATATAACAATGTGACAAATTAAACAATTACAATTCTACTGTATACTTCTAGCATTTTTACATCGGTGAAACTGAAACCCAAGTTGTATACATCGCCAGTATATAATCAAATTAGGCAATTTAAAAAGTTTCGAGGCAACGAGGGCAGAAAGATTACCTTGCGAAATGAAACTGTCAAAGAGGGTCATGTCCCTCTATCCAAACTGTGGAAGCCCTTTACCTTCACGATTATGGTAAGCGATAGAAAACAGTAGCAAACTTTCATACTAAATAAAGAGGTAGTAGTTGTTTGGATATTCAAATAATTCAAGCATATCTTATTTTTTTCTTGTGTCATAAGTATCACCGTTTTCATCATGTCAGTTTAGTGGAACAACTCTTATCGCTGCTACTATTTGGGGCTATGAAAGTTACAGGGGAAGAACGTATAGATTAATCAACCGTTATGAACAATTAGGAATACACGTTCGTATAATAAAACATATATATATATAAATGAGATCATACATATTATGTATTATTGAAGTATTACTTGTATACAGAAAATAGGATGGAGACGCGACATGGAAATTTGGTGGAAGAATTTGTCGGACGGAGAAAAAGTATTTGCTCCTATATGTTTCTTAAATATTTTAGTATTTCTAGCATGGCGAATTCCTAAATTACAGACAGTCATGTTGAAATACTTTTGTACTAATCCTGAATCTCGTAAGTAACATAGAAATATTGTGAAAGTTAGCGCAAACATAGCTGAAGGAATTTATCAAATTTTTATAATTTTGATTAAGGTATCATATGTTGGCCAATGCTGCTGTCTTCATTTTCCCATAGTTCATTTATACATTTAGCTGGTAATCTATATGTATTGCACAGCTTTAGTTCCTTGGCTGTATCAGCTTTGGGTAAAGAACAGTTTGTGGCACTTTATTTGATTAGTGCAGTGGTGTCTAGCTTTACGAGTAATGTGTACAAAGCTGCACTCGGCTTACGTGGTCCTTCCTTGGGAGCTGTGAGTACAAACAGTGCAGTTATCGTCTAACATTTTTCTATAATAATGATTATTTATGATACAGTCAGGAGCAATAATGGGTATTCTTGGATATACATGTACCCAGTTTCCAGATATATATCTTACTATTATTTTTCTTCCAATGTATAAATTTGCAGCCAGTACGGTACGCTAATCATTTTAATTGAATTGTAGAAAATTTAATGTATAGACGATTATTATCTTTATAATTGTAAATACCTTTAAATAGGCAATCAAATGTCTAATGGGATTTGATATAATGGGCGCCGTTTGTCGTTGGCAATTCGTTGATCATGCAGCTCACCTGGGTGGAGTGTTATTTGGCATGTAAGTGGAAAAAAATTGTAAAACATTTTACTTTTTTTTATGTGCGAATATTCTTTCATATTTGATGATAGGTTTTGGCAAGCGTGGGGTAGTGCAAATCTCTGGCAAAAACGTGAATCAATATTGGCGTTTTGGCATGATATCCGTGGACCACCCAAGTCACGCTGACGTCTTTTTGTAAAAATATATGCCGATTGTTAAGAAGTGTAAGAGAGAGAAATAAAATTAGAGAAATAATTTCTTTATATTTTAACATGTTTTTAATAACTATTATGAAAAAGAAATTGCAAAATTGTACATATCTATTACTCAAATTTTTGCGATAGCTAGGTGAAAATGTAGTGATAATAAATTAAAAATGTAAAGTCAATAGAACTAAGATTCAAGATACAGTCATATCTCAATTTACAGTCTCCCGATTTACGTTGTTTCCGATAATTTCCGTAAGTAGTTAGGTCCGCTCTTAGTGCGACCGACCTGCCCTCTACAACGATGCCAAAGTTTGGTCTCAATTTCGCATGGAATTTTGCTTGCAAACTTTGCATACTTTTGTTCGTAAAGTACGATTACAAACCGTGATCAAAATTTGTTCGAAGCAGGTTTGGCTGACTGGGTAATATTTTCAGAACTAATATTTGATCGTTACGGATAAGAGAAAGAATCAATTAAAATCAATAAAATTCTCACTATTGTGAGAATTCATCAACCACGACTATTGTTATTCTGAAAGCTTTTTTTAACAGATAGAATATTTTATTTTTAAAAGTGCACCATGTGCACGTATTTCAAACACAGTAGACTTTTATTTACTATTTTAAAAAATTGTAAAAAGCCATGAATTTTGTACCATTTCAATTGACATTTATAAAATATGATTCCATTAAAGCTTAAATGACTTATTCATTCAATTTCTTTTAACCATTTTATATTTTATGCAAAGGTAAAAATAATAAAAACGTATAAATACACATATAAAGCTTTTATTACAAGGATTTTTTTGAAGAACGTATGTATACTGTTTTTACAGATTGTTGTTCATGCTTTATAATCCTTTTCGATGAGGTGTTCGATGGAATTGCTGAAATAATATTCGTATCAATAAATCAGCTAATGAAATTCAATCGAATAATAACAAACTACTTGTTTTTTATGAGCATACTTTGAAATTCAGGAATAATGTTGACAACTTTTCCAATACTTTCTCTATATGATGAAATAACACTTTTACGATTTGTGCTATTTGATACGTATTCTACCGAGTTTGTAGAATGACTGGAGGAATGACTGGACATTGGTGATTGCGTAGTTATTGGAATAGATGGTAACTCTATATTTTTAGCAGCTAGAAGCTTTTTGATATAAGGTTCTGCTTCCATATGATGAATTATAAATTCTGCAATATCTTGCAAAATGATAGAATTTCGTTCTTGCAATTCGTGTAGTTCTACTTCTTTCTATATAAAATGCAAGTATTATTTATATATATAATCTTATTGATAATTGTGATTTATAATTTACATAAAATTACCTCTTGTATAAGTACTGTCTTATCTCCTGTGATCACACTTTTTTGTTGAATAGCTTTTTGTACATTCTTTAAACTTTTTTCAGCTCTAAATATCTTTTCCTCCTGATCACGAATTTGTTGCCTTAATTCAATCATGTATTGATTTTTATTTTCTTTCTGTTCTTGAATTTCATCAATCTGTTTTAAGACTTGAACATATTCATTTTGCATTTTCTGTTGAGAAATCATTTCGTTATAAAAATTAATATACATATGTTTTGAAACACCTTAAAGTAATATAATATGTCACTTATACTATAGAATACCTGTAAATTATCAGTTGATAACTGCAGTTCACGATTTTTTTGTTTTAATTTTTGTTCGACATTTTGCAATTCCTCATCCAATTTTCTATGTTCTTCTTGTTCTGGTTTATTTTTTTCGTCCGTAGACAAAGTTGTTAACTTATATTTATCGTTGCAAACATTTATTACCCGTAATGTATTTTCCATGGCTTGTATTTCAAGTTCAGTTTTTGTTATAGATTCATCTAACTTATCGCCTTGCTCTTGCAAAAGATACCTTTCTTGCGCATTTTGAATCTTCAATTGGGTAGTATTCAGCGGTGTACCATCGGAATTAGTGCCTAACATAGCTATACCATTGTCATACCTTGCCTGTAGTTGTTTTATTCGTATTTCTCGTTCAGCTATAGCATTTTTTAGTTCTGAACATTCAGCACTAGCAACTCTCTTTTCAATGATAAATGATTCTTTTTGTATAGCTATTTCTGCTTTACGTTCTTTCACTGCCTAAATAATTACAATCACCATATTAGTAGATAGTTTGTTGTTTATTTAATCACTAGTATATTATATTAGAATGGGAACTTACAGCTTCTAATTCGAGTCGATATCTTTCCAAGTCGTAAACGGTATTTCCAATGTTAGACATCATCTTCTCCACCTGTGAGACTTTAAGTCGTAGAACACTTTCTTCTACTTGTTTCTCTTCGTAACTAATTTGAGCGGCTTTCAGTTGTTTCTCTCCTGCGTCCATTAAAAGAACTAAATCTTGTCTTTTGTTTCTTCGATAATCTAATTCAGTGTTGTCACTTGTTAGACTATTGGACATTATTCTCATATCATACTGCAGAGTGAAAACAAAAATTAGTTTTTCCACATTAATGAAGAAGCTACCCAAAGTTGACATACTTCTAAGCTTGAGATTTGATTTTGCAGCAGCTTTGATAATTTCATCTTCTCGTTCAAGGTACTCTGCAGTTCTTCAATTTTTATTTGTTTTCTTTCTATTTCAGACTTATCCCGTTCATGACCTCTTAATCTATCCAATTTCATTTCGGACTTTTGTAATTCGAAATCAACTTGATACAATGTTTGTTTCTGATCCTCAAAAATTTTTTCATCCTTGATGTACAACTTGTCCAAATATTCTTCCTTCTTAGACTCATTCTGATATTGCATTCTTATAATCTTTTTCTCGTCTTCTAATTTCTTTATCTGATTTCTAACGCGCAAATTCGCGTTTTGCAATCGGTTTACTTCTTTAAGCATTGCAACTTTCTTCTTTTCTTGTTCCTATTTGAAACTACTTTATTATTATATGTATATACAAGTAATTATATTGTATATTGTAATTATATATATATATATTATTATTATTAATGCAATAATTAATAAACACCTGGAACATATTTTCCAGTTCTTTCGCTTTTTCCTTAATATTTAATTCTTGATCGCCAATATCTTGCAATTTCGTAGTTAATTCAGCCAATTGTTTGTTTATCTTCTCTATTTTCATATGTCTATTTTGAATCTCGATCTCTTTACGTTTTATATCAGTCCGCACTTGTTCCACACGGTTATTGGATTCTTTTATAATATTTTTATGTATAGTAAGCTAAAATTTGAAAGGAAATCGCATTAAACATTTCATTCGAAAAACAAAATATTCTTCACATCTAATACTTTTCTTACTTGATTCTCATAAGCTTCGAGCTTTTCCTTCGCTTTCTTTTGATCTTCTTTCATATTGCAAAGATTTTTCTCCAATTTTTTAATCGATTCTTCAACCTGTCTATTATTTTCTTTTTGGTCCTTCAAAAATTTCTCTGATTCCTCAAGCGCGTTCTTCTTTTCTTGCGTAATCTCACGCAGTGTTTCAGTTTCCTATTCAATAGGGAAGTGAAATAGGATGTTAGAACATCGATTATATTAGCAAAGAATACTTATATACTTTTGAGAATGAACAATCCAGTTATACTTTAAGAACACGTTGAATATCGTCGTTTCTTTGTTGTAACATGATTACACTCTCTTTCCATTGATTGAACATTTGTCGGTAGTCCGCCAACGCTTGATTGTATAATTTGGTCGTTCGATCGAGAACTATCTCGGTCTCCCGTCCTTGATTAGTTATATTAATAATGGCCTCGCGATACGACTGTAATTCTTTACATAGTTTCTGCCTTTTCAATTCCATGTCCTGCGCCGCGAAAAATGAAACAATTAACATTTGTCCGTGATAACGGTTTAATTGCACCCTCTAAGAAATTTAAACATCTTTGCGAATTCCAGTAATATACAGGGTAATTTAATTTATTTAAATGGAACCATATATATTATGCTCCATAGTCTAATAGTGTTTTGTATGACGAGTTCGTTAACCACGGCACAAGGTCATCCAAGGTCATATGTATATTAGGTTACACGGATCAAAAATATTTTCCTAAGCATATTATAGTATGTATAGTTGAAGCTTTTGGTCCGTTTGACCTAGCATGATCTTAGAAGACGTTATCAGACTGTACGGCAAAAAATATCAGGTTCCATTTAAATAAACTAAATTGACAAAATAATTTTTTTTTCTAAAATTGAGGTTGCTGAAGGGGTAGAGTGGTCAATCAATATTTATAAAAATCATCTATTCGTTATTAAAACGCAAAATAGATGTTGAATACATATTATTCTGCATTATCCTTTAATTATTATCCAAGATCATATTCACCTTGTACTCTTTTGCATCTTCTTTCAAATATTGTTCTATAAGCTGATTATTATCCTCGTTTTGATTCAATGCGTCCTCCCATTCTCTTAGGCTTCTCTCGTCGTACTTGACTGTGTTTTTCGATGCCTCGATCTTTTTTGTCACTTTTTCCAAATCCCTTGTAATGTTCGCTACCGTTTCGTTCACATTCTTCCATTCCTTTTCAAAATCTCGGGTCTCTTGCCGCAAACTCGATTCTGTACTGCAGCTCAGACGATAATGATGGTTTTCGGTTTCCAGTTGTGTCGAATGCGTGTTTAAAAGCTTTTGATTCATATCCTGCTCCGCTTTTAAAGTATTTAGACGGTTCTTTAACATTGTAAGCTTTTCCGTATTAGCCTCAAGCTTTCCACTTAAAGCCTCTTTTAGTTTCATTTTGCTTTCGATCTTTGTTCCATAAACAAATTGCATATATTATTTCCCATTAGTCCACTAATTATAAATAATCGTTTATTAAAAAAGAAAGACAATACGTCTCTGAGATGAACAGAGTATAATATTAACTTATAATATATATATTTAATTGTAATGTATTTATTATTGAATATAACAATATATCATTTTTATTGAATTATTTAACTAAAATTGTAATCGAAAGATAATTAATAATTTCTTTAATTAAGAAAAAATTTATTTATTGAAAATTGATTTACATATTTGTTGCAGAGCTTATTAAATTAAACAAGAAAACAATAGTTTCATCGACTCATGTGAAATTTTACTTTCATTATAAATTTCAAATTTTTATTATATGCATTCAAAAATTTAACAATAATGTGTGGCAAAAAGAAAAAGAAGAAAAACAAAAAACTGATCCACGCCAAGTGAACGAAAGTAATGTAATGAAACTGAGTTGCATACTTCTTCCTCTAATTGTTTGTTCTCCACATTTGAAACGGGAATTCGGAATCCATCTTCCCAACCCAGAATGGTTAAAACATTGTCTATATTATTATTCATCGCCATATCTACTTTTTCGTTTACTCGTTAAACTACTCTCCGAGATAAACTGGTTTGTAGATCGAGCTATTTGGCATTCAGAGAAAATGTTTGTAATTCACCGTCATGGCAACCGTACGTATATCGACAACCGCGCGGTAGCGTGTATATAAATCAAAAATCAACCTAATTTCAATCGGTCTTTTCTCGGAATGAAGTACTGTGTCGAACATTGTTGAATAAATCTTATTTATGCATAACTAAGTAATAGTTTAAATAGAGATTTGTTTATTATTTGAGAGTTAAAGCAACAAACAGAAATAAATTCTTTGTTATTTAAATTAGTTCAACTAATACCTTATCGAAATTATGAAATTAATTATATTGTTATACAACACACACACAAGCACAAATCATTTTTTTAATTATGGCTTTCTATACTTTTGTACTAATATTTGCCGCTTAGGATAAACAAACAAAAAATTGTAGCTTTTAAGTTATTAATTGTTATAATCTTCAAAAATTAAATCAAAATCCTGATTTATTCTTACTTTTGATTTGCATCTTATAATATATATGTTATAATATGTTATATATAATATAATATGTATGTTATCACTAAATCAGAGAAGTGAATAATCCCATTCTTTATTTAACATAGCACTACTTTAATTCACATATTTACATAATTATTTCTGAATAAATAAACAAATTTTTATTCCATAAAATATTTACAAATTTAAGTATAAAGTACGTTTTTATACATATTTTTTATATTCTTTTATATATTATTACAAATATTACAATATTAAAAAAGTTGTAAGTACTTCATCTTTATATATAACAAAATAACAGCAATGCAAAGTGTATTTACTGTAATTACCACTTTATTGTGAGTGGTGTATTCATTTTTTTAATTTCGTGGTATTGTGTATGAAAATATGCTAAAGCTTTGTCTGTATACTCTCCTTCTAACCAAGTTTTATATAATTTTTTAACAATCTGATTTTGATCAGAATCACTTTGGGGAAGTTCGTGGTATACAGATTCTAACTTTAATGCCAATTCACGTGGTTGAATATTATTTAAGGGTCTAATCTGTGCTCCTCCATTAAGGCATCCTGTTAATTACATTAAAATGATTAATAAAGTATCTTACCTTTTTTTAATAATATGCAGCGCGCTCTGTTTAACTTGAAACTTAAACATTATTTGAAATTTGAACATTGGAAACTTACCACATGGACAAGCCATAACTTCAACATAATCATATGGGCACTTGTGCCGTTTCAACTTTTGTACCAAATTTTGTATGTTTCTAAATCCATTAACAATAGCAAATGTTAATAGTGTATTTCCATTCTTTTGAAATACCGCTTCTTGGAAGTCAGGGTTTCTGAGGCTTTTAAATTCAACATGTACATCATCTTCTTCGAATAAATGTTTCGCAGCATAACGAAAAATAAAATCTGCATATCCACCAGATCCAGAGCCGTTATGACCATATAGATCATTTTTCATATTATTCATTTCCGATCCAAATGGTTTTTTAATTTCTCTTTTTTTGATTTCATTTAATGTCAAGTTGCAATCATTAAGCATTTGTTCTAGTTCAACTGTGAAAATGGATTTAAATGAGAATAACAATATTACAAATATATATATATATATATAAAATTCTGAATACATACTTGGAGTTATTACACAATCTACATCTCTAGATTTTCTTTCGTGGTTGTAGAAATCTTCTCTAGATGCCTCTAATTTTTTATCGTAACAAGGCATTAGAGTTACATGATATACTTGTTCCGGCGGGAGACCCATAGTTTCAGCTAAATGATATTTAACTAATGATCCCATAATCTGCTGAGGAGATTTTGTTACACCGATGTATGGAAGTATGAAGTTGCCATGAGTCTTTTCAGCATAACATACCCAACCTATATTTACGAATACCATAATTAGAACATTAAGAACATCAATGCTGTATTCTTTTTTTTTCTAATACTAAATGTATTACCTGGACAAGAAGACGATAACATTGGTAGCTGATCTTTCGCACCTTCTTTAGCCGCCTTATAACGTTCTATAAATTCTTTGGCTGACTCTAGAAGAGCAAAATCATCGGCAGCAGTCATGTCTAAAACTGAATCTGCCCCTAACTCGTAAAAGTAACCAGCAAGTTTGTGTACTGCTTCTTCTGGTTTAAGATTATAACGTTCTGCTATGGATAAAACAGCTTGTACAGATAGGCTGACTACTATGTATATTGAATACGTGCCATCTCCGCTCTGCAAAATACATGTAATAAATATTGCTTCTGATTTTTAAATAATAAGTAGACTGCGAATCTTTATGCATTTATGCAAAAATTGGTTGTGTGAAATATAAAATAGTAAAAGATTCGAAAAATTTAAGAACATTGTAATATTGTTTTTAATAACAAACTGATTAGTGGTAAAGTCAATTTTTATTTTACTTCCGCTTCCCACAATTAATACAGAACATTTTTATTTTGCGTAAAGATCTGCAGTCTAATAATAAGATATGATTTGATGGCTCTAATAATTATTACCTGACACTGAGACACCTTTTCTTTAAACACTCGCAACAATTCTTCTTGGCTTTGTTGCGTTACTAGCACACTTTCTGCAGATGTAATACAGCCGCTACACGCTAAACAATCAGCGAGAGTAATCTCAACTTTCTGTAATCTTTCAGGTTGCCCAATCTAATAAGCACAGAATAAATAAAATAATTTCAGATTATGTAATAATACTTTTACACGCATATAATATAAGATTAAGTAATATACTTCATTTAACACCGAAGGTATACCATCTTCCTCTATCTTTATTTTGGCTCCAGTTTTCCTCTTCGAGGCTTGAATTTCAATAGGCTTGATACATTCCTTATAACAGGAAAGAAATGAAATGTAATAATAATATATTTATCTGAGAAAATGAAAATAATTACCTGCGAAGGAGTGATAAAATCATCCAAGTTTGTTAATTGTAAAGCTCCGCTGAACCGGGATGTCATTTTTATCTGAAAATCGTATTTATATAGTATATAGTATTTTGAATAGTCTTTCTATTTAGAAAAAATGTAAATTTGAGATGGTCTCTGAGTTTTTAAACATTCATTAATAATCTATTTATACATTTGCCAAAAATGTTTAAATAGTAATTCATTGTAATATTTTCTATTATTTCGATAATTCTCATTTAAGGAATTATTCATTTGACTTATTTGTTTGAAAAGCAAAAGTGTGCACTAATTACACTGTTACACATGCATTAATTAAAATTCTTACGAATTTTCAAATTATTTTCTATCGTTCGTGATAGAAAATGTAACCTCACTTCCAATTGCTATTGAATGAACAATGAACAACAGTTTCTTAAACATATACCCACGTGGTTTGAAATTTAAATGACAAGGAGAGAATTCAAATTGAGAATTTCAACTTCAATATAATCTTTTACTGTTTTATATTTCGCCCAACCAATTTCTTCATAAATGCATAAAGATCCGCACATTGACAAATAAGTATGCTCTACACTCTACATACATGTATAATCTGATTATTTTCTATTTAGTGGTACAATTGTACAATATGTTTTCGACGATAATATATACAACACAATTCGATGTGATTCGATGAATGAAACCCAATGAAACATGAAACCCCTGAGAGTAGGCCACAATTTGAGAACCTCTGTCTTAGGGGTTGAGGTTGAGGGGTAAACGTGCGCCTGGAAGATGGCAAATTCTACTTTGTCTCCCAAATAGGAACAGTATCTGCCTTAATATTTATGAAACGTTAATTTCCAAAAATGACTGAAGTGAAGAAAGATGACGTTGTAAAAATTCTGCATACGTATCCTCTTTGCAGAGTAAGTAAAACCTAGCGTAAACAAATGGTATTGCAAACAATTTTGAAAAGAAACAAATCCATGCAGTTATGTTGTCATCAGGGTTTGATCAATAGAATTCATTCCGTGAACAAAATAGTTTTAGAACATTTTATATATCGGCTGTGGTATTATTGTTGTGTGCATATATTTTTTAATTAATATTAAAAGGTTACTACCTTAAAGTAATTAACTAAAGAATTTAGTTTGCTAAGTGTCATGTTTGAATTAATTGCTTGCAGAAATGTGATATGCCCGATGAAATGAAACAAGAAGCAATGGAGTTATGCGTTACTGCAGCGGAAAAATATGCGTATAATTACGAAAGTGTTTCCCGTATGATTAAAGAAACAATGGATAAAAAATTCGGGGCCTCGTGGCACACGGTTGTGGGCGAGGGCTATGGATTTGAAATAACTTATCAGCTAAAGCACTTATTATACATGTATTGCGCTGGAAATTTAGCAATATGCATATGGAAATCGGCATAGAAAAATTTACAATTTTTGCAAAACTTTATTAATATGTGCAAACAAACGTACAAATTGTATCGTAATAATTTAAAAAAATATATATATATTATATATAATAACTTTATATAGAACAATTTATGCTGGAATTAATAGATAAAAAAAGCTGTATAAACAAATTTACCAAAACAAACATGATACATAAATGTAATACGTATATTATATATTACAAATTCATACTTTATGTAATTAAGAAACATCGAAAGTTATAAAAGTACATCTTATATTTATATATATACACATACTAAATATTTAACTGTTCCCACAGAGATAAGAACCGATAAGAAAATATTTATAAATTTTTCTACAATACCAAAAAAAATTAAAAAGTATATTTATATATGTATAAGCAAAACGGAAATGTTCATTTTATCTGATTATTATGATTGATTGATAAATGCATGATTGATTGATTATTATTATATACAATTGTTTTTTTTTGTGCAATACAAATTAATCATTACGTATGCAATATTTATAACTTAACTAAAAAATTTTATTTGAAATTAATTATATAAAATGTGACTTATTGTGTAATACATTTCAATGCCAATATGTGTTAGTACTGTTGTGCATGTTTATAATATGCACACTTGTGTGTGATCTATACATGCATACATTATTTATACAAACTTGTAATTTATTGTGACTTACACAATTTAATATTTAAAATTTATTTATTAATTTATGTACAATTGTTTAGTAACGTTGTTAAATGTATAAAATATAAATTATAATGCATAAATAAGTAGAAGTATTATTATTACATGTTCCTTCAAGTAGTATTTTAATAGTATAATATTATAGTAATAATTTGACTAAATATTTATACAGTATTCAATGCACACACACCCACACACATTCCATGCTATATAAATATCTAACAAGAATTATTGTAAGATCTAGTTGGGGATGAATGTTTTGCACGTATCCTTTTGATCTAGTATTCCTATAATAGACACAATTAATGGAAATATTGGAAGCATTGAAATTCTGCTGTGCATACTACTACACTATTGTGGCTATTAATGGACCGCTCTAGTACCTAAATATGTCTTGATGCATAGTTTTCCCAAACATTACATATTGGGTTGTCGGAAAAGTCATGACGTATTTTTGGGTAATTTTCAAGACTCATTTTTTAATAACATAACAAAATTCAATCAATAATATATTGGCCACTTTGATCGATAACCTTTTGCCATCTTTCTGGAAGTTGCATGATTCCGTGCTCGTAGAAGGACTGCTGTTTTCCAGCGAAGAACTAGGTGAGATGCTCTTTGATGGCCTCATCAGAATCAAAAGATCTGCCATTCAAGTCATTTTGCAAAGAACGAAACAAATGGTAATCTGATGGGGCAAGGTCCGGTGAGTAAGGAGGATGGGCCAAAATTTCCCATCCAAGCTGCAGCAACTTCTGACGAGTCACCAAACTTGTGTGTGGTCTCGCATTGGCATGATGGAACATTATGCCTTTGGTACGAGTTCAATCGGCACGGCGTCCAAACGGCACGAGTTCAATCGGCACGGCGGCCACGGCGTCCAAACGGCACGAGTCGAATCGGCACGGAGTCCAAAAGGAACGCGTCCAATCGGGACGTGTCCAATCGGTCGGAGTCCAAGTGGGACACCCCCTCAAGAACCTCACATTCCCGGGAAGTTCACGAATTTTGGGACACCCTGTATATGGCCTTGATATCTCCAAAAAAATGACATAAAACAAATTTTTTTTTTGCATCGTGTCAGCCTCATTGTACCATTAACTTTGTCCTTACCATATTTTA
This sequence comes from Lasioglossum calceatum, assembly GCA_963966675.1. NCBI lineage: Eukaryota > Metazoa > Arthropoda > Insecta > Hymenoptera > Halictidae > Lasioglossum > Lasioglossum calceatum. The sequence continues at coordinate 878,749 of OZ016544.1, forward strand.
CGTATCTTTAGAAACAACAAAGATATGTGAGGTGCTAACGTTTGGTGACTCACCCTGTATATAGCAATTTGCCCACATCCGTTGTCTGGTATATAGATGAAGTAATCTTGGAACACGATATGTTGTTCAATGTTATTCGAAGCCGGGTCTATTGTATTTGATATTGTACCATATTAAAGCAACTGTACTTACAATCTGTTAGTGTTAGAATCCATTAGAATCAATTAGAATCTTAGAATCGACTTAGAATCTTAGAATTTCAAATTTTGCTTTTTGCTTTTATTTCTGTTGGTAACACTGCAAGTGTTACAGCGCTATCGTTTCTAAGTTCATGGTGTCGTATGATATCTATAAAATTTGTTCACTATATAGATATAGAATATAGAGGGTTACAAACTGGTTACAAACTCAAACCTGTTCAACTTGTTCTTCATTGTTCTTCAGTTTAGTAATTTCTAAGGAAGCTTTTAGGGTAAGAACATGTATATAAGAAGAATTATGTGTCCCACAAATTTTACCGTGTGATTTTATCGATTTATATAGTTAGAGATTCAAAACTTTGTTTGTTTTTTACATTTTTCGCGACATTGGATTGGTTTCTGGACTTTTAAACTGTTTTAGCCCTATCTCTCTCTCTCTCTCTCTCTCTCTCTCTCTCTCTCTCTCTCTCTCTCTCTCTCTCTCTAAAACGGAGTAATTTTCTTTCTTCGTTATTATTGATAACTGAACGCACCCGAATTTAGTAGATAACTAGATATCTATGTATATATAGATGCAGTGAAAACGTGTTCGCTATGTTTGACATGAGTCAGGAGTAGAAAAATATTGGATAACAATGGCGGACGAGGAACTACCAGCGGGTTGGGAAAAACGTTTGAGCAGATCTACCGGTACGTCAGTTTATTAATAGTATTTGACAAACCACGTAGAAAAGTATCTTTCGCGATTTATTAAATTAATTTATAATTAATTTATTCAGAGATTTATGTTATTTTGCTATAGAAACGGTAGTATGAGGTATACAGCCGGCATTTTTTCGCGTAACTAACATTATTCTTATTAAATTAAGAATAGAATCGCAAAGAAATCATAGTTTCGTAATTGTTATATTCTAAGCTACATCGAGATGTTATAAATTCTCATATCCTAATATGTTTTATTACAAGATCTGTCACATAGATTTGGTCCTGTACATTTCTTTCTTTTTTGTAATATAAAATAATTCATTCACAGGGCAGCATTATTATTTAAATATTTATACAAAGGAAAGTCAATGGGATAGGCCAGATAAACCTGCAGATCCAACTGGAAGTAGCAAAGGAGATGGCCCCGAAGAGGTTCAATGTTCTCATTTGTTGGTAAAACATTCGGGGTCTAGAAGACCCTCTTCCTGGCGAGAAGAAAATATCACACGATCAAAAGAAGAAGCTTTAGAGCTTATTAAATGTGAGTTGCTGTTTGTTGAATTTTTCATTGCAACCTATACTTCAGATTTCAGTTAAGTTTATTATTTGCATTTGATAAGTTAATATAACTGGTTTTACAAACTTAGCTTACAGAGAACAGATAGTATCTGGAAAAGCAACATTCGGAGAACTTGCTTCAAAGTATAGCGACTGTAGTTCTGCTAAGCGAGGTGGGGATTTGGGACCATTTAGTCGAGGGGCTATGCAAAAGCCATTCGAACAAGCAGCATTTGCCCTGAAAGTTGGCGAATTGTCATCTCCCGTGCATACGGACAGTGGTATTCATATTATCCAGCGAACAGCATAAACAAGATTAATCTCAAATAAAGCATTCAATCTTCTGAAAAACAGTTGCCTCAGTTTTGCCAATAATATATGTTTAACTAAAGGGGCAATTTTTGGATACCTCTCTTAAGTATCAAGCACATTTACTCGTACAGTGACAGAATACTTTTTTTTGTGTGAACAACACGCACACACAAACATTCTAATATTTTAGCATCGAGTTATATATTTGTGTCTTCCAGTGATCCAAGCAGACATGATTTATTGGAGATTATTAATGTTTCCTTCATGACAAAAAAAAAGCAGCAAATCAATTTCCAAAAAGTAAATCAAGCTAAAATAGACAAGATTATGCATGCTTTAATCAAGTTCTCTATTTTTATCTGCTGTCCTTACATTCCTTAAGTATTAGATTAATTTTATTAACTTGACATGTCAATTTAACTGTCTCTAGAAAAAACAAATTTGTATAATTCCTACGTAGAAGCAGAAAAGAAATTGAACTGAAATTATTCAATACATTTTGAACATATATTTTGTTTAATTCAGTTGAAACATTTAATTAAAATAAAACGTGTAAATGTATAAATATGTACAATTATGAACATGTTGCTCAACTACTGGCAGATATTCACATTTATTGTTTTATCATCATGTTTGTGACTTATTTTACAACCGGAAATTTTACTTTTTGTAGACACAATGGGGGAGATATGTAATTTTCACTTATACTTTGCTGTTGTGAACTTGTATTCAAACATGCACAAAACTAAATCCATTTTTTTTTTCTTAAATATCTCCTACCCTGTTTTAAGCCTTCCCTAAATTTAAATAAGATTTCCATTATGAACAAAATGCAATACAGAACCTTATCATTATAACTGACTGAAACAATCTCCATTTCTCTAGTCTATTATCTGTATTCAACAATTATCCATTGTTTCTAGAGACTGTGAACACTTGTGCAACACATTCTACTTATTATATACTTAAGTATGTGTTATAATTGTATGAAATATTTCTTACAATCTAGCTTGTGATGAATATTATTTAATCAGTGTGTATACGTACTGGTGAAACAATTTGTTCCTTAAAAAAAAGAAAAATAAGAAAGAGAAATATGACACGACGCATTTATCCGGGTTAGAGAATAAATATGTTTGAATGTCATTAATATATATATGTTGATTTGTTAGGAGTTCGACACTTTGTAATTGTTAAGTTAATATTGCCGTTTTCTCGATGACGATAGCCGCGATAAGTGCATTAATCTAGCAAAAAAATGCTGTATTCAAATAACAAGCGGTGAGCAATGAAATATATGCAAGAAACAAATTGCATTGTAGTTTTTCTATCTTATATATATGTGTAGTACACCAATAAGTAATCTACAATTTTTAATTTAATATGTATCTCAAATTATTTTTATCTTTCTGATCGTTTATTAATAAGGCACTGTACGCTTTGAGTTTCTTTATAAATAATTGTAAATATAGAAAAAAATATTGATTAGTATTGGTGTCTTTGATAGAAACCGTTAAGTTATTGCGTTGATTAATGCTCAAGAAAATGTCAACACGAAGATTTTATATACTTTGAATAGTCTTTAATGTACGTAATGTTTTTTTTATTACTTATTACGACTAGCTAAGTGAATCAACGGCATTTGTTTTACACCTTACAAATTTCTTTACAATAATTTTTTATTCAGTTAATAGTGTTGAGAATAAAATTATATGTTGAATCTTTTCTTGTAAGAATTATAATAGTAGAAGATGCTAGAGAACAATTTGATATAGTAGAAAGAGCTAGAGAATAATTGGATATAACGTTCTCGAAATATGTTTTTTCAATATCTTTAAAAATAAATATTAATTTCATAAAAAAGTCGGTCATTATAATTATTAATGAAACAGCATTATTAAAGCCCTTCATTTTGACTATTACGTGACATAACTTTGCTAGAACTTCTGTTTAGGGGATTCGACTCCGATGACCTTTACTTGAAATTGTTATCAAGGTCAATGTTCTGAATAACTTTTCCATAGAATATATATAACTTTCCATAGGTCTTTAGTTTATAACTAAACTAAATTATACATTAAATATGGTACTTCGAATGATTTTGATAGGTGTGTATTCGTTTGTGTTTGTGTTAGGCTTTAATTATTATGTAGACAAGGGTGTCTATATAATAATTAGAACGAAATCCATATGTATTAAGAAATAAAGGCGTAGGTGGAGGAGGAGGAGGAGGGTCTACCAATTCATAAAAGCATTCTGCAGTCTGGTAGGTGCACGGTCATGTATATAGGGAAACATCGTTCAGAACATTGACCTTGATAACATATTTCAAGGTCAAGGCCTGCGGAGCTGGGTGGCCGCGATAACTGCCAGGGCAGATTTGATTCCTTTAAAATATGTAAATACGAAAATATGTACAAACATCAAATTTGCCCTTGCAGTTTTTGCATATCCCACCAATTTTGGGCTGAAAGCGAGAGGATTAATGCAGAAGCTCTGTGCACCCTGGACCACTCATTATTAATATACACATATATATATAAATATATACCGTCGTAGAACCGAAGGAAATCCGTCATTCAATCAATTCCCTCTCAGCTGTGAACCCCACGGCGAAACTTTGGTAGTAGTTGTTAATGCAGAGGCTCTGCGCACCCTGGAACACCACTCATTATTTATATATAGCGTCCTAGAACCGAAGGAAATCCGTCATTCAATCACTTCCCTCTCAGTTGGGAACCCCACGGCGAAACTTGTTCTAAATCATTATGTAATCATTGGTGCGAGGCGTATATTCGCAAACGCGAGGGGTCGGATTATGATTGGCATAATGTAGCAGAGGACGTGCATATCCACAACGTTGCACGTGTGTTAAATATAAATGATTATCAGGGTTCAGTAGGCCAGCTTAAAGGTGACAAGCCTGTACTATATTCTTTCAAGATCATTTTCTTTCCATAAAGCATCCTCATCGCCCATTGGATGGTTCTTGATAGAAACGCAACGCGGAGAAGACGAACGACATTGAACGTCTCTATGGAGCGAATATACTTTTTCTCATTTGTTACATTTACGAATTTATCCATCGCGTGCGCATCGGTGCACTCACCACGATTGCAACTCGTCATCTTAACGAGCCATGCAATCATTTCATGCGATCATTATTTTACAAATTGATTACGATATCTCTGGATTAGGCTAATTCCCAGACACGCGAGTTTCGAATGATCTCGCGGTTTGAATTAGATTCGCAGTCTATACTTCCGGTCACGTTCTAGGTAAAAAGAACTCGGCAGAGACTGAAACTGAGGGAAAATTGAATTTTATTTAAGCTTCTGAATTATATATACAGGATGTCTGAGCTGAAGGGGGCCACCTAAATATCTCCTTTATTTTTAATGGCACAAAAAATATTTATGGCATAATTTAAATGGTATCGAAGGAGGAATATCATAGAAAAACAATTTATTTTGTCCGGTTATTTTTCCAGTTTTTTCAAGGTCATCGTTATTTTTTTATCGGGAAAACTCTTTTTTTATTCCATCTTATAGCGGCTGAAGAAATACATTTGAATATGCTTAAGTCGTTAACAAGATGAAATAAAAAAAATAAGTTTTCCCGATAAAATATAACGATGACCTTGAAAAAACTATGAAAAAATAACCGGAAGAAATGAAATTGTTCTTCTATGATATTCCTGCTTCGATACCATTTAAATTATGCCATAAATATATTTTTTAGTGCCATTAAAAGTAAAGTAGTAGAGCGCGCGCCTGCGGACTCCGTGGTCGCGGTCGCGGGTTCGATCCCCGACGCCGGCACCTCTGGAAATATTCCATGTGCTATTTAAACTGTGGTGCCCAAGGTGGTTCGGAACCCACCTTATAAAAACTGTAGGTCCCGTTGTGAAATAACCCTGAGAAAGGAGTTCGGAAAGCGACGTAAAATAAGCAAAAAAAGAAGTAAAGGAGATATTTAGCTGAGACACCCTGTGTATTATATTTCAAGTTTTGTAGTGGGTCTTCCGACCGACCCGCCCAGCTGCCCTCTACACGAGGGCAGAGGCTGTCCTGGTTTTACTTCTTGAAGAATAACATATTTGAAGGTCAACATATTATACATGGTTCAATTTGTCTTTTCATTAGCTGTAATATTAAACTAATCAAAATACGTCGTTCACATTTAAAAAAACGACGATCACCTTGAAATATCGGAAAATATGACCTAGAGAAGAAAAGCTTCTCCGTCACAATAATTGCCCCACTGAACCATACATCTCTTCCGGAAACATTTTTTCGTATTACTAAAAACAACGGATATATTTTCGGCGGGATTAGCTTCACGGATGGCACGGCAAAAAATAAGAGGAAATTCAGAAACGCGATAGGCTTATGACGCACGAATTTAATAAAAGCGCAATTGGACGCTTTATAATAGTTTCTCGCGGCATCTCGTTTAAAACGAACACTTCAAAAAGAAACACAAAAGCTTCGCAATAATGTAACTGGATAACACGGGTACAAGTAATTATTCCTTCCAACCGACGTGCGTAGATCGTATCGTCACATTCAAGCGAGGCCACACGAGGCTTTTGAGAAACAAAAATATACAAATAGAAAAACAATCGTACATTCCGCTTTTTAATCGCAGCGGCCGTTTATCTACTGTGTTGCATCGAGGAATTAGATGCGGGGGGAAGTTCCCACTGGGATAATATATCGAATTAAATGATTTCACAACGACGCGCGAGGCTCGTGTATCATACACACCGCGACGAAACTACAATGCGTTACGAAATGATGGGTTCAGTCGCATTTATCGTCGTAACTTATGAACGAGAAGCCGCTTCGAGCAAATTTTGATCAATGTTCGTAATTGTACTTTGCGAGCAGAAGTCGATCATTTTGGTGCCAAGTTCATGCTTGCGATGCAACACGAAAATATATATGTAGTTAATATATTTAAAGTAAATGTCGATGACCTTGAAAACTATGAGAAAAACATTTAAACAAAAAACAAGCTCTGCGAGATACTGACCACTTGATACCATTCAAATTATATATAGAAAATTTTTGACATTGTCGAAAATTCTGGGGGTCACACTTAAGTGAGAGGGGTCAAATGACCAATTTTAGATTTTTTATTTGACAAGTAGCCTACGGCACGCCCTCGCAACCAGGTCCTCCGGGCGGGTCAGTTTGTCCGAATTTTCCGACTTTCCTTTGTAATTGTCTCGAATTTTTTTTCCTGAAAACTTTTCCAGGACCATAACGAACAAAACAAAAAAAGAATTACGCATATCCATCGTTCGAATCGTGAGTTATGGTCTTGAGTTCATACACAAATACCATAGAAAAAAGCACTTTCATTTTCTCCCGAATTTTCCATTTTTCCGGGCAACTTTTCCAATTTCTCTTGCCCTAAAAACCTTATTCGAACTACTACGGAAATTTGTTTTTAAATTAGCCAAATTGGTCCAGCGTTCCAAGTGATGCGCTTACCTATAAACAGCATTTAATTTTTATTTATATAGATAGATTATGGAAATTGTATAAAGGTGTTTTCATGTGAATTTATTGAATATATTTTCTGACACTTGTATATACAATATATAGGAAAAATCGTAGTCTTGTTATTTTTATAATACTATACACATCAGTTACTTTTTAGTGTTAAAGCATGCTTCACGCTTGGGCGACAAAACTTTGGTTTTTCGATTCTAACAACCGCTGAAGATATTCAAACAATGAACACTGCAATGAAGCGTCACAATAAGTGCTGTGGGAACAGTGGGGACGCGTAGTTATTGTTGACGGTGGGGAACAGTGGCAATACTTTGTCTCTTATGAAACTACAGTAGACCCAGCGAATGGGAGATCTCGAAAAGACAGTCTTCGATGGTAGAAAAATAAAATGAAACATCCTGTATATTACAAAATATTGGAGAAAATTGGTCAGCCCAGCTTCGCTTCAAATATTGTTTAAATGTATTTAAATGTTCATAAGCTTATAAAAATATACCTACTGTTGCATTTCGGAGTTTCTAGGAGCACACAAATGTATATGTATGTGCATTCACGCATACACGTTTAAATATGAAAATTCAATATTTTCATCAAAATTAAATATTGTCACCTGTTTCAAAAAACTTGAGTTGACGAAAGGTTTCTTAATTGGCGTTCACAGGGTATCAAAATTTACGAGAATCGGCTGTTGGTTATCAAAAAGTGACGGTAAACTTGAAATTCAAAAAATCAGATAACGTAATTGCATTTTACGTCAGCAAAAATAAATATTCTCGAATCCGTATTCAACCACATTCAAATATCGATGATGATTCATTCAAGAGCTAATCTTACCACTGATGAACTATACAAATATCCTTATTTGTTTTGCGTATGCTAGACATCTGTAGTAAATCAATCATTTAGTGGGGTATATCGGTTTGGCTGCTATAACTGCATTTTATCGCAATCGTTGTTTGTGTTTGTTGCTTTCGGTCGAGGAGCAAACAAACATCCGAATGATTGTGTCCAAAGGCTCAACAATTAGGAAGATTGAATTTGAAGCGTAATTATTGCAAGTACGTTCGAAATAATTGGACCGATTACGTGATTACAATGCACGCATGTAACATTGTTGTTACGTAAGGATCGAATACATGAAACGGGTGTAGCATCTTCCTGCTGTAATTGGATGGGGAAAATGTGAACTCATCGTAAAGAAGGTAGACAAACATAAACTGAAGGCAGATAAACAGCTAAAATGTAGTATAAAATCGTTCGCTTCGAATTATGTCCAGTTATAGTACCCGATGACCTATGCCATAGGTCCTATGGCATTGCGTCCGTGTCATAACCCGGCTGTTCAAGGAATTCGAAACAAACAGCGTTTCCATTCAACCATCCAACCGCGATCGCGGTCGTGCCTTGAAATTTCCATATGATTTCGCAGCGGGGGTTCTCTCTTTCTCTGTTACGGCCATCGATAAGTTCACGTTACGTCATTCGAACCGCAAATAATTCCTGTGGTGTGGCGTTTTCGTGGCCGGTCGAGCAGCTGGTCACACAGCGACGCGCGACGCATGCAGAGCACACAAGAATTTTCCGCCGTCTAACTAACGAACGTACCCAACGATTAACGATCACACATCACAGTATCACACCGGATAATCGCTCGTGTGCGGGTTACCCTACTCACCGACAATTATTTCATCGACAAACGTTTTCATTGATACATCTATGTATATATATAATTTACATATAATTGTTGTTGTAGTTTGTTATTTTCATTCAGCTAGTGATAATGTGTTATAATCATGTGGTATAAAAAATCAGGTCGTTTGGTACAATCATAAAAAAGTCATTTTATTTTAAAGGGCGTTCGAATACGTTCGTTACCCACTGCATATGGCTAAACACTTTTTAGTGGAACCTTCAATAGCAACAGCAATTTTCATTGTGAATTAACAAGTCACCCTCGATAACGTCATCTAATGGTTTCGCATTTAAGATTGCAATGTAAAAGAAAATCTCTATGCTCTCTTTTGGTACAGCACAATTATTGTAAATCCCATTTTCAGGTAGGTAAAGTGTTAAGTATTAACAATTTCGTTTTATTAACACTAGGTTTACGGAGCTCTAGAAATAACTATTTCACATTATTTTATAAACATAACAAGTATGTGTCTATTTAAATTTCTGGCCCATTTTTCAATAATATATACCCAAAGAAATGAATTTTGACCCGTCATTTTGATGGGTCCCGTAAACCTAGTGTTAATATCAGTAATAATGAGGTAATAAATGAATATATGAAATCAAAATTAAAATAAAATTTTCCGGAAGCGAAAAAATAGGACTTTTGAGGATGATCGCGGCCTAGATCGATCTTTTATCTAGCGTTTTTACTACTAAAAACCCCCATCTTTGTACATATTATCGAGAAATGAGAACGCGCATTCCGGACCCTTGCAATCCTGGAAAAACGGGTAACCCTTCTGTGAAAAGAGCGCGTGTATGGGAGTGGGGATAGCTGTCGCGTCTCGGCACCGCTCGGAGCCGCTCGGCTCCACTCGGCTCGACGCGACGATTCGAGCGACGTGACGCGTGCGCTGAAACGCTCCTCCACATAAATATCGCGGTCGCGCTACGACGGTAGTAACACGGGCCGCGCTATCATCAGCTGCTCCGTTGCCTTTATGACCAGTGCCTTTTAACTCGAGAACGCGACAGAACGTGTGGCGTGCATTCACGACCAGAAATCATAGATTGTCGCATCGTCTAGCGCTCCACAACGCAGCTCCGCTGGATCATCGATAGCATCGGTGAGTGGAGATTTTTTCATACCTATTACACGAATCGATCGTCGATCATTCTACTGTCATTCGCACGCGTGTTTACGTACTCGATGGTTTCTAAATTACTTCCTTATCCTTTGGTCGATGCTTGCCAGCTGATCGCCGCGATTCTTGTTTGAATTTCGCGGGCGAATACGTTGCGCGTACTCGCTTCGATATACGTGATCCGGTGTACTGTATCTAAGGTTATTGGCATGATTCTGTCTGTCTGCACAACTCCGGGGATAGTTACTAGTAATGTAGCAATTCATTAAATGCAAGCCATTGATCTCGCGAGACACTGATATTGTTTTTTTGAGAATCTGGATTCTATGCGCACTGCTTCTGTTTTACGTTTCTGTAATTCGCTTCTAACGTTGATATGCAGTTTATCTTAGGACCTTCCGGCATTTCTTATCGATTGTTCTCATTAGAATCACCATTACGAACGGTTAGAAAATTACTGATATTCCGTTTCCGTAGAATCGGATTGTACGATAGATAGAAAACTATCGTTATCGTACCGGTTATAAATTTAATCGGCGGAACGAATCGGTTTGCACTTCACGAGTAGAGATAGAATTGAAGTGCCTCATAAACACTCGTGTCCTCGGTTGTTAGAAAATTGATTTATTGAGACGGTTGTGCTATCCTGATATGACACTCTACTGAATGAGTTTTTGTTATTACCTGTAATTTATGGAATCCGTTTATCTTTTACACACAATTCGCCTCGAATTGCTCAGTTTTCAACTAAAAGTGTGAGTATTAGGCAGATAGATTTAAGGGCCTGCAATGGCTCAAGTGGATAAGACTACGAACACCGTGGTCCCGAGTTCAAATATCCCGCCGGCACCTCTGAAAATATTTTTCGTTAGAAAAAGGTGTTCATGTGATATCTAAACTGTGTGGTGCCCCAAGGTGGTTATTATATTAGCCCAAAAAATCAGCTCTTTCTTACAAAAGAAACTCCTTTTATAAGTTGATTTAAAAAAAAAACCACGAATCTGTAAATACCTACGGCGCGATGCTATAATTTCCGGACAAAATGAATAACTCTTAAAGCGAGTAACTTTTATTTGAACAATTTGTTGTCAGTTGTCAAATGTTTTAATGAGTATTTTGGTTAATATTTTTATTTCGCGCAAATTCGCGAACAAATAATATGAATATTTTATAAGATAAACATTTATTTCTTTTCTTAAAGAAGTTCAAATTTTCGGATTTGATTCAGAATGTGATTCTATAATCCTCAGTAGCTTTGTTCAGTAGTTATTATAACGAAAAACACGATCGTGATTTTCATTGATACCTGCTGAAGTAGATTTTCGCAAAGCAAGAAGTTAATTCAAATACCCCTGGGAATCGCCTCTTCCAAGGAAGTACAACATTTTTCAGACACCCATTATATTATATTATATTATTTGCTTTACCCAAATCGTATTTGTGGGACTGTCTGAGAAAAAATTCCGGATTTATCTCGACCGTTCTTGCGCGCACTTGCATTTACCCAACTTGCACCGAACAAAGACGAAGACGAGAGGACAGCTTACAGTTAGTAATTTCGCGGATGGAAGGGTAGATTGTTCGAGCGTCACTCGGAGTTCTGTTTCGAGTGAATCAGACGGAAAAGTGGTTGGCTACGAATATATCTGTTGACTTTCAATACGCGGCAGAAGGCAGCTGATACGAATAAAGGATCAAGAAAACAAATCTTGCACTTTGTTCTGTGGAGAGGAGGCTCGGCGGCTCTTGGCATCAGGTCGCTCATTGTATCAGTGACATGAATATTTCATTTCATCGAGCTATAGATAAAGCTGAATCACTTGAACATTGTACGGTTCAATGCGAAACAACTATTTCGTCTTTGTTCGGGCGAACAGAATCGCGTGGATGTTAATTGGAGGATCCTTTTCTTCTTCCGTTACGTTTCTGGCACGACAATTAAAATATCTGATCGGATCGTGACGTCGCATTTCTCAACGATACGACGCACCGCTATCTTCAAATTTATTTATATATACCGCTTTTCTACAATAGAATTTAACTTTACAAATGTGGAAAACTTGATCTTAACCCCTTGCCCTACAATTTATTTTACAGTTTCAATGATTAGAACTTTTTTGTAGATCTCTCATAATTTCCTAATTGCTGTATATTAACAAAACCAACATAGAATTTTAATTCGGTTTAAAGGATACATTATTGACATACATTTTTATCAGAATCTGTTCAGAATCTTCGTCACGAAGCAGACACGATATTGTAAGGCAACGGGTTAAAAGCTTGTCAAAAGTCGAGAAAGTTTTGGTTTTTTTAAATGAAATCTACGCGCGGGAGCGAAGAAACGTATACACATTTGTGCTTTATTATACAGTAAAGCTTTGACCCGAGAAAACGGAAACCTATCCGAAAATAGTAAATATACAAGATGAGTCACGAAGCGCGATCAGCTTAATTGTTAGATTATTCCGTTGCTAGCGGTTCGATCGGAAACTTTTTAGCTAAAATAAAATATTCGTTTTTCGTAGGTCCTACGGTTTCCGTTCTCTTAGTCTTAGATCAAGGCTTTCCTGTGCTTTCTTTCTTCAGGACAGGAAGTGGTTATCGTTTCACTGTACAACGAAGTCGCTTCATCTCGTTTTCACTATTACTGTAGAAAGACTTTTTTTAAAGCAGTTTTGATTGTACACAATCGAATAATAAATGTTCTATCGTGCTATCGGAGCGTGCGTTTCGAACGTGCGTTTGGAGATCAGTCGTATCGTTCGTGGCGTGTTACATTTTAATCGATTTTTATATAAATGGCGAGAGAAGGATCAAGCAAACTCCGACACTGACCTACATCGTGAAAATAGCGCACAGTTGTATGAAATTTTCATTTGCTGAAACGGGCGGCCGCCGATTTCTGTTTCGATCATCATTGGCAGATGCTTTTAGGATCGCGCTGGAGTAAAATCGAACCGTGGGCACGTGCAATTGCGATTATTCTGCGATTAGTTCCAAGAACCGCGTGTATTCGAGAAATATAAGATAATGGATTGATGGTTTTAAGGCCTATCATTCGAGTAGACGTGATATTTTCATGCAATTTCTCAGAACACAGCAATCGTACTGCGAGAAAGCTCGCGCGTCGTAATTAGCGCAGTTTGTTTTTCGAATGAGAAGCTCCGCGATATGCAAAGTGATTCAGCTAACAAGGGAAACCCGGCGACTGATACACGCCGATTTTGACGAAACTTTGCACAAGTGTTCATTAGATTCGCTTCATAATTCAGCTGTATTTCGTTTGTGCCCGTTGTGTACTTTAAGGGAGAAATCAACCCTTCTCTCCTTTTGTCTATAAACTGCAAAACACAAAAGATATCAGAAAATGGTTGGAGCAAAAGTTATGTCGTATCTTGCAATCCACGCAAATGCTTTTCAAAAACATGTTTTCGCAGATTTACTTTTGATACCATTGACACTTTCTTCGTATTTCCAAATGTGTATACACGAGCATACAATATTTCAATGAATTATCTGTCTACTGAAAAAAAGATCTCGGAACATAATCAATGTTTCACTACATGCGTGTATAAAGATAATAATACGGAGATAGAGTAGTTAAGTGTTTATGTAACTTTCATTTCTAACTTCTTGTAGACTTTCGCAGCTCGTGACCATATACTATTCGCGACGAGGATTTAGTGCTTCCATAAAACTGTGTTTAGAGAATTAACGCAAAGAAGCCATTAACATTTTGATGCAGCCGTAGCCAAGTCGTAGTAAATTTTAAACATTTATTCTACGATTCGATAAATAAGAATTTGCTATTTCCGATTGAAAAAATTTGAATTAGAATTCAAGTACGTACTTGTAGAATTTAACTAAATTAGGTACCCAATAAACTTATAACGAATGTAGACCACGGATTTTTATGTAAAATGAAAGTTGTCTGCATCAATTGCAAGACCCAGAAGATAGATAGATATTTCTTTCCTTCTTCAATCATTACTAGACTGCGGATTTTATGCATTTATAACAAAAATTAGTACGTACAATTTCAAGCAGTGGACATATTTAGAAGATTTAAGAACTTCAACGTATTAGTTTCAGTTCAATTGAATAATTGTAATCTCGTAATCGTACAATTGGAATCTCTGTATCTTGGAATCTACATAGACATTTTTTATTTTGCGTAAAGATCCGCAGTCTAATCATTACAATAAGCGGAAGTAATGGAGTAAAATTTCAAGATTTTTTTTAACGCTTTCACAGTGTTGCATTTCATTTGGGAATTTTTGTCGTGGATGCATACAATCCCTAGTTACAAGTTACGAGTTCGGTGAACTTGTAGAAAAGCGTTTTACTCTCAAATTTAAATGACCTTGAAACTTGTTGTCAAGGTCACCATTCTGAACGACATTTCCCTTTAATTACAACAAAATAATTGCAAACAAAAACTTAAGGGAAATGGTGTTGCAGAATGGTGACCTTGACAACATATTTCAAGGTGATTGGGATCGGAGAGGAGGCAGCAGATCGGCAAATGTGTGTAAAGTAAAGCCGACCGACAAGAACATTAAAGAGAAATGATGTTCAGAATGATGACCTTGACAACATATCTAAACCTCAATGAAATCTGAGGGGAGGGGGCCCTTTCCTACAAGTTCACCTAGACGAGTGTAATCGCAATGATAACGCGATTGGATCAGAATCCCCTTAATCTCTTAATAAACATTAGAATAAAAAGAATACAGTCGATGTTTTGCCAGATATTGAATTACACGGTGTATATATCTGATACCTGTGATACCTATTTGTCCACCGTAATGCAGTCCGTGACATTGATAATGGCAGTGCAGCTTCCGTAAACACTCGACAGTCTCTACGTTAACCGGTTTCTACGCTTCGTTAGCAAACTCCATTCTATTCCGGATCATTAACTGCGATTCAATCCGATTCTGTACTATACAAACACTATACGCTGCTGGTCTCTCTTTGAATTTTAACGCACGTGTACAGTGGAGCGGCTCTTATTTTCGACTTTTCAATTCTTTTTATCTTTTAGAACAGTTCTATTAATAGAAAAATAAACTCTGTTACATTTAAACATCATCATAATTACTAGACTCCGGATTTTATGCGTTTATAACAAAAATGAGCGAGTGCAATTTAAAACAGTGAAAATGTTAAAAGACCAAGTGTATTAATATATTCTTTTCACCACATTAAAATTATTAATGAAGAATATAAATTTATATTTTTAGTTCCTGCGTCTTGCAATCGATGCACAAACATTCCGCATAAATATCTGGAGTCTAATAATTACAATACTTAAATGCTTCTGAAATCGACTTTTTCGATAATGATTCGAAACACACTGCGCGGGTCGTTAAAACGTTTTTAAGTGATCAGAATATTAATGTAGTGAAATGGCCGGCGCAATCACCGGACTTAAATCCGGTAGAAATGTTATGGATTGATGTAGACAAACATGTAAGAAACAAAAATCCGAGAAACAATTGACGATTTGTACGCCATAATAAAAGAAGCCTGGAAATCAATACCTATTAGCCAGTTCTTAGAAATAAAGGCTTATGTACCAAATATGAAAATTTCATAACTGTAACTATCAAACAGCTGTAAAAAAACAAATATTTTACTATGTACTGGAAGGAAGTACGTGACCGTGGATAACTAGACCTCCGAACAAAAAAATGTGAATAACTCATTAGCCATTAGTCATTCATACGACATTAGCGAATAATATTTTGTGTTTTAGTTACATATATACTTTATACTTATAAGATGAAATAAAGTTTCATTTTGTCAAGTGTACTCAAGTATACGTCCGCCACTGTAGTTTCGAAATTGAAGAAAGAAAACCGCAATTATTCTGGGCACCAATCTAATATGTAGATATTGTTGAGAAAGAAAAAGAGGATCGAGATGCGGGAGTGTGTTTGGCCACAAAAAGTCACTTTCCAGACCACTCACTGTGCGATGGAGCGGCCGAGCAAGCGACTCCTTTTTTTCTGGCCGACATACTGAACTCCGTAGCAAATCGCCGATGGGTCATCGGGTCTCGGGAATCGCGTGGATATGTTTTCGCGAGTCTCCATGGCGATAGAATATGTCCGTGTATACACACGAATCGATCCAGCGTTATTTCGTATTAACGAGAGTGGAAGTAAGAGCGCTGATAGGGTACCGTCGCGGCAACACGTGTAATCATCGTCCGGATGACGCGAGCCCGTTCCGAAACTACCGATGAATGTGTGTCGCGAGGCTCTCGATGGTTTCGAACACGCGATCCTGTTTAGACGGCAACAAACCTGATTCTGATCCCTACATACGATCGACGATCAACGAGTTTCACTGTTCAACGATCGAACGATCATATTTAACTCCCATGGAGCGCGCGATCTATCAGCGCGCTGGGATTTCTGGTAAGCGTTTACCATCGCTCCATAAGTAGGCTAAACCCGGGTTGATACCGTGACAGTCGCTCTGTATTAATATCTTTGGATTCGTCTATAACCCGCAGTTGCCAAGCCCAATTTGTAGAAAGAGAAACGGGCGGACACAGTGTTGATGTTGTAACGGATACGTGGGTTTCCTTGAATTTGTTTTGGTGCTGCGAGAGGATATTTATGCCCGTGGATTTTTGTGGAAATCTTTCGTAAACGTTGTACGTGGTCCGAAGATAAATCGAGTTATTGTGAAGTGACGCATTGTCCAAGTTAACAGAATCCGATGCCCCATACGTGTGTCACGATGATTTGGAATAAAAGTGTTTGAAGACAACAAGCCCAGCACGTAAAATTAGCTTTGACTGTTTTGAAATATACTAAGGTGTTCTTGAAGATACATTGTTCATTTTGAAATGACAAATGTTTGTTTTGTTTGGAGCCGACCCCATTGTAAAATCGACGAAGCGCGATTTTAAAGTGCGTTTTTTTCAATCCTTCCAAAATATAGAACATGATTCTATACATATTTCCCTTTTTCGAAAATCTGTCTTGAACGTGATCTAGTAGATCAGTGCTTCTGGTTGCTGAAAATAATTCAAGTCGTTTCGATGGATTTTCAGAAAGTTATTCTAATGTAAAAGTCGTTCGGACACTTTCGTGGGCCACTGTACGTTAATGATACAAATGGGTAAAAAGGAAAAGGACACGCAAGTGGTTCCCGAAATGATGCGAAGTGACTTTTTCCTTTGCGACAATCTTCTGGGTATATTTGTTAAGGGGTTATTAATGAAAAACGCGGACCAATGCCAACGCCGCAGTCGGCGGGACCTCGCAAAGGAAAAGAGTTACTTGAAACCACCCCATTCAATGTTTCCCGACAGTTTTGGGCCACCTTGTATTTTCCATCAATGGCCCCAATCTCATTTTACACGATAATTGACTTCGCGCGAAAATAGTTTAGGTCGAGAGGGTAAATTTGTTAAGAGAAACGCTAATCCGTACGAACGTCTGTTTCTATTTGTGAGAAACGACCCGATACGTTCGGATTGAAACGACGCGATCGATCGTTTTGCGGGAAAATGTAGAACACTCCCGTTTAAACGTCTTCGAAAATAGAAACATCGCGTAGGGGTAGACTGTCGCGAACACAAACGCCACGCTGTGTCGTTGGTACATATGTATTAGTATCTGATCGCCAAAACGTAACACGCCGGCTCGACGACACTTAGCGCTCAATTTGCGCTGACCTCATAGAGTACAGAGCATTTCGCCGTCGTAGATGTTTGTGTACATCGTTGTCGCGTGTCTGTTAATTCGCCGATGAACCGATCGACCGTGCCGCTCCGTTTAACGTGGAAATATACATTCGGGACGGAAAGTTTGACGACTCACGCGTCATGAGTCACGGAGGCTGGCGAAGACGTAGGAATCACAGACGATTCTGGAACGCGGAAAATCAACTTGTCCTTAAAGCCTCGCTGCTTCCGAGGCTACGAAATTGTTATCAATGGACAAACACTGTTTGCCATTCCGACGACGCCTCGGCGTGAATAAATTTGTACGCGGGGTAAACAATGCCGAGGAACACGTGAGGTGACGAGCTTCTGTAGTCATCTACGCCACATGTTCACGTGAGAGTGAAACTCGTCGTTACACATATACTTGGTACGGTTGCCTTCCGATAATACGGCATCCAATGATTCCGCGTACTTCTCCTTCCCTGTCCCGGTCGGCAGTGTCGGCACACGTGCAGCCTCGACTGTAACTTGTGGAACTATAGCATCACCAAAATTCTCGAGAGTTTCAAACACTTATACAGAATGATCGGTAACTGGTGGTACAGCCGCAAATTCAGTGGTTCTACGTTCAAAAGTAAGTTGAAAATGTAAGATAACATTTTTTTTCGTACGAGACTTTGCGAGAAAATTGAAGAGGAATCGTCTGACGCGTGTCTGTTCGTGACAATCGTGACCCACCGGTTCTACTTGGCGGATTTCCAAAGCCGATTTTCTCAAAAAAGGAAACTCTTATATGAAAAAATTTTATCTTACATTTTCAACTTTTTCTATGTTGAAATAAAGAAATATGGAAATAATGTACTATATGAAGTACATTATTTTTTATCTTGAAATGACAGTATTGAACAAACAGACAGACAGACAAGAAAGCAAACTAATAAAAACGTGGCAAAATAGATTATTTCAAATAATTATTTTTCATTTTCAATTAATAGAAGTTATTCAAGTGGCTTGTCTTAGGTGACTCACCCTGTCGATAATTGTTATTCTTGATACACATGTGTACTCTCTATGAATGTACAAATACACGATGTATCTTTGCTATAAAAATTAATACCGCTTGTACCCGGAACTGCGGTTTACTCTAACAGTCTAGTGCACTTTGGACTCGGAACTATTTTGGCTATTGTGTATCTTTATACATACTGACAGCGCGTCGTTTCCGAGCACAAAGCGCCGCGCCGATTGTATTCGACTCACCTGGCAACTGCATTTAGCATTCCTTGACACCCACTACTGCTATTTACAAAGTACTTCTCTATTATCGTTTTTATAGCGATCATTATTTGAAATAACTACACCTGGTTCTTTGTTTACACGGCGCGTGTTCATACAGGTTGATGCAGTTAGGTGTAATGAAAGCTGTTTGGTTTCGAAAGTAGCACACACTATAATAACTAATCTTTTTCTATTTCAATCGAGACATAAAGGTCAACTTGAATTACTTTATCGTGAAGAGTAAATTTTAATCTTGTGGTTGAAGAAAGAAGTGAACTCTGGATAAGAAAACTATACGATGAAAAATTAATATTTACCGAGATGTTCTCCATAAATAATTTTTAATGCACCTAATGCTGAAAATCTTCTCCATTGCAATCGATATTGGGTTGGAACAAATGTTCGTAGCGTTTTTAAATTATGTTTTAAGTTATTATAGGAACAGCGCAGTTAATCTCTTCATGATCAACTTCTAAAGCTTTGCCGCACTAATGAAACACGTGCCAAAGATCCGTGTATGATCGAACGATTAGATAAGCGATCGACAGTATATAGAGTATAAATTTAGAAAACAATTTATTCAACGTGCAAATATTGACATCGAAATGAATTCAATTACCCAACCGACTTTTATAACTCGTTTTTAGTCATGACAAATTGCCTGATGATAATTCATAGTTGTGAAATGTAAAATGTCATAAATTTGAAATGTTACTAAGAATAACATTGCATTATTTTCATTTTAATAAAGAAATAACGTATAAAGAGAAAAAAAAACATACTTCTTATGTCGACAACCGGCAGTTCGTCCGTCTAATAATTAGTACCATTAATTGCTTTCATGGCTTCCCTTCAATTTGATACGAAGGGCACTTCACTCAGCGTGAGATCATTCAGTGAAACGTACTTTTCCGAAACCCAACGGAAAGTTACTTCTGTGACCAAAAGCAAACTTGGAACGAATTATTATTTCAATAATGATTTTAGTCAAATTTCGATCGTTGTTATTCACGTTTGCGAAACTATCGATTTCACGCAATTGCGGTTTCGACTTTATCTTCTTCCCAAATTCAATATTTGCATTCGAAAAAATCGACTTTTAATAATTATTGCTCGTTTTGATGTTATTTTTACTTTCACTGAATACAGTAGACTCCCTTACGACGCGATCAAAAAATTAATTTACAGAGATTATGTATGTACAGGGTGTTCCATTTATCATGAGACAGTCAATTACATATTACGGAAACCAGCAGGAATATGAAAAAATGTTTTATATAAAATATTCTTCATATGAAGGGGTACATTTAATGGCGCTATGCACATTTTTCCATAATGGCCCTTCAAGGGTCAGATGAAGGGCAACTTCATTTTTTCAAATGGAAACCCATATTTTGTATTTAATACTCTTAAAACTCGCAGTAATCTGCATCTTCCGTGATAGTTCTTGATGGTGATATACGGGAATCTAGTGTATAAACAATCGAATGGTTTTATCAATGAAAAGTAATTGAAAATTCATCCGAGATGATCGTCAAGTTCGTGGAAACTCGCTAAATGGTTATCTTCAAGTTCACCGTGAGATATTCTACAGCTGTAAATTTTAGAACCAAGGTTGCATGGTAGGAAGACACTGGTGTACGTTGTCATAACACGTTACAAAATCCTGGCATTGCTGCGCTTGGTTTCCTATTTATGTATTGCATAATGATAGAAGTTTGAATATACAGTGTGTATCACATGCCACATGAATATACATACCTTATTTATATTTACAAAAAGGATCTTTCGAATTTGCATTATAGATTCGGATGAAAAAGTCAAATTTTAAAGTACACTATGTTCACCACATATTGGTCCATCAAATTACCATTTATTCAGTTCTTAGACTAGACATAGAACTTCAGTTCGAGGACATTACATACTGGCTTGATGTTTGAATAACTTTACACTTGACACGAACCGAATTTCTTTCATCGTGAAATCACGCTTAACACGTGAGAAGTGGGAGAGAAAGTTCTAGCTAACGATGAAAAATATTTTGAATGGAAAATGTTCTCTATTTTCCTGTTCAAACAATGGACTTTTATGCATTAAACGAACGGCTTATTCAAGTACCTGCCTAGGATTTATTATTCTGCTGGCAATTTTCCCCAGAATGTTGGCCCGAACATTATATCTGAAATCAGTCATGTACGGGTGACAGGGGTTGATATCGTAGAGAGATAGATTCGAAACAGGTTAAGCTGTGCAACGAAGGTCGCGCACAGTAAGAACCATTTCTATCGACAAGATTGGGTCAGTGGAACACTTTAGCATAATATCTGGTGTGCTAATAATTTATAAGCTCACGTGTTGCATGCAACGAAACACGAATTCGATCTGTCACCACTTCCGTCTACAAAATTCCGCTATTCTCAGCTTCTTAGATTGCTACGTTGAGTCATCGACTGTTTGCGTCATTCGAAACCGAAATAAATAATTATCAGTTTCGCAGAAATTCGTAAATAAATTGTGTGCAATCGTTTTCCTTATAGATTTTGTTATAACGTTAAATTGTCATATTTTATTAGTTTGGATCTGATTTAGACATGGCTTCAGCCAGAACTCCCGTTTGTTTTAAGTATTTTATTTAGAAATGCACTTCAGAAGTCCTTGTTTGATACTAAATTTATATAAACAATTTTTTTACTACCAATTGAAAAATTATTTACAGGTTGTCCCGAAACTGCGATACGATATCTTATTTGCCATTACGATATATCGATTTTCATAAACACAATAAATTATCCAATGTTTTGTGTAAACGAATTGTAATTGGAAGAGTAAAAAATCTATTTCTTCTCGCTAGTTTATTTAGTTGCAGCTTATGAACGTTACTGAAGGATGAATGAATGTATTTAGCTTTTATATAATACAGTTGATGTAAGCAATTTCTATTCTGCATAAAGATCCGCAGTCTAGTGGTTACGATTCAGTAAATATTTATGTGAATTTTATGGCTTGAAAGAAAATCGTGGAAAAGAATATATTTGATAACACATAAAAATATTTCACCTGTTCTTATATGTATGTACCATTCTTAATCTACTGAAGCTATGGACTATGGATACATCATATTACTTTCTATCTTATCTGAGATTATCGATTCCTGATGACAAGTGTGTAAATTTGCATAGATGTACACGGTCTAATTGGTAGTACAGAATGTTGACGAACCGTCTAATTGTACACAGAGTCACTTATGATCCCGTTAGATTAGCGATATCTGTAATAAAAGATGGTATTTATCATCAACAAACCATCATGCTACTTATCACCGTGCCTTTATCTTTGAAAGCGTGTTTGCCCGAGACAAATAAAAACAGATAATTGTTATCGACTGATGAAAATACGGATAAGCAAGTATTATTTCAATGCAACATTTCGACAAGCCGCTGGCATATATGTCCAGGAAAGATAAAGAGCATCATTTCACGGGATAAACAAACTGAAAGAAAATGGGAAAGAAGCAACCACGCGTGTCACTGGCATGCAGCTAGTAATCGGAGTCAAGGCCGATATACGTTTGTAAGCGACGATAAGTATAGATATCTGAAAGGAGCGGACGAGTCATTTCGTTTAGACTTCACCGTCCACGTAAACGAAACGTAATTGGTAAATGACACCAACTGATTATGCTCGGTCGACGATTTGTAGGTTTCGAAATTGGGCAAAGAATCTGTTTTTTTTCGAAAAACGAATGATCAATTCGTGTATGTACATACAATTGATCAGTGGCTGACTACTATCATCGATAGACTCCGGACATTATCATGTGATTACAAGGGAAGGACCCCAAGTGTCCGACTTCGATTTTGATAATTTTTCGTGAGATGATGGTACATGGATCCCTAATTATGTATGTAAAATATTAGGTGTAGTTACTCAATAGTTTTAAAGATATAAACAATTAACGTTTCATACCTATGAATCACGCAACCTGCTTACACGGCTAATGGAACTTCGAAAACTACAGCTGAATGAAACTTTAATTGTTTATATCTTTAAAACTAGTGAGTAACTACACCTAATATTTTGCATATATAATTAGGGATCCATATACCATCATCTCACAAAAAATTATCAAAATCGAAGTCGGACACTTGGGGTCCTTCCCTTGTTAGATTTCTCGTTTCGTAGAGTTAATTTACAGTCGTATCTATTCGCATTTACGTAAAATGTAAATCATTCACATTTATGTGAATCTTTGGATTCACACCCTAGTTTCCACGAGAGGCACGAACACCTTAATTAGTTATGGGAGAATATGCGTAGACACGTATGCACCATCAATGTATTGCCCCATTCAGAACGGCAGCTTCAGGTGTACCAAACCAGCACAATGGGTCGTGAATGTCACGGATCCTTTGACGGTATCGGTATCATGAGAGGTTGTGAAAGTCGAGCTGATGGAAAAATCTATAGGGTGAGCCGACGAAAACGAGCCAACCGAAGAATTTTAATTTGGAATAAAAATATCTATTCCAGCTACGATATGTAAACACTAAGATATACATATTCACAGTTGTTTTGGTCGGCAAAATATATATGTATCATAGAAATAATATTCAAGAAAATATTGATTTCAATTAAGTATTTCAGATTCATATTGTAAAATATATATTTTAAATACTTATTTATTATATGTATATTTGTAAAATCAAAATTAAGTACCTCAACTGGCATTTAATTTAGTACAGAAATAAATTACTATTTCAAATGGAACATATGTATATTTTACGGTAAATGTAATAAATTGGTGATTATGTATAATAACCGGTTATTATGTAAATAGTATTGCATAATAATAGTATTTGCAAATATTTGTATGTCTCAGTAGAAATATTTTTTCCCAGTGTTTTTACCTTTAACACTAAACCTACCGATCACCAAAGTGACTGATGTGCATAGTATTATAAAAATAACAAGATTAAATTTATATTTATATTTTGTGCGATTTTTACTATAATATGCTGGAGTCAAAAAATATATTCAATAAATTCCCATGAAAACACCTTTACAATTTCAATAATTGTCAAATAAAAAATCTAAAATGGGTCATTTGACCCCTCGTGGTAGGTTTAGAATCATTCGACTCTTTCAATAGTAGTGTCACATTATACAGGGTTTCCCTATTTCTGTGACAGTGTGGGATAGTCTGTTTCATACGATTCACCATGTATAAGAGATACGTGTTCCGTGAAGCCTGAAGACCAGTCACGAACGGCAGTTTTGGCTAGGGGAAAGCAAACCGGCTGAAAATTTGGACGAAATATTATGGTAGTTGTGCTCCTAAAGGAACTCGATGGAAGGGATACATACCTGTATAAATAGCATCCCCGCCGCTCGATATTATGGTGGACCAGTAGTTCTCTGATCCTCCGTGTGATCCTTGCCGACCTTGCCAACGCTCTCATTCGAAGATACAAAATAACGTTCGGTGTCGTGATAAATCGTTTACCGGGTTCTAAATCCATTGAAGTGATTTATTCAGTCTAAATCTATTTCTACTAGAATAATTCTGTTAATTGTCCCATTACACTGCGAATTGTTTCTTCGAGAATTCGGCAGTCTCGTTGAAGAGTGAATCCAACGGACGTTGAGCGTCGTGCAGAAAATAGTTGGCGATCGCGATATTATTAGCCAAGTGATCGATATTATTCGAAATGGGTTCTTCGAGTATTTTGATGAAGCTCTGCGGGCCATTGATCCTGAAACATGTCGGCGTCAGCCGTGCTCCAAAAATGGTGACCGTCGCCAGGTGTTTTAGGTTAGTCGATTTATATCGTTCATTTGCGGAGTGGATTTACATGCGTTATGATTACATCACAGTGAATCACCACGGGAAATCCCTCGTTTGAAATACAATGGTGGAAAATAGTATACATAAATATACCTACATATACCTTGTCCAACGAGACGAGGCAGTATAGCAACAGCGCGCGTCCTTTGCTGCCTACCTGTGTGGACGGTAACGTGTCAACTTCGTCACACTCGAACAGCTAGCTATGTTTATGTTTACGTTTTATGTTTACTGTCTCGTCCCGTTGGACAAACTATAGTTTCTGTATTTCACATTTTTTAAAGAAACAAATTGCATTAATTTTATACATCCTGTCTTTTCTATATTATTTCAGGAATGAAAAAACAAAGAAAAATATAAACAAGTACGATCTACTAAAAAATTATAAGACTTATTACTCCATTATAAAATTATATGTACATCTTTTTCCTTGCATATTCTGTAGTGGACATTAAAACATATTCGGAGATATTTTTCACATGACCTTGAAGTGACAGTCTTCTAAAATTTAAATTAGATATGAAATTCATTTCCATTGATAATAATCGACCTTAGCAGCGACGAACGAGAACCTGTGGATATGTGAGCAAATACAACGTTCGTACTCTGCAAGAGTGTCTATACTTAAATTTTCTCTTAGCCCGTTATTTATAATTCTTCTAACCCGTCAAAAAATCTCAACTTATTTCGTTCAATTTTTCGCTACGGGTTGTACTATTGAAAATGTTTGGAGTGATTTAGCCAGAAGTGCAATACAAAATGTTATAAACGTGAAACAAAACAAAAAATTAAATGAGTATTAAAAGAATAAAAAATTTTGGAGTGTACGAATGATTTGAGCAAATGAAATGTGAAATGAAAAATTATTTAACTCGATTGAAGTTCGAATGATGACATGATTTTTAAAATATGAAATTTTTAAGATATCGAAGAATCCTTTGAGATTCGTTCATTGGTAAAATATGAAATTTTACTCGAAAACGTGTTCGTTTTCCCGTGGAATCACCCAAATAGAAGAACACAATCATGATTCATCTTTTCTCGCAAATTTTCCGCTCCGATCGTCCACGTGATCACAACGAAGCATGAATGAAAACGATCCGAGCGTAGCTGTCCCGCGGTAAACAACTGCGAGTTTGATCTCTGGTCAAATAAATCGGATGAGAGGGAAATAACGAGTAAATTGGTGTTGTGCGGATAGAGAAAATGTCTAAAAATATTCGGGGATGACCTCTGTAAGTATTCGCACGAGCGCGTTAGAGTTACGGGATATCGGCTAAAGGCCTTATAGTAAGAGTTGAAGTAGAAGAGAACATTGTTCGAGCGTGCGGTGCCCGTGGGCGACTGGCAGAACGGCATGCACGGTTGGGAGTTGGAGTGCACGCGCGAACCGCGTGCGTGCCGCGTGATGCTACATGCGAACTGCGTGATGTGATACGTGGGCGCACCTCTTTCTGCCATGCCACACCGAGAATAAATCGGGGGAATCTTTTAATGCTCGCGCGCGCGGTCGCTGCATCAAATACCGTCTCAAACCACGCGGTATACAGTAGACAGTAGACAGTAGACAGTAGACGCGCTGTCATCCCATTATCGATAAGTTATTAATACACATGCGGATGTATATGCAATTTATGCACGGAAAATATGCAAAATACTATATTGGTCATGTACTAAGATAAAAGAGTGGAAGAAATAGTAGATTGGCTTTTAGGAGTATCGAGAGAAAAAGGAAAGAAATAACCAAAAGGAGAAAGGGAGAGGCAATATTAGATGTACGGCATTAGGATCACACACACTTTAAATCAGAATACCTTTTTTATGAATGGACCAAACGACCTCAACTTCTCTGTAAGGCTAGAAGAATTAGTTTAGTAAATGACGTTTGAAAAATATGTTGGAAAAATGCATTTGGTAGGAATTATGAAAAATTGATTTTTACAACTATTTTAGCTGGGCCAATAACGAAAATTTAAAAGGTGTGTTTGGTCAACTCGTATAAATTATATTGGTTCTGAAAATTTCATTGAAATCGGTTAATTAGTTTACGAGTTATAAACGATCAAAAGTGAACAAGACCTTTTTATTATTTTTTAGACGTCATTTACTAAACTAATCCTTCTAGCCCTACAGAGAAATTGAGGTCGTTTGGTCCATTCATAAAGAAGTTATTCTGATTTAAAGTGTGTGTGATCAGTCATGCTCCTAACTGTAGACAATAAGGCATAGGGTATGACAAGTCCAATTTCTTGGCCGTAAGGCCGAAATAAATAAATACTACATACTACTATTAGTCATGTACTACACACAGTCTTCCAAGTAAGCACAAAAATAGTAGTCATTCTTCTACCAAATTCTCATTCAAAATCTCTAATCCAAAAAATCACAATAAAATCGACATGTTACACCTAGAAAGAGTCCTTTATAAGTCGTAAACTTGCGTCTTCTTACAATGGCGAAATTGTTGCTCGTTCGGTTGTATTTTCGGTTGATGACTGACATTTTTCCCACTTGTTCATGGATAAGTGGCTTATATTTATAGCAAGTTACCCAATTAACAATTGCCATTGTTTATGCCTGAAAAATTTCCGGATTTATCTCGGCTACCCTGTACTTATGAAGGTTTTATTAATTGCTTACAGCGTCACGATGTCACGTACCATGCTGAAGGAGTCGCCGAACGCGGCGTTAGACAAAAACTTGCTCAACAAGTATTTAGACCTGCCTCAACCGGTCGATCAAATTCAAGCTACGTATATTTGGATCGATGGTACCGGTGAAGGATTGAGGAACAAGACCAGGACTGTAGAATTTATACCGCAACGCCCATCAGGTTGGTAAAATAGAATATCATTATTTGGTTAGATACAAGTTAATCAAGTGAAACCCCGACAACTTGACCACTCCCAGTACCTAACTAATTGTAAGTGTCGCCAGGTGAGGGGAGGGAGCACGAATTTAGGGGTGACACAGACGCAACGCGTCACGTGACCGGGCCACGGCGGAAGCGTGGGGTATAGCGTAGAAGGGAAAGGTAGCATGGGGACACAAGAGAAATAACAATTTTAACGTATAATTGTTACAGAAAAATTGTAATTTTACGAATAGACCACGAACTTTTTGCGTTTATAGTAAAAATTAATAGGGCAAACGTACCTATTACTGCGGGTGTACGTTTTACTGCGGTATTGTTTCCCAACGAGGTTTCTAAGAAAGAAGGATTTAAATATTACTCCTCTAGAGATCGAGCCTCTTTGAATTTGAATTGCCGAGGTGAAATAACATACAACAAGTCGTATTTCGACGTACAGAGGAATTTATAGTGAAACGAAAGGGGATATAGAAAATTGTAGTCTTATAGAGATATGTACCAAGGTTCGATTGCGTAACGTTTCATACAGGGTGTCTCGCTTACGTGTCGCACTTAGTATGACTCCCAGAATACCTTCCTTAATTTTCACAAAGTAAACAATTTTTTGTGCGTAATGTGAATGGTATGAAAAGTCATTGAAAATTTCATGACTAATCTGAATTTGCGCTGCGGCAGGAAGATAATCTGGGAGACACACTCAAGTGAGACACACTGTATACGTACATATCTAATCCTCTCGCTCACCAATTCCACAATCCACACATATTATGATACTCACCGGTATTTGTTTTTATCTCCTCTTTAACCGCTTAATAATTCCTTCGTTTTTCCTGCACATACATATAATTATACCCGCAGTAAATACTTACGTAAGCCACGGCACTTTTCCTCACCCTTCTCTTAATATTTATTTTGTCTTTTCGCATACATCTACTTTTTGCTTTCGCTGTTAGACTGACAGACTCCGATTATTTTTCCTGTGTTTCTACGAGTACGACGATTATGTATGATGTTCAAAACTGGCCCTGAAAAGTACAAGCGAAATAAAGCGATTTTAAAAGAATTATGCATATAGAGGCAAGCATGTTTTTAAGTGTTTTGTTTAATGTTTTTAATGTTGCATGTTTTAATGTCATATGATTTAGTATAATTTCGATGAAATTTTACTATCTCGCTACCTATTACATTCGATCATTGCATTTTTGAAGTACGCGTTCAAGGTCCCCTTAACGGATGATACTTTAAAATATAGAATTTTTTGCAAATAGAATCTTTATGCAAATAGAAATTGCTTTCTTCTTTTAATTGTCTTATTAAGGTGAAATTAATGCAGTGGTACCCCTAGAACTTCTTAATTCGTCCACTGCTTTAAAATTGTACCTGTTCATTTTCGTCATAAATGCATAAAATCCGCAGTCTAATTATTACATACTAAAATGGCATGCAACCACCACTCGTGAATTGATGAAATGTTTGCGACGAGAAAACGGCACCGAACACGACAATATTTCGATTACTGTACGATATAATTCAACCGTAATGAGTTGACCCTAAAGAGGACTGCTCCGGTTACCCGGTGCAGGAACTTAACCCAGTTAATAAGGTGCTTATTCAATACTAGTCTTGTATCGTGCTCCCGTACCGTAAATAACCGTGCTCGCGAGAGCTTCTACTTCACTAATTTCCTCGGAACAGAAGCTAAGAGACCATGACTCGGCTCGCTCTCTTATCCCCCTTGCCGTGCATGCGATCTATTTGACTCAATTCATCTCACAGCAGCTCTACGATTGTAGTATCGTCTCTAAAAGTTAGTCCACAGGTCTCCTCGATAAACGCATCAAGTAGGTATCACATGTACCATTCTCAGCTCAATAACGGATCGAGAAATTTCGTGACAATTTAATAGAACTCTTGAACCATAACAGATATCGGGATGTTTGCGCTATAATTAATTAAAAAATGATTCGCAATAAATATGTTTTTTCCCGTCCGAAACACTTTTTTATTATGGTATCATGTCTAACTTAAAAAGTAGTTAAAAGTGTCCGGGTTTCAGACGGAAAAGTCTGGGATTTTTATGCCGTTCGTCGAACTCTAATTGTTAGTGCTCTTCGAGCCATTTATCTTTCTCCTTTGGCAATTTTTCGTAAATCATTTAACACTAAACTCACCGACCATCAAAAGTGATTAACGTGTATGGTGTATAGTATACTGGAGTCAAAAAATATATTCAATAAACTCCCATGAAAACGCCTTTACAATTTCAATAAATTGTCAAATAAAAAATCTAAAATGGGTCATTTGACCCCTCGTGGTAGGTTTAATGGCCTGAACCGATTGCGTGGATTGCTCTGTATAGTTGCGGAAACAACGGGCAACTACCTCGACTAACGGCGCCACTGAGAACGTATTATTTAGTCAGTCACGTGTCGTATTACAACGTGATCGAGGAATAAAATAGTGGAGCCTGCTTTCCGATTTCTTGCATTTTCCCTTCTTATGTCTACGTTTTTATCCTTTCCGCGAGCGAACCTTGACTCACGAATACAATTCGAGCGATTACCAAGTATATGTATGTAAGTAGCATCATGAATACGAATTCGATTTAAAGCTACGAATCTACCAAAGCAACGAAGTTTCTAGAGGATGCTGCACTTTTCCTGTCAACTTGTTGTTTCTATAGATGTAATTGTCCATCAATCAATTATTTATTGCGTTTCGACAATACAGTCAGAGTTATCAGATTAAGACTTGTGTCCCCACTCTACCTTCCCCTTCTACAACGCTATTCCCCACGCTTCCGCCGTGGCCTGGTCAC
Source organism: Lasioglossum calceatum (assembly GCA_963966675.1). Lineage (NCBI taxonomy): Eukaryota > Metazoa > Arthropoda > Insecta > Hymenoptera > Halictidae > Lasioglossum > Lasioglossum calceatum. Next base: position 909,371 of record OZ016544.1, read on the forward strand.
GTGACGAGGGCTACTTCGATGCAAATTGTCTTTGTAAATCGACGCAAGTTTCTTATTCTCGACAGCAATAAACAAGTGGTTGCGGTAAAAATCGGTGAATACATGGCTTAAAATTGACCGTGCTAACACGTTCACGTAATTTATCGCGCTCGGCTTGCTTGCGTGCGTTCGTCATTGTCAGGATTATCGTCGTTGGTCTGTATTCATGAAATTCTGCGTGCGACCGCGCAGCCATTAACATTTGCGAAACGTCGATTGCATGGAAATGTCTCCGGACATGTCGTCGATTAAGAGTATCTACAATCCGGACGAGATTCGCAGGTTGCTATCGCGGATGGATTCAAGGTTTTCCGTCCTATTTTTGCAACACCCTGTAGAACTACAGAAGCATCAATCCCCCGCGAACGGGGAAACGTTCATCACACTAAAGGCGAGATTTTCTAAGCGCAAACTTGGCGTCCAGACGCACAGCAGGAAAAGTTAAAAGGAATGGATCGCAAAACTCTGCATCCAGATGCACCTAGGATAGCCCACCGGGAAGACTCGTTTTTCCAGGATTGCAAGGGTGCGAAATCGCTCGATAGTACAAAGATGGGGTTTTTCAGTAGTCAAAAACGTTAGATAAAAGGTCGATCTAGGCCACGATCGCCCTCGAAAGTCCTGTTTTTACGTTTACGCAAAGCGTAATTTCAATTTACACTATTCCGAAGCATACAGCTGCGCATGTAGCTATTTTTATAAAGCTGCGACAGCTACATGCTGCTGAATATGTAAATTACGCCTCGTAAACGTAAAAATAGGACTTTCCAGGGCGATCGCGGCCTGGATTGATCTTTTATCTAGCGCTTTCGATTATTGAAAATCCCCATCTTTGCATTATCGAGAACGCGCATCCCGCACCCTTGGAATCCTGGAAAACGAGTCGTCTACCTCCTTAACGCTAAACCTACCATTACTGGTCAAATGGCCGTTTCCATATTTTGTATTTTACAATTATTGAATTTATAAAAATGGTTCCATTGGGAATGATTATACACGATTCTATATTTAAGCACACATTGTTGCCATTTTTAGGGCTTGGTGGGTTGAGTGTTAAAGCCGGTGAATTCGGTGTATCAGCGGGACACACGATATTATAATAACTCGCTCGACGATCTCTCACGAGTTAATCCGTTGTTTTCAGAATTGCCAATTTGGACGTACGATGGAAGCTCGACGTACCAGGCAGACGGGGTGAACAGCGACATTTACTTGTGCCCGGTGGCGATCTACAACGACCCATTCCGTCGGGGGAACAACAAGCTGGTGCTGTGCGACACCTACCACAGCGATAAGACCCCGACAGCCTCGAACAAGCGGTTCAAGTGCAATGAGGCGATGGAGGCGGTGAAGAACGAGGATCCGTGGTTCGGTATCGAGCAAGAGCACACTTTCCTGGACGTCGATGGTAGGCCGCTCGGTTGGCCGAAGCACGGGTTCCCGGGTCCCCAGGGACCTTACTACTGCGGCGTGGGAGCCGACAAGGTGATCGGCCGCGAGATCGTCGAGGCCCATTATCGGGCTTGCCTTTACGCGGGCGTCAAGATCGCTGGGACTAACGCTGAGGTGATGCCGTCCCAATGGGAGTTCCAGGTCGGCCCTTGCAGCGGCATAGCCGCTGGTGACGATCTCTGGGTCGCCAGGTTTATCTTGCACCAGGTGGCCGAGGAGTACGGCGTGGTCGTGACCCTTGACCCGAAACCGATGGAAGGCTCATGGAACGGAGCTGGCGCGCACACCAACTTCTCGACGAAGACGATGCGCGCGGACAACGGGATCGCGGAGATCGAGAAAGCGATCGACAAACTGAGCAAGCAACATCTCAGGCATATCCAGGCGTACGACCCGCGCGGAGGGAAGGACAACGAACGCCGTCTCACCGGGAAATGCGAGACAAGCAGTATACATGATTTCAGCGCCGGCGTGGCGAATCGCAACGTCAGCATTCGTATTCCGCGCGGCGTCGCCGAAGACAAGAAGGGATACTTGGAGGATAGGAGACCCAGCAGCAACTGCGACCCATACGCGGTCTGCGAGGCCCTCATTCGGACCTGTGTTCTGAACGAGTAAACGGCTGGACCGATTGCTCGTTTGAATAGGGACCGGGGAGGGGAAACGAATTCAAACTCGTAACTGGTATAGTGCAATGGTGACCGTGTATCTCTATCTTTACCGAACGTGTTCTTTGCAAGTCGGACACCTGCTCGATACGATTCAAATAAAATCTAGTAAACGAAATGACAGATCTAAAGTAGCAATGTGTGGACTGCTAATGGGTCGGGTACCCGACGACTTTGCCAGACGGGCTTGTATTTCTCTCAAAATACTTCCCCCTCTACCACTAAATGTGCTCTGATTCTCCTCTAGCGACTCTCTGTACGATGACTCTCTCGTGCAGAAAGCCGCAAAAGGAGAATCTGATGGTGGAGGGAGAAGCGTACGGGTTGTATTCTTGACTCTGATATATCTGCGTAGCTCGACTGTTTCGGATTAGATTGGAAAACTTTTGCTATCCTTATCCGAAGGAGCCGAGCCCGCACATTCCTAATCTGAAGGGAAACACGCTCGGGAAAGTAAAATAAAGTGAAATGCCTTTCGCGAGAGAGGTTCGTGCCTAACAAACGCTGAATCGTTTATCGACGGTCTCGGATCGACGCAGGTCAATTGTTTGTAGGTAGTCTTGTAAAAAATATTATTGGAACGAATGAGAGGGAGTGGAGGAAGATTTTCCTGGGGATAATTGTTTAAAAAGATTCGGATATATCGGTAACAAAAATATACGGTAAACAAAAATGCATTCACAAATACAGGTCGTTAAAGTTATCGTTTCTTGAGCTATTGAATTTTTGAAATTGTACATTGAACTCCTAGATACGCCACTGAAATGATTAGTGTTATTAATAGTCCGTAAATTTGGTGTATTTATGGTAGATGCATGCGTACTTTATTGTACACACATACACACACGTTGTATTATATTTTTTATTTAAAAGAAACCATCGTCCTACAGAAATATATTAATTGAATAAATCCGACGCAATTGGTTCACCGATCGTCATTTATTTTATTCGGTCGATCCAGCTTTTCTACCTAGCGTTCTGATGAACGTTGTCGAGCCGAACGAATCGAGCGACCTGTAATTCGTGTTTTATACTTTTAAAAAGGACCCTTTAGATCGTTAAGTATCTATGTAACACCGAGTATATAGGGTGTATCCTATGCACGAAGTAGCGTTAACGCTTGTTACATCTATCCGTTTGATTTAATAACGTTGTAGCGACCGAGACAATAAAGGCAGACGTGTATTATGTCATTCCGTAGGCGAAATTAGCATCGCGAACTGTTACTTTTTTCGATTGTTCTGGTGCTTGTCGGGAAAAGAAAGAGAGGAGTTATCGCTTACACAACAAACCTGTCGGATTTCGACAGGCTGCATAGTACTCGATCCGATCATCTGAAAAATATATCTCCGAAATATCTATATGGGACATCTTCCGATGATTAGCGATAACAGTTTCCGAAGGCAAGCACAAAGAACTTTTGAAATATCGTGAGGTCGTATGCCTTATCTTCACATTTCTCGTTTCAGTAGTCGGTGAAACACTTGAGCCAGACTATTGGGTTGGCGAGATATTAATATCGTTTCCAAATCGGGTTAGCGAGAACATTATAGATAAATGATTAAATTAAGTCTATTTTCTTAGTGAAACAAGATGTGTCATTCGAATGAAACTGTTCCACGCATCAGCTTATATAATACAATTTACAATTTTGCAGAACGAATATTATTGTTGTTGAAAGTTATGCCGACCTAGAACAGTTTCGAAACTATAGATACATGAGTGGCATACACTATCAAAAAACGACACCACGTTCCCATCGATTCAATACGATTATTTACGTCTATAAAAAAGCTTTTCTCGAAAAATGATTTTATCGAAGGTAACACGCAGGATAACAGAGCGTAAAAAGGTTGTTACAACTTTCGAATACAAACTATGTATAGTAAATCCGAGCAAAGGCGTCCTCCTTTCTCGCAATTATCATTTGTGCAATTGCTTTACGGGTCCCGGGATCCGTGAACTTTGGATGGTGGCCGCGTGGTCGCTCTCTATTCAATCGTGTTAGAGTAATATACATATTATGTATAGGTACACGATGTAAAAAAAGAAACGAAAGAAAAGTCGATGTAGCATGTATACATGGTGTATTTTCATATTTGTATGGTATATTTTCATATTTGTATTTTCTATGCTGACTTCTGTAATTGTAATTGTATATCAGGACCATTGTTGACAGTTTTGGTTGGTAGTGGTTATCATTGTTGTTGTTATAATAATATAGTAATAACGATAGTAATAATAATAATAATAGTAATAATAACAATAAAAAAACGATGTTTTTTGATGAAGGAAATACTATTCTCTGATTAGTATATGCAACATTCACTTTGTTATATTCTGAAATAAAAACTTCTACAAATTCTGACTTGTCCTGTTTATATTATAATAGTATTTCCTAATCTTATATCATTCAAATGTCATGTTATTTCGCTAACTTTTTCAAAATTTGCCTATACCACATATATCCGGTTGCCGCGGAAAGAGAATACCATGTGAAAATGTAACTTAAATGTTCGTTTCTTAATTTCACTTTTGTTTGACTACCTATCGGATACTTTGGAAGATTTTTATCGCTTTTCATGTCAAGGTATACAGGAGCTGTTCCTGCTATCTCAGCCATTGCATTCACATCTCTGGAAAATAGTATTGATATCAGTATTATATTAAGACACAACATTTAAACAGATTTTTTCTCTATATTGTAATATTATTCTTCTCTCACCTATAGTACCATATATCGTCCTGCGGAGAATTTTTTGGTACGAATTGTGGTCGTGACTCGTTCGATCTTAAAACACCTATAATTTCTACCTCGCCTTTTACCTGAGTATACTGCCTCGCAGCAGAATCTTTAAGCGTTCTAGGGACCCACCCACGATTTACCAGGATCGTCAAACTATAATGCATTTTATAAATTTGAAGAATATAAAAGCATTAGAATATATCATGTTTAGACTGCAGATTTTATGCGTTTATGACAAAAATGGGCACCTACAATTTGAAGCAGTGTTAAAAATATTTAAGGACATCAATGTATTAGTCTCAGCTTAATAGATACAATATAATACAATGTTTATCTTTGGCTCCTGTGTTCTGCAATCAATGTGAACATTTTTTATGTTTCATAAAGATCTGCAGTCTAATTATGTCATTAAAAACCACCATTTTTTGGAGATAACTTACTCTCGATCTGATAATTTGAAAGGTGTAATAATGTAATATCCTCTTTGCGCATCTTTGTTTCCTATCAAAGAACCTTGAGTACTAGAATCGCCGTCTACTATTAAACCTCTAAGGCCAATAGGAAATTCTTGATCGTGTAAAAATGTTCCTTTAACTTTAAAAGGGTAATATTCCATTTCTCCCAGTTGCTCTAAACTGAATACAGTAATTTGTAACTTTGCAACATTTCAAGCTGTCACGCACTGTCAATCAGCCGTAGAGAGACCAAAAATTATTATTACTTGCAGTGATCGAGTACACACAAGCTCATATACTTTCTCGTACCTAGCAGTCAATGACAACCTGGTCGACAGTGCGTAATGGCTCTAACTGTTATATGTAAACTGCGGATCTTTATACAAGAAATAGAAACAAAATTGAATGTTATTTCTTTCCTTAATGATTTTAATAGAGGAGAAATCATATATTGACATCTTAATATTCAAAATTTTCCAACAAATTGGAATTCATCTACTTAATTTTCCTATAAATGCATAAAGATCCGGAGACTAGTTATACGTTTACATTGATTATCTTACTCTGCTGGTAATTCAAGGGGCTCATGATAGAGGCGGTCATTTAAACTTTGTAATAGATTTAACTTCCATTTCCGTCTTTGCACTTGCCATGTACCAAGCAGAAATGTCCCAATTGGAATACTCTGCATTATTTACACTTGTTAATATACAGTGATTAAAAGACAAAACCAATTGTACATTTGAAACATGTAATTTTTAACTTGCCAGCAAGAAATATTCATAAGGTCCAATTGATAGAGGTAATTCATAAAATTTTGTCGGTTTCTTTGGACCTACATACAGGTTAGGTTTACTTAGACGTGTTTTAAATCTTTTCTGAATGTTGACAACATCGCACGATTTAGGAGAACGATTTTTATTTACAAACTGAACTAGATTTACTTGAAATTGTTTTCCCAATCTTGTTAAAATTGTTCTACTTAAATGCATGTTTCAGCCTTCAGCGTGTGTTAGACACAGTTAGACATAAACCACATAAATGTCATAGATCATAAATTACAACAGGACAACAGGCAACAGACACAAGTGGCCACACAAGTGGCACAACAGGGAAGAAATGAGATGGAAATGAGAGAACGAGAGGTGGATGTGGGTGTGGGTGGACGAGAGGACTTGTAAGTTGGTGATTGGTTGGTGATATTCAGTGATATTGGAAGTTATAGTAAATTGTTTACATGCAGTTGGCGAATACCCTAAAATTATAATAAATAATGCCACAGCCTTGTGAGGGTTTGCTTGTGGGAGAACTGGGGAGAACAGAGAACGGTGGAAAGAAAGGTTTCTCAAGGAAACATTATAGCTGATTATAGCCAATTATAGCAAGGCGTAGCAGGGAGAAAAGCTGCAATATCTGTAGAGATTTTAGATCCGTGATTTTGGTAGTCCGCTGTCGTCTTCTTTAGTGTCTTTAGCTTAGAGTGACTTAGACTTTAGACTATGAATGACTATGAAGACCCCTAAAGGCACAGTTTTTGAGAAATTTGGGATGTCTCTGTATTCAGGAAAATCTACAGAATCTTCTGCTGTAAAGAACAATTCAAAATCTGTTGCAATAACATCACAATATTGGTTTAAACATAAAAAATATATCTTTATTCAAAATCAAATTCTTCAAAAACTTTTCGTCTAGGGGAAAAATTAAGTGGCAGATTCGGAATCAGCGCAAAAAGCTCTATAAGAATCGCATAGTGAAAATTGAAACGTTTTTTGGCTATTGGAGTGATTCAAATTTGGCGCCGTGGTTGATCGCTGATAGTTCGGGGCACGCTTTTACAGATGGCGGCACAGTGTCGGTGCAGTTGTGGCTTAGGTAGCTGGTAGCTCGTGATCGGATCCGACTCCGTTTCTCTAGCTTTTCCGTGTCACGGTGTCGCGAGCGCGTCTGTCGTCGACGCTCGCGGTGTCCGTCGGTTTTTATTTAATCGGTTGCAGGAAAACTTGATTCGGTGAGTACCGGTCGTAAGCGATCGGTCTTTAGCGTGTGTAGTGTGCGCGAGAATTGGAACGGTCACTCGGTTCCGTAGAACTCGGTGGAAGAGGACAGGCAAGAAGATAGAGAGAGAGAAAACAAGAGATTGCGAGACGAGCCACGGGACGAGTCGAACAGAGACAGGCGACTGTGAGTTAGAGAGAGAGAGCGCGCGACGAACGAGGATAGCGTTCTAAAACTGGTAAGAAAGAGAGAAAGAGTGGAGGGGATCGAGGAGCGGATCACGGCAGGAGCGAGGAGCGAGAAGAAGCTAGAGCTAGAAGTGTGTCGGGGCAGTCTGTCGAAGAAGGAGCAGGGAAATCTTCCTTTTCCTCTTGCGATCAAATCGAAAGGGTCAGAGGGGTTGCAGGTGGGCGGGGTGCCGAGAAGAGAGGCGAACACTCAGGAAGAGGCAATATCTAACCGACGGAGGGTGCACAACGACGAGTAGCCACACCGTGTCGACGAACGGGAGTGCGAGAAAGAGACAGTGCGGTGCCGTGTAAACATACATCTCGTAGCCGTGAGTGCGTGCGCGAGAGTGGCAATCAACGACACGGCTCGACGTGGTTCGTGGTCGCCGTTCAGGAGTGTATTCGCAGCAGCCATCCGTTCTTATTGACATTATCAAAGAGGAACAGCGCACGAGACGAGGAAATCGCCCAACGGTGTCCCCCAGGTGCCGCGAATCGTCAAGCGGCGTTCGGGCACGCGTATATGAACCTGTGTCACAAATGACAGTCGATCGTACGGGAGGGAAAGTCAGCTGCTCGCTGGATTCGACTGTCTAGCGGGGTAACCGGTACGTAAAAACATACATCGCATATATTATCGAGAAATGAGAAGGCGCATCGGAAACGAGACTCTACCCCGTTAAGTCAATACACTTTTCCCAGCGATGTTCTTAACCTTTTTGACCCTTCCAAATACTAGTGGGCGTCTTGCTCCGCAAAATAGGCGTTTACGTATGTATGGGATGACCTCCTCGTTCGATGAAAATCTCTGTCCTCCAAGCGAGACTTTAAGCTTAGGAAACAGAAAGGCTGGTGAATAGGGTGGGTTGGTCAACCAATTCGAAGTGCGATTTGTGAATTTTTGGCCATGGCGACCGCCGAAGTGTGAGCAGGTGCGGTGTCTTGATGGAACAATAGTTTCTTTACAATAAACACTGACATCGCGTGACACAAACAACTGTCAAACAACAACTGAGCGTTCCAAAATGACTGAAATTTTCACAGGCATCTTTCAAAGCATATTACATTGTATAGTACCGGAATGGTTCTCAGGAGTAACGTCATCTTCATGTTGAGGCTCAAAACTTTTCAGACGACCCTCGTATATGTATACGATATGATACTTTACAACGGAACCGTTTTAGTGGACTCTCCTGTAAAAATGGCTCCTGACGTTTCTCTTCCTGTCTTCTTTGTGTACCCACTCCCACTCCAGCAACCTTCTCTCTCTCTCTCTCTCTCTCTCTCTCTCTCTCTCTCTCTCTCTCTCTCTCTCGTTCTTTCTCTTCCTACCTCCCTCTCTCTCGCTTGTCTCCTATCTTTCTCTCTCTCCTCTTCACTTTTCACCGATCTCTCTCCTCGCTCTCCGCTTGCGGTATTCCTGCACGTAAATCGACCGTTGGATTTTCTTGATTCCGCGAGCCTCTTCTCTTCTCTTCTTCGTCTCCTTCTCCTCCTCCTCCTTCTCTTCCTCTCCTTTTTTCAGGTGGTCATACCGTGTGGCCGTGCTCAAGTGTGAACGGACCACTGGCTCTTAAAGTTCGCTGGGTAAAGCACAATATTTATAACTAGACAGCGGATCTTTTCTGCAAAATGAACATTTTCCATCGAAATTGTAAGAAGTCGAAGTGACATGGACATTTATTTCCTTTCTCAATTATGTTTAACAGGTTGAAAATAATATAACAGCATCTTGAAATTCTACTAATTGTTGTTGATGTTTTAAATTACATCTTCCCATTTTTTGTCATAAATTAATCAAATCCGCTGTCTATTTATAACGGTACTACGTAGTGGTCAGGGAACAAACAGTTTTCTCGAGCCAATTTTTTCTTCTGCATCGAGTCCACGATCATTTATTTACTAACTACCATACATATAGCTCGGGAATGTTTTGAGTAAAATGCGCCTCTGGCCATTGGTAGTTCCACGCGTAAGGCCGCGCTCACAGTGGCTACGGTATCGGCCGATTTGGTCGACGTCCGACGCATCTGTCTCTTTTTTCGAGCGTGCGAAAAAGAGACACAACGTCAGACGTCGGCCGAATCGTGCGACATCGGAGCTACTGTGAGCGCGGCCTAACTGTTGACGACCCAACCTACAGACTCTGTCTGTCTGATATCGCTGAAACAACAGGCACATTTTATAATTAATCGAATCCATGTTTCCTTCTATTTCGAAAACTAAAAAATGTTACGTCGTATCTGTTGAATTGATAGCACGAGAATGCCTGGCCACCTTGTACATACCACGTAACCTCCGCACAAACGTTTCGTTCGCCGCTGTGAAACTTTGGGGGGTCCACTCGAATACGAATACGAATACGATAACCAATGCACATACACTTTTTAGACATGTTTACCAACACAACAAAAAAAACATTGCGTAAATCGGAATGATACAGCCCGCGAAGTTACAAAATTCCCGTTATGTTTTGAACACACCTCGTATTTGAACCGGGAAAAGAGGTTGGGCCCGCGTTTTGCGATGCACGCGTTCCTCCTGCACGGCGATATCGTGCCAGTTTCCAAGCCTCGTTGCCCGATGCAACGAATATACAAAATACCATACATACAACACTTTTACCATTATTGCAGGAAAAGCTGAAACATCCCGCGACCCGAATGGAAATTTAGAACATTCGATATTTGTCCTCATTGAGAGGTATGCAACCCACAGTACTTCACCAGCTAATTTTTCTCGTCGTTTTTCATTGAACGCGCGCACCTCGCTCAATGGACTACTTCTTTGCGGAGAACTTCATTGTCGTCGCTCTTTTATCGACACATTAGCTACGAGCTATTATTTCATAGCTTTCGAAAGTTTATAGTTCATAGCAGGAGGTTTTTAATCAATTTGTCTTTTTTAATGGCAGCAGCGTTTCTAATCGTGGACCGGAAATTTCATTGCATAATTTTTGTTCAAGCTCGCGTAGCTCCTACAATGGCGAACATTTCAAATCATTTAGCTACTCGAATAACAAAATATCGATATATTCGTAAAATTCGGTCTATTCGAACGAATAAATAACATTTTTTCCGAAAATTGAAAATTCCCGTTATTTTTTCAACGAACCTCGTATGCCTATCTGAATGGCACAATTACGTCCCTTTATTTCCAAGTCTAATTCATTATCATTGAAATGCTGGACGGTTTTATTGAACGCGGCCGCAAAAACGGTGGTTCCGTTCCTAGCGAGAGCCCGTCCCCGCATAAATAAACCGTATCCAAGTGTTGCCTTCGAAGTAGCGTTTTAACAGTCGGCACAGAAACGGATGCAAATGGAACACGAAGTCGAGTGCAGGGCATGATGAAATGGTATCGTCGCATCCGAGCGATGAATGAGTTTAACGCGTAGAACATCTCTGCGAATGTTTCACGGCGAAGGTCGTTCGATGACTGGTTTTCCGTGGGTTACAAAATATTTTCGAACATGGTCTTCCGCGCGGGTAATTAATCACATTAATATTTAACGAGACGCGGAACCGGTTCTTCGGAGGGTAATCGTTAGCCTTGAAAATATCGAAAGGGCATCGAAACTAGGTGTAAATTTCTTTTAATGTTTCTACCGTTTAAAATTGCGGCTGTTCCTTTTTGTCATAAATGCGTAAAATCCGCAGTCTATTGAGTTGGCAAGAAAGTCATTTCGGTATTTTGAAGTGAAATGAAAAACCCAATTTTTTTATTCAAGCAATAAACTTGCACTAATGATGATGACCTGAAATCGCAGTTAGATCAGTTCAGAATTGGACATAAATTGTATTTAAATAAAAATTTGGAATAATGTGGCTTTAAATAAATTCATTTGGAAAAGACCCACTTTATTCGAAATTTTTATTCGAATAAAATTTTTGCCCAACTCTGGATCAGTTTATGGCCGATAAGGACCAGAAGTTTCATGAGCGCAGTATGTATTGTGAAGCTATCAGAAAGATGGCAGAAGATCATCGAACAAAAAAAATTGGGTTTTTTATTGCACCTTAAAATACCGAAATTACTTTCTTGCCAACTCAATACGTAGTATTATGAGAACACTTTGTGTATTTAGCGTCCGCACGTGTCGGAATCCGCGAGTGCGAGTCGCTCTACCTGTAGTCAAAACAATTATGCACATCAAAGAAAAATATTAATGAGTCGACAAATGCTCTTATCGTGTTGAAGATGACGATAAGCATTGTCAGGAAAATTCCTCATGTCAGACGGGGATAATTGAGCGGTTGAAATCGATGCTCCATTTGAAACAGACACAGACATATGTACATATCTGCGTGAATAGTTAATTCGCAGAAGATGATCGTCGTGCAAGATGTTTTCGCTATCGATCTAGCCGCCGGAGAAACTTTAGGCATAACATAGATAGAGATTTCCTTTCTCTTCTAGGAGATTAATAACGACAAAGAAATTTCGAATCGCTCTGCAGACGTAGGAGAAATCGCAGGGCAATCGGTTAATGAATAATCACCAGAATGAACGGTTTCCCAGCTCGATCGAGCGCTTCTTGCCTGGGTCCTTAAGAACCACGGGTAGCCACTTGACAAGTGACAAACTTGGCCAACCATTAAAAACACTAGAAGAGCACTAAAAAACACTGCTCATCCGTGGTCACGAAAGTATTCCTACGATTACAATTTCATTATTTAGTCATCAAGGAACAATTTTCAATCACAAAATTATTCTCCAAAGTATACAGATTGAAGTTGTAATTTTGAACTATTACCTAACGATATCACCGCTCACGCGATCAACATTCTTCACTTCGAACGATGGTCTTATGTCCATCGTTTCGGCGTTTTGGAACACTGCACAAAAGCAGAGAAGGGGTAGTCGATATCTCGATTGGTGGGTTAACGAACCGCTGAAATGTTAATGCCTCGTTACGTCACGTTCGTTTACCGTCGCCAGAGAAAGGGGTCAAAGCGACGACGGAAGGAACGGGTCGAGGCGGTGAAAAAAAGAGTGCGAGAGACTGAAAATGGCTTGGTACACCATCGTCTCACGGAACGAGTAGAAAGCACTTCGAACGTCCTTGTCTTTTCCCGTTTCGTCGCCGCGTTTCGCACTTCGATTGTCGCAGAATGCAAGAAACGTTTCTAATCGCCGCTAATCAGCCAAGGAGGATCGAAAGGAGTAGCAGCGTTCGTACCCAAATCGTTTCCCGCGTACCCGAAGCCTTGAGGAATCTCCTGGTAACGGTACGCGGTCGCTACCTGTTACGCACCCGTGCCCGGTGCGTTTACATTACGCATTACCGTAGCGTAGGTTATCGTCTCGGAAATCGAGGACTTGACGGAACCCCGTGCGTACGGGCCCCGTGTTCCCTCTTCTCCTCTTTGGCGATTGAGAAACAACGTTCCCGCGACACAATCGTTGCGCAATCGTCCCTGCTTCTTCTGCTTCGACGCAAAAGGGACGGAACGCGTCCGAGACAAACGGGGCGGGTGTACCGAGTGACCAATAGTTGAAGAGCCTACTTTGAAAGGAATAATAGAGGTTCTTCTCTTCACACGCAATTGTGTCTCTAGATCGGGTTACCCTTGGCTCGTCGACAACCCATTTCGCCGACACTGTTTTCATCGACACAATTTGACCGACAGTAACTTTCATCGACATGGTCAAATCGTCGACATCGACACGGTTTGACCGACACTATTTTTTCATCGACACAGTCCGTCCTCAGCGACCAGTTTGAGTTCATTCATTTCCACTGACACCAAATTCGCGTATTTGCTAATGTAGATTAATCGTTATTATCATTGTTACTAGTTGCTTGTATAATAAATAATAAAGAGAATTACGAAGCATTGTTATCTAGATCAAAGTTTTTATTGCTACTTTATTAGTCAGAATTTCTTCGAATAAACTAACTTTAATAATGGCTATACACAAATGAATATAAAATCATAATATTTCATTTAATTTCAAACATAATTGTGTAAATACATATAAAAAATGTGAATAAACAGAACGAATGCTACGAATGTACATATACAGACTACAAAACATAACAAAATTGTACAATAATACAGTACAGTAACAAATATGAATGTTGCGCGTTTCATTTTAGATGAAGTAAAATTTTATTCGTTTGCAATGAACATTTAAGCATTAAAATGAATGCAGCTATACAAAAAATATACATTTTCTTTTCTCTTGTACGACATTTTTGTGCATAAAGAAGACGTTCTAATAACTGTACAAGAAAAGGTACGGCAATGGGTTAAACGTCGCAACAGAAAATTCAGCGATTTCAACAACCTTCGGATACCGTTCTCCAGGACACGTAAAACATTGTTCAGCTAGGAAAATTCCCCTTTGTAAGAAAACATTTGTTCGCGAGCCTTCTCTGTTTGGTCAAGCAAAATCCCAAGCGGAAACCAGATAATTTGATTATCAAACAGAGCAGTAGCTGTCGCGGATCAGCTCGCATTTGCTAACATTATTTTTCAATTTCGCAGAAACGCGTTCGCCGGTAATCCCATACAAGGCCATAAGTTTATACGACGCCGGAGAAAGTTCTGATTAAAGTTCTAAGTTGTTTTGAAAGTTGATCCCACGCGGCTACGTTTCACGAGGTTGCTCACCTTATTTTTAAGCTGTTTACGGAATAGAAAGAACTCGCGACTCTGCGAAGAAGCGAATCGCGGCAATTAGGCGTGTTGCTGTTCGAGATATGCGTGAATAACCCTCTGACAAATGTTCGTATATTCGGATCTGTGTGTGCTGTGTGCATAGTACATTGATGATCTGTTCGCGTCGCTAGCATAATACTTTTTTCGCTCCATTACCGCTGGAAAGATGCATAGCTGCGCTCCAATTTCCCATCGGCGGAATATCTCTCGCTGCAGTCTAGCAATCGGTGAATCTGGCGCTTTGACCGTATCTCTGATGGGTTGGGGAAATATTATTCTTGGCTCTATACCCGGTACTATATGGGACGACTGATTTTCGATTCATTTTCATCTCGGCGAGGCGATCGATCCAGACAGAACGTTGGACATGTCTGAGCCGCTACAGTGTTCCACAGTTGGCCGGTCCAATGAAATCATTTATCTCTGCCAAGAACTCTTCATAAATAACAGATCGATCATTCCGACAGTGTCCTAGCCCTATGATCCACGTGGAATATCTACATTAACTCGAACGTCACCACAGGTCCATTTGCAACCGTATTGCCACTCTGTAAGGGACCTCGGTGAATCAGAAATTCGTGTCACACCGGCGCGGCGGTATTACACGAGCGAGCAGTATTTAACAGCGGCTTGATCCTCGCAGGACAACGATAAAACGGTCGAGCGATCGTAAAAATCGACGAGATCCGCCGAAAGCATCGCCGACGATAATCCGCGCGTAATATCGCGTTTACATAAACCGCGGCGGCACAATGTTCGTTTATCGTGGTCGCTCGGCGAACATGTTTTTTTTTCCTCTGCGCGATTGGAGTTTGTATCGACGGGGGCGGAACGACGTCGTTATCCCGGACGCGATACGCAATCGGCGATAAACCGGCGGGAAAACCGGCGTTGCTCTCGCGAGACGCAGTTTGCGTCAATGCGACCCGGTAATTAATTCATTCGCCCCGGAGGAGCCTGCAGCGGCGCATCGTTCGTTTCGCTTGTTTATCGCGACAACGAGACGTTGGCATTTTACGGATGAAAATTCATGGAAGGACGCCTCCCATACGCCTCCGCTCCGGTCCGGGACAAGTACAGTCTGTCCCACAAGAGCGTGTCGACGATATTTTTGTAAATATTAATATATTTGTAAAAAACTTTATATAAGTCGAGTCTATACATCAAACATTCACCCTTCCGACCCGAAGGACGTACGGTATACGTTCTGATGCAACGTGATGAATTTTCGTCTTTTTATGATTCTACGATACATGTTCTGAATGAAAACTGTATTATTATTATTAACGGTATTATTTAATATCTTACTCAATCATTTTTTGATTTTTATTTATAAATCTTTATTTTATTTATAAATATAAAGATATGAAATCAATTCGCGAAAACTCTTACTTAGTAAGGGATCCAACCTCCTCCATTAGCAATTATAGCTTGGCACCTTCTCGGCATACTTCTAACTATTTTCTCAGCGTACGCTACAGGTACGCTACAGTTACCTCCATATCTTCCGAATATGGTGTACAACAGTTCTTATTTTGGTAGTATGTCTTCCTCTCGGCTCTGTCTGCCTATTACGGACCACACATTTTCTATTGTGTTTGTATCAGGGGATTGGGTTGGCCAAGGCAGTACGGTGATGGCATTTTCCGCTTTCCATTTCGTACCAAATTGATGGTTTCGGGTACCCAACACTCATCTCGGAAAGCTCTGTTGTTTTCACTCCGTCATAAACAAAACTGTCAAATATTCAGCCAAGGCGTATTAAAGACATCTACGTTTGTTTACATTATCCTTATCTCCCCCTCATTAGGTGACAGATTTCAAAGATATCGCCGACACGCTCTTGTGGAACAGACTGTATCTTCTCTATCTCTATCTCTCTCTCTCTCTCTCTCTCTCTCTCTGCGGCGAGATATGCTGACGACCTTTCCCCGGTAATGCCAGTGGTCTCCATCGGGGAAACCCATCCTACCCCGGCGAAATTACAGGCTAATAACATTTTTTGCGCCCGTCCTTCCTGACTACGGATTGCACTCCGGTCTATTTCTGACTAATCGAGAGATCTGGAAATCAATTTACCGTGTCGTCGCAGAATCCGATCCGCTCTCGCTTAAAACTGGGCCACCCGGCTGAAACATCCTCGGCTCGTTTAACAGGGGATAGAAGTTTGAAAAAGAAATCGGGCTCGCCGAACCAACAGATGCGCGAATTTTCCGCGCGGTGAAAGAAAACGTTGTTTTCTGATCAATAACGATAGATAACGGCAAGACGGTGGCTGTAGAAAGCTCAACACTAGAATTACCAGAGAGGTCAAAACGACCCACTTCGGATTCTATTGTTGTTACTAGACTGCGGATCTTTATGTAAAATAAAATTTGTCTGCATCGATTGCAATATAATAGAAACTGTTGCACCGAAACCTAGCTGAGGCGTGACGGAGTCTTATTTGCTCAAACAGTCGTTTCTACTGCGGAAGGAATCGAGGTTGTATTGAGACACAGCGAAGTAGTTAATGGAGGCCGGGTTCCTGCGACCTCCGTAACAATTTTAATTAAACAATCAATCAACAACAGTGTTACAGTTTACTCAACGGAGCTTTTGATGCCTTACAGTTTCGGACGCGGAGGGATCGGAGCGTTAAACGGAGGGAATAAATTAGTTCGCGGCGTAAGACCGCGTTATTGCACGTGATATGTAGCGGATTCCAAAATCAGTCTCCTGCGAATTTGCGCACCTATTTATAGGTCGGTGGGCTGTTTGTTCGGCACGAGAACGGAGTGGGGAATTCGAAATTACCGTTTTAATGTTACAGACAAGGTGCACCTTGCCGGGGCGCAACAGGCGGTGCTGTTGAGGGAAAGAAAGCCAGGAACGGTAGCGCGCGATTTTGAAGGATGCCCCTCGCGACGGCCGATGCGTGTTTCGTACACGCGCGGTCGCCGCGACGTTTACCTATGTCCTATGTACTCAATGTACTATCCAGAGCACGAGAGAAAACTAGCGGGAGGGGAACGGGGCAAGAGGAACGGAAAGGAAATCTGAATGACTTATTTCCCCGTTCCCTTCCCGCTAGTTTTCTCTCGTGCTCCGCACAGTACATTCACCTCGGTTCGACGTCAAATCCTTACACCTGAGCATTGAAAAACGCCAAACACGTGAGCGTTCTTATGCTCGGAGCTTAGACGTCGAACATACGGCTGGGCAAGCGACCTTTTTCCGCGGTCTCGGACTCGGGGCCGTTAAAAGGGGGTAGACTCCTTTCTCCCGGATTGCAAGGGTGCGGGATTCGCCTTCTCATTTTTCGATAATACAAACACAGGGGTTTTCAGTAGTCAAAACCGCTAGATAAAAGATCTATCTAGGGCGGTATCTACCTCAAATTTTTCATAGGTATGTACATGCTGCCGAATAATGCAAATTACGCCTCGTAAACGAAAAAATAGGACTTTTGAGGGAGATAGCGCCCTACATCTATCTTTTATCTAGCGTTTTTGGCTGCTGAATAACCCCGTGTTTGTATTATTGAGAAATGAGAAGGTGAATCCCGCACCCTTGCAATCCTGGAGACGAGTCTACAGTCTACAGTGTTAAGGTCCGTTTATCTCAGCCAGTCCGGCCAGTCGGACAGAAACTCACTATGTACCCTGGTTTTGTATCCAGTATTTTATTTTTTTGGAAAATACTGGACACAAAACCAGGGTATGTAGTAAGGTTCTGTCCGACTGGCCCGGACTGGCTAAGATAAACCGACCTTTAGGGTAAAGTCGCTTATTATGGCACTACCTTATATCCTGCAAAGGAGAAGTCACACTCTAGTGAGAAAATCGTCAAACAATGATTTACCATGTTTACTCAACAGCGTGCAGTGCGCATTCGCACCATTCTATACATGCAGATTTTAGTATCGATCCTCCGCCAGCTGTGTCTGCACGTGTTGAATATTTTTTTGGTTAGATTTTCGATAGTATCTTTTTCGAGGAAGGCAAGTGATTTTGAAATGTTTGAACATATCGGTAGTTTCAGTTTATTTATATTAATGTTTGCCAACTGTTAGTTTGGGCTGACATTCATTTCCTCTTTGTCAGTAGCTAGTATTATCAGTCCACGTGGAGTTCCCAATATGGCACTACCAAGGGTTCCCTAATATGGGTATAGCTATTGACATTCTTGGTGTGGGTGCCGAATATGGCACTAGGTGTCAACGTTAGGGGCTCAAGGTGTAGGAACCTGCAAATGACACACCACAAAAAAAATATTTTTCCCAAGCTGTATTAATTTTTGAACAAACTTGACCCGAGAATCTTATAGGGAGGAAATCCATCTCTACTGGTCATTTTTTGGTCGAAAAAAGAGCATTCTAAAATAATCAAAAAATGACCAACAAAAAGTGGTTCATATTTGGGCACTTTACCCTACGCGTCAAAGAGAATCCAAATTGAATGTTATGTCTTCCCTTCATGATTTTGATAGAGGAGAAATTATGTATGTATATTGACATCTTCAATTTCTTTAATTGTCCAACAATTATGAGTTTATCTACTCAATTCTGTTATAAATGCATAAAGATTCACAGTCTAGTTATTACAGACGTAGACGTGCCATTGTTCTGAATCGTAATACGTTTTCTACAGTTGTCATCTAAACACCGTGACTTCCGTCTCCTATTTCGATAAAGTTTTCAGAACGCATGCATATAATTGACATACAGCTCTAGAAAACGTATTTTAAAAATGCATTCGGTGACTTTGCTTGAATGCAGCGTTAACATTTGAATGAATTTACAATGGAAATTGATAGTTCTGAGAGAAAGCTGGTCTCGAGACACGAATCTCCATCGTCTAATTGGTCAATTGGCTAATTGGCGAGATAATTAGCAGCTTATTGTCTCTGTGCTCGAATGAAACGCGATCTTCAGGCTGCAATTTCAATTATCGATGCCGTCGCAGACAACAGAACCGTCTCGTCTAATTTCAGCCGATTTCTGGAATTAATGAAACAAGTGTCTGGAGAATTCGACCGGTTCGACGAGTCATTAAGTCGCGTCATTGGTTGCACAACAGTGATGCATCTGGTACGCAGGTGATTCGAGGCTATAAATCAGTTGCTGGTTGCACGTACGCAGAAGATCGTGTTCGTATTCAGCGACAGGATTATTGCCATGATTCGATGGATTCGCTGACGGGCGCTTTTGATCGACACGTGTCCGTTGGATCGCCAGCTTCGTCACGATCTTATTTGGCGAATTTTGCGGTCGGGTGGGGGGAAGACTGTGCGTCCTTGCGGCGAAATTGTCTACGAATCCTAATTGAATTACTTCGGATGATCCTATGTGTGATTCCGCTGGCACGGCCGGATTAAGCATCTCCGCCTCCACGTACCGAAATCCAATTTGCCCGGGTCTCTGATTATCTGTTTTCAGTGCGTGTCAGCACGTTGTAACATCGCGACTTCCTCCGATTCGCGTGCGATAGCAAACCACTGGCCTATCCGTCAGGCTGACCGCCGAGAAACGACTCACCGATAAAAAAAATACTAATGCTAGAGGTAATGTGCACCCCGCCTCAGTTTTCCTATTTCTTCTTAAAATCTGATTCATAACTTCAATTCTGCAAAATTCAGTTGTGACAACTAGACTGCGGATCTTTATGGAAAATAAAAATTTTCTACCTGAATTGCAATAAATTGGAGTGATGTTTTTTGAGAATTCTGCTAATACGATCGGTTGTACCCTGTATGTACGGTAGGAAGGTGGTTTTATGATTTTCACTGTTGTTGGGTGTGGTCTGTTTGTGTCTTGGTTTCACGAGTCTGTCTATGGTGCGGTTGATCGTTTGTCTGGAGAAACCGTTTTGGCAAAGTGTGGTCCTTAGGCGGTCGAGTTCTTGAGATATAAGTGTTGTCTTTCGCTGATGGCTCTATTTATGAGGGAACTGATTACTGCATTCTTTTGAGCTGGGTGGTGGTGGGAAGATGCATGTAAATATCTGTTGGTGTGTGTAGGTTTTCTATATATCTGGTATCAGTGTGTCTCCGGATCCCCTGATGAAGCTAGGTACAATGCTTGCAAAACGTTGGGAAATTTCTTCCACCCAGTACACGGCTTACACCCTCGACAGCCTCAACAGCGATAACTAGACTGCGGATCTTTATGCATTTATAGCTTATGGAAATATTCAAAAAAGACTAAAAATTCGATGGAATTTTGTACAATTTTTAGTTGTTTTAGATCTACCAAGGCTGTTCCCTTTAAAAGTAGGATTTCATGTCATTCCACTTTCTTAAAAGTCTACACAAATTGAAAAATGCATAAACATCCGAAGTCTAGCAATAACTGTATGATCCCGGGCCGTGAAAACCTCAAATCTCTAATATAATACAGGGTGTGGCCGGACGGGTGGTACAACCGACCACGGGGTGATATTACACGTAAAAATAAGTCGATAAAAAGGAAGAAAATTTTTTCGTTTGACGCTTCGTTTTCGAGAAAATCGAGTTTAAAGTTCCGCCAGGTTCGCGTGCTTAGTATATCCACAAAGTAGAATTGGTTGATCATGGTCAGACGCGTCAGACGATACCTATCCAATAGCACGTGTATTCGCTGCATTTTCAAACTCGATCTTCTCGAAAACGAAGCGTCAAACAAAAAAATGTTATTCCTTCTTTCGACTTATTTTTACATTTAGTATTACCCCTTGCTCGGTTGTGCCACCCGTCCGGCCACACCCTGTATAGCAGTATTTTTAAATTCTTCTAATGTCTGTGCTGTTTTAAATTACACCCATGAACTTTTGTTATAAATGCATAAAATCCTCTGTCCAGTGATAACGAGCGGAAATAAAATAAAAACGTTCTTTCCCGGAACGCTTGTTTCGCCATACACACGCCCATCGATACGATAAAATTTCTGCTCGTATCGTCGGCTCGCGGAGGAATGCGACCGTACGCGCACATAATGATTCATGCCGTTTTTAATTCGACGGGTTACGGGTCGAGCGGCATGAATCATTCGAGCAAAGCTGGGCGCAATTGGCTCGAACAGCTCTTTACCGAACGGCCAAGAATTTAGCTCCTTAGAAGTCTACCTGATGGGCCTCATTAAACACGGTGAATGAAATAACATTGATGATCCCAACGTTATTTTTAATGCTGTAAAGTCTGATAGTTGCGGGCCGCTGTCTCTAACGGTGATTCTGGAAACTGGTACAAGTTATTGTTCTTTTTACCACGCTTAGATTAGCTTGCGCCGTGTCGTTGTTGTATGCGTCAAATCTTGTAATCGAATGTTTTAAAGTAAAAATAGAGAAAAATGGTAGAGGAACAAATTATATGCCATAATACGTCGTAACTTCCTATGAGCTTATTTTTATATGGACGCACCGCGCGATGCATTCACCAGATGCAATTACACTTCATTCTTTAATGCAACCCAATTTTTTTTTGTTAAAAGTACGAACGTGCTAAGTATGAAAGTACTAACCCAAGGTCATCGAAATGTCAATAGTTCACGAGAATTGTAGGAACTATTGCCGTGTTTACTCTGTTTTACTCTGTTTACTCTGACTTTTTACATTTTATCTTTCAGGATAGTGAAAAGCCCGACCAAAGTAAACGGGGAATTCCCGCATTTTGTTATAAGCATTGCGCGTTGTACGAGAATCGCGTTATACGGGAGTCTACTGTACAACATTTTTGGGGCATCCTGTATACGGGAAATTTCTATATTTTCTATGCTCACGCCTCGTAAAACAAAAATATCTGTCACGTCCGCGAATAGGAACGATCTCGGAACTGTGCTGTTCGTATTACGGAAAAGACCTGCATTTCACCTAATCTGGTGCCGGAAGCATAACTCCTTGGCTCTTAGCTGAAAGAATTTCCGTTTGGCTCTGGCTCACAATGCCGCACAATGATTTCTGCCGTTTTCGAGCAGCGCCCACGAATCCTGTCGAACTCTCGCGTATCTTCGGCGTTGTACAAACAAAATAGTTTCTACTCGACGTAACAGTTTCTCGTGTTCCGCCATGGTGTTCCACGGGCGCCACGGTAAAAAGTTTTATCTCTCGTCGGCTGATAAGCACCCGCGACTCATTATTCCGGCAGCGTCGGGAACTGAACCAGGTCAACGGGCTCGCGACGAGTATGCGTCGCGTGCAGGTGGATGCTGACGGCAGGGGACGCAAATTGTTATCGGCAAAACGTCAAGTCCAATCAGTCGCGGCGAGATATTTCGACGGATCGACGTATTGTAGGTTTTTCGCGTCGATACGCCTGCAAACCCGTACCCGGACAGAGAGGGAGAGCCGATTCGGCGGCGAGTCCACCGAGCCGTGCGAGAGTCGCCGAAATCCCGACCGAAATTAGCATTTGAAAGCAAATTACAAATACCGAACTTTGATCGGAAAATTCACTTCGTGAAATCGTTCTCTTCGATCGGCCACACTCTACCGACAACTGTAATCTTAATTTAGAATCTGTTTTTAGTAACCTCTTCGCCATCAAATAATGTTTGCATTGTCTTAAAGTCGAATACGACGACAAGCGAAATATTTCACATTTCCACTACTGTAAATCATGTAACATGTGTTTTGAATTCGTCTCGATGTCTTCTAAATATTTGTTGTACCTGTTTTGAAGCGAGCGAACTGTGGTTCGCGTTTGTTTCGGATCGTTGCCCGCCAAACTAATCTTGGGCAAGTAGTTCAAGTGATAAGTTGATATAAAAGACGCAAAATACAATATCTCGGTTCGCATGAATATAAATTACGTTAAAAGAAGCGTTTCGTCCCGGGCCTGCTAGTGGACTCATCGCTAAGGCTGATCTAGCAGGTCCTGCCGTATACGCGCGCAGATTTGAATACATGATATCTATATTCGTGAATTGACTGAGACACTGAAGTACGACGCACGCGGATCTGAAGAATGATAGATTCCGGACGCGAGGGATCTCGACTGATGCGATCCCGTTTTGTCGGATGTCCTGATCGCTGGACAGCGAACTACCATAATGCAAGTTTACAACTATTTCGAATGATTGATAAGACAACGGCTCGGGCCGTTGAGGACTGGAGAGTATCACGGCGCGGCGTTCGAGTGTAAAACTCAACTGACGAACGCAGTCCTAACGCGATGTTCGTTAGGCTTCTCGAATAGGAAATAAGAGGTTCTAACGATCGACTGGTTCTAAACTTTGTTTTTTTGTCAGATGGCTGCAAATGGATGAAAAATCATGCGTCGCGTTACTGGTAACGTGGTAACACCCTGTATATCGTATTCGATACGTACGCTTGGGCTTGTATGAATGAACAGTGTCGCCGCTCGTGAGAAATTGCTCGCGCTATCAATTCACTTCGTCGAACACTCGATAAAAAGCAAATGAATCGTAACGGTGGTGTTTTGAAGTTGGCGATGTCTCGAATTGTTCGATATGGGAACATCTGTTCGAGGAGTCGCTCGGGGAATCAACTGGTGAATGAGTACATATCAGAGGCTATCGGGAAGCCGTTGTGTAATCGTTGCAATTTCGCTGTCCGTTTCAGACTTCCGTAAACTAGAGTTGGCGCTGGCTTCCTCGGTTTATAATTTCTCGAAAGTTTAATTGGTTCAATGGCTGGTTCTATCGGCGGCCAATCGTGTTTCAGGGAATCTCGAGGAGGCTTGTCGGCATCGCGGCGCCTTTCGTAACGCGCCGCCGATGCGGTTCCGTAATCCTTCGCGCACTTATATAACCGCACGTGTAACAAGTGAATTTATTTTTCCTCGGGTCCGACTGTTCGGTTCGTCGATACGCGATTTAGCAAGCTTGTTTACCCGTCCATCGAATTATGACGCAAAACCAGGATATCCTCCACCTCCCTGGGGAATTTATAATTATTATTAAACGTACAATACAATAATTCCTCGGGCGCCGATTAATTCGACCGGTCCATCGAGATCCTATGAAATCGAACGGTCTCCGGTGATATCCACCGAAACGAATCCAGAAGAATCGTCTACTCGGTAACAGAAGCGACCATAATCAAGTCAATTAGACTGCGTGTGTTTGTGTTTGCGCGCATGCGACAACAAACCGTGAATATAATTTGTTCGAAGCTCCGTTCTCGAGAAAATCCACTTTGCGAATCCGCCGAGCAAACGTGCCTTTGTAGCCGACTGGCTAATATGTCTGGCCGCTGCCGACCGTTTCCACTTGTAACAAATACCGCCGACGCTATCTGTTTCCATCGCTCTTATTATTATCTGCCACAGTAATTCACGTGATATTATTGTTGAATACAAATAATGCGAAACCTTTGTCGATTGTAACAAACGCTCGTGAACTCGACAATGGGGCGAGACGATAATTAAATCGTGTTTGTACAAAGGCGCGTGCTTGAACAATTTGTTAACATCCACGTTCTTCGGTGCTGCCGGAAAATAGTCGGTCAAAATTACGAACTGCTTGTTGATCGAATTATTCTGCTGTGTGTTGAACATGAAAAATAATATTCAGACTGCAGATTTTATGCGTTTGTCGCAAAAATCGGTGCGTACAATTCAAAACGGTGAACATATTAACCCTTGTGTAGTCAACCAAAATGTATAGATTATTTGGAACCTTTCTGTATTTAACATGTTTGTAGAAATTCTCATTACATATAAGACTATATAAATTAATATATTAGCGAGTAAAAAATGGAGAAATCTAGAGAAATTTTGTAATATGTTTTACAGGAACATTATCAAATTGTTGAAAAAAATACAGTAAATGGATACCCGGTTGACTGCACAAGGATTTAAAAGATTTAAGGACATCAATATCGTATGGGTGGTAGTTTATGCTCGCCGAAGATTATAATGGCGATTAAATTTTCTTTTCGACCAGATATGCGTTCTCCGATGGCCTGCCTATTATTACTTATGTCCCCTGAAAGCTATAATAGCCGGGGTAAGCTCCTCCATACTGTCTGATCGGACACAGACGAACAAAAGCGAGTAAGCACGTTGGTTCTAAGAAAAGGCGGACATGGAGCCGGTCTACTCACTACTCCCGAGGCTAGTCTAGGTTACAAAGTTAGTCGACCATTATTTTTGGTCGAGTTGCTCTGTCACGATGTGTATTTCGACCGGGCCGCCAGATACAGCCAGACAACCGGCTGCTCCCGATTAAAATGCACGGTATGCGGAAAAAGCTTTTACGCCCGCCAGAACCCAGACCTTTATAATTGATTACGCGTTTAGCGGCGTGATATGACCAGCGTTATCGCCGCGCGCGCGGATTTCAGAGGCGTTAGACCATTCCCCCAGGTATATTTTTACGCCCGGAGCATATATGTAGAGAGAGAGAGAGAGACACATCGTCCCCGTAACAGATATCTTAATTATCGTTCTTTTTATAGAGACGTTGAGCGTAATCTTGCGCAAGTGAATTCTCTCAATGCAGAAAAATCGCAGTAACGGCACCGTTCGACTTGACAACCACGTACCACGACTTTTACTCAAATTGTTCGCGCTGCAATACACGATAATCTGTTCGATATTTCTATCTCTCTCAGCATACTTTTCTCAGAAAGTATTTCATCAAAATTGTGAATGTTCCTGTTCAAGAATTATTCAAGTGTTCGTTCAAAATGAAATACAAAAAACATCTTTTTCAAATTTGAGGAGGTACACTCGTTCTTCCAGGATTGCAAGGGTGCGGGATGCGCCTTCTCATTTCTCAATACAGTAAAAGCTCCTTCGTTGTCCAAAGGCCGGGGGTTTGAGCGGACAACGACCGTGCCCGGACACTATTTTTGATTTATGACTGCGTCTTTAGTGAAACGGCTAGTTAAATGACAAAGAAAAGCATTCGCAGTCAAAAGCAGTCAACTGTCTGGCTTTAAAAAACTCCTTATTTCCTTGCCATATTCCTTTCCTATTGTTCTCCGTTCTGCGCGGGTCTGGACAGTCCTGGAGCACATCTGGCGACCAGATCCACGCAGGCCTAATCCTCTCGTTGACAGGCAGTGGAGTGGGTAGGCACTGGACAACGATCGTGCCCACGATTCAGGACAACGAAGGAGCGATTACTGTAATACAAAGATGGGGTTTTTCAGTAGTCTAAAGCGCCAGATAAAAGATCAATCTAGGCCACAATTGCCCACAAAAGTCTTACTTTTTTACGTTTACGAGGCGTAATTTGCAATTTGAATTTGATTCACTCAATTTTACCACGTCTTATTAACTTGCTTTCTTGTCTGCCTGTTTTTCTGTTCGGTACTTTTCCAATTGATTTTAAACAAACTTCCCGATGAGCTAGAGGCTTGAAACTTTAAACATAGCCCAGAACTGGATGGCAATGCAATATTAACTCAATGTTTAAAATCGATTGAACGCGGGGCGCAAGATAATAGTAAGGAGTGTAGGGAGTAGCTGCCGTTGAGAAAACTCGCACAACAGTTCATATCGCCGCCTGAATTTTAATAAAATACTGTTTCATCAATTTCTCTAAAATAAGGAATTGTAAGTTACCTAGTTCTTACATTCAGGCGGCGATATCATTTGCAGTGCAATAAAATTGTTAGTGACATAGGTGAACTATTCATGCATCAATTATCTATTGCATGCGCGCCACGTTTTAAATCTTACACATATTTTCATAGCTATTAAAAATTCGCAATCACAAATTTTCAGGTCTACCTGTACGGGACTAGGAAAAATTATTTTATACTTTTTAGCCCGTCTTAAAAACGTGGTATATTAGTAAACATTTTTAAAATTTAAATTGCTATAAAAATGCATAAAGATCCGCAGTCTACCTATGACGCAGAGATCGCGACGCGACGCGGTGAAACGCCGAGGTATTCGAACAGTTCTCTTGGAATACAATTCACTCCTCCGTTCGCGGGGGCAACCACTCGATAAATCATAGAAGTGCTCCGTTTCCGTGAGCCGGCCAGCTATTTTTATAATCGACCGCGAACAATCGCGACGTTCTGTCCCGTTTTATTTTCGGCGACGCGGGTGGGGGTTACGAACTTCTTATTCACGGCTTTGTCCGCTTCCTTTCACACTTCCGTGCACTTCAAAGAAATGTATTTTTACGTGAACATCGACGGCTAGACACATGTGCAGCCGAAACAAACGTCCGCACATGGGCGTCATGAGCGATGCTTCGCTCGAGAAGCTGGCCAAAGTATAGAATTTCAGACGGTTTCCACTAAAACTGGAATTCTTACGGTCTTGGGATTGCTGAATTCGAATGTCTTCTCTATAGACTGCGGATTTTATGCATTTATAAAGAAAACAATCAATGGGTTATACCGTCTGCCAAGTGTTCAAAATGATTCACTTCAATTTCTTACAATTGACTTGGACAATTTTTATTTTACTCTTTGTGTGGAACACTGTAAATTTATTAACACTAACCGTACCGCGACCGGTCAAATGAGCTCTTTGACATTGTTTGTTTTCTGATTATTGATTTTATAAAGATGATTAGAAATTATTCAATACATTTCTTTATTCGAGCACGTATTATTATAAAAATTGTGAAAAATCGTAATAAATTCACTCTTGTTAATTTTTATAAAACAGTATACACATGTATATCCGATACATTTTAGACCCGGTACCGATTTGTGTTAAAAACGGTACTAGAACCAGAAGAGTAACAGTCCTATAAACAACCGTCCCATGCCAGGGACAATATATATAACGTATAGTGTATAAAATATAAATACAATGTATATTGTGACTGTAGGTGCAATGTATATACAGGTGAAGAGCCAATTCAATCGATCCTTTTAACACTAAACCTACCACTACCGGTCAAATTATAATTATTGAAATTATGACGTTGCTTACATGAAAATTTATTCTATACATTTCTTTATCCAAGCACGTATTGTAATAAAAATTGCACAAAATCTAAATGAATAGCGTCTTGTCACTTTTGTAAGCTGAAACATTTGAATCGCTTTTAGTGCTCGGTAGGCTTAGTGTTAAAGAAATAATAGACTGATTTTGTCCTTTATTTATGAAATAAATTCCAACATAGATAAAGATCCACATTGATAAATGCTATATACCTACCTCGAAAGTTGATTTTTCGCCAGTTTTTCGAGAAACTGCAACATTGTAAGCGCGACGTCCTTCTCTGACGTTCACTCGACTCGCATACGTAGTCCTGACGCAAATATGCCTCTCGACGCAAGAAAAGAAACCGGAACTGACGCGTGTACGGCCGTCGGACGAACACGTCCGTGACACTTCCTGCGAGCCACGGGCTAGAACCGAAATTTTACAGGTCAGTTATTTTTACGACCCGGTTGCAAGTACGCTGCCTCATCAAGTGCAACTCGCGCCGTTCATCCCGCGATCGGACGCTCCTTGTGCGACTTCCGGTTAGAAATGGATCGCGACGCCTCCTTTCAACAAATGGGTTTCATTCCTCGTCCTATTTTCACGTGGAACAGATGCAGATTCTATTTTCTGTCAGTATTATATTCGCAACATGCTTCTCATTCTCATTACGAAAAGATTTATTGATGTAATTGTTCGACTGCGGATTTTATTTGAAGAATGTCTGTATATTACCTTCAACTCTGACTGAAATTATTCAAATATAATTTGATTGCATAGTATTAAAAGAAGTAGAATCAGAAGGTCACGATCAAACTGATCAAACGCATCAGCCGACTCCTATTCGCATCGATAGCGTCATAAATCAAAACAGCAATTGTTTCAAGGGTACACGAGCATTTACAACACCGAGTAAGACTATTATCACAGTTCTCCACAGCTTTGACGTCATATCATACCAACGTTTCCACTCTAACACGACGTCATTACCAAGTTTTAATCATTCTGTCGCTTCAATCCGCCATTTGTATACCAATTTCTCAGCAAACGAATACCATGCCTGATGATTTAAAATAACAATATGCATAGATAAATATTACGAGTTCCTTCGCTGTCGTCAACGCGAGTGACGTTGGTAGCGAACCGTGTTAAAGAATGATGACTCGGTGAACTCGTAATCGTAGAAGTATTTGCTATTATTCTGTATAAATAGAGCATTCTAGTTCAGTATTCTATTAATACCAAATGGGACTACTATTGATCCTTGCAATCGGCCGACTACTGCTGGTTCCATTAATTAACCATTGTTAATACCAAACTGTTCTCAAGTCAGTTTATTCGTTTAAATTACTCCTACTAATTTTTATAATGCATGTAATAAATGCATAAAATTCGCAGTATTTTATTTTAAATTAAACCCACTCGTTTTCGTTATAAATGCATAACATCCGCAGTATTTTATGTTAAATTACACCCACTCGTTTTCGTTATAAATGCATAAAATCCGCTGTCTATTAATCAGCAACGGAGCGGTAGAATGAGAGCATATGTAAAATAATTTTCGCAAGCACACATGACAAAATAGCAGTTGCTTAATGGAAAAATGCGGCGAGCGAAATCCTCGCCGTTTCTAGGAGAACTCTCGAGAAAATCCCGGTTTTTTCCGACGGAGCTTGAACCTCGATGTTCTCGTCGGATCGGAGCGTACAATCTCGAAAGTGTACACTTCGGGTTAGTGGAGCATGGCACGGGGATTCCAATCTTTCTAATTACTTAGGCTCCGGTGGCCAACACCTGGAGAGAATTTTGCGCGTCTTGTCTCGTCTCGTCAGTGAAATGAAACTCGCCGCGACATCGGAAAATAATTATCGCGGGCGTCAATAAGAAGCGAATTTCGTAAATTCCGAGCCGGTGCACGGTCGATCGATGGATCCTTTAATTATTACACACGTCCGTTGCTAAAAATAATCGCGACCCGTTTCCCCGGATAGCTCGAATCGTTGCACTGGAAAAACGGTCTCGAAAAGGATCGATCGATCTCGCGGCCGGCTTTCGGTCTTCCGGAAGGGAGACCGGCACCGGAAGCGGGACTGGTTTACCCTTATACGCGAAGACAGCGTCGCTCGTCAAAGGAACAGCCGGTGCAACGGAAAAGTGAGAGTACACACGACTACCTTGAGCCTGATTCCACCAGTCGAGTGGGCGCAGAAATTTATTTTATACATCGGGTGTCTTGAAAAATTCTCGTTGCTCGCTCTCGTCTCTTAAAGCATTTCTTTGTACCGGTTAACTGTATTGTGCATTGTCAGGTTATTTTTTTCAAATCGATTCTCCTCGAGAGAATCGCTTTCTTTGAGGTAGCGCCAAGATTACCGGGACACCTTGTTGTCCGACAGACAATCGGCTCGTTATTCCTTGCTGATCCGATGTTCGCGCTGCACGTGCACGTTGTTATTACAATCACCGACGTGAATTATTACCCTCCTGAAATTCATGCGTTATACGGGGTGTCCGAAACTGATAAAACCACTTATCTTGTCGAAGAGCATTTCATCGGACGATCTAGAAACGTTTAGAAGTACACGCGTATCACAGAATTTCAACAAACTTGAATTTTGTACCGGGAAATACGGAATAAATTAATTCAAATTGAACTTTCTTTCATATTCTGAGGAAGTAGAACATACACTTTTGTCTCCTGTAAATTTCTAACGGCAAGTTGTATGTATATCCCCGCAAAGCCTTTATCCGTTAAGTTATTCGCATGTGGAACTTCTAAAGTTACCGTATCTTCTTGCAAAGTGTAAACTTTATAACTTCGTGGACGCTTCCCCTCACGAATGGGCACCGTTCTTCTTGAAACTTCAGGACCATCGATAACAGTTCTTTTTGTTTCTACATGAGACCACGCCCCTTTAGTAACTAACTTATCGACTATACAGCGACGAAACATTCAATGAACCGTGCCCGCATGTTTTCCTCGATCGCCCTACATCGTAGGGTAATTCAAAATGTCGACCTTTTTACCATTAAAGAGTTTGCATGACAAAGTGAACGAAACCCCAGCTAGTGGAAAACAAGGACGGTTTCCAATGCACACGATACAATTTGAATAATACTCGATCCGTTAGTCATTGTTCACACTCTTTGTTCTACGCTTAGTTAGAATCCTTATCTTCGCTCAAAGATCACGGACTACATACCGTGATCTTGTCTATTTTTCATTGTTGAAAGCGTGTTTAACTAAACTGACGAACATGACGAAGGCATGAACGACCGGATAAAAGTATATAAATGCTTTCGATGAAAAAGTGATTATACTATAACAACAAGAACCTTGCGCATATTTTCCCTGATTTTCACTTTCCTAGCCAAGAATCCGGTCCCCAAGCAAATGCATCCATCAACCACCTATGCAACAGTTCTCTACGACTTCCGCGAGCCTAGAACCAGTCGCTGCACTTCCTGGTGCATTCCAGACCACGGTAGAGGGGGTCTCGGTTGAAAAGGAGGTCGCCATTGCTTCGAACGCTGTTCCACAGTTTGCTAAAGCAGATCTGGTTGTTTTATTAAGTGAAACTTCTTTTGGCAGGGTGTAAGCCTAATTCGCGTCACGGAATTCGCGACAGGAAAAAGCGTAACGGTCAATAATAATATAAGTGGGGGAATATATTTTATACGTACAATACTCTCCCCATTCTTACCGACTACACAGAGTAAGTATAAAACGTTACGCGTTCTCGTGTCGCAGCCGGTTGTGCCCTTTAACCCCTCTTCTCGTTGAGAGCGGTGAGTAAGACCAGCGCGTTACTCGCTTTCGAGTCGCTGGCAGCTGTCCTATATACCCCCACTACTCACTGCTGTTTTTTTATGACAATTTCGCATTCACCACGAAAGAACTGTTGCACTAATAATTTTATTTATAACAGTTTCGCACTAATAGTAATGTATTTATTTTATTTATAAGACAATTTAGCATTCATCACGAAAGAGCCGTTGCACCGAAATCCTCAGTGAAACCTTTTTTTATTTATGAAAATTTCGCATTCATCGCGAAAGAACCGATGCACTAATAATATGCATACTAATAATTTATCTCTATCTACACCCAATAAGCAAGAAGTTTCACCTCTGTCGCGCGTGGACTCCACGCACACGATTTTTTAAAAAATCTTGACGTTAACTTTCGATGGTTTCTGTTACAGGGACGCGAGATGCATCGGAGGGTGGGATACAGCAACTACGATGGCAAGATCGCCGGCCTGTACGACCTGGAGGAGACACTCGGCCGCGGTCATTTCGCCGTCGTGAAGCTAGCTAGGCACGTTTTCACCGGCGAGAAGGTCGCAGTGAAGGTCATCGACAAGAGCAAGCTCGACGAGATCTCGAGAGCGCACCTCTTTCAGGAGGTGAGGGAGCGAACAGAAAAGCCTAGACGTTCTTTCAGCAATGGGATGTGGTGTGGTTGTCGGTTTCTCGCTCGTCGATACGAGCCACCGACGCCGTGTATTCCTTCTCTTTCCTTCTTCCCTCTTTCCCTCCTTTTGTTCCTAGCTGATTCCCCTCCGGCTGTCGCGTGAATGAGAACGCCCGGCACAAAGCAGGCCGTCGAGGAAATCGAAACGCATGCTAATACCTTCCCTTACGCCTCACACCTCCTACCTGTCGCACCGTGACGTGCTCCGGTTCTCTCCTCCCTTCTGTGTTTACTCGACTGCTGCTCGGCCCCGGCGCGGCGCGCGGCGGGGTGGTTTTTATTTTAACGCGAGCGATGTAACAGTCTGCGACTCTCAGACTGCTTTATCGACTGCCAAAGGACGTTGGTCTGCGCCGGGTTTCTTAACCCTTCACGGCCTCCGCGACTTCTTGCCGTTCCTGATTCGATATTTTCGGACAGCGTCGCACACTGGGAAAAACCGATGAATTCTGTGTCAAAATCAAAGAAATTTTGATAGAAATGGGATACAGCGATGATTTTTTTGTTTTAAATTAAAGCTGAAATATTGCAGAATATGGGAAAAATATCGAAATAAACTTTCAGAATTTCAAGAAAATTGTGGTATATCCAATACTCTTATTTTTATCACGAGAAGTTAAAAAACTCGTTGCCGAGAAGTAAGTTAAAAAGATTAAGAATCCTTCGGTTTGTTCCACTGTGCGTCGCACAGGTTCATTGTCTTTGAATAATTAAGGATTTACCGGTATTCCTACTGCGATTTTATGCATTATTCTATTTCGACTTACTTTTTTCTGCAGAATTATTTACTCTGTATATTCAAAGAAATAGATTTCCCGAATAATTTCCCATTTAAAAATAACGTTTACCAGGAAAAACAGCATGTCTCTAACTGTTGAACCCGTTACCTGAGGAGGATGGATACACTTTCGCGTTTTCTTGTTTATTTACCTCGAGATCCAGATGCCGGGTCGTATCGCAATATTCATGGCAATGTAAATTACATTATAATTGCACTCGTTATGCGTTAAATCACTTTAGATTCCTATCGTTTCGCTTCACTTGTGTTCGTGTGGGTATTCGTGGTTGAGAAATCATCTGATTTACTGGTTAACGTGTGGCTAAACTCCAGATGTTTATGCACAGTCACGTTTTTACAGAGTAATTTATGGAAGTGGGAGTTCAGATGGAGACATTGTCGTGTTCACATTTTCTCTGATCTCATTTAGCTGCCTCGATTATGAAAACATTGACCTCCACTAATTACACATGGGTATTTGTTAATGGCGCGCTTCTGCCTTCTTCTAAATTCATTCTTTATGCAAATGTGAACCATTTACCATTTTTCCATGTGGAAGACGGTTTTGTTTCAAAGATTATTTTTCTTTAAAAAATCAGGAATGCTATATAAATGCTATATACAATCCTCTGATCTTTGCGCTGCATGGATCAAATAGTGAATTATTCTTGATTGCACGTTTCCACGTAATTTTCGGGCGGTGGACGCTAGAACCACAGACGATCAATGCGCACCTATTTTTAAAGTCGCTCGAAATCGTTGCGGAATGCACCGTTCTACGGTCGAGTCATTATTCAGAAACGTGAGGACAATGGAAAATGTGTAGACGCGTTTCAGAAAAGAATTTCCCAGCGTTTCAACGCGTTCAAACAATTCTATTAGGACTTTCAATCATTTTCTTTTGAACCAAGCGGAAACAGTTTACGAAATTTCTTCTACGATAAAAATTCTTTTTTAATCAGAGTGGAAAGTAGTTGAGATAGATTGCAATACCCGGCAGCCTTGTTAATATCATGCATTCAGATAGGAACCGGCGAGGTTTCTCTTTGACGCAAAGGTATCATTCGCTTCGTTAGTCATAGAGCGAACACATATTTCGCCGCGGCGATCGAGGATTAATTGGAAGGGATTTATCCGATTGCAGAACATATTGGTCGGAACAATGGTTCTATCGGGTTGTAACGTATGGAATCCCCGCTCGTAGGTGGTATTGTCCACGGGGAAAATAAAATCGCTTGCCAACGATCGTTTTTGTTACCGCAACTGAAATGGCCGACTTGCCTGCGCCCCCATTAATTACAAAATTCTTTTACAACTGCCTACGCCTGTCCCGCTGCCGCAGAAGCTGCAAAACCGTTCCACATTTCATTGGAAACTTTTTTCCAACGAAGTATCTCTCCACTCTCCCGTTGAATGCTACGCCCCGGTTTGTTTGCACGCTCTCCGGCCGATGTTTATTCAGATTGTCAGCCACGAAGAAAAGCAAATCATCGACCGAACGAAAATGAGCTGTTTGCCCGGCCCTAATCACGTTCGTCGAATACGTACGCCTTCTTCTCTCCTCCTATAAATTGTTTCCGTTTCGAAGCGAAGAGACACCGGCGTCTCACGGGTTGGTGTACAGTGACAGCCGGCCGTGTGCTAAAACTGTCAATTTCCACCGAGACCTGAACTCGCTCGCCGATGGCATACATAGTCTCGATACATGTTTGTGAAAAATTTCAAAAATCAAAGATCACCGCGCGCACACGATGCCACACTGGCGAATTCGGCCACAATTTATATCTTGAAATTTATGATGAATTATTGAAACAATTGATAATGGTAAAATGGACTTTATAAAGTCAATTAGTTTTGTTCGGTTATCAGGCTTTTTCAATGGAGGTTCCAGGAGGCGGAGGAATTCATTTTCGACATCTGCTCGACATCTATCACTTGCCATCGCTAACGCTACATTCTTGGGTGCCACACAACTTGAGCGAGATGTCGAGCAGATGTCGAGAATGAATTTTTCTGCTTTCTGGAACTTCCATTGAAAAAGCCTGAAAATTGATTAAAATTAATTAATTCGAAAAATTGAAGCGGATACATAGGTTTGTAGAGCAAGAAAAGCACAGAATTGCGGAAGGAAAGTGGTGTGCAGAAAACGCCGGAATTTATTACACAACCCAATAGATTATAAATAAAGTACGTTGAACAAATTTTTCAAATTCAGATAAAATGTTTTCTGTAACCGACACTTCGGGCATCGAGCATGTATCGAGGCATTACAGTGGTTGGATCGCTCGGCTTCCTACGAGCCTAATTTCCATCGTACCACGTTCAAGCCTAACGACCGATTGCGTAAGATCCGTTCGACGGCCGTATCGCGTAGGAAAGATCTACGGAACGATTCCGGCTCGAACCTTGTAGATCTCGTTAAGGTCAACGAGATAATGGCGCGAGAGGTAGGGGAGGATTGTGCACAGAGGGGGGAAAAAAGGAGAAAGGGTCGTTGACCAGTTTATGCCAGCCGCATTGCACTGTACCATCTTCCTTTGTTTGCCCCGGCCAGGTGAGATGCATGAAGCTGGTGCAACATCCGAACGTGGTCCGGCTTTACGAGGTGATAGACACCCAGACGAAGCTCTACCTGATCCTGGAGCTCGGCGATGGCGGTGATCTCTACGATTACATCATGCGGCACGACAGCGGCCTCAGCGAGGAGGTAATGTCCCGATCGTAACGACTTCGCGAATGAAGCCTTCGCGATGAATTGATAATAACACGACTGGCGCGTCTGACGGAAACGATAAAAATATTCGACGCCTCCCGCCGGCCGTTTTAATGGAGTGTTTTTCCTGTCTGCGCGGTCTTATCGCGTGTATCGACGATTAAACTCGTAATGCGAGAGGAAAACGATCGTTCAGATGAAACGGAATGTTTTAATGGCCCTTTCGCGCGTTTAGAATGAATTGGACCGTGCTGCAGAAATAGTCGGGCAAACAACAAAGAGCGTCTGTTGTTGCGACTACTCGGGGTGTTTGATACGGAAAGCGTTTTTCTTGATGGGAAAGATAATGGCGTTGATAAAACTCGTTGCACGCGAAACACATGCAACGTTTGATGCAAATTTAATTGTCGAATTTGAATGAGATCCTGAAAGTGCTAGAATCTTTACACGAACTTAAGGCAAGGTGGAAAGATTCGACCATTAAATTCACAGAAAGAAAACGGACTTCCATTGATAAACCAAAATTCAGATCAACGAACCTGGTTATTCTAACAAATACAACAAATGTTGACCCAAGTACTCTGTACTGCAACATACGGTTTTCTCTTTTGTCTGTAAGATAAGGGATGTAAAAATCGAAGAGGAAGTAAGAGATAGGAAAGAAGAAACTCGCCGTTGCAACAGTCGTAATAGGTGTTCATCGGATTCCTATAACCTACATTCAGAATTATTCTTTCGAAAAGTAATCGAACGTAACGTAATAATTTAGAAAAAAATTTCGAAGCGCACAAAGCGCTGCTGGATCTCTGTAGAAAAGTGCAGCGAGGAAATCTAAAACGACGATAAAACGTGCTCGGTGAACAATCCAGCGGATAGTTTGGTCGATTCTTTTTCCTCGGAGGAGAGGAAGCCTCGTGTAAGGCAGTCCCTTTGTCGAAGGTACACTGATACGCTTTTAATCGACCGCAGGTGGCCAGGACCTATTTCCGGCAAATAGTCAGAGCCATATCGTATTGCCATCGATTACACGTGGTGCATAGGGACCTGAAACCCGAGAACGTCGTGTTCTTCGAGAAACTGGGCACCGTGAAGCTCACCGACTTTGGATTTAGTAACAGATTCTGCCCTGGCCAGAAGCTCGAAACTTCTTGCGGCTCGCTGGCCTATTCCGCGCCGGAAATTCTGCTCGGAGATAGCTACGATGCTCCTGCTGTTGGTATGTACGCTGGCTAAACAATTTAATCTCTTCCCAGTTCGAGGAACAATTTCAACTATGCCTTCAGCGAGCTAAAGTTCGCTCCTACACCCGCTGCACAGTGCTGCGATTCGAGGTGCTAGCTGGACAAAACCTTCTTTATGATTTATGATAACAATACATACGAAGTGTGCAGATATTGGAGATATTATACACGGTATAGATTTGCCTGCTTCTTCACATAACGTATCTATGCATACAGGATTTCGCCAAAACATATTTATACAATCCGTTAAGATGATTGTCTTACGGAAAATTTCTCCAAACTTCGAAAATTCAGATCGTGGAATAGCGATCACTGTCACTAAAAAACTTTACATGAAAAGAAAGTTTAAAGTCTGCTCTGATGCTACCAACAAAAATCTTTCCGTTAATTCGCGTTTATTTCGCCTACTTTTAGCTTGTTGAATCAATTAAGACAATGAAACGTACTTTCGCCGTTAGTTTCCATTCTAAAAATTAAGAATAAAAAGAAGTAAGTACAAAATGTATTTGAAAAATATCAATTGATATTATAATAGATATAAGAGCGTTTTGCGGATCTCCTCACAAAATGTAGGAAAAAATATCAATTCAAAATGCTTACACAGTTTTGTCGACAAAAAAAGAGTTTGGGAGTTTTACCGACAGAGAAATGTTAATATTCTTACAGTCTAGACATTACTTCATATGACTAGCATATCTATTTTTTACGGAATTACGTTAATGAGTTTTGTCCAGGCAATTAGCAGTGATCGCAACACACAATGTGCGCTGTTGATTCATTTTACACCATTTTTCTCGCTCGCGTTTTCAGACGTTTGGTCGTTGGGGGTGATTTTGTACATGCTGGTGTGCGGCCAAGCTCCATTCCAAGAGGCGAACGACAGCGAGACCCTCACGATGATCATGGACTGCAAGTACTCGATTCCGCCGCACGTTTCCGAGAGCTGTAAACGACTGATCGCGAAAATGCTCGTCAGAGAACCTGAAGGCAGAGCCACGCTCGAAGAAATCGCTGCGGATCCATGGCTGGCAATGGGCTCCGACTCTGATCCCGTGGAAGCGTTGCCACTTGTCTCCCGGCAGCAGGTCTCCGACGATCACCATAATCATATAATCACAAAGATGGTTAACGGTAACATCGCCACCAAAGAAGAAATATTGGAGTGAGTAGAACTCGTTCGGATAACGGCGATCGACCCATTTCTCCATTGTGAAATGTGTTAGAGCCGCCTCTCGAAATGATCGCGTCTAGAGTCCTGCAACTTATCCCATTCACAGTGTCAATCGATCATACACTATCGTTCATATAAGTCTGCGGACACTTATTAAAATTTCGATATGCAGACGATTTTTTGTTATCAAACTACTTACACTACTGTGCAGAAGAAAGAAGCACCCGGCTATATTTAATGGAAAAGCGTAAAAAATCAAATAAATCATTAATTGAATAGTTCTGATAATATGTGTTATTGCGGATTATCTAATACTTTAAATGCAATAAATCAATCATTGTATGTTCTTTGTCATTATACCTTATAATTATACTGGGTGCTTCTTTCTTTTGCACAGTAGTGTATGTCTCCGGTGATTTATGGAAGGGAGTGTGTACTATGTATATGTACCACCGTACATAAGCATGCGAACACTTGATGGAATCTGATAAACTGCTTCTTATTGTTGTAATATGGACGCGCGATAAAAGAACCGTGCGCTATATGTACTGTGGCTCCGATGCTTATTTCTTAATTGGTATCGAATTCTGAATCCTTAAAAATTACTTCGCCGTGACTACGCCTATGCTGTGTGTGTCTTTTTGCAAAGTAGTAAATAAACAAGTCTAACGCAAATTTCCATTCGCAGCGCCCTGGACAAGAACGAGTACAACCACATCACGGCGACGTATTTCCTGCTGGCTGAGCGGAAGCTGCGAGCTCACCGTCAGGAGCAGGTGCAGAAATCTCGGCCGGAGATCTTGGATGTGTCGGCCAAGTAAGCTTATCGTCGTTAGTTCGTAGAAAATTCTGAAACAATTGTTGTCGGTAATTCGTCCTATACCTAACAAGCTTGTGGTAATTTTCAGCCGCCAGGACGACGCGACACCGAACCTACGTACGGAGCAGAACTCGTTGAGTACGGTGAACCAGTCGTTGCTGAGCGTACCCCGGACGCCGGGTGAGGTTCCGCAGGTATGTATCGCATGACAGCGCGCCCTGCTGGTCACCCATACGTAACAATGGCAGACGCTGAGAGCTCTGCCATGAAAGCGTTCCTCCCGTGGGAAAAAAAGATGTCTGTTCTAGTTCCAGAATGTCCGCACGCGGAAATGCAGTATCGTGCAGGAGGAGGAGGACGAGGACGAGGACGACGTGTCTTCGTGTTCGGGTCGAGACGAGGGCAGCAACTCCGCGCTGAACTCGTTCAATCGGCGCGGCTCGCGCTCCGAGGGCAAGCTCTCGCACATCCTGCAGGACCGGCTGTCGCAGCTACAGGAGAAGCCGAGTCTGAAGACGCAGTGGGTCGCGCCGAAGGATGCCAACGTCGTTCCCGTCATCACTGACGCGGAGGAGAGGCTGTCTAGCCCGATCAGCGGGAACGGCAACAACGACTTGTCGCCGTCGGTGCATCTGAACACGCCGGGCAGGCCCCAGCCGAGCAACATGTTCGACAAAGTACCTGCGCCGACGAAGCTCGATTGCATCTACCAGGAGAACCTGAAGAACCGACTCGGGGACTCGCCTGGTTGGCAAACAAGAAAGCAGACCACGACGGAGAGCAGGCCGTTGTCAGTGACGGAATGCATGAAACCGGTCGGTCCCGTACCACCCAACAAGTGGAGGATGGGGTCGCAGCACCGATCGGCTTGCTCTTCTCTGGACTCCGTGTTGCCACCGAAGCCGTCCGACTCTAGCACGACCAACCCCATCACCACCACGATCTTAACAGAGTCCTCCACGGTGTCCATACCGCTTCATCCCGTGGTTCTAGGCGATAATTCGCTAACGACGACGCCCAAGTACAAGACGATGCCGTCGCCCAGCAGCACGCCGACAGCGTTGCCTCAGTTGACATTGAACGAGATCCTGGAGGACGGAGACAGGGTCGCGGTGCCGACTCCGGAGAGCGGTAGCTCGAAGTGTCGCGTCGTCAGGAGTACAGGTTATGATCAGAAACGCAGCAAGTTCCACAAGACGCGCACCACTTCTTGCTCCAGCTCGGACGCCAGCGACGACGATAGCGAGAGTAGAAAGAAGAGGGCGCACAAATTGGGCGCGTCCGCGAAATCCTTACCTTCTAGACGCGACAGTCACGACGACTCGAGCGATTCTCAAGATCCTGGAGGGAGCGGCGGTGGAGGCGGAGGTGGAGGAGGCGTGGGGAATGGGGAGCACGCGGCGGAGCCTTCCTCGAACGAAACGAATCAAAATGACAGTGGAAACACGACTAACACGACCACCACGACTACCACGACGACCGGTGGTAGGCATCGTTCCGCAGAGAACCAGGTGATATTCGGCAGGAGGCATCGAACCGGTAGAAGAAGAGCCGGGGAGACGCGGTTGAGGGAGAGTCAGTCGTTGAATCGGATCACAGAGGTACAAGAGGCCGAGGCGCCTTCAGCGTGCCACAATCAGTGCCACGTGTCGAGGAACTCCGGCGTGTTGGGGGTGCAGAGTATATCATCGTCGTCGTCCTCGGTGTCGCAGAGTAGCACCGGGTCGCATAACATTACGCAGACGATATCCCACGCGGCGGCTACCATGCAGAAGGCCAAGGGTTTCGGGCAGAGGTTGCTACAGAGCTGGTCCCTGAGCACCGGCAAGTCTTCTCTGTCGTCGCCGTCGAACGGTCAGAACAGCTGCAGTCCAAACGGCCGGAGCAACAAGCAGGAGCCGCAGAGAGATTGCTGCCAGAGAATCGAGATCTGCTGCGACGACAGGTGGGACGTGAACGGCGGCCCCGTCAATCAGATACCGTCCAACGACAAAGAGAACAGAAACGGTTCCATGAACAGAAACGACTGCAAGAACAGAAAGATCCGGCTGCTGAGCCGCTACTTCGCCGTGCACAAGAAGCTCTGCGTTCCGCTGCCAGGTTTGTTCGGGAAAGGACGATTGTACAAAGCTCGATCCTGTGGTAGCATCGCCCGCGATCGTGTCAGCCCTCCGTCGCCAAAGTCTATGCTGTTCTGCACCACGGCGGATGACAAGTGGCGGGAACGTCGGCAATGGTGCGACGCGAAACATCAACATCGCGGAAGCGACGGTGACATCAATCAGAACCTGGGCCTCTCGCATCTGGTGCAGGAGAGCGTCGGGGTAAAGGGCTGCACCGCTATGCCCGCTGTTTGTCACATTCACCTAGGTGATGCCTCCAAGTGCTGCAGCCTCTGTTGATGAAACGGTCATCGCCGCGAGTGGACCGACGCACGGTGTTTCGCGGACGTGGGTGGTTAGGACAGAAATCTAACTACCTCGGTCGTACAAAATTTTTCTCCGAAGATTAAGGAGAGATTATTCGTTACATTAAGTTTGACAATCCTTCACGGTTTCAGTCCCAGCCTTCATCGTTATATCAACGTAACACCACTTTTGCGTTAAACGGATCATTTGAGAAAGTGCAATTCGATCGAATTCGACTCTTCCAAAATAACAAATTGATATATTCAGTAAAAGTTCCAAGCCCCGTTTGGTTAGTAATATTCGATGGTGCAAGACTTCATCGATGTGACGATTCTTAGATTGAATTTGACTCTTCCAGCAACAAATTTAACTGTATTCAATAGAGCTTCGAACATTTGGTTTTTAATAGTATATATGACGCAAGATTTCGCCAATCTTATACGCTCCGAAGTTACGGTTTTTGTCGAATGATCGAAACACTGTGCGGCGCACTATACGATTGAATGATTCGTCGATGAACGCGCCGCGCGGCCAGATGCAATGTTCCTTTGCTGCGATGGATTAACGATTACTGGCACGAAGCGGGGCATGCGGGGAAAGAAAGAGAGAGAGAGAGAGAGAGAGAGAGCGAGCGAGCGAAGGAGAGAAAGAAAGAAAGAAAAAGAGAGAGAGAGGCCACGTGGTTATCGCCAAGTGCAATCTATTTTCTAATAACGCGGAGAGACTGGCGGTTGCGTAAACGGTCGGCCGCAACGACGCAA
This sequence comes from Lasioglossum calceatum, assembly GCA_963966675.1. NCBI lineage: Eukaryota > Metazoa > Arthropoda > Insecta > Hymenoptera > Halictidae > Lasioglossum > Lasioglossum calceatum. The sequence goes on from OZ016544.1 coordinate 951,814, forward strand.
CGAGTGCGCAAACGGCGAAGGCGATTCGTAGAGTTAGAGAGAGCGAACGGATCATCCGAACGCGAGATTGTGGTAATCGTTAGCCACGACCCCGGTGATTACGCGCGGCATGCGTCAATGTTCAATGTATTCAACCGATTCATGGCTCATTCCCACCTCTTCCTGCTCCTCTCCCCCTCCTCCTCCTCGTCCTGCTAACCCTCTATATCCCTCTCCAGCGCGCGCCTTGAACGATGCGTGTCGATGAGCACAAGGGTCGAGTCAAGAGGGAAGAAGAGAGCGTATCGATCGATCGGTCGCTCGCCGGGAAGTGTATCTAGTCCGTGTGAACAAACCTATATTGAATATTGCAGAGTTTATTAATATTATTATATATGATAATTATTATTATTATTGACTACGATTAATATTATTATTCATTATTTAAAACGAACGTGTCACGCGAAATGAAATCGAGGTAGCAACGCAACCAAATCATTCTGACGTACGCGGACATCGAGAAGCCGCGATATCGTGGACGGTCTTCCTTTAGCTGTCCTCACCCTCCCCCCTTTTATTTATCTATCTCTCCCCCTCCCCACCCTATTTTCATTTAAGATCGCCGTAGTATTTTCCTACATACCCTCGCGGAACGCTGGTGGACTCGTAAGGCGGACCACGAGCGGTTCCAAAGCGAAACGACATCGAATTTGTATAATGTGGATATCGATTCGGCGCACGCATATATGAACTCGATAGAAACGTCGTTACTGGTGCTACATGCGAAGAAGAAAAACGACGAGGAAAAGGAACCTTGGTCTCTCAGGGGAGGATCACAGAGCCCTGGAGCCCTCGGTTATCGTGCCAGTTCGAATTCGATGAACCCTGGCAGCGAAGTATTATTACGATTTAGCGAAACTAGTTTCACGGTGTTTTGTATTCGGATCTGGCGTAAACAAGGACAGTTGGTGAATTGAAATTTTGAAACGTAGCTGACGTAGACGATCTCTAGATCCCGGAAACCCCACGAGCTCTCCTTTCGGAAGTTCTCGAAGCTTATACCTCCGCTCGGTATATTTAGAAAATGTTTCCCGTGCACACTGCTATCACTGTCGACTGAGAAGATACATTCTAGGACCAAACAGCGTGGAATATGGCAATGGAATAAGATCGCATGGAAATTTGGAAAGGATGAATGGGAATAGCGACGTCCTGGATTCGAAGAAGCCAGCAACAAAATTTTGTATTCCCTTCCGATGCTAGCTCGTCGCACCGTTCAAGACCACGTTGTCATACACATGGCAGTTGTCCGCGCTTGCCGGCTGAGCGCGCGACACCGTCGACGTCGCATCATCCTCATCACTAGACTGCGGATTTTATGTATTTATGACGAAAATGGACCAGGTTTAAAGCAATGGACAATTTAAGAAGATTTAAGGACATCAATATTAATTTCAGCTTAATAAGACAATTAAAAGAAGAAAGAAATTTTTAATTGGCTCTTGTGTCTTGCAATCAATGCAAATATTTTTTATTTTGCATAAAGATTCGCAGTCTACTCATTAGCAAGAGTTTCGTCGGGAAGATCACGACTGGATAAGCGCGCGACGTTGGGTACGACGATCCATGGGAAATCAGAGCAACGCTTTCCCGGCGCGTCGATCATAAATCCTCACGGGCCGTGGAGTTTCTTGAATCCTGGGACTCGACTGCTTCGATGATCGAGTGCAGGTCATTCGGTATAATTCTCGCTTCGTGTTTCACACCCTCTTCTTTTATATGTGCGAGTGATCTACCCACTGAAGATCGAAAGAATTTCTTGGACGATATGAAAATGGTATCTAGAGATTTTCGACATCGACGCCACTTAGAATTTGATGCGTCCGAAGCTACATTGACCACTTGAGTACTTCCTCAGTTGAAGTTTGTTCTTTCGGTTCAGGTCATCGAGGAACATACTTTTTTCTTTCATCATTTTGTTTGACGAGCGAACGTTACCTTTCCCCATCTTTCATGGAATTTTATACTGTCTCCATTCCTCATTCATTCGTTCGAAGAAGACTGTGTACCATCCCGTAGACTGTTAGCGACGTAATCCGAAAGAGAAGTAAATCCATATCAGGGTACAGGGAATAAATAACCTAGTAGTTCGACGATAGCTTGTAATACGAGGTGATAGGGTCTTAGTGGAGCACCAATACAGACCCGATCGATAACAAGAGACCAAAGAGTGTAGTTCTTATTTCACTTTTCATCGAGGGTACAATTAAACGAGCATCAAGATGTCGAAAATCTCTGTTAGACTGAAATCGGTAAAACTATCGCCGATCCTAAAAAAGTCTGCGCTGAAACAATGATTTACACTTTTTGAAAAACACAATATTTCGATCTTCAAGCTCTGATCCTTCCACAGAAGGTGTGAGCAACGTGTGCAGCGTGATACACCAATTCATTTGTTACACATCCCTGCGGAAGGGACGACCTGTTTTGTCGTTACTGCCGACGATCCCCGATTCTTTGATCCTTGCCTGACGGGTTGGTTTCCGCGATAAAGACTGAACAAACTGTACAATAACCTTGGTTGCATCGCACGTGACCATGACTCGGCGAGGCTTGAATAAGGCGATGCGATCTTGATCCTTGAAGCTGAACAAGCGGAGGACCAATCGCGCTCTCGAGTCTCGAGTCCCCGGAGAATCGTTCGAGCGGGTGCGAACGGGCATTAAGACGGTTCCGCTCGATGGAGACTCGGAGGTGAGCAGACCCATGACCCTTGAATCTCGCAGTGTTTAACTAAAAAGCCCCAGGAGCCAGCGATGCGCTTCGTCGCCGGGCATTAAGAGAGAGAGAGAGAGAGAATTTCATGGATTGCATGAAAGCTCGGCGAGAATGTTATAATTCCGCGCGGCGGATATTTCTTATACCAGGGAGTTCCAACTTGTTCTCCTCCGAGACCGCAAGGTCCCCACCATTAGTCAAATCTCCTCCCACTACTACGTACAGCCGTAGAGTTAGTGGGGCGGCAAAGGGGTGGGGTACGGTTGGAGCCCGGGATAGACTCGTTTCTTCAGGATTGCAAGGGTGCGAGATTTTTCAGTGATTAAAAGCGCTAGATAAAAGACCAATCTAGGCTGCGATCAGTGTGGCCAGATGAGGACCAAACGGTTCTCATTCCCTCTCCACTTTTTTCCCCTTCCACTATCTTATTCCACTACATGAGCACACTCCAGAGCCCCCACTAAGACCGTAGACTGGTCGCGCAACTGCTCTGGTCATCAGAGGGGGGGTACTTGTATTTCTCCTCGATTACCCATGTCTGGACACACTGGCTGCAATCGCCCTCAAAAGTCCTATTTCTACGTGTACGAGGCGTAACTTGCATTATTATTTTTTTATGAAACTGATTAAAATAAGACCAAACACGATATAATTTCAACTGTACTTAGTGGTTTAATTGACGATGAACGTTTCGGGCGAAAGGAAGGACAGCGTATGGGCAAGAAAGATAAGCGGAGAGTGGCAATCTCTCTTTACACGCGCTATCCATAAAGCTGCGACAGGTACACGCTGCCGGATAATGCAAATTACGCCTCGTAAACGTAAAAATAGGACTTTTGAGGGCGATCGCGGCTTAGATTGATCAAAAGATAAAAATCTAGCGTTCTTGACTATACTGAAAACCCCCTCATCTTTGTATTATCGAGAAATGAGAACGCGCATCCCACACCCTTGCAAAATCTTAGAAACGAATCTATCCCCTTAAACGCTTGCTTCCCCCACCAACGTTTCTTCCGTGTAGAGCGCACCTTCGTCGCGTTCGCTGGTGTTTCGTATCTTCGTTGTCCCATCGTAACAGCGCGTACTGGAAGGGGACACTGGGCGCTATAGTAGGGCCGGTCTCGTCTCAATTCTGACAAAATGCCCGCCCCTGTTCGACGGCAACGATGAAGTCTAAGAATGGGGTAAGTACCTAAGCGGGGAAGGAGTCGCGTATAGCTCGCGAGCTACGTACATGTTGGAACTCCCTGTCTTATACTATTAGGCACCTTGCGGAACGGAGCTCCGAGTTGCGCAAACTGTTGTACACGCATATACACCTGCAGCGTAGCAGCCTGCAGCCTACGTGCAGCCTACAACCTGCACGTAGCGAAGCGTCGCGCAAGCTGTACTGTACCCGGCAATCTTTCCTGCGACCTGGGCGACCTGTTAGCCCCGGCGGAGACTATCTATATGGTAAATAAGAGATATTTTTCGTGTTTCGCGAGAGACCTCCTTCCGCGCGCGGGCTCGGGGATCGGTCGAGCCCGTTCGTTCGAAACGGAGGAGTGTCGCGCGCCTATTCTCCCCCAAGAGAAGCTGCTTCGCGAGGTGAAGCGCCGTGTTATGCTAACTCATGTTCGCTAGTCCCGTTGTAGTCGTCGAGGCGACGACGACGCCACACATAGTACAATGTCCCGAGATAATTTTTGTAAGTGAATCTTTTTTCCACCGGAACCAACGCGATCAAGCTGTACAACACGAGTCTACACACACAGAGACACCGCATACACGAACGCCAAACATATACCGCATACACGGATCCGACGAGCGTCCGTGCGTCTCGGTCTCGGAAACGTAAAAAAGAAAGAATGAAAGAAGCGAGAAAGAATAAAACGATGAGCATACACATATGTACGGCAAAGTGTCCGCTTTAGATTTCGTAAATGTCGACCCAAGTTAACTGCCAGCTGAGTGTAACGAAACGATCCACTTGCGTCGCCCTAAAGGAGGAGCGATCCTCTGTCGACGGGCGCGCATAATCATTCATGCAATAACTGTGTGCCCGAATCGAATAAATGAAAAGTAACGAAACATCGAGGACTCTGACGTCGCCCTGTCTCTGCTTCTGCTCCTCTTGTCCTTTGCTGTTCCCGGTTCTCCTGGATCGCTCGGGGCCATTTTGTTCTACCTGTTAATTATACATAGAATGAAAAGGATGGTAGAAACGCGACGCTGCGAGCAAGGTAATTAAATCTTCAGCTTTAACTCGGCGATCATCCTCGCTCCGGAATTACGATTCTCCATGAAGATATTGCCGGAAACACAGTTCTCGCAGTGTAATCATTTCTTTTCGAGGATTCGTACGTCCGCGGAGGCAGCCATGTTTCTTTTCGAGTCGCGTGTATATTTACGTCGTGGAAACTTCCGAGCGTTCTTATTCGAGCGAGGTGAGTTTCACATTTCATTAGAACTCTTTCCCTTGATTAACTCTTCATGAAAATAGCCGAACATCGTTTCAACATGGTTTAGGAATCATTTGTCTGTTGTCGGTAGTTCTAATGTAAATTGCTTTGCAAGTAAATGAAGAAATAATTGAACTCGCACAGGAAAGCCATGCATAAACGGAGCAATTAGTTTCAGAGTGTTTTTATTAAAATTATAATACTATCGTTCAAGTATTTGATCAACGTGTAACTAGAGCCGCAAGCGCTTCCGCGTTTCGAAATGGATGCCGTGGTCGTACACGTTGTGGACGCGAATCGATTATTATCAAAAAACGTGACATACGTGAAGGAAATACATCATTGGTGGGCGGGCTCGCGTGAAAAAATATATATACAACATGGCGATCGATGTACCTGCAATTACCCGGATAGTCGCGCATTATCGCGCCGCGTATCTCTCGCGCGCGGTTTGTTCGCGCTATCGTCTTTGATCTGCAGTCGCGTGCCATTCCTGGCAGCATTTCAAACCGTTGTCTATGGCTATCGAGCATCCGTTTCGAATCTCTTACAAAATATCGCTCGTTCGAACCGGTTTTGTTCTCTACTATCCGAGCGTTGCACAGGACTCCCCCGTTACATGTCTTGTGACTTTACACTTTGAGCATTTAGACAGCGAGGTAAGCTCGTCATCGATTCTAATTCTACATTTTTATACACTGACTTCGCGGAAAGATCGATCATTCGAAGCACATTTATTGTAATGCTACTTTGGAAGGTAGTATAATACTTATAATACTCGTGAAATGTATAACTCCCATCCGTTCCTAATTTTTTTCTAAAGTAACGATTCGAACAAATTCGTAGCTTTTTATTAAATTGGCACACGGGTAAACAACGAGTACGATGGTTAGATGCATAAAGAACGCTGTATAAGTTCTTTCGTGAAAAATTGAAGACGTAATCATTTTTCTATATTCTTCTGCAAGATATCGTAATCCCTTGGACGTTATTACTAAACTAGAGAAATGTTCTACTTGAATTGCAAGTAACAGGTGTATTCGCACCCCTTATTTGTTCATAATTAGTGAAAAATGTGTCAAATCGGCGCGAGGGACGGACGAGGGTTAAGTAAACTCGTTTAGCAACCGTTTAGGCTCCTCGACAGCGACTTGTTTGCTACTTGTCTCGCGCTTATCTCGCTACATTGCTAAAACCGGAGAGAAAATTCGAACATCCGACGAGGGAGCACTGTGCTTACACAAACTACATGCGCGACACCGCTTCGCGACGGTGGTGATAACAAACGTGAGTAAATGTATAGAAACGTCGTCCCCAAATCTAGCTTGGAGAGACGATCGACTATAAAAAAATACATCAACTTCTCGGTGATCGCGGAACATTGTTTATGGGAATGTGAACGCTTTGTTCGGGTATACATGCGATGGTAGCTCGAAAGCTGCGGTCGCTGCCTGACCAGGCCAGGTTAGAAGTGTGAAAGACAACGACGGAAACAATGCTTGTTCATCCTTCGCGCGTGGAAGAACAATGTGTGCGCGTTATCGTCTAAACGCGTGTAGAGAGGAGGCAGCTTAAGTCCCAGACAATTTGATCTGTCTACCTGTCCGGAGGCAGCGCGTATGGCGTCTGAAGAAAGAAAAAGAATGAGCCGTTTAGAGCACCGGACTGCCTCTAGTTTGACTGAGTAATTGAGCTGTCCGGATCTGGGTCGGCGGATTCCTTCTTCAAGGGGCTAGACTCGTTCCTAGGATTGCGAGGGTGCGGGGTGCACCTTCTCATTTCTCGATAATGCATGCAATGGGGTTTTTTCAGTAGTCAAAAGCGCTAGATAAAAGATCAATCTAGGCCGCAGTCGCCCTCGAAAGTCCTATTTTTACTTTTACCTAGCGCTTTCGACTACCGGAAAACCCCATCTTTGTACATATCATCGAGAAATGAGAACGCGCATCCCGCGCTCTCGCAGTCCCGGAAAAACGCGTCCACCCCCTTAAATCCGATATCTAAGTCGCACGAGCTTATTCGGCCCATGCGAAAACGGTTCCTCTCCACGCACGAATCGAAATAACGACACTAATCCAACTAACAGATTCTAGCTTTCCAAAATGGATCGACGCATCTCGCGCTGGATCAGCCTCTGTGCTACAATACGTTTTTCAATTTGATATCAGTCTTTTCTCAGCTCGCCAGAAGCTTTCTCTCTGGCCCGTTTATCTTGTGTTCCCTTTCCGTCTTCCTGCCTGAAACCCCGGATACGAAAGGAGGTCAGACGCCGATCAAAATTGTCCGCGGCTCGTGGCAGACTTGCTCGCACGTGGCACCGTGCAAATGGAAACCGAGGCGGAGGAACCGTGTGCTATCTGTTTAATAAAACTCGCTCGGGAAGAGCGACAGGAAGAGAGACGTAGTGCCTGAAGAGGCAACTGCAGTAGTGCACCTCTTAAGCGTCCGCCGCTATCTTATCCAATTAAAAGAAAAAAGAAAAATTTAATTTCCGATTAAAAGTTGATATCTGTCACCTCCCCGCTTAAGTATCCTCCCCGGACGCTTAATTGTGCATTACTCTATACTGATAGTTCGCCGGACTCTGTGACAGTTAGCGCGCTGGTTCTCTGAAGGAACAACCTCTCGCAAAAGCTTCCTCGCATCTCTGGGGCCGATTTCCATTGGCTAGCCGTCGCGATTACGGATGAGGGCTGGATGGCTCGTGATCCAAGTAATTCAGCGCCTTCTTGCTGTTTTCGACGAATTCCTGGAACAAAAGCGAACTTATTAAAACCAGCTCACCGATCAAAAATGAATCGAACCGTCAGCTTCAATCACCATTAATCCGCGGCTCATGAAGTACGGCCTACCGATGCCGTCGTTCTTCTCGCAGTCCTCGCAGAAGCAAATGAATATGGTGTCGATCACCATCTGCAACCGACAGAACCGGTATTAAACGCTCGCCATCATTCAATCCTTTTTCTATACGGATCGAGCGATTTTTACCTCGTAAATGGAGATGAAGCAATGCGCTACCAAGAACGCGAACAGACCGGCCACCACTATCGGCACCCACGGATGGTGCAGTCCCTCCTTTTTCTAAAGAGCACGAAAATTAGGAAAACTCGGGCAGAACCGCTCCACGAATATATTCAAGAAGCTAACGTACCTGCATCAGATAAATGCCCGAGACGATCGTTAATGTAACGACCAGAACCTTCCCCAGAAAGAGGACAAAGTCGCCGACGCTGTTAATGGCGGCCACTCTTAAAATGTTGCTCGACAACGCGTGGAACGCCTTCCTTCCTCCCGTGCAGAAGTTGCATCCGTATATCGCTGCAACCGTACACCGTTATCGCATCTTTATCCTATGCGTTTTATTATCGGGCCGCGTATCTCGGGAATCTCATTCGGGATACCTTTTTCAGTTACTTCACCGAAAAGGACAGTGCGATTAAATGGCTCAGAAAATTATTTTTCTACAGGTTTTGCACTCCAAATTTACCCTTTTGAAAAAGTCAAATGTAAATTAATTGTTAAGAAATTAAAAATTTTGTTTCTTGCAAAGATGTACACGAGGTACTTATTTTAAAGTAATTACTAATTCATTCACTTTGTACTATATGACAACAGTGTGCAGATATGTATATTCATTGTAGCCATTTTCTGATTGATCAATTTTTTAAATGGAAGTAGATATAATCTATTTATTGAAGGGTATTAAGTCTTGTGTTTCCCTCGCAGTAATGCCACCGTTCACGCGTGTCTAAATAAATCTATACAAATAATTAATTTTCAATATGCTTGATGGGTGAAATTGATTTGCAAAAGGATGAAATTGATTTGCACAAGGTTGAGTTTGACTTGCAAAACGGTGAATTTGGAGTGCAAGACCAGTAAATGCTCGCAGCGGCGTTTATTCATTTTTGTGGACCTCTCTTGCTAAAGTCTTCATCATCGCATCGTTTCGTCTAGAAAACGTTCGACAATTCTCGAACCTCCTGTTCGCAAAAATCACAACCATGCGTTTCGTGTACCCTAATTTTTCCGGTGAATTCACTTCGCCGAAGATGCTCGAATTGATTCGCGCGAGATACGCCACCGCACTTAAGCGGTTAATACCTGTTTCGATGTAAGCGTTTCTGGTGAGGAACTTCAGAGCGCACTCGAAACACCAGAGGCAACATTGACAGCAGCACAATATTCCCCTCACTAGGTCGTTATCGTACCGCTTCAGGCGATTTTGGACGAAGGAAATTATCGCTCTTATGAGCCGAACTATACCAATAACCAATGCACCGAACGCGACCGTACCTAAGTGATATCGCACGAGATAACCGAAGCCCCGCGTTACAGCGCACGAGAGCCGCTTCTTGTCCCTGCGTCCAGAAAATATTTCCTTAATGAAGTTTATCGTTCCATGCATACACACATACACATACCCATACCCCATCTCTCCTACGGCCGTCTGGATTGCTTTCTGCAATTTGGTGGTCGTTAATCGGAAATTTCCCCGGCACGCACACATAAACGGGGACAATTAAGAATTCGATTATCTGGGAACCGATTACACGGGAATTGGTTCCTCCGATTGTCATTCATGGACTTTCTTCCGCCAACCGGAATCGTATTAGTAGCGTTGCGCGTTTAAACGAACGAATCCGGGGAACGGCGAGTAAGATCAATTTAAGTGCGGGATCTACCAATGGCCCAAGAACGTGGAACTGATCGACATGTACCATAGTGGACAACGCAACCTTCCTAGCTGGACAACACTACTCGCTTCGTCCATCAAACTGAGTGACTTGGTTTAATGAAGGATGCATACGTTCATTCGTTGGGACGTAAACAGGAATTAAAATCTGTTCTCAATATCCTAAAATATACAGGGTGTCCCAAAATTCCTTCAACAGCCGGAAATGGGAGCCGTTCCTGAGAACATTTGAAGCAAGATTTTCCTTTAAAAAAATGTTATCCGCGGCTTTGTTTAGGAGTTATTAACGAAAAGCACGGACCAATCAGACTGCGACCTAGACGCGAGTTGGCACAGTCGGCCCGGCAAGCCTGCTGTCTATTGGCCAACTGTGCCAACTCGCGTCTAGGTCGTGCTCTGATTGGTCCGTGCTTTTCGTTAATAACTCCTAAACAAAGCCGCGGATAACATTTTTTTAAAGGAAAATGTTGCTTCAAATGTTCTCAGGAACGGCTCCCATTTCCGGCTGTTGAAGGAATTTTGGGACACCCTGTATATATGTATATGTATATACATAAAATTGAAATTAAACCAACATGGGAAAAAGTGGAGAACAAGAATAATTTTTGCAGATCCTTTACTCTTATATGAGGAAGGAAGGAAGATATAGACCCCCCGTCACAGTACGAAAACACAAATACAATATTCTAGAATATTCTTGTTCGTTTCGCAAAAGAATTTCATTAATATCTTCCACTCTCGTGTTCTAATTAATCACAGATTGAACACGCGTAGCACGTAGAACAGAAATCCTCCTTGGAGAGACGACAGTTGAACTAGTCAGCAAATAGCACACGTTTAGTCGATTTCGTTCGTCTTTCGACAATCAAACGAGAGCACGATTCGACGCTTTAATTTACCCGATCAACCGAATTCAACTGTCTGAATCTATATTTTTTTGGTGACAGTTAAGGAGTTATAGTCGATGACGATTGGGATCAAGAGAAAGTATCAAGAACGATTTTACACTTGGCCAATGAACAGAAATCGTGATTTTTCTTTTGTGGCATCTACTTCCAAGGTCGTTCCTGGTTCTGAAGGTGACGTTTTCTGTCAACGATGTTTCAACAATGACGCGAAGTTTCGGACAGTTACACGTTCCGATTGAAACAGTTATGAACAGACTGCGGATCTTTCGAAATAAAAATTGTCTAGCGGAATTAAAATGGAAAAGTCAATTTGATGGAAAGATAAATGATTCATTCGCTAAATGCCTTCTTCGACATCGAAAACCTCAGGCAAAGTGGAATCAGCTTAAAATGAGATCGTTCGGTTCTAAAACGAGTGTGTAGAATGCAATTTTCGGAACGCACGTGGGTTAATAGGATCCATCATTCCTCTTCAATTTTTCCTATTATATAAATACATCAAATCTGCAGTCTAATTATAAAGAATCCTATCCCCCAAAAATTTAATTTCTTCATAACCAGATTGCGAATTTGATGCTTTTAATAAAAGAATCGAGTAGAAGAGAATTTAAAGGGTAGAAAGATGCGAATAATTACATCAATTTTCAACTGTTTGATGTGTCAGACTAGAAAAACAGGAAATTCATATTTGGCTTCAATTTGGACGATTCTGAATAAAGGTGGTTCGGAAAGCTTTCATGAACGAAAATCAATGTTATATCTAGACTGCGGATGTGTATGCCAAATAAAAATTGTCTGCATCAATTGCAAGAAATAGAAACTGAACTGAAGTATATTTCTTCCCTCTTTTCGATGAAATTTTGAATTTCATCTACTCAATTTCCTTCTAAATGCATAGAAATCCGCAGTCTATTGAATTGGCAAGAAAGTATGTAATTTCGGTATTTTAAGGTGTAAAATAGCCGAATTTTTTTATTCAACCAATGAATAATTTAATGAACAAGATATTTCCCCTTTTGTTCGATGACCTTTTGCCAGAAAGAATAGATAAGAAAATATTCTATCGATTAAAGTTGATCGCTTGAATAAAGAAATTCGGTTTTATTTCACCTTAAAATACCGAAATTACTTTCTTGCCAACCGAATGGTTATAAGAATTATCATCGTGATTTCAAAGCGCTTTTCACGTAGCTACCGAAGTGAAAAAAATCTCCGCAAGCCATTTCAGAAGCTAATTTATGTCCAGCTAGGAACATTTGACCATCGTGTACCGTAGTGATCTAACAGCGTTAGCTCTCCCGTGTCGCTGTCCATGGAAATTCCCGCTGGTAGAAAGCAATCCACCGGCGAAGTATGATATTGATCAAAGTGTCACCTGGTGAAGAACCAACGTGCAACGGCGCAGGCGACGACAAGGTGCTGACAGCCGAGGAGGAACTCGCAGGTCACGAAAAAGAAGAACAAATTGTACCACCTGCTTGCCTGAAAAACACCGCGGCGGTTTATGCGCGCTTTAATGTTCTTCACCCGCGCCCGAGCGACGACTTATCCTATGTATACAAAACTTACGATCAACAAGCCGTCCTTCTTGAAGTGGATATGATCTTTCCGGTTCTTGTAGATGTTGCCCGCGCTCTCGATCCACAGCATGCAGTACACCCACGCGCACACCGTCAAACCGATCAGGAGATAGGTCTAAAAATATGATTTTCCTCGTTTCCGACAGACTTCGATAGACGGTACGTGGCTCGCGAAAGTATTTACGTTCGCAACTTTCTGCATATGAAACGCCCGAAGGGTTTTGCCCGTTCGTGTTCGTTATCGCGTTTCAATCGTTTCTCATTTATTCTTAACGCGGCCGATAATTTTTTTCACTTTATTGTGTCATGGTATCCGTGTTCCCGTATACTGCATCGTGTTCCCGTTGATTGCGACGATACTTTCGTGTTCTGGCTATTTTATTTGTCTAGACTTTTGTGAGTTCCAAGTGTTCGGAATTGAGAAATCTGGGTACGATTCACATTTACGTCGGTTGCTCTATTCATAGTTCATGAACTTCTTTGTTCTAGTAGTACGGATAATCAATTCTTTGGCTGTGAAAAGCGAAAATATTTTCTCGATACAATAAGTCCTCGACTTACGCGGTTAATTCGTTCCAGCGCTTTCCGCATTAGTCGAATAGCGCTTGAGCCCCACCGCTGAAAGGTTATTAATACGTTCTGCTTTGTACATACTATACGTATGTACTGATTTGAAAGGAAAATTCAAATAATCCATGTTCATGGAAAATTGATCACCAGACTGCGGATCTTTATGCAAAATAAAATTGTTCAGCAGCGATTGTGTTCGGCAGCAGGAGTTAAATACAAATTCATTTCATCCCCTAATAGGTTTATACACCTGAAAATCACATGACACTATTCTTAGATTTTTCTAACTTCTCACTGGTTTATATTTTACCTAACGAGAAGAGTGAAAGTTTCATCGAAATCGGTTGATGCGGAAAAAAGCGACAGGCATTGAAAGATGTAAGAATCTGCAGTTATAGGTCGAAAATCGTGAAAATCTGCAATTTTTACCATCTTTAAACGTTTTTAGCTCACTGGAACGACCGATTTTGATGAAATTTTCAGAATATGTTTAATTCACAAAGATCTACAAAACGTATTTTTTAAATTTTTGATATATGCCCGTATAGAAAAGTTATAAATGCAACTTTTAATATTTTTTCTACAATTCCGATCAATTGCAATTTTTGGAAATTTGTTTTTTCACATCTTCCAGTAAACTAATTGCTCTAGCTTTTCAAAAAAGTTAAAATCATATAGTACAATATTTAAAAAGTTATCGCCTTTTTAAGAGTGTCCGAATATTCGTGGGAGTCAGTGTGTGTACATAGTTCGTCTTAATATAAAAGTCTTATGCTGCAATCAATTCATATTTACCGTACAAGATGATCATTGTCTGCTTTCGCCAACACGATTTTACGACTTTCCCCCCCCCCTGGATATTGATTCGAATGCTACAGATGATTTCATATGCTAAATGTTGCAAACGCAGTCGAGTGACCAGCACGCTTTCACGAGACTCCTTATCGCGCTGTCGTCGAATATTACTTACGTACACGAATATAATACGAATATAACTTACGTATATCGGTTGGAGAAGCAGAGCCGGCATCGCATAGACCGCTTTCCCTGCCTCGCGAAACAGCTGCATCACGAGGGCGATTCTTTTTCGCATCACCAGAATGATCAGAAGCGTGACGACCTGCAAATCGTGACACTGTGTACGCGGAACTTTCGCCGCTGCCGAGATTTCGGTAGTTTCTTGAATCTAGCGGAGCTTAAACGCTGCTAGTTTCCGGTGAAACGTCTGTGAACGGGGCATTAACTTTGCTACAACCACAGCTCGCAGGCAGCTCCTCTAAGTCGTGGTAATTATGGAAGTGGTCCGAGTGAAAAATCCAACTAAATAAACTGTTTCGCAAAACTCTGAACTACTTCCATAATCACCCGTACGCTGTTTTGCTTATACAGGGTGGACAACAAATAAGTCGTGCCGAATTAATTACCTCATTGTACCTGAATTGTCTTGTCATTTTTTTACGTTGTTTCAATTTCAAATGTTGTTTTCTAATATTTTTGTGATTCGAGAGCATAAACATAGCGTGTATCTGAGAGCAAGAATGATTCTTACAGTAACGGTGGACAAAACTATTGCGTAGACGAAGTAAGCCGTTTGGCTAGAATCCTCCTCGAGTATTTCGTTCGCTTCGACCGCCTTCTTCTCGACGCTCCATGCGTACCTAAAGAAACATAATGGCGGACGATAGAGTAACCGAATGATGGGGGAACGTAGTGCGGCTATACGTATTGTCGGTCACGCGGTATATCGTGTCTAGATAAATCTCGTTACAAAGGGATGCGCTTACCAGAGGTACGCCGAGCCACCGATACAGGCGAGAATGGCGCCGATTAAGACAATGTAAATGACCCACTGCACCGCATACCGGAACGCAATTAAGATACCGAGCGAGATAGCTGAAAGTCATTCGAGTGAAAAAATGTTAAGAATGTCGATCGGAGATTACGGGGTCGTGAACGGAACGCATACCTAACGCTATAAGCAGCAGGTAGACCAATTCCCGCCAGGCGACAGTCAGATCCATCGAAGCTTCCTGAAATATTTCCACAGTCTCTCATAAACACGGGACAGAGAGGGGTTGGGGGCGAGCGAATTTTTTCGATTAAGGTGAGATTAACAGTCTACTGAGAGATTAACAGGCTGTCTTGCCGTGGTGTTTTCGATCGTTCAAGCGCATAATCTATCTGAAGCTTCGTGCAATTCGCATTCAACCGGTGAACTTCGAACAGAACGCAATAAATATGGGGTTCGACGATAAACAAAAGTTACTTCCGGGGTGTTGTTTGGATCTCTGCGTTGAGCTAGGCAACAATGCGGATATAGGTAATATAGTCACACGTTTAGTCGGATGAGTAGCATGTGGCCCACCCACTCGCCTGATCGAGGTTTAATTAACTCCACCCTAACAGTTGGGGGTTAAATGGTTTAACGTTAATTCCCTTTTGCTGCGGTCCCTTCCGCTGTAAATCGACTTAATGTGCGGGTTCTGTTTTCACTAAACGTACGACCGACTGCTTGAATAAACGAAAGTCGATAACAATTTACTTAGTTTTGCAATATTCTTCAAGATTCGGGCTTACCTCTTCAACCCTTCGATGAAGGGAGGAATTAATTATAATACTACGTGAATCGTAGGATAGTGGCCAATTGAAATCGAGTGAAAGATTGCACTTGTGTATAATTATCGCATTAATTCGCGGCAAATTGCTCGAACCGTCCAATTGTTTTTTATTAGCATGAAACTGAACAGCAATTTATTTCGACTAACAGACTTCTCTCAGAGGCTGTTCCAATCAATCAAACGAAACACGAAATTCCTTACGCGTCTCTCGAATAAATTTGACCACACCCTACTAGCTGACTAAGGGTTGCTACTCCTCGATCACTGCTACCATTATTTAGCAACCAATGATCACACCGAGATGGTTAAGCACAAAACATCTAGGTTCAAACATGGTCACAATACGTACTTGTATTCGACTTTTACTGAAAATGTTGCTACCGACCTTGTAGAAATTTTCCAAACCGAGTTTCTTGATCACGGAGTTCGTCGAGTCGGACAGTTGCTTCGGCACGCATCGATTCAGGAATATTACACTGTTGCAAGCGGAATAAATCATTTCGGGGACATTCAGGGTGCTGTTGCGAAATGTATTAACCCTTGTGTAGCCAACCGTGTACCCGGGTACCCATTTACTGCATTCCTTTCAACAAGTTAATGCTCCTCTAAAAATATTACAAATTTTCTCTCTCTGAATGTCTGCTCTTTGCTCGCTACTATATCACAATAATTTATAGTCTTAAAATGAGAATTTGTGGAAATATGTTAAATACAGAAGGTTTTAAATAAACTATACACTTTGGTTGGCTACATAAGGGTTAAAAGATGAACTATGAAGACGACTATGAATTGAAAGTGAATTGTAACGCACAGAAGTTAAATAGAAATGTATTCCTGCTCTTAATAATTTCACTAAATTCAAGAACAGAATTTTCTGAATGATCTACTATGTATAGATAAAAGCTTTACCATGATATCAAAGTGATAGGTGAACCGAAGGTCCGTCCGCGTAACCGGAGCTTCCCGAAGTTAAAAATTTCAAGCCCGGGCGGCGCGGCGCGGCGCACAGTCGCGTTAATTGATCGCGGGGCGACAACAATTCACCGGGCTAAAAACAATCTGCCGGACTTTCTGCGAGCGTGTCAAAAAACGGTCCGATTCTGACCGATGAAAACCCGTTCGGCCGGCCGATTTAAAATCGATTGTCGGCGGCGGGTTACAATTTTTCAAGCAAACGACTCGAGAGCGAGGGGCGGCTGCGTACGCGACCACTGCGGCTGGTGGCAGCCATGGCCTCGCAGCCGGTCGTTTAGCGAAAACTTGTGCATTATGCAATACTAACTGATCGGTGCAGTTGGACGTGCAGCTGCGTGACTTCACCCCATTCGAGTCCACGGTCATCAGCAGATACCTGGGGGAAATGAATTATTAATGAGCGGGCGGGTGTTAATGAACCCGCGGCCGCGGAAAGTGTCGGTCGGAATTGGAAAATCCGCCGGAAAAGTGTTCGCCGTCCGGTTCGGAGAATTTATATGGAACATTAACGGCAATTACGCGCATTATTTCTCTCGCGCGACCCGGCGTAAGTTTTCCGTGGAGGTTTTTAGTTTTAATCGAGTGCCGGTGTCCCCTGCACTCAGCTTCTCCGACCGTCGCGTCGCGTCGCGTCGCCGTCGTCCTCCCTTGCGATTTCGCAATTTGGCGAACATCCGCGTGTCGCGCTACCGCGGACTGCTTTAACGAAATATTAATCGGCGGACAAGCTTTCATTGGCCCCCGCACTTGTTTCATTCATTATCGCCGTGTAAAATATCGGGGGCTATTGTTCCCACGTTGGAACTGCGATATTAACAGGTTAACAGATTTTATGAGGACACGGTGTTTATGGGGCCGCGTTAGTTCACGACGACGCGAACCGACCAACAAAACGCGGATCATTCATTTTTACAAGCCTACTTCCGAATTGCGAATCCAGAAAGATTGATCCACCGCACAGTCGCCCGGATCGAGAAATTCACTGCTACATTTCGCCTAAAATGAACTTGCTCGTATAAACAGCGGATCTTTATGCAAAATGTTTTGCAAAAAACTGAAGTGAAACAGGAGTTTATTTTCTATCTATTAATATACTTCTATTGTTTTTACTGATTTAAATTACACCTACTCATTTTCGTCATAAATGCGTAAAATAAAAACATACGTTAAAATAAAATTATCATTTTTTCTTTAACCTATTTGTAAAAATTAACATTAATATATATTCTTGATTCTTTTCGTCTCAATATCTCTTCTTTCATCTCGAATTTATATATTTTACGGTTCATTATATTCTATAAAGAGTTACATGTCCGAGACATAAATATAAAATACATATTTGGAAAGTAAAAATATAGTTTGTAAAATTATATTTAAACAATTTCGTTCCTAATAGAAAATGTCAATGAAAATCGATTAAAAAATGTTGTTTGACAACTTAAAAAAATATTTAATTACCTACAGTTAAAAATGGCTATTTTACCACGTTTTCATTTTTCAAATATTTTTAATGAAAATTTCATTGGAATATCTGCAATGGTTCAAAAGTTATAACAAAATGTCACTGAATTTCTCGATCCGGACCACTGTGCACCGCCATAATGCGGCTAATTTCTACTTTTGTTCCTGGTTGCAATTTTATTCCACGTGTGACGCTGTTTGGCTGGAAATTCTATGCTGTATATTGCTAGTTTTCCCCTACAGTTTTCATCAAATTTAGAGTAAGGCGTTTTTATTTTTAGTTTATTACACGGCGAATTGATGGATGCTCGTCTTTGAATCTCTCCTTTGAATAAAATACATCGCGATGAGTATATTGCAGAGAGTTCTGTGCCGATATAATTTTTTAACTGAAAGGAGAATTTCATCTTCCATTGAGGCTGCTGTGAGTATCGATATAAACTGGAAACCTCATTCAAATGTATTCAAATATTTACTACACTGAATTCCGAACTACCGAATCGAGAATACATGCACAATATCCGCATTGTGAGTCAGCAGCATTTCATCTTCATATCTTCATATCACATTTTAAACATTTCCTTCCATTTTTAATTGATCCAATTTACACGTCTTTCAACGAAAAAGCTTTTGCTATTCGCCTGTAATATTTATAATGATTAAATTGACGTGTCTGATATTTAATGTTCGATAATTGATTGATCGACTGATATAATTGATTGGTATATAAATTAGCGTGTTCAATTATTGTTGGTTTCCACACCGTGAATTATACATCCACATTTCAGCGTCACGCAATTTTTCTTTCAATGATTTACACATAAGAATAACAATTTTCCAACAGGTTAAAAAAAGTAATATAAAAATATTTTAAAATTCTCCTAACAATATTGCTCTCTTGTTTCTCACATATACAGGTTGTATAAATGCATAAAATACACTGTCTACGGATCGATATCTACCAATGTTTTATTGGGTTGCAACCAAAATATATTCGGGAGCAAATATAAATATATTCTCTAAGATTTAATTGTGACACAACTACGCGTAACTGCGATTAAAACGCAGTCATCCATAGTCAACAATATCGTAATTGATCGATTGTAATTGTCTACATTTTAAACAAGTGGAAAAAGATATTAAAACGTTCGTATTTACATAACACTACCCGCTAAATTGTTACAGGACTATAATTGATTTGTACGGTATTGTATCAGCCTCTGAGATAAAAGAAAAGGAAACACTTCGGCTCGGAAAGGGTTAAAGACATCCTCGTCAGGTGAAGTGTTAATTTCTCCCGCGAATCGATCGAAGGGTAATCGATCAGCAAGCAATCTAGGCCGTCCTCGGCAGAAAAGCTTTCGTTATTTGCCGGTCGGTGTTTGTCCAGCGCATTTGTACAGGGTAAGTTTCCACGGAACGACCCCTAGATAAATAACTGGATATCTCCCGAAACGTTGTTATTGTTATATTTCTATTTATCAAACGCTGTTGGTTAAATAAAGCTCCGCTTCACCGCGGCTACCACGGTGCAGCTTCACGTGTTCCTCGGACGCGGGTGTATCGCAAAAACTGTGTAAAACTGAAGTCCGTTAGAAAGCGGTGCCGCCTAAGTTGCTGCCGTAAGTATATTTTCCAGAGCGAATTCTGCGCGTCCGCCTGAAAGGATTAGCGCGGCAGCAACTTTGTTTGGCGAATAATTTCATCCGGGTTTCAAAGGCCGGAGAGAGAATCTACAGGCACGTTTTCAAAGAGAGAGAGAGAGAGAGGGAGAGAGTAGAGGGGTAGAAGTGGGGGAATGAAACACGGTGGAAGAACAGCCGAAAATTTCCGACAAGATCCGGTTAGTATAACCATGGAAAATTGTTTCCGCGCTGATAACGCTCGGCCCCCGCGGAAAATTGACGATGAAATTGCGAGATGATCGTTGCGGATCCGGGGATTTTTTCATTTAGCCGAAGACAGGCCGCTACAATCTATTAGGTCGTTCGGACAATCAATTTCGTTTATATTTAGAACGAGTTTTACAACATTTTGCTCTATGATCTTTTGTTTCTGTGTTTTATTAGCAAAACATGCAGTTAATGGACTTTTTACGACTTTATTTGAAATGAAATTTGCGCCGCACAGAACAATGTTGGAAAGAGCGAAAAAAATGATAATTGCGGTAATGAAAAAGCAATAGCGATAGCGATGACAAAGAAATGCTTAAAAGATTCGGAAGCACTACGAGGCAGGAAATGATCAAGAGACATCACGATTTTGAGATTTAAAATAAGGTTAAGTAATGACAAAGGATGCAATGAAAAACGAAATGACTTTCCGAACGACCTAATAATTTCTAAAGGACCGTGGGGGGCTGCGCGCCGCGAAAATTTTTCTGCCGAGGTTCGACCGCAAAGGATTAGCGCGCACTAACAAATTTATTCAGCGAATATTTTTGCCGGGGTAACTGGATACACGGGGAAAGTTCGACGCTGAACTTTTTACCGACACGTTTCGAACGGTGCGGCGCGCGGAACGAAGCCGAGCGTAGCGGTACGAAGCGACGCGACGGCGCGGTGCGGCGCGGGCGGCGCGGCGGCGCGAGGAGAAAACGTAGGAAACTTAAAATTCAGGCGAAGCACCGGCGAAGTCGGCGAAAATGCCGTCGTTATTCTGTTTACGTGAATTCGCGGAAATATTTTCATCTAAATAAATAGAACCGCTCCCATTGATATCCGGCGAGAAACTCTTTTGTGTTGGCGCGGAAGCAGAATGTGGTAAATTGAACTCTAACATTCAGACCGTGAACGATTTACAATTTAGCGGGTTTGCTCGGCGAATATTCAGCCGTGCAACCAGTTCGTTCGAATTTTATTGTGTTTATGTATGTACCTCGGCTCGACGCGGTTCTATTTTCTTTCGGCGAGCGAAGCGTGATTATTATTCTTCCATTGATTCTGTTATCTTTTATTGGACGAGCGCAGGAAATTGTGGAACTCTTCTTTGAACAACTTGTCACTCGAGAACTCCGGAATGCGTGCGGTGTAACATTTAATGCAATTCTTCCTTTTAATTAACGCGAGGAGAGTGTTCTTTATCGATTTCGTGGCCGCCGCGGCTGGATCAAATCTTCACCAATTTTATTTCATGTATTTTCGAATCTAGTTTCTGAGCAACGTTGATCTTTTTATCGCACCGGATACACATAGCTGATGACTAGACTGCGGATTTTATTCATTTTTTCGGTCGCGCTGATTAGAACATTTCTGTCGTTCATGATTTCTCAGAAGAATGAAGTTTCAATGCATTTATTGCACGTCTATGTAGTTTCCAATCACAGTACATTGACAAACAACAAAATCTGTCTTTTGCAATCAATGCAGACAATTTTTATTCTATACAATTTTTCGATTTGGCTACAGTAGACTCCCGTATAACTCGACCAGAAACTTGTTTAAAAAGACTGTGTATGTATATGTATTATATGTTGTAGTAAATATACAGTACATGTAGAAAACATCAACACAGTAATTTTAAATAATTGTCTCATCGCGTTATGTGGGAGTCAACTGTACTAGAATATTATAACTAAGATAGAACGATTGTAATTCTAGGTAAAAATCAACCAAAATTTAGCGATAGCTTGCTTTAATTATTCGTTGTGTGTCTGTAGATAGTTGTTCGATTGCAAGTAGAGAAGAAAACACGAAATTGTCTGCGCAGAGAGAAGTGGTATTGATCTAACCGAAAGAAACAAGAATTAGATAGCCCGAACACCGGTTTGCGTCAACATGGCCGCCCTAGACGCGATGATTCGATTTCACTTCCACCGACGAGTGGAATAATTAATGAAACGCCATCCGCAATGAAATCAATTAAAAACAACACCGAAAGAAACGCGGAATAACTCGCTAGAGCGAAACGGGAATTTCACGGCTCTCAGATAAGGAGATTAAAATTATTGCAATTTATCCTGGCGCGAAATGCTTCGTTTATAGTAACCGCATTAATAAACGTTCCATCGAAAAAAATAAAACCACCGAAACGAATGGAAACAATTGTATACGAATCAACAAACAGTCGCAGATTTCGAAATACATATCATATACAAATTACATTCGATATGCAAAAATTGTGTCGAAACCCTTCCTCATTGGACTTGATTTTCGAAATGTCCGCGAATCAATGCTTCCACGAAATGCAATGATTGTTTTAATTGTATTTAGCAATCCGGCTGCAATAGAAAAATGCCGACAGGTAATAATTGACAACAGGAAAAGTGAACGTGTTAGCTTCGAGGGAAAGTTCTGTCGTTTTTAAATAAACAGGTAATTTTGCTTGTAGATGAGCTGACTGCGGATTTTTATACATTTTCCAATTTTTCTGGACAAATTTTAAGAGAGTAGTACCAAATAGAATTCTATTTTCATTAGTAATAGCTAGACTGCGGATCTTTATGCAAAATAAGAATGTTTCGCGTCGATTGTGGAAAGCAGGAATAATATAAAAATTGATTTCATCCCTTAACGACTTTGTTACATTAAAAACAACGTTACAGGATTCTTGAATTTTTTAAATCTTTCCCCGTTTCATATTTCACCCAACCAATTTCTTCATAAATGCATAAAGATCCGCAGTCTACTAATAGCATTTGCAGATCAAAACTAACTCAAAGTCGTACTAAATTCTCCAGTGTCAGTCTCTAGTGAGCGATTGGGAAACAGGAATTATTATTTCTATTAATATTAAACATACATGTATTTCGTATAAATTGATTCAAATGTTTTCGTTCAAATGCGACAGAGCTAACCAACCTAATATAAACTGAATGTGTTAATATTCCGTAGGGCGTTAATGTCCTCGAACGTGTTAACCCTCAGATGGCTGAAGGTTTAGGTTCCTTTTGCACCCAGCACACTGTATTTTCACATCAAACTGAAATTACCAGCTATTACGAGCAGGATTTAACGGAAGGATCGACCCGTATTTAGAGGAAGAGGAAATCGCTTAAAAAGAGAATGGCAAGTACACGTATTCATCAGTTCCGGGTCGCGAGGAAATCGTGAAACATGTCCGCCCCTGTTGACCGCAAAAAGGGTTCGCGTCACAGAGGAGCTTTATGCTGCCCGTGGGGAATTATTAGCTCTGCGAAACGCGAATACGTGGCACGGAAGGTTAAAGAACCCGTCTAAAAATTAGCCGGGCTTCTGATCAGCAAAAACGAAGGGTCCGCAACGGGGTCAGCAGAGGAGCGTACGCGCGCGAGGCGAGGCGAGGCGAGGCGTGGCGAGGCGAGGTGCGGCGAGGCAGGTCGTCAATCGCGTCGGTGGAAATTCATGAGCCCAGGACGAATTAAAGTTCCATCAACGAATCCGAGCGAGCTAATTACTCAGCCTTTAACATTTTCCAGCGAATTTCCGGGGCTGCCGGCTCGAAACTCGGCCCCGAAACCCCGTGGTTCACGGGTTCACGGGTTTACGGGCCGTTCCTTGGCGGCGGGGGTTTGTCAGAGAAAAGAAGAGAGGGAGGAGGTGTGCGTGCGTGCAGCCAGAGGAGAAATGATGCTTACCATTTGCTCGTCATGTCTTTACCCTTGCAATGAAATTCGGGATTACTTTCGGCGGGTGTGTTGCGTCCGCAAACGTTTCCGCAGTCATCGTAGCCATTTACAACGCGGTAGATGTCCCCTTTCTTCACCGCGTTGCTCACCAGATAGCCCTGCGCCGGAAGCAGAAACGGGAAATATGTATATTCGAGCTGCGTCTCGCGGAGCGTATCCGCGATGGTGAAATACATAGCGAGGGGGAACAGAGTGAATCGGGACGGGAGCGGGGTAAAACCAGCCCCGGAAAGAGCTGGCCCGAGGAAGAAAAAGGAAAATCGAAGAAGAAGAAGAAGAAGAAGAAGAAGAGGCAGTGCTAGACGTACGTAACCGACTGCGAGAGCGATCAGAACGATCAAAGCCACGATGTCTGTACAGGATCGATCTTTGACGAAAACCTGCTCCGAGTGTCTGGTCGGCGTGCCCTGGTTTTCTGGCGTCTGAAACGGATAAACATGGAAAATCGTCGCTGGAAAGAACGTATTTCCCGCAAAATACTGCGCACCTCCATTTATTAATGTCGCGTCAGCCTTCGCTTATTTTTTTTCTCTATCTTTCACTTCCCTCTCTCACTCTCTCGCTGTATATACATATATATCTATCTATCTCTCTCTCACTCTCTCCCTCCGCGAAACTCGTCAGTGATATCTGCTGGCGAGCGACCGAATTAAAGCCACCCCTCGTTCGCCGGGCGTCAACCCCTTGATCGCGCTGGTAATTTTTCGCTTATTCCAGTCGCAGTTCTTTAATGTAATATTAACTCTTCGCTGTGCAGAGTTCGGGCAGCGGTAAACACCGGCAGATATTTCGCAAGCTGCAAGGAAATAACCAATTAAAGATAAGACCTCCTATTATTTGCAGTTCGAGTATTTAGAAGGTTTTAATTTGTTCATTTCACGTATTCGTTGTATGTACGCATTTCTCACCCGAGTAACGAAGCGTTAAAACGTGGGCGGTATTCACTCCCGACGAAATTCAGAGGTAAACGCGGATTCCTCGCCGACTTAGACGAGAATGCTAATTTTCGGAGGATTAGCGGGGTTAGTAGCAATCCTCCGGTTGTGGTTCTTCCCGGTTAGGGTTTTCTAACGTGACGAATAAAAATTACGTGTTCCCCGGCTGGGAGACGTTCCGGTAGCTTTACAGCGGTTTTCCATCGTCGAATTTATTGGATATTCGTGAAATCCGCAGCCTGGTAAGAAGTTATTAGTAAGCAGGCCAGAAATGTTTATGCTCGTTCCAATTCCGCGAAGACAAAGTTTCGGAACTGGGCGCTAAACAGAGAATTGTTTTCTTTACGAAGGGCTTAAGTGAGTTATAAGAAATACTTCTCGCGCAGCGGGAGGGAAAATTTATTGCCTGGGAATTTGAAACTTTATCGTGGCTCCTTACTCAGTCAATCATTCTGTATAATGCATTCCCATTTAAAGAAGTATTCAGTGGATTTCTCTCGGAGCAAGCTGTTCCGAGTATTTTCTGCGAAATTAACCTTCATACGCTTCCTCAAAAATAGTGTTCCGCAAGAGATCCGTAGTTTTACACTTTCATCTCGGTACGCTCTCACATTTTAGACAAACACACTGCCGTCCGTGAACATTCTGCCACTTGGAAACTTAATGTCTTCGTTTTTATATACAAGTCGTTCTAGTTGAACGAATTTGTTGTCGCACGAAGCATTATCAATGTTCCTGTCTGAACTTTTTCCTTTAATTTATTTCTCACCACGTTCAGAGTTGTTTCTCAGAGATTTCTGACACACGGTTCTTCGATTTTTCTATTTCATTTATCCCACAATTTTGGTGTCGTTTGGATCTTCATGCTTATCAGTCTCAATTATTATTCAGAGTCGTTTAAAAATCACGAATAATTCAGGTTATACGAGGTCTTACTAAATACAGTGTGGAAAAATTGGTTAATATTAACAACCAATATTACCAGCAACTTGTCTATTGTGTTAAACTGTACCTTGACTAATCAGAAATTATTTTCCTCTGAAAATCGCTCAAGTGTAAACACTCATAACTTTTGAACCATTTTTCACATTTTCTCGTCAAAATTTACAGGATTACATAAGAAAAATCCAAAAATTTCTGGTTATCCAAGGCACAGTGCAGCTGTCTATTGTCACGTTTTGTCGAATAATGAATGGTGTCTTTGATTCATACGAATTTCATTTACCTTCTGCTTTACGCGCGGGGGTTAAATTACACCCGAGTCGCGGAGATAAAGATTTTAAAGTATCCAGGAACAGAGAGTGGAATTTTTGCAGAAGATCTTGCTACAGTAAACAAACGTAGGTCCGCAGTTTGATCGCGAACGGTAGAAACAGTGGCATTTCACGTGTAATCTTATCATTTTCGTCGAGCACCGGTTCCGGACACGTGCGCCCATCCATGAGAAATTTAATTCCGGCCCCGGAAAAATTTGTCGTTCGCTGACCCAACGAACTGTGTCTCGATTATCCATCGTGCGTATCTGTCACGTTGGTCTCCGAAAAGGAAAGAGAACGAAAACGAAGAAGAAAAAAAGAAAAGGCGAAATCTATCGTTTGCGGTCGGCGTCCCAGTAAATTTTCAAACCTGTGAAATCGGACGGAGCTAATGCTTTTAGCGAATCCTGCGACGTTTCACCGACACAGGGAAACTTGTAACCCTGTTACAACTCGGACCGTATGCAGCCGCCACCCTAAATTAATTAGATTCTTTGACGGTGACCTTGCATTAGCGTCCGGGCGTAATGAAATTCCTCCCGGGCTTATTAAAAGCACGCCATTCCGCCCTATTGATCACATCATTATCCGCGCGATTCTTCCGTGCGTTCGCTGCACGCACCAAGCCGCGAAGCTGTCTCGTGTAAAACGCGCGTTTTCCAAAAAGTATGGAATCGTAGAAAAGTACGGAACGATGCTTTCGACCCATGTAAGGGTGGAAATGCGTTTCGACAACCGGAGGACGCTAATTGCCATGGTAAACGGCTGCGAGAGGCTCCGGTTTCACCCACTGTTTTCTTAATAGGATGGTAATATAATAGTTTAAATTCAGCGCGTCCTGGCGACCGCGTGTCCCACAAATTGGCCGTGGCCGGTTATCGGAGAACAATGAATTATATTATTAACGGGAAGGTCCCATAGAGAACGTTCAAACATTGAATTCCGGGAAAAATATTCGATACACGCGATTAAACATTCTTTCCGATTTTTGCTCTAGATTTCGTCGTGGCGTCGCTACGTTTGCTTTTAAAGGCAAAATTCATTCCGCACACATCTGCTGCCGGTGTCGCGTGGTTTTCATAGACAGTCACGAGTAGACTGCGAATTTTGTGCGTTTGTTACAAAAATAGGCGAAATTCCAAGTTGTCGAGACATTAGAATCATTTAATTTTCTGCGTAGTCAAATTCTTAATGGAAGAAATGCATTTTATTATTCTTGCAGTTGGTGCAGACTATTTTCATTTTGCATGCAAATTCGTGGTCTGTCTGTTGCCATATAAGCGTAAAAAGGAGAGCACAGTGATACCATCCAGATTCTGAAGTACTTTATCGTAGTATACTACTGTGGGTATGTTAATCTTTTACCATTCGAAAATACTGTTCTATACAGGAAAAGGCACGTTCTATGATAAACACGAAACATCCGCTTGTAAGCGATAACATTTTTCTTCGATCATACCTCATCGTAATCTAGGAAGGATGTGAAACGTAAATGTTCCAACCACTAACACAAAGTAAGACTACGTTGCCACTCTTTTATATGGCGGAACAATCAAGAGATTAATGACTCATTAATAACTATCAAACACTCATTAATGATAAGAACAGAAAGAAAGAGTTGCGACTGATAACATAGATCTATTGAGAGAAAAAATTACATAATATTCGATCATACTCCTTATCGCCTTTCTTAGAATGTGACGTTAGATAAATTACTTGGGTACAGCATTTGTTAATGGTAATTATTAGACTGTGTATGTTCGAATGCAATTCCCAATTTTTCTAGAGGAATTTTAAGAAAGTAGAATATAAAATACAATTCGATTTTCGGTGGTACATAGTAGCCTTTGCAGATCTAAAATTCTGTCGAATTTCATATTCTACCATTTTTTTCAACACTTTCAGAAACCATACACGCATAAAGATCCACGATCCAATAATTGTCAATACAAACGACAAAAAGAAATCCAAAGTACGTTCTTTTTTCCGTGGATATCGGGTTTCACAACGATCCTCGTTACAAACTGCAAAACCACAGCTATGCGTCTTCCAAGAACAAAGTAATGCCGATGGCTTTGAGCTGTCACCACCTTGTAACTTCACATTATTCAAAACTTTTCAGCAGTTATGTCCGCGCGAAATTGAAATAGACAGACTCCGTAAACTTGCCCATCAGCGGGGACAGGGACTCGGGGATTCCTGCAGAAAACCTGGACCTATATCTTTTGAGCGTTGGCAGTAGCATCGAAGATCCATCATTTAAATCACCTGCTAGCGAGAACGGATCGATGGTAGGGTATTAGTCGAAATGAAATTCCAGGATGGAAATTCTTCGATTCTCTCTTAATCACCGGGGAACATCGACTCTTGGCGGGTCGTTCGGATAGCAGGCAAGATGTTAGCATAGAAGAGGGGGGCAGCAGGAGCTGGATATAGCATGATTCACAATCAGGCAAATGGCCTTGAGCGACCAATATTCCGGCGTGTGTAGTCACGTGGCCAGAAGATCGGCTTATGGAGGAAGAGGTTTGGGGGTTGGAGCTGATTCAGTGGATAAACGACGGGTTAGCGGAGTCTGCGACGCTCGTTGCGCGGTAATGAACTTCGGTATTAATTGGACGTTTTAGTCGGGTTCGGAGACAACTGCTGGCTGCCTCCTTAAATGAACGGAGCGAATGCCATACGTTGCTCGACGCTCGTAATTATAGCGTCTCCGCGGCGTCATCCGAAACGAAAGTAAGCGCCGACAACGAGACGATATTCAATTTTAATCGAATCCGGCCCGACAATCGATACGACCCGGCACGGGCTCGGTGAATATCCCATGATCCAAATCGTGTTAACTGCCAATTAAATCGAATGCTTTATCAAACCGTTCATCGAGACATTTTTCGAGCGTGGACGCCGAAGATCTCGACCTCGCCGCGCCGCGGAAAATGTGTCGAGCTTAATGCTAATTATTAATCGCATTAGCACGGAGCAAGACCGAAAGGATCGAGGATGTGCGCCGCTCTCTGTTTCAAATTACTTTCTTTTTTTTGCGAATGATCTTGGCTGCGAAGCATCCGGATTATTCTTAGATTTTAATTGTGTTAAGTTCTTCTGCTCTTCATCGATCTTAGTGTTAGTATAAATCAGTTTTACTCGAGGAAGATATTTCAGTTTTTATTATGATAGAAGAACAATTGAGCTCGCTTCGTTCTGATACCATCAACCGAACAATCTCTGTGTCTTTACAACCGGAGGAATTGCAGGGATAAAAGGTGTGCTATCGCACTACACGCTCGCATAAGCGCTTCCTATTGATTCCAGCCCTTAAACCCATTTTTATAGTAGCTTTCTCGTTCCGTGGAACGGCTTATGCGCGTTTCATAGTGTTCCATGATCGTAGACTCCCGAAATACACCATTCGCAAACATCGATGTGAATCGAACTCGATCTTATCGATGGAGGGTAGCAGTATCAGTTAATTATATTTTGAAAATCACGCTACCAGAGATAGAGAGATAGTTGAGAAACGTAATTATAGGAGACACTCAAATGGGATTTTAATTTCGAAACTTATTTGTTAAGACAATGACGAGTTTCAATCGGTACACGCCTAAACGAGGAACAACACAAACGAAGAATTTCATTTCGTCTTCGTCGGCGACAGATTCCTGCGCTTTAAATGAAAAAAGTTGTAGTGAAGGCTGAAATTAGTCGTCCCGATGACTATTGCTGTCGGCAGAACTCGGAGCCTCGCTTTCCAGCGCTATTATTTCTGATAATGGCGAACAGTGAATATTTCTTATTTTGCCCATTGTGTAAATGAGTTCGTAAATATGATGATTATTATTATTAGACAGCGGATCTTTATGCAAAATAAAAATTTTCTACCCGAATTCCAAAAAACTGGAGTGAAATAGATATATACAGTGACTCCCACTAATATTCGGACACTCTTAAAAAGACCATAACTTTTTTAATATTGGAATATACGATTTTTAATTTTTGGAGAAGTTAGAACAATTGGTTTGCTGCACAACGTGACAAAATTTTTTGAAAAAACCTGCAAGTTGTGTCGGAATTGCAGAGAAAATACAGAAAGTTGTATTTTACAACTTTTTTATGTGGGCTTATGGTATATGGAAAATTTAGAAAACACGTTTTGTAGATCTGTATAAATTAAACATATTCTGAAATTTTCATCAAAATCGGTCGAAGTTGTAATGAGCTACAAACGTTTATACTGTAACGTTATGCTTGTAGTTTTTTCTCGCATCAACCGATTTCTATGAAACTTTCGCAGTGCATATAATTGACACAGATCTGCAAAATGTAATTTTTAAAATTTCGATGTAGGCCCGGATAAAAAAGTTGTAAAATGCAACTTTTAGTAATTTCTCTACAATTCTGACCAAATGCAATTTTTGAAAAAATTTCTTTTCACATCCTGTAGTAAAGTAATTGCTCTAGCTTCCCAAAAAAGTTCAAATCGTATAGTACAATATTAAAGAAGTTATCGCCTTTTTAAGAGTGTGCGAATATTTGCGGGAGTCACAGTATGTTGAAAATAATATAACAGTATTTTCTTCTAACGTCTTTACTGTTTTAAATTACGCCTATTCATTCTTGTCATAAATGCATAAAATCCGCTGTCTATTTATCAAATTCTGTAACAAAGCGTTGCAAATAGCTAATAGGTTGTGTCTTCGCAAGCGCGCGACTGTAACAAATGCTTCCAGCTGAACTGAAATACCTTTGACTAGTTCGAATTGACAATTATAGTCATAAAATAATGTAATTAGAGAAATAACGGATCCACTGGGCTGGAAATGCGTTCCCTTAGGCGCACCACCCTCCAAACCAGTTTAGAATCATCCCCCTTCGTGATTATATTTTGAAACGCCCGGAACGAGCATTTATAGTCAGCCTTTGTTCGCGGCTTTCAGAGTCTAATGTGCTCTAGAATGCGCTCAACTTATCAGCTGATAAATTTCCTGGGGGACAGTCAGGTGTTGCTGCTTCCTGTGTGAAGACACGATTAAAGATAAGATGCACATAAATATATCGCGGCAACTTGTTTAAAAATCCGCCAGTATCTGGAACAGACAGTTGCAAAAGTGGCTGCAACAACTTCGAAGGAGATAGCGCACCACGACTTCATAAATCTTGCTTGTTAAGCAAGAAATTATACTCGGTTTTAGCTAATCCAGTGTCTGTTGCTGGTTTGTTTCACAAAGATGTGCGCGACGACAATATTTGCAATGGAAGACAAACGAGCTGACTGAATCTTGTTGAATCGAATCCCCACTTTCATTTTCTTTCAATCAAAATCCATCCTCCATCAATGTGATGTTTAGACTGCGGATCTTTATGCAAAATAAAAATGTTCTGCATTGATTGTGGGAAGCAGGAATAACATAAAAATTGATTTCATTCGTTAACGACTTTGAATCACGACTTTCCTCAACGACATTGTTGCATTGTTTAAATCTTTTACTGTTTTATATTTCGCCGAAACAGTTTCTTCATAAATGCATGAAAATCCGCAGTCTGATGATGATTAAGTAAGTGATTACAAATGAAAATAGTTTTAATGAATTGCGAGATGGATAGAAAATTCAGTTTTAAGCAGGGGTCCTGAAACGGTTTTGAAAATAACTATTTGAAACTCTCGTTTAAGAAAAAATGGTAGAGGAGCAAAATCTCCTGTGACCTTATTTATTATGAGGATGCACCGATGCACCCGCCACGGGTGCAATTTTATTCTATTCTTTAATGCAACCCTGTTTTTTGAAGGTCACCGAAGTGTCGATACTTCACGAAACAGTTGACATGTTTTTGTCAGAGTAAACACGGCATTAGTTCCTGCAACTGATATCGAGAGTTTCGATACTTCTTGTAGCAAAGTACGTTTCAGTTTCGCAAAATCTACGATTTCTGGTGCATAAATAAAACTACGTGACAAACGAACTCGTTTGAGAACGACAAAAGGTAGCTCCGTAAACAAGCAGGCGAGCGACTTGAATTTTTCAGTTACCAAGAGGTGAACCAGCCATCTGTCAAATCGTAGAATTTCGAGGAACAAATTTCTACTCCTGGGGAAACCAGAATGATGTTAAGTAAACTCGTGTAACGCCTGAGTGCACTTGAATATATTTCAACGCAAACGCTTTTGTTATTAACAATTCCTGCAGTACTTTTATGGTCGACGATAATCTAAATGCACTTCAGTTCTGGAACCGTGATTTGCGATTCACTCGGACGAATTGTTTAAAAAATTGGATGAAAAATCCTTCCATATTGAAATTAATAAATAGAATCCATCAGAGAAACTTCGAAAACGTAAATGTAATAAGACTATGGTACTATTAACAATTCCTGTAATACTTCATGGCTGTGAATAACCTTAATGTACCTCAATTCTGTCACTGTGTTCTATTTAGACGAATAAAAAAGTATTCTCTGATAAATTTCATAGGAAGTTCCATCAAAGGAGCTTTGAAAAAGTAAAAGTAACAAGATAAGCTCTTTTTTGCAACTGCGTTGTGTACAATTTATTTAGACGAATGAAAGTGTGTAAAAAGGTGCATTCAAGAAAGGACGAACAAAATGAAAAATAAGAATAAATCGGGCTGGAATCTCGAAATGCAGATTTTGCAAAAACCCGAGAAAGGAGCGTCACAATCGTACTTCTAAATACAGCGGAGTCGGAGGGGGTTGAATCGAAATTTGAGTGGCATACTGAGGGGGGTTGACTCGGAGACCCGATGGTCTCGAAAGGGGGGGGGTTGACTGCGTCTCCCGGTAGCTGCAAGTTCAGTTTACCGTGACAAGCAAAGCTCGAAGTTTTATATTAAAATACTTGAGCGGAAATTTCAGCGGCGGGTGTAGGTCGGCGAGAGAAAGGCAGAGAGAGAGAGAGAGAGAGAGAGAGAGAGAGAGGAGGAATCATAAAAAATAATTCTTACCGTGGGCTCCACTTTGGACGAGGTCTCGTCCGAGCAGCCGCAGCAACCCATGCCCGACGATGGGGAAGGTAATCCTTGGGAACAGCCGGGAAACTTTTCCTTCTGATCCTGTTCCTCCTCCGGAGTCGGCCGCTGCTGTCACGGATGCGCCCGCTTCCGGGAATAAATTAAAACGGAAGTTCTTTAGAGCGACCAGAAACTACACAGGCGGTAAACACCGCGACAGATTCTTCGTCTTATTTTTACGGCTTTCGTCTTTCGCGATCCTTTTTCACCGACGTCGTTCGTTCGAAGTCGATCTCCGGTCGTTTCGGTTCGCGCGAAGGAGCGCGACGAACGTCGACTGGCGAGCCACGCCGGCGATCGTGTGCTTTTTTAAAATGATAGCGATAACACCGCGGAACGACGCGACGCGCGACGATTTCCCGCTACACGCGATTTCGGACCTGCCGATGCGCATCCGATAACAAAAGCCGACGCTGATACGCTAATTACTATGCTTTTAAACGTCCCACTAGCGCGCAATTGCCGATTTCTGCCAAAGATCACTGTAATTTGTTTAGAGCTCGAATTACTTTCTGCTGAGCGCAACAATTTTATTTTGCTGTTGATGTGAACAATTTATTTCGCCACGCTAATAATCAATAAATTTAATTAGCTTGTGCGTATAATCACGTTCACGAACAACCTGCTAATATATTTATTCAATCTACTCATAGGTAGATGAAATATTTATTGAAAATATCAGATCATGAATAAAATACAATCAGATTAATGTACAAAACGAAAATGAATTCGAACTACAACGGAATAATTTTTACCATTGTTTTCTGAGGAACGTACGGGAACCAAAAACGTTTGTTCTGCATAAAGAGCAACTACTGTTCAATACTGTAGAATTTTCGTTCGTAGATGAATATCTGATAAAAGTCGCGATTTCTTAAAAGCTATTACGACAGATTATCTGTGTGTAGTTGCTTATCTAGCATTGCGGGATAATTATTGATATTGATGGTTACGTTTTCATTAGGTGCACAGCAAATTACATCGCGACAAAGTCGTTAATATCATTATTAATTGGCACATTGTGGATCGTTATGTATCGGCTGTGATATTAATTTCTCAGTTTAATTTCGGGTACGCATTTAACTCGTTATTGCGTTAACAATTTTGTTATTACTTTAACTCATTACGAACTTATCTATTATTACAATCGGATCGGCCCGCGGAATACAGAAATCTATGGAACTGATTGGAATATTTACGAGCATCGGGTCGAACAGACGGAATTAGTGGGAAATAATGAAATCGCTGTTTTACAAGCACTCGACTCATTCGGTGTACAGAAATATAATTATGACTAATAATGTATAAACAAACCGAAAGGAAAATGTTCGATGTAGGTCAGAGAAACCACGGAGAGAACTTCATTATTTTCGGATTAAAATCTGATCAACTCCGTTCGCGGTACCGAGTTAATTACGTCAACAGGCCGCTGTCGATAAGTATTGTATTTTCCAAGATGCTCCGATACGGACGAAGAACAGATTACCTTTTACGTTTTCAACATTTTCGACATCGATCCAGATTAAACGAACGCGTTCAATTAATCGAAACCGAAACAATATTTCTGCTCAAGTGTATAAACGTAGAACGTTAATATTTGTGAACTTTTAACAAGCTGTCAATTATGTTAGACTAGGAAATCTCCCAGAATTTCCCGTTTACAAAATTTACATTCCCAAAAATTAGCCAACTTTCCCGGAGCCTGACACTTATAAAACCATCACCGCGGGAAGCCGGTCTCGGCGATACTTCAAGTAACTTCGAAATCACTAATTACTGCAGATGTTGCGCGACCGGGGGAAAAAAGAGCTGCAATAAATCAAACGTGAAACAGAAGCATCATCAGTTTCACCCCACCGTTTTCACTTGCGCGTGTCGCTGCGTTTGTATCTGTTACGAATGCATAAAATCCGCAATCGACCAATTACTATTCAGATCGTCCATTGACGAACACGGGGGCTCTCGTTAAAACTGGATTTACCAAGTGAAAAAACAATCTGTTTTTTTTTTCAACTCTTTTCGGGTTGACGTCATTAATATTACCCGAGACACATCCTCTCTGTTTCTCCGGGCTGTCTCTCGTTCGTTCGCTCGCACGTTCGTTCGCGCGCTTGTTTCCCCGTCGCGGGTCACGTCAGTGTCGATCGATTAATCGAATAAGCTTGCACGCCACGGCGAAATGACTGGTACGTAATATCGCGGGGGCTGTGTTGCCTTCTCGACCCAAAGTCGAATAGCATCGGACAGTTCTAGCGCGGAAGCGTACATTTTATTATATTTCCACGCGGACACTCCGCTTTCGAACTTCGTTCGCCGATTAATTATTGTTCGGGCTGCGGTTATGAAACAACGCGCCGGTAATTGGGACGCAGGTTCGGTTCTTTGTCCTCCATGCACGCGAGATTTTAACCAGAACTATTATCCCTCCGTTCAACGTCGCACTTAACCTCCCGCGGGCACACCGGGTCGTTTATGTCTAGGCTATCATATCAATTTTCAATCCTTTTTCTGGAATTTTTATTTTTTATACAGTAGGGGAGACCGGGGCTAGACTAACTTTTAACATATTTAATTTTTACCAATGAACCATTAGTATTTTAAATTAAGCATTAGTATTTTCACAAAAGTTTGCACATTGACTTGGATATACAGATTTAATTCTTGAAAATCGCTTTGATTGAACCTACTTGTAGTTTTAATCAAAGGTTAGTGAGAGCATTAAGTCAACAAACCCCGGTTGTGGGGTTAGTTGACTTAACAGTTACTTTTAAGTGTTTAAGAAAAAATAATAGTATTAACAATACTCCAGTTGTTGTTTGTTTAAAGGGTTATTAGGTTTAGGACATATGAAGGTCCTTAACTATTACACTCAGAATTTGATACTCTATCGATCTATTGTATAAAAAATAGGACATTCTATTTAAAAAAATCAAGATGACCTTGAAATGTCCTCTATGCCTCCACCCACGCAGAAAATGTTTATGTCACAATATGGCCCCCTCTGTACCGTGCAAATTTTGTTCATAACATTTTGCCATATTATTACAGATAACGGAGATATTCAAGGTGGACATAATTAGTGCCCCACCCTGTATACACTATAAGAACCGTCTCTGCGGGTCCTGTTACATTAAACTTCGCGATATCTTAGGTTTGAAAACAAAGATAGAGCCGCGGCCATTTGAGTCCGCATACCGACATGACTCACGTTTTCTGGTACAAAATGTATCGACGACTTTTCGAACCTGACTAGTCAAAGCCTAGCTTTGGAAGAGAGAGCATCTATATAAATATCGTTCAAAAGATGTCGGCTTTTTTCTTTATTACAAAATTACCTTGCTTCCCAAAACCAACAAATCTTTAAATACTTCTTTTCGACACAGCTGCCACGATGTTTCAAGTTCTAGTTGAACTATCGACCGGAAATTTTGAGAGAATCTTCAGCACACGCAGTTTCATAAAAAGAAAACAAACAATTTAAAATCCGTCCACTTTTTCTCATCTTCTTATCGTGCTATAGGCCGAAGACCATAGAGACGTGTGTTTAAAAAAAAATTGATTTTTCAAGGTTCTAAACCGACCCGTCCCCCTCAACTTCCGTGAAACCCGGCCGAACCAATTCTCGCAGTAAATTTTGTAAACTGGAAGCAATTGTTTTGTGCGCAGCTCCTTTTCCGGCAAGTTAAAATATGTATCTCTTGCCAGGCATTGCGCCGCGCAATTTCCGCGTCCTTTCAAATTGAAGATCAGCTTACGCTGGCTGGAAAACTTTTAGTCTTTGAGCTCTCTAACCGGAAGCCGCGGAATTTTTCTTACGATGAAATGGCGGATGGCGAGGATCGTGCGACGGAATGACGCAAAATTTTTTCTGCGAAATATTAAAGCGAAGCTCTCGATCCTGAAGTGTGATGGAGTAAAATGAAGTGGCTTGGAATGCGATTTGAAATGGATGAAGTGGAATTTTATTTGCAGTCATAATTTTTGTTCAAGTTCTTGTTCTATTTTATAAAAGTACATTTCCTCTTGGAATATTTATGTACACGAACTAGAATACCGATTTCACTGTTTGCTCAATTTCGACCACAATTCAATCATGATGCTATTTAAAGAATAAAAATACGAATGGTTCTGGAAAGACTCGACAAATGCAGCATATTTTCCTTCGCTGCCCGCAACATTGCGAAGAGACTTTCCCGTGTGTGCAGAATTTTGTAAAAAGAATCCATGAAAGCAGGCCCAAAAATCTGAATAAGGAATCTCGCCGAGTTCTCGTCCGCTGCTGGCTCAGCGACTCGATTAAAAAATTCAAATTTCCCAGGAAGAAACGGTTCGACCGTGTCGAGCCATAATTTCGTTTATCGTTACAATACGACGTAGAACTGGAACGAAAGTAACGCGCCACCCCCGCTCACGACCATAAATCCCGAAGCACCGTCTTCCCGCGTGAACGACACAAAAACCGTCAGGAGTCGCGTGATTGCAGCTTGCAGGGGCGTCGAAAGCGCATCGCCTCGAACGGATTTGCAGCCTCGATTAAATTCCGACTCGCCTTTTTCCGGCTGGACACCTCGGCTCTTTTTTTTCCAAATTTCGCACGGCAGAGAATCGTGGTTGTCGAAGAGACAGCGGGTTCGGATAGGAAAAAAGGCAGGAGCGAATGTGATAGCCTCGTTAAGCTTCGATCGCGGGCGAAGTGGTCGACGATTTGAAAAAGAAGGGAAAAAATCAGCGAGCGAACAGAAATAAAAACGGAGGAAGAGAGAGCGAGAGAGAGAGAGAGAGAGAGAGAGAGAGAGAGAGAGAGAGAGAAAGGGAAAACGAGCAGCGGTTGCTGCTGCTGGTGCAGCAGGAGAAGAAGAAGAGAAAAAAACAAGGTTCGCGCGACGAATTTCGCCGGAGTTGCTTTTTCCACCGATGAAACCGGAGCGGCAGCAACCAGCCGGCAGGAACAATGCAACTTATCGAGCGACACACATACCTGGTTATTGGTACGCCAGATAAGAGGCGAGCCGAAGAAAGAACGAAAGGATCGACAGGGAAAAGGTGGAATAGACGGACCACGCCGAACACGCGGCGCGGCCGTGTCACTTGGAATTAAGCCGCAACGATCCGCGTAATCGTAATACACTGGTGCTCACTTAAATTCGCAAACTTTCGTATCCGGAAGTCGAATTATTGCGTCACAGGGCAGAGTTCCTCTTCGAGGCATCGACTCGAGCACAGCTCGACGACGACGTATCGGAATAGCGAGCGAAATTGGGAGGGATACGCAGTTCGCTAAGCATCGACCGAGCGTTCTAACTTCAAAGGATACCGAGTGAAAAATAAACGTACCGTAAAGAAAATTTCAAATTCATTATTGTTCTACGTTTCCACAAGTGTTACCAGCGGACAAGTGAGGTTCTTCCGTTTAAAATGAATCCAAACACGACGTAAATCGGAATACTTTTATACATAGAGTAGGCACGGGGAAGTAACTACAACTGAAGCAGGGAAGTGGTGGGGGTAGCGACGGGCGCTTAAAAGTGTGCACTTTCCACATAACTGGGTACGAGGAATTTTACATTGCTCCAACCTAAATAAATTTCTATTCAATGAAATAACTACTTTATTGCAAAATAGATATTTGCTACTGTGCTCGACACGTTTGGATATGCTTGAAACACTAAATTCAATGTTTTTAGATTGTAAAACTAGTCCGATTTACATCGTGTTTGTACTCATTTTAATCAGAAGAATCTCAACAATTCACCTGTACTACATACGAGAAAATAAGATCAAAATGACTGAATATGAAATTTTCTGTATTGCACGACGTCCAATAGGCCTTTTAATATTTTCTCAGATTCGTTAGAGAGATGAGGCTCAGTCATGGAAATTTAAGTGTAACAGATTTGGCAAATTTAAGGGAACACTACTGTGCACAGGTGTACACGCGAGCACCGCGTCGACGGTACACTTATTATCACGATCGCTAACTGCCGCTGGGAAAATTAACAAAGTTCGGACCTCGTTTTCGGCCCCGAAACAAATGTTCCTATTATGGAATGCTCGTTAGGAGCCAGCGGCCCGTTGATCACAAGCTTTGATATTTAATCTCCCCGCGTGGCGATAACCGTTTTCAGCTCCGTTCTTTTATGCTTTTTTCAATTCGAAACTGCTCGAGATCGCGCCCAACCTCGAATCGAACGATCGCACGTTCCAGAAGGCGTTTAATTGTTGCCGATTTAATTGATTCGCGAGATTAATCTGGAAGCTGGTAAAACGCCATTTCGAATAGAGTGCATCGATGACTTTGATCTCGCGCGTGCAACTTGGAAAATAGAATATTTTATTTGATGTGGGTTTGCGGGATTGCATTTTATTGATGGGTAGCCCAAGGTTGCTTTGTTTCTGAATATTTGTGTATGGATAAATTCCGGGTTGTCGGAGCAACCTTGAAAGTAAAAGTTCCGAATGAATCGCCTTTGAATTTGTTTATAAAGTAACAATTTCTTCAAATATTTCATTTTACGCAACAAGTCTCTCTCCTTTTATATGAAACTGTAAAATACACAGACTTTATTTAATCTTACGAAAAATTTGATCAGCAAGACTTACATTGGATTAAGGATTGACTGAAGATTCATTGATAATTCAAGAACCGATTACTCAATTATTAAAGCTGAGAAAATGTACAGTTCCTGTTCCAATATTGACGTGAACTTAGAATTTCTATCTTAGTACTTTGACATATATGTACTATGGATAGCTTCTCGAGTTGTAAAACTATTTCCTGTTTCGATTGATTTTGTCGTACAGAATTTATGTATTTTAAATCCAAGATTGCAGTACATTGTTTTTATTTAACAAAGTCGTGAATAATTGGAATCTTCGGAATTTGAGCATCAAGAAATACTTTTTTAAAATGAATTTTTATATTGTCCCCTACAGAGGACTGCAGATGTTTGCGAAGCGCAATAAAAATAGTAATAAGCTTAATACCACTTTTATCGGAGATATTAACGTATTAAACCGTTTGATGGGGGGAATAAACTTTTGTTTGACTCGGGTCTCGGCAAATTGCAAGAAAATTTTATCTCGCGCGAAGACCTGTAGTTCAGTTACACTGTGCTGTGTTTCCGTCTTTGATATCTTGATTTCCCGGAAATTCAGAAGGTAATTATTTGGATTATCAAGAAGATATAAAGTCTTTTCAGAGTTATTAGAATTCTATCCTCTTGATCATATTTTTATCACTCGACTGCGGATCTTTATGCGTTTATAGCAAAATTGAGTAGAAGAAATACAAAATTGTTGGAAAATTTTTAAAGTTGAAGATGATTAAAATCATTAAGGGAAGAAATAACATTCAATTTAGTTTCCGTTCCTTGCAATCGATGCGGACAATTTTTATTTCGCATAAAGATCCGCAGTCTATTTGTCACGTTTGAGGAATCGAAGGACGGTCTCCGTAATCCCGTAATAGAATTTTAGGAGAGAGTAAACTTCCAGGTAGGATACTTCCAAGCAAAAAAAATAGGGTAGACCGTTTTCTAAATCGCCTTCCGCGAATTTCCGAAAGTAAATTGTCCATCATCTTCGCCGGAGCGAAATGATTGACGTATCTATCAACATCAACTCGTTCCGAAAACCGAGAAAATAATTCAAAGTTGATCGTCTCCTTCGCATGGCGGCGAGCCTGATTTTACTAAGAGCAGACGAATGCGCGCGTGGTATCGCGATGAAAGCCGGAACGCAAATCCGCATTTAATTCACGGTGAATAATTCGTGTTCAATTGATTGCGGGCTAATCGCAGGGCCCAACGCAAACAAAATAATTCATTCGTAATTTATGGCCGAGGCTCGGGCTATCGTCGGGTATATCTGAGACCCGGGAAATTATGTAAATCGAATTCCCAGCAACGTGACGTTTTTCCGGGTGTGTCGTTGCAATTCGAGTTTAAAGGGATCTAACGGTCCACATGCAGACTAGTTGCGTTCGAAGAAAATCGTAGGTTCGGGGAATAAATTTTTCCCCGTTTTCTTTCTTCATTTTCTTTTTTTTTTCATGGAATATCGATTCCAGGCGAAATGAATTCTCTCCGTGAGCGGAAAAGTTGAATCTTTTTGATAGATTAATCCCGGCATGATCCTCGACTCCCCACCTCTTTCGCCCCCACCCTCGAGCTCCGCCCCCCTTTTTTATTTTCTCGATACGCTCGCGGAATTGAGTATTTTCTGATAACAGGGGAAATGAAAGAAACGAATCACTCCGAAACGAAGGAGAACGTTGCGAGAGAAGTCGGGTCGGTCGGGTCGGTAGCCCGGGTTTTTCTGGGATCGTTCTTACATCAAGTATGTGTAACCGGCGCGGCGCGGCGCGCTCCGCAAGGCTCGATCGATCGCTGTCTTTATTTTTCTATCGGTAATTGCTTTCCTCAGCAATAAATGATTTCTCGAAACAAGTCGCGGCAGATCTGATTTATATCGAACGGGACTGTGAGTAACGTTCTGCTCGAGAAG
The DNA here is from genome assembly GCA_963966675.1 of Lasioglossum calceatum. NCBI lineage: Eukaryota > Metazoa > Arthropoda > Insecta > Hymenoptera > Halictidae > Lasioglossum > Lasioglossum calceatum. The sequence continues at coordinate 993,146 of OZ016544.1, forward strand.
CTTTGAGGCAGGGAGCGAGAAAGAGAGAGAGAGAGAGAGAGAGAGAGAGAACTCTCTTTTTGTTCCAAGCCTTGTTGGTTACTACGAAATCCTTGCCTCTCAAAAGACTCTCTTAGAAAAGCTTTCCATTCTTTCGCCGGAAACTCGATACGCCGTGAATCTGATACATCTATGCCCGTACGTTGCTACGCGGAAAAAAGTAAAACGAATACATTTTAATAATACCCGACGCGATTTTCTTAGTTCCATTTTGAATCCCGACGAAAACGCAGTAAAGAGAATTAACGTTTTTCTGTAACTCGAATAATTCGCTTTAATCTACAAAAATGGTGTTCTCGCGAATTTCCGACAAGCTGATTTGTTGTTATTTAATTTCCTGACAAATTCTTTGGTTTTCCCAGTGTAACCAATTTCTGGCTTACAATTTACATTTTACGTACTGTTTATTATTCCGGAACATGATGTTGACGTTCCGCGCGTTCCCGCGGCGAAAATTTATCAATTTTCTGTGTTTTAGATACAGAGAAATGTTTGGCTGCTCTCTAATTGAAATGAAAATTGATCCATTCCTTCAATACTAACATTACAGAACAGTAAGTGCGTCTACGATATAATATTTGATAATAACTAATCGCGAATTTTATGGTGACAATGCGATTTCGAGCCGGAGATAGAGAATAAAGGGATTGAAAAAAATGCCTGCATCCAATTTTCATTTTGCAGAAAAATCCGTAGTCTAATAATAGCAAGATTGAACTCATGCGGACATTCATTTCATAATTTTCTCACGGAAACATTTTTATAATTTTGATAGATGTAATGAAAAATCAGAGAGAAACGAGTCGTTTCGACCAACTTGATGGTTCCAATATAAAAATATGAATTTTAAGCTACTTGTTGAATTAAAGCGAACGGTAAAAGTATTGAGTCGCGTCCCTTTGGTTTCCGCGAGTTTCGTCTGATTCTCTGAATCGAAACTGCGCACACCGTCCTATCGTTTCGATTTTAATCCGATTCTGTTCCACCGTTGTGATTGTCGAGCGCGTTGTAACAGCGAAAACAACGCTGTCTGTTTAAGTACCAGCGCAAGCCATCGTCGTCGCAAGCAAAACTAACTTCGTACACTATCGCGGATCCCGCCGAGTCTTTGATGGGGTGTTCGATGAGTTTATACACTTTGAGCCGCCGCGCCGGATCGAAAGGAACGATCGCTGGCACGAGTCCATTGTCAGCGAGCGGGATCGATCGAAGTCAGCGTGCTGAACAAAACGGACAGCTTCAGTCGACAGGATGATAGTTTCCTTCGGACGGGGACAACGCCGCGACCACCGATGACAAAACGATCATTGTCGCCGCTGGACGAATTCGGTTACGACTGATGATTCGTCTAAAATGTACAGGGTGTTTCAAGATTATATGACCTCGACCCTTTTTTCAAGGTCAAACATTTTTTTGATCACACGCTATGTAAGCAGCGAAATCAAAATACAAATGGTTTTCACCATTTTGAATAAGTCTTACGATTTATCCTATGATCTGTTGCGATGTTTCAGGCAACTTAAAGAGCCCATGCCCGTTGAATTTTTGTTTTTTATTAGCAAAAATTGAGTTATATGACTTCTTACGAGTTTATTCGAAATGAAATGTTGCACCGCATAGAAAAATGTTGAATAAAGCGAGAACAATGGTAATCCGATGGTACATCCTCTCGTTAAACAGCGCACAAGATTTTTCTTCCGTGCACTGCATTTTTACCCTTGCGGTAATAAAAAGGCAGAAGGTGATGGAAATGCGTACTTTGATTTTGGTTAGAATGCACTGCAAGGCAGGAAATGAAGATATTATATTTAATATTAATTACAAACGAATCAAATTTTATTTCATTTCAAAAGAACGGCGTAACATTCATATCTGTTAGAGTTTGTTAGAAAAAAATCGTCATCGGACGAGTGTGACTCGTTAAAATACGGCAAAGGCTTAAAAAACAACTTTGAAGTTACGTAAACTATTTTATTCCATGTGTCTACATCTACGGGGTGTCCAAAAATAGTATAAACGTGGAGGGGATGGTTCTACGTGAGAAAATAAGGGTAAATCTAATAAAATAATAGTGAAACACCCTGCACATTCAAAGCAAAGAACTGTAAATTCGCCTTAATCCTACCTCGTTCACTAATCACCTTGAACGAGCATTTTGGACGAAACGAGGGTGGAAAGAATCTTTATACATTTCATTGTAGATGAATCGTGCAGGATGAGCATTCAAAGTGAAAAGTCTAAATTCGCGTTTAATCGTCTTTTCCCGAAGGGAATATTTTATCGGAGCCGCCGTCGCCGGGCATGGTGGGGAGTGAAATCGTTCAATCGATCAAATATTCGACAGGCAAAATGGCGTGGCTCCCCGCCGGTAAATTTCGAATTATTTGCAAATTGGCTCGCACGACTGTACCGGTCCGCGACTATTACCGTTCGCGCATTATTCGCGATTCTTGATCCGACAGTTCCGGTCGCTGTTCACGCCGAAACGATGCACGACCTCCATATTCTTCTATTTTTTCCCCCGCCGGAATTGAACCTGTCGGATCACCGAGCAGGATTTACACCGTGTTTCGTGTTGTGCGAGACTCGCGGTGAAGATGCAATGGAAAAAGACCGTGTCTATTATTTGATCTTGCTTCACAGTTGTAGCGGTCGCTTCTCCCGATAATGTGCCACAGCTCGTCTCTATAAGCAGACTGCTTCGAGACCTTCGGAATAAAACTGAAAACGAATTTCTAAAACCAACGAAAATTTCGAATGAGATCGCGACAAAATCGCATTGTGTAATTTCACTCTCGAGTCAGCCACAAGGTGAATTTGATTTGCGAAGGGTGAATCACGTCTGTGAAAGGGTGAATTTGATTTTGTAAAAAGGTGAACTAGGTCTGTGTAGAAGTTTCGCGTGCAAGACCTGTACAAACAGTTGGAAATGGAAATTTCAAGCTTAAATACTTTAACTGTACGCGGGGCCAACAATATACAACAATTACATGATATGTAACAACAATTGTAGCGTTTCACAATTGTTTGAAATAGTACAGTTACACAGGGAACGTGTAGAGGGTGTACCAAAAACGTTGGACTTCCTGGATAGGGGTTGTACCAGAGGTCATTTCAAGTACAACATTTTTCACGTAACATAAAAAGTTATTTGGTCGGTTCATTAATAATGATTTAATAAATAATTGGGATGCCGTGGTCGAGCCAGTATTGTAATTGGACGGTTGGCGATTACTTGGGCGTTCCGACGGCGATCGTTCGCCGACGCCGGAACCGGTTATGACGGAACCATGGCGTCGAGACGCGCCGCGCCTCGTCCATCAGAAACGTTGGCAAACATTTGTTCGCTGGCGGCTGACGTTCTTAATGAAAATCGCTGCTTGTTTATCGGAGCATAAGAACATCGCGCTCGCGTCGATGCCGGAGAGTATCCTCCGGGCAGATTGTTCAACGATCGTCGTTGGACGGGATGATTCAATACCTTCGCTGACAGACCGATCTACCGGAAATAATCGCGTGAATTATCCTAGACATTTTTGCCGTACTCCACTGCCTCCTGCATCGACTCTTATCAATTCATCAATTTTCCTTTACATTGTCGTGACCGACCGATTCGCTTCGTCTTCTTCATGAATTGGCCATAGCAGAAGTTTTGGTTCTCTCTAACAATAAAATGTACCGCTTATTCATTCCAATTGATTTTAAATGGAATCATTCATTAATTCTTCAGAAGCAGTTACACAACTATGTATCATCGATATTTCTTCCCAGTTTGGTCTAACCAAATGTGTTTTATACGATACACGAATGCAGCACAACCAGAGAGAAATTAAATAATAATATCTATCAGATACTATAATAGAAATAATGTAACGAAATAAACATACCGTATCATCTACAAACAAGCGAATCTTCAAAATGTGCATTCAAAACGCAATAATTCGGTTAAATTATATTCGATATTATATTTATCTTTAATATTCATTGCTATTGAAATGGCAAAGGGAAACGTAGCGAGATAGTGAAATTTCATCTACATGCACAAATATATTATTCATAGTTACGCATTGAATAATTAATAAATTCGAGTGAAATCGAATTAAATCGAAAAGAAGAAAAAGTGAATCCGTGTGCTTTCGTTCGTATTCCACACTTTTCTAGCAATTTATTAGAAAAGCGTGAACATTGTTGCGAATTATGCTATGGCAATTTCAGTAGCATCCGAGAGCCGCGATCGAGCGCGAAGGGTTAAATTCATCGAGAGGGACCAAAATTCACGAATAAAAATTTCAAGAGAAAGCGGACCCGTGCTTTTCTTGCTTTAAGCCGCACGATGTTTTCGTTATTTAAAACGGACAGAGCTTTTGCATTCGGTCATACTTTTACCGACCTGTTCCCTTCCGTTTCCCCGCGTGTTGCCTGTTAGTTTGACAAACGATGATGCCCGGGCTCGGTCCTCTTGATTCAACGAACAAATTGTGTCATTCATATCCCGGATTTCTTGGCCGTTTGTTTCGCTCTGCGTCCCCCGGAGATCAACGGATCTGAAATTATTCTGCGACTAGGGGGCGATCTCGCGAACCAAAAAAAAAACAAACGAAAAGTCGCGCTCGCGAATTTGAGAAATTGCTTGCCGTTCGCGCCTTTATGTCCCCGAGTCATCGACACTGTATTGGAAACGGCGAGCTCGCGTCTCGAGGAAAACTTTCCGCCCCGCGTCTCGAGAATTCGTGCACCCCCGAAGTTTTATATTCCGCTTTGATGCCGCGTTTTGAGCACGCTACGGCGATTCGGTTGTCGCGACTAGTTCTCCCTACATTTCAACAATTCTTCTCCCGGCTAACAACAAAGTGCTCCCCAGGTTTTGTTGCCGTTCCGACAATTACTCGTCACGGCAAATAAATTCCCGGCGGAGTGCTGCTTCGATCTCTCCCGGATTTTCCTTCTCGAATTTAACCCTCGACGTGCTCGGCACGGACGATTTATCGCTCCAACAGACGCCGATTTTTTCAATTCTTTCGCCCTTAACACTAGGTTTACGGGATCCGTCGACATGATAATATTCTGAATTTCCGATTATTAACACTTTATCTATCGGAATCCTATTAATGGGATTTTCAATAATTTTGCTGCATCAAAAGAAAGCATAGAAATTTTTTTTTACATTGCAATCTTAAATGAAACTATTAGATGACGTTATTGAGGGTGACTTGTTCATTAAAAAGTGTTTAGCCATGTACCATAGATTTTTCTAAATTAAACAATAATCACCGGTTGGTAATGTGTTAAGATTGTAAAGATGCTTCGTATTATTGGCAAAATGGTCAAACATTTGGATAGACACATTCTTTTTATGCATCTAGAATAATGTGAAATAGATATTTCTAAAGCTCCGCAAATCTAGTGTAAAGTGTAAAGAGATAGACTCGTTTTTCCGGGATTGCAAGGGTACGGGCAGCGCGTTCTCATTTCTCGATAATGCAACGATGGGGTTTTTTAGTAGTCAAAAGTGCTAGATAAAAGATCAATCTAGGCCGCGATCGCCTTCGAAAGTCGTATTTTTACAACCTTATGAAAATATGTAGCTACTTGCGCAGCTGCCGAACAATTCAAATTACGTTGTCGAATTGTAAGACCGTTATTATCGAACATTTTGCATTGAACAATTTGCGGAAAATGGACGTTAAGCATATCGAGCCTTAGATTTTCAAATTCATATTTTGGTAGGCCGTGTCGAAGACTAATCTCATTTTGCGTCAGTGCCACGGAGGAAGGACAATCGTTTCATGTCCACATCACTCGGATCAGGTTTTGATGTTTCTAGACCTGCCGGACTGGTTTGCGATTTCCTAGGTCTGCTGCAGTTTACAATGTCAACGAGTTTAGCAACGCAATTGATCGTTCCTACTATCAGTTTCATTACTGGAATATTCGATATCAATGTGCGACGGATATCATCGGAAACACGGCTTTGATATGATTGTTTATCTTACTGGGACGAACCTTGACATTCGAACTAAATTAACCATTTCATTCATCACCTGGAGCGACTGTTCAAATTGGACAAACTCGGATATTCTTCGATCTGTACGTTGATTATCGTGATCTGCTTTTATCTGTGTGATTCGATGACATCGAAAGGGTTCGTATTTTCCTGTGGACGAAGTTAATTCAACCTGTGCTGCTTTTATCTAAATAATGCTCTTGTGCGATTATTAAACTGTGGCTCGCATTACGATAAAAATTGAAAACAAATAGTGCTACCAATTCAGCAACGTCCACACACGTGCATACATACTAAACGATTTAATTAATGTTTACACGTACGTGCAGCTGTAACGAGGCTCATCCGATATTCCAAACGTGCAATCAAAAATCATGATCGCTTTTACGTCCCAATTCAGGAGTTCATAAAACGATTCGACAAAAATTGTCCATGTAACGGGCCGCGTCATTACGCCTCCCGCGTTGGCGGCGTGGCAAAAGGATGTCATCCGTAATAAAAGTCGTGTAACCTGCGTTCTTGGCACGGTTATGGCAAGGCTAAACGTCAGAGGAAAGTAAGAGTCCCAAGGTCGCCGGTGAATTCGAGCCCGGGATCGGGAGCGTATCGCCTCGAGGTGCGATTGCCCAACCGGTTGCTCGCGTTAATCGATTATCGCCGGTTCCGATCTAGTCCCGAAGTGGCTCTCGATCGTCCTTGGCGACGTTAACAATTAGCAGAAATTAATAATTGCCTCCTGGCATTCGTTGGCGTCGCAAGTCTCCAAGCGCGCGAGCTAGATTAGAATCGTTACGGTCAACCCGTGCCGATATCAACAGCGCTGCGTTTACACGTCGCTGTCCTTTTCTAAATATAGGATGAATGTACCTATTACTGCGGCTGTACGTTTTACTGTGGTATTTTTTCCCCAATCAGCTTAAAATACGTTAAAATAAATATGTTGCCCTGAATCGATTTGTACAATTCAATGAGAATGTGTTCCCGCTGGCGAACAAAATTCTCAATCGTTCTCATATCTTTATAATCTCAGGATTTGAGAAACCATTTTTCATGAAAGATAGGGTAAATGTACCTATTACTGCAGCTGTACGTTTTACTGCGGTATTTTTCCCAATCAGCTATTGAACTGATTTTATTTTATTACGTATTTTAATACGTCAAAATAAATATTTTGCCCTGAATAGATTTGTACAATTCAATGAGAATGTATTCTCGTTGGCGAGATACTCATATTTTTATAATCTCGGGATTTGAGAAACCATTCTTCGTGAAAGGTAGGTAAGTAGAACTCTAAGATCTAAGAAACAGCAGGGACCCGAGGGTTCTTCTTGGATCAAGTGTTCGCTGTAATGTAAAATTTTGTGTCTAGCGGTGAAATGAAATCTGGCAGCAATGAAACACGTGAAGAACGTTGCCGTGTAAATTGAAAGTGCCGCGCGATGATTGCAATTCGCAGTTATCGCGATTCGGGAGAACGATTGGATAACCACCGGCGAAGACCCGCAACTTTTTCCGAATGGTTGTCCGTCGAAAAAGAAGCGAGCAAATGGAGAAGAGTGGGGGAAAAAGAGAGAGAGAGAGAGACGAGCTTCCGACCGTCACCGGGGAAAAGTTTGCTTTCGATGGGTCCGGGAATTTTCTGTTGCCGTGCGAATTATTAAGCGCGAATCGGAGCGATAAAAATGTAATCTGCGGCTCGGTCTAATTGGAACCGGTCCATCCTTTTTTTGTTTTCTTCGTAGTTTTCATTCCGCGGCGAACCGGCCGATGGAACTTATCATCTTCATATCGAAGATTCCGAAGCATAGTGATTCATTGGTTTCCGAGGCCGCGGTGAAATGCTTGTGTAAATTAAGTGAGGCACGGCCGGTCGATCAGGAATGCGAAGAATTTGGATGGGTCTGTGGAATTGGATTGAACCGGATGGACCGTTTGTCGGGCACGAGAGTGATTCGGAAAATGTGGTCCGTAGACAGGATCTTAGGACGTCGGATTATTTAAATAAAATCGGAATACGCGTCATTTTACAGCGACTTGATCAGGGAAACGTGATTCACGATCATGAGACCAATCTCGATGAAGATAATAATCGAGTCGTGTTAATAAGAATCTTATCTTAATTGACTTCCCACAGTAGCTCGAATCGGTTCGAATAATGTCAGATGAACTGTCTTCCAGAGAGATTACAAACATCCTGTTTATCATTAGGATTCGTAGAAATGAAATCCGCTCGGCGAGATCGATACGGTATAAATTTCTAATAATAAATTCTTACCGTGGCAAAGTTTGGTCGAAATTGTGCGCTGAATTTGTAACGCGCGATCAATTGAATATTCAAGCTTGTCCGTATCTATCGGCTTGAGAAAATATTTACAATGAACGTTCAAAGCGTATTGCCACCTTTTTGAAAATTCATATTGTTGTCGGCTGCTCTGCCGCGCGCGCGGTATTATTTACAAGATTATAATTATGAATCAGGAAGAATGGAACCTGTCGGTATTAATACGTACACACGCGCACGGCGAAGCCTTTGAATCTGTAATAAACAACGCAGCAGCCTTCTAAAAAATTAAATGCTCCAGCTGGAAACGCGTGTCCAATTTAACATTAATACGTTTTTACGATTCTACCGGCGCTTCGAAGTGTATGAGAATGCGTACAGTTAGCATATCGTTCGTGTCTCGCAGAGTTGCGCGTATTGTAAAAACCGTGCAATATTAACCGGGTGTGCCGACCAGATAGTGGACTCTTTAATTAAATGAAATCGAGTAGAGGTTCCTTGGAGTGCTATAAAGTGGCTGACGTCTAATTATTAGTTAAATTAATTAGTTACAGTTAATAAGAGCTGTATCAACGAGCTGCATCGTTCATTATAAACTGCGCTAACTACTTCTCTCTCAACTTTGTACGATCCACTTTTCTCGCTTTCTCTTTTATACACTTTCCACCGTTTACTGTTATTTAATCGTCGCACGGTGGGTTGTTTCTTGTCCGACGTAGTCAAAGGTCTGTAGGATACGGTTTCAATATTTATTTCATTTGCACACCCGTGACGTAGTATACTTCGTCAAAAGTCAAGAGATTTTACGACGCGCTTCGCGTTCTTAAACAGTGTTGGTTCATTGGCGATTTTAAAGTGTTGTAAGGAAAATTGTGTAAATTCTTGCATTAAGATGCATTTTTTATCTCATAATGTTATAGCTGACGTCGAGAGGAATTCAACGACCCCACTATATGTTGTGACCTTGAGTCTAGAAATAACGCTGAAATAATTTTTTCCGGCTTTTCCGGCCAGATATCCCACTGTGCGCCGCGGCTCTGAGCGCTTAGGTGTTTCGAAACAACGCGGTAATAACTACAATTTCTCTTGGCGAATTGATGAATGAATTTCTCGATTCCAGTCGGAAGAAATCCCGATTCATAATTTGAATTAATCCAACGAAGCAAGTCACGCATAAACGCGCACGTCTGCAGATTGATTTAAAATTCCGGCAAACAAACGAAGCTTCTCTCACGGATTACCTCGGACATAAAATCAAACCCGATGGAATTTGATTAAAATCTTTACTACATATTCGTAACTCAGTTTTGTAACGAATGCATAAATATCCGGGGCGCAGTCCGGGAAGATAAATTGGATAGAGAATTCAGCGCTGAAAATCCATGACTGTGTCGGATCATTTCGAAAGTACAATGGCGACGCGAACTACAGCTGAAAGAGCGTTCTTTAACATTATCTAATCAGTTCCCGCTAAATTATTATCACAAATAGAGGAGATATTCAGGTGGCTACATTGAGGTGGACCATCCTGTAAAAAAAAAAGATATAATGGAGAGTGTCTAATTGCTAGGCTGCGGATCTTTATGCGAAATAAAAATTTCCTGTATCAATTTTAACACTTTTCCTCCCGGAAGCCTATTAAGAGGATTTTCAATAATTGTGCTGTACCAAAAGAAAGCATAGAAATCTGGCTTTACATTGCAATCTTAACTGAAACTATTAGATGACGTTATTGAGTGTGACTTGTTAGTTCACAATGAAAATTCCTGTTGCTATATTGAAGTTTCCATTAAATAGTATTTAGCCATGTACCATAGATCTTTCAAAATTATGCAATAATCACCGGTCGGTAATGTGTTAAGAAACAGGGGCCAACGAAAAAGTTCCTTTGCTTTTTAATAATTTTAGTGTGTTGAAAATAATACATTGACGTCTCTAAATTCTCTTAAACTGTAACACTTTTTTAAATTGGACTTACACATTTTTGTGACAAATGCATAAAATCCGTAGTCTCTCTCTCTCTCTACTAATTACTATATAATAGTTACACTGTAAATAATTATTAGTATAAGATATTGGTTTAATTCGAGGTTTAGATTACATTGATTTCGATCGATCTTATGAATTTCACATTTCTCCGGATTTTGACGATTTCGGAGCATTGTGGCGGTGGTGTTGCCACGTTCCCTTCGTCGGTGATATTTGCTCGGCGGGTCGGTATCATCGGGGAATCTTCTCCAATAATTGTTTTACCTAGTGTGTTTTAAGCGCGACACAAAACTCGAGTTCGCGTACGTGCGCGGAAAACGAGAAGCCCCGATTGCGAATTCGGCCCGTTCCGAGACAATGGCGTAGCACGGGAATCACCGTGAACTCATTGCGACCGCATTATACGCGCTGGGAATTAACCAGGATCGTGACTCAACCGATCCCCCGTCAGAGCGACGCGTCGCTCCCGTTAACAACAATGTCTTCGCCGTGACACCATTGTCAGATGCTCGCGACTTCCGGCAACCTCGCGACTAAAGCCTTGCTTCTTGCTAACAAGTGGAGGCCGCAGTCGCGAGATACTTCTGACGAGGTTACCCGCAATAGGCTCCAATTCGTACGTATTATCAGCTTGTGCGATAACTCGCTTCGAATTCGTTCTAATTAACACCCCGCACAACTACTTTTTCATATAACGATACTATTCTTCATTTAATATTATGAGCCTCCGTCAAATACAGGCTGAACCACGAATCGTGACCAGTAGAGATTACTCTGTTATCAGCTGTCCGATCGAAAATATTTTTATCAGATATACAGGGTGTCCCACATAACACTTTTCACGATTTTTCAAGTACTTTCGATAATTTGACAAAAAAATATTTTAAGCAAAAGTTGATCAGTCTTCGATTGGCTATACATTGCAATAAAAAAAGTTCGAAATTTTCCATCTTTTTTAGTATTGTCAAGGCTACCTTCATTTTTTTAAATGACACTTTGTATTTTTGATTTAACAGTATTATAGCCCGTATCAAGACGAATTCAACGACCTAGTATTCCATGAACTTTGGATGACCTTGAAAATCAATTTTTAAAAATGAAGGTGGCCTTGGAAATAATTAAAAAGAAAATTTTCGAACTTTTTTTATTGCAATGTATAGCCAATCGAAGACTGATCAACTTTTGTTTAAAAAATTTTTTGTCAGATTATCGCAAGTACTTGAAAAATCGAGAAAAGTGTTATGAGGGACACCCTGTATATGTATAGCATGGTTTCAAGAGAGCTTTCACGTGATTATAGCAAATTTTTCGTCAACTCTTTTTTTTCATGATTTTTCAAGGTCACCTCCAATTTTTTTACGTCTATTTGTTAGAGGATTTCAAGTCGAATTCGGTAAGTATCATAACATAACAAAAAATTGTGAAAACTTGCTTTTTTAAAATTCTTTTACAGAAAATTTGCTATACTCGCGTGAAATCTCTCTTGGAAACTTGAAACCATGCTATGCCTGACAAAACATTTTCGATCGGACCGCTAATTACAGAGTAATCTCTGCTGGTCACGATTCGTGGTTCACCCTGTACATTTCACCCTGTGACGAGGATGTTCAATAGTAGTCCAACGTAGTTTCTCAATTTTTCTCTTAAAACAGTCAGTCGACAGAAATACATACATCAAATCCTACGTGTGAAAAAAGTTGAAGCTCTTGGGACGAATTTTGAAAAAGTTATTCGTTTTCAAAAGGCGTACGAACACGTTGTACACCCGCTGTATGTGAACAACTGAAGGTTGCGTTTTTTGTAAAACCGAAATGGACAGGAACAAAGAGTGAACAACTCCATTTAATCTTCACTTGAAGAAATCCAGCGGTAGGAAGAAGTTTCCTCTTCCTGATTTAAAAACGAGAATTTCCACGAAGATTCGCGGTTGCAAAATATTTAACGAAAGCGTGAATGCAGTTGCACAGAACTGCAGGTTGCATCCGGAATTAAGGTTCGCTGTTTTCCGGGCGAATCTGTACACGTTCGAAATAATACCTTGCGATGTGTATTCGTATATTTTTGGTTTTTATGGGTCATATTTCTCCGGGGGTGGTTGTCGCGTCGGCCGCCGCGCCGCGCCGGTGCCGCGCTGTGAGACACGGGGAATTGTTTTTCGCAAAGATGGATTTCGCGGGCGATGGGATCAATTTTTAATACCTTGATCGCCGTGTAACCGGAGGTCATCCGTCCTTTTTTTCGTCTTGGCACCTCGACTCGCCATGAATCACCGTGAAGAGCGCCGGATCCAAGAGAAAAATAGAACATCCCGGCCGTTTAGTCCCGCGAATATTTTACAGGCACTTTGCTCGCGAATAATGCATCGGATGTAATACACGGCCAGCGTAAGAACCTGATTTCGTTGTGTATTATGTACGGCGCAGTGGCCGACGCGACTTCAGCCTGGTGGTGCATTGAACATGATACTTTTTCGGAGTGTGTATAGATCTTACAGGGGAGGTTGCCCAATCGTACCACGACGATTTTAATGGAATTTTACTACGATATAGTATTTTTTTCTCTGCCGACATTCGTGTTAAGGGGTTGAAAATGGCCCAGAATGTTGGGGTTGAAAAATCTATTTTATTGAACATCTTCGAAACTATTAGGCCCAGACGGAAATTTCAAAATCCAATTTGTGCGTGTTTGAATGACAAATGACCTCGCAGACTTTAGCCAATAATTCGGCTAGAACCGAAAGTCCGCGCGAAATGACCAATCGGACGGCTAGCTGCCGAATTCCTTTCGAATTCCTGCCAGGAGACAACTTGTGACTCACAAGTTGTGAGGCACGGAGAGAACACACACTGCTGCGCAAAAGAAAGAAGCACCCATATTTAATAGAAAAGCGTACAAAATCAAATAAGAACACAGTAAGTTTTGAAAAACGATTCCGCTGTTTAATTGAGTAGTTCTGAGAATATATGTACTGTGTTATCGCGGATTATCTAATACTTTAAACGGAATAAATCAATCATTGCACAATACAATTTCTACATAATGATTTTGTTTGTCATTATATCTTATAATTATCATGGGTGCTTCATTCTTTTGCACAGTAGTGTATATGGTCTAAGGAAAATTTTGGATGATCGGACCCGTGATTCATCGCGCGTATTGTCGGAATGTTTAACGGGGAACCTGACGGGGAAAGCGGAAATAAAATACACGGACACTTTCCGTCGTGTTTTTAAATACATAATGCAAGCGAGCGCTTTGGGAACGACCGCCGCCGTTTGAAATATTAACATTTCGCTGTTGTGCCTTCAAGTATTGCGAACCAGAGAATTTTTCAAAGAGAAGCGTCCTTTTTTCCTCGAACGAAAATTATAACAATATGCGCGCGGGAAGCTGGCGCATTTTCCAGAGGCACTCCAGACAATTTTTCTTCCGGTCCGGACGTTCAGTTTTGAAACATGCGTGGAATCTACGCGAGTTCTTGTTTATTCTGGCTTTTTAACTGGCGCTGGTGATATATCGATTAAACTAGAGCATGTTCAAACAGTATACGCGAGAAAAATATAATTCTCTTGGCGAACTAGTCCGATAGCACGTCAGTTAACAATTCAATTTCTCTGGAAGATTGTTATCAACTCCCTCCAGTGCAATCTACTCGCACTTGCAGCTAATCGTCATCCGACATACAATCCATTTTTTTTTTCTGACGAGTGCTGATGACGAATAGCATTCGTCATTTCCGTGTAAGCGGGTTTAAAGTTTGATTCCTTCAATTAGAGGCCTTGAAATACAAAGTAGCCGCATGAATGACGCATGAATCAATTCGTTATCGCTGAATAGAAGATATCTGTGCAACACTTAGTCGCTGCTGATTAATGCTAACAATTGCACAATGGTTTAATCCACTCGCATAAAATAGAATGGCATTTCTTTGTTGGCTCCTACACCCTCCGATTGATCAGTATCAAACTTTTATCACGTAGCTCTTCACGGTGCATTAGTTTAATCGCATACGTTTATTATGTCTGCAAATAGCTTCACAGTACACAGGGTGACAAAATCAAATAATTTATATTGCTTCAATATCAATCTAAAATAGCTAGGTGACTACTACATTAATATACGATGGAAAGTGAATAATCTTTAGCGTTCGAAGTGTACGACACCCAGACGCTATTTTAAGGGAAAAGTTTAAGACGGTGGAACTATCTAAAAGATGATTTTACATATATTATTAATAATACTTTCCGTCATCTGTCACAAATTTGAGGGTTCACTAACGAATGATCGGCGTTTATAAAATAGAATTGGACGACCATCAATGTCGTATGTTTCACTGAAAGCTTCTCGCGAAATAATAAAATTCTCGAAACGATCTCTTCGCAGCTGATTGGCCAGATTAAAGATAGAGCAATTAACTGGAAATAATTTAAATGCTAAAAGTGGTCCTTCCGTTCGAGAAGTCTGACATGGAAAATGCCCAGGAATTTTAAATAAGTCCGGACGCGAACAGTTCTCGCATCTTTAAAAATAATCTGTTCCGTTGACTGTAAGTTGAGCGATAACTGCATACATGCAACCTAAAACCTCATTGGAAGTTTCCAAGTCAGATGAACCGGAAGGACAGCATCATGTCAACATGTCAACCGTGAATGACGGAATTTCGCCGAGAATCGTAAACGACAGACGCTGCAAACCGCAGTTTTAAACAAACGAGAAACTGCAAAAAGAATGTGTCACGATGGAAGAAGTTCCAAATGAATCAATTCGATTTTCTCTATAGAAGAAAATTCCATTAAATAGAAAAACAAACTCCTCTAAATTTATTTGAAAATTCGTTAGGTACAGCGGAATGAATGATAAAAGGATCGATATCGCTCTTCGAATTGGTAATTATCATTTACCGAGTTCCCTGGACGGAGGTACGGGAGGCTGGCTCTTTAAAATTTATCTTCGCTCTGTTCATTAATTCCTGGAGCGAGCGCTGTCTAAAAAAATTCTTGACCCGATAGACACTGAAACGCCGGTGCCGCGAATATAAAAGGAAAACGTTTCGTGTAAACCGATCTGAAATTTGTTCTAAATCAAGAGTCTTACGATCCCCGGGCCGTTTTGTAGCCTGCCGTCTAAGGTACAATCGCAAACTTCATTTAATTAAGCCGCTAATTAATGCCGGTCGGCGAGGGGGCTTCGCGGGGCGGGAAACAGAGGGAGGGGGTGGAATCGCTGCGAGGCAACGGCTTTGAAAAGAAACGTACGATTCTGTTTACCATCCTCGGCGCCCCGGCAAACAACGGGCCGTGTAATTGAAAGGTGGAGCAAGCGGATGTCGATACCGGACGATTTTCTTGAACGTTGCCCGCCCTCTTGTAACGCTGTCTGTACGCGGCTAAACAAGCCTCGGGATTTACGCAATATTTAATACCGTGAAAAACGACTACCGCCCATGTTTACAATGGTACCTATACCCTCGTGCCTTTAGTGTGCTCGCTACACAGCGGGGCTCACTCACACTTGCAAAATCTGTTACACTTAAATTTGCACGACCCATTCCCTCCCACTCTTCTCCCGCCACTTAGTGCCTCGAGCTCGGCGAAGCCCGATCCCGATAGACGAGGAAAGAAAAGAAAGGAGACGGACAAGGCTTCAATTAGATAATCATACATAGTTATTTTTGTCTTATCTTCCCAAACGTAATATCAATGGAGCACTGAGATTTTTCTGATTAAAATGAGTCCAAACACGACGTAAATCGATCCAGCTTTATAGAGTTCATCAGGCCTGGGCAACTAAGTGCTCACGAGCTGTCGACGCTCGAACCGCTACCCCCACTACAGTGCTTCGCAGAGGTAGTAGGGGTAACCGCTCGAGCAACCAGTTGCCCAGGTCCAGCAAAATTAGGTAGATCGATTTATGTTTGGAGTTTGGACTCATCTTAATCGGAAGAATCTCAACAATCCACTGGCACTACATGTGGAAAAGCAAGAGAAAAATGAATTTTAAATTTCCTCTATTGCACGTTCATTTTTTACGATCGCGGCATCCTTTTGATGAGTTTACCGTTTTCACTCGACAGACTGGGTTTATCTCGCTTCCCCTCACTAAATTTATCCTCTTACTTCGTTGAGCTGTGCTCCAGTTAATTTGTCAAGAGAAATGCTACCCCGTAACGCAAGAATTTCGTCCCGGATCGATAACTTTCCAAATCTAAGTGAGCACTACCGTACTTCGAAGCTCTGCAAAACGTATACACGCCCGCCAGAATCCTTTGTCACCTCCCCGCTCCGCCAGGGATTTCCGGCGGCTAAGAAATCGAGTTATTTCTCCATTAATCGTTCAGCTGGAAATTGGCACGGAAATTCGATTCGCGATGAATAATTTACGCAAAAGAAGTTTAATGTTCTCCAGCCAGTTATTGTCCCTACAGACTTCCGTTTAATTGGAAAAATTCCAATGGGAATCCCATCTCGAATGGCCGACCCGACGGCGAATCCACCCTGTTTTGGAATAGTTGGCTCGAATTTTTCGGGAACGAAAAATCCTGACTGCTGGAATATGGAAATCGCGCGTGATACTCGGAAGTTTATTTAGTTTAATCTTTCCGGTGGTTCCGGATTGTTTTCGTGTGCGTGTGTGTGAAAATTTTCTCCGGAATATTCTTTAATCGCCCAGAAAGCGGTTATTGAAAAGGTGGTCGATTTCTGATTTTCCTTTTTATTATTTTCGCCCATTTTTAGTGCTCCGAATGCGAGCTTTCAAACGCGCAGTGTTTTTGCTGGTGCCCGTAAACGAAATTTTTAATTACTAGTTTGTATGTAACCATACACACATGTATTTCTGTCGGGAACGTAAGCTGAATTTTTAATTATCGATAAATAAACTTCCGCCTGCGAAACGAAGTCGAGGAAAATAGTAATTTGCAGCGATCTCGAAGCGTCAAATCGTGCGTGGAAAAATTTCAGCGCGGTTTAAATATTCCGCAAAGCGAAGTCCCCTCTTTGAAAGCAAATTTCCAAAGCTCGGAAGGAACGTGTCTTTTTTTTGTGCGCGTATTTCTGCATGCATTACGCCTTATACAACATTTCCCTGAAATCAAGATTTCTCGCTCGAGCCCGGGCGAAACGGAACAAATTCGATGTACAGTCATTTCGGAAAAATTCACCGTGGAGCCGCGCTGTTTTCAAAAGGCGAGCCGCGGCGAAGTTGTTCCGCGAACTTCTCCGCGTTAGTAAAATCACCTATTGTGCCGTGGCGTGATTCGAAATTTGTTTAACCAATCGAAGTACATTCGCTTTTGTAACGCCGGTTGTTGTTCGCTTGTAATGCTTCGGAACGTTTCGCGGCGGAGGAGCGATAGAACCTTTGCTTGCACGCCAATTTCTTTTGCAAACAAGAAAGTACCTTCTCTGCTTTGAATCCTAATGCTCTAAATAAAAATTGTGTTCGCGCTCCATTCTCTAATTAACGCCGGAACTACGGGACCCGTCAAATTAACGGACATAAACATTTTTTATTCAGTAAAAACTGCTAAAAATCTGAAGAAATATTTTTGTAAATACAAAATAGTTACACTTAGCACTCGAGTGGCGACTCGGAGTCACCGCTAAAAATTTCCTGTGGCATTATTCAAATTATTGTTTACATTTCTACAAAATAACAGAACAGCGTAACTTATTTCGGGAAAACTGTGTCACATTGACATGAGAGGGACGGATGATGGTTAATGAAACATTTCAGCAACGAAACAAATGCAGATAGCGGCCGCGTTAAACGCTGAATCCTTTGTCACCTCCGTGTTTGACCAACGACTTCCGGCGGCTAAGAAATCAAGTTATTTCTCTGTTGAGCAATGGGGGGACATTTGCTTTTGTAACGCGGTTGCTATTCGTTTGAAATACTCTTTCGCAATAGGACCGTGGTTACGCTCCAGTTTCTTTACAAATAGGGAAATAAGCTTGTTGAAACGAATTCCAGTATTGTGTCAGATGATTGCAGAAGTTCGTGCCCGATTTGAAAAATGAAACACTAACATTTTAGAATAGTCGCTGCTAGTCTGCATCGATTCCTAAGAACAGGAGCTACTCGTGTTCACTGTAAATGCCTAAGATCCCCAGCCTAGTCGTCAAATATTTATCTCCCGGTCGTGAAAACCACGCGGTTCGCTTCTTCGAAGAAAATTCCGCAGTTTCCGAGAATCGAGCACGCACTTTGGCAATGGTACAACAGATAAAACTGAAACGGTACTCACAGTGGCGCGCGTCAATAGATGCAGAACAGTTCACAAAATCGTTTGAACCGCGCCGAAGTGTTTGATTCGTTCGGAGCAACCGGGAACACTCCACGAATAATCCAAACTTCAATCTAGCTCGGTTACTCGCGGGATGATCAACGGTGTTCGTTGCACACACGCGCGCGCACAGCCCGCGACAAAAAAAAAAAAAGAAATGAGAGAGGCGACACGTTACAAGACCTGTTGTATCGGTGGCGGAATACAAATTCCCTAACACAAACAGCGAGTCAGTTGCAAAACAAGGACTCAACGGTTTCACTCTCCGACGCATCCAGCGAAGAACAACAAGGACAACGGCGGCGTCGCGTCGGTGAGCGGACGATCGTGCACTTCGATGTCCGCGCGATTTCCATGAAAATATCCGAAGTGCGACACACACATGCAACGATCGGGCACAGCGGAACAGACGTACACGCGCGTACACAAACGGGGAGAGAGAGAGAGAGACACACACAAAGGGTCGCCTCGCGCCGGTCTAATTAATTCCCGCAAATCGCCGGAAGATAATGACGAGCCGCGGAGAATGATTAAACACGCGGCCGACGCAGCTTGTATAGGCCGAAATTAGTTTACATGTACTTCGTATCACCGGCGCTAATCGCGTGAATTTCAATAGACACCGCGGCCTGTTAATAATCGATCGAAATTTTCCATACGAGCTGCCGGAGAGCTGTCGCGCGGTCTCGCTCGCGTGTATCCGCAACAGGATCGAGGCCGCGGTTTACGCGACCCCTGAATTTTTGATCGATTTTTGACCGAGTTTTTACCGCTACGTTCGTTCCACTGAGAGACACCACGACGACACGACGACGCGCGAAGGTGCGCTGCCAGACTAGTCCCGCAGGTAAACTGCAGACCAGTCGTGGGTTGAACGAACGCACCTGCTTGCCTGCTTGCCTGCTTGCCTGCTTGCTCTTCAGGTTAAACGCATCGGCCCCCACCCACGAACGCCGCTTTATTGTAGGCCGGATGAAGGGACTAGGAAAGCCTCTCGATTCTTCACCGAACTCGTGGGACCACGGTACACGTTCACGCTACCGTCATCCCAATCTCCGCTCCGAACCGCTTTCAAATCGCACGATACATTTCCGCTTTAGAAAACAGCCCCTTTCGACAGCTGATCCTCCGAGGCCACCTGGAAGATTACCCCAAACTTTCTTTCGGTTCGGTCGTTCGGCAAGTAATCTCGTTTTTCGTCCGGGGATGACGTTGCTTCCATTTGTTATTACTAGACTGCGGATTTTTATGCGTTTATAGGAAAATTGAGAAGATGAAATTGAGTCTTCTATGTAATTTCGTTAAAGATAAAGATAAAGACTAAAAAACATTATTAAAAGATTCCGTACAGTATCAGAGAGATCCCGAAAAAATTCACGGGAAACCCGAACATTTTCGGGAATTTCCGGTCCCACACATCTCTAGAAATGTCACATCATTAAGGGAAGAAATAACATTCAAGTTAGTTTATATTTCTTGCAATCGATGCAGACGATTTACTTAACCTTATCTTAAATCGCAAACTCGTGGTATAACTTGACAGCTGACATATCGTATGTTATTTCGTTGTCTTGTAGTGATTTATAACTTTTCAAGCATTGTTTTGTCATCGTATCAAATATGCAAAATCAAAGTACGCATTTCCATGACTCTTTGATTTTTTATTATTACAAAGGTAAAAGTGCAGTGCACGAAAGGAAAAATTTTGTCTGCTGTTTAAGGAGAGGATGTACTATCGGATTACCATTTTTTCGATTTTCAACATTTTTGACGCGGTGCAAATTTAATTTCAAATGAAGTAAAAAGTCGTATACGTGCGTAGGATCTTTAAATTGCCTGAAAAATCGCAAAAGATCATAGAACAGAATGTCATAAAACTTATTCTGATTGGTAAATAATTATCTTTCGTGTTCCCTTGAGAAAACGAAATGACCCATCCATCATTCTGAATTCAGTTTTGGTCATGACATTTCTCAACAATTTCTTATTAACATATGTACCACTGTGGATAAATGGCACTTTTTGTCAGCTAGGTCAGATTGACGGTACGATCGTCGAAAATTTATTCCTGTTCGTAATTTTAACAAAAGGTTCTTTCAACCCTCGTGATGCTGATCTCCGAATCGCTTTCAAACCATACGGTGGAATCTCTTCTATAAAATGGTACCTTTCTGTCAGGCTGATCCGTAATACGTATAGATTGCCTGTCTGATCGCTCCCAACTTTCATTAATTTCTACTTGGATTGATAGTGGCATCTTTTGATAGATTTGCTATTGTTCAAGCACGCTTGGAAACTCTTGTAATTTTGATATTGACTCCAGTCTCAATAAAAATGGTACCTCTACTTTACGATAAAAATATATACGAGTATACAGTATACATACATATAGAGAGTGGATAATCGAGTGGATAAAACAACAATAGATAGGCTAGATTTCTACCATTAAAAGCGGACATTTTCTTTGATAAACCTAATGTTAAAGCCTGCGAATATATCTTCAAGTTTTTAAACGACTGCAATCTACATCTCTAGCGATTATTAAGACTGTCATTGTACACTAACTGTAAGCCTGTTGTATAATTGTTAAAGCTGAAATAAATCTATAATAGGTTTCAGTGGCTCAATAAAAAAAAAAGATAAGCTAGATAGATACATTATATTGGAATATCTTCAGGTATCACTTGGTGGAATAAATGATTCCAGAGGCCCATAATGCCATAATCACTAGTTCAAGAGCACCCTTATTATACGTAATGCAGAAATGCGATTGAAGTAATTATGATATTGATTATTATCGATTTTGCATTTACCGAGTGGTCCCTTTCAATTAAAATGGCACCTTTCCGACAGAACAAATGTTTGCGAATGCTGTGTGACGCGCTACAGGTTAAAGATTGAAATAGATGGAGTGGAAAGGCTCGGTATTCCTGCATTTAAATGAACGCATAGATACCTGAAAGCGCCATTTTATTGAGGCACTCTGTAGATCGATTGCCTTTCAAAAACAAAATCACGATCGCCAGTAGAATCGTGATACTTCCCAGTCGTACATATGTAGTATCACTGACAGAAATACTGAGAATGCATTTGTTTCATTTCAACCTGACACTTGGATGAATAAATAAATATTGAACACGTTGAACAGGGCACCGAGAATATGCAATGACCGCAATAACGGCCGTTGACCGTTTGTTTTTAAAATATCAATTTCTGATTAATGCATTAATTAACGGAGCTGCTACTATGTTGTAGTAAATTTTTGACACTTCCAAATTAATGGCGGTTCCGAAAAATGATGTGTAAATGGTAAAAAATACCATTCCCTTTCTTTTATCTATACCTACGTGCGAAATAGATATCAGCAAAATTCGAAACTGTCCACGCAGGAAATAAGCGAAATCAAACTCAACAGAACGAGATCTATTATGCACTCTCCATTAGTGTATAATGGTTAAACCAATCAGTCTACAATATCCGAGTGCGTCCTTCCGTTAATAATGGCGGCGGTATTGGATATTATCTGCGAAAGTAATGCTTCAAACTGGGAACGAATGGCTTTAATACCTACCTTCGTTGGAACTTGTTTCCCAGCCTTGACGCTTATCGATGAAAGCTCGACGAGCGAAAAAAGAGAGAGAGAGAGAGAGAGAGAGAAGACGAGTGGGAGAAAAAAAGCACTTTCCACATTTCCATTTTATGAAAGTGAAACAAACTGCTGGGCCGCTGTTTTTAACTCTCGATGCGGCAGCCCAAATGCGCGAAGCATATTTTACTTGCCGCAACGAAGAAGTACGCACAAATACATATATACAGATATAGATATATATCTTCTCCTTGCATATATGTATATACCTGTATGCAGCGTCACATACCTACACACACCGCAGACACGTGGAAATTTAATTTAATTTATGAAATACGTGCGTACACTAAGAGGCGGTCTTACGCCGGAATAATTTACGGGGAATGGGCCGGTTACACGGAAACACGGGAAAAACGTGCTGTCCGATTAGCATTAGAATCACTGCAATTCGTCGGGAAAATGGCGGGCACGATGAGGACGAAATTTATGCCGAGCTTCCGAAATCGTGCGTGGGAACATCGAATATTTCGCGAGGCTGCATGCTGCCGCGTTGCCTACAGCGTAAAATTCAGCGAACCAACTTTCTTGTCGGTGCTCGTGCACTGAGCACGCGTCGGAGGTTCCCGAGACACTTGGTATAATTGAAACAAACATCGATTGAGCCTCGATCATGCCGAGCTCGCGTTGCACTTAATTAGAACGTGGATCTTTTTGTGAAAATGAAAATTCTCTTTCTTTCACAACCGTCGTTCTGGTTTTTATAAAATACTCTTCAAAGTTCGTCATTTCCATCTCTTATTTTTTGAATAATTATTTTGAAATAATGGGATTCGGGATGATTTAGGTTCTTATCCCATCGAAATTGAAAATGAATAATTGAAAATAATAAATCAACGTTCGTCTGATCTGTTTACTGTTTCGTATTTCACTTGTGATGGTGTTTTCTATACCTTACTTAATATCATAATATCTAGTGAAAAACCGGGTAGAAAGAGAACCCATTAGAAATGAATAAACGAGAGTGAAAGATAACATGTGCGATAATTATAAAACCGAGTTCACGTCCAGAAAGCTGACAGAACTATCTATCAATCCACAGTAAATTTGATAGCCAACAACATCTTCGTCGAATATTTATGAAAAGAGCATTAATATTCCAACGATATATTAAAATATGCATGGAAAAATCGTTGAAAATTCAATTTCTGTTTCGTATCGACGCACTGCGTGCTTCGGGGCCGGGTGACGCGTGATTGATGGGGTCGAAGGAGATAATCAGCTTGGAAATTATTAAGTTTTGCAGATTATCCGAAGCGTTCAATTATTTCGCTCGATGCTGCAGGAAATTCCAGGGAATCTCCGGGATTTTGCCGGCCGCAGGTTTTGGACGAAACGTTCGGGGAAACCCGGGGCTCATTTTTACTCGGCCCGCGGAAAAAGGAAAACACAGGTCGAGCCGGAGCGGGCCGGGACGAGCGACACGTCGGCATTTGCATGCAACGAATGCTTCATAATAACATCCTCGTCACGTATGATCCACAGACGACGACGAGTCTGTCGCGGTCTAGGAACACAGCCTTTTTGTCGCCGGCCCGGAACTAGTGACGGGACTGAGTATTCTCCGTGGAACAAGCCCTGGGAATCCAGGATTTCGCGATGCTCGCTGTCAGCCCGGAATGTTTGCCATCCCCTTTTCTACCGCTCGATTTATTACCGATCAAATTGTAGAAGAAAGCGCGTTTCTTTTCTTTTTCTCCGTTTACTCTCTTCTGATCTTTGTTGAGGATTATCGCGTTTGCTGTCCGCACATAGACTACTTTGCCACAGCTGTTCGATGAACATCGTGGAAAATTGTATTGAGATGAAAAATAAATGTTTAAACGTGAAACGTTCATGACAATCAAATGAACAGTTAATGTTCTTGATCTTTCTTGAGGATTATCGTGTTTGCTTCCCACGCCACTAGAACGGTTTGGGAAAGTCGTTCGATTAATAATTTCAATCTTCTAGTGACTGAATAGGACATATAAAACATTATTAGCGATTAGATTGGAGAAATATTTTTGTTCCTCTGCCAGACACAGTGGTTCGCATTGGGCAATGAATTTTTCGTCGTGACAATTTCGATTCGGATTGAGATTTAAATCTGCTAGCGAATGCAGAGAACATATAAAACATTACCAGCGATTAGACTGGAGAAGAAGGAATATTTCTCTTCGATGTCAATAGAGAATTATCGGTTTTGCTACTCACGACTCGCGACAATGTACAATGGTTTGAGAAAGTCGTCCAATGAATTTTTTACAAAAAAAAAGAATACAAAACTGTGTTTGTTATACATTTGGTATACGTTTGTATTCAGTGTCAGTTAAAAATTTGTTCAATACCGTTTCTGGAATATGAAAACTGTTTTGAACCTTTAGAGCGTACGCGTGGCGACCATGGTCTCGTACATTGTGCAAGGAAAGTTGAAACGTTGCGATTTGAAATGCGTAGGTGTAGTATTCAGAAACTCTGATGATTTTACTTTTAATTTTATAACGAGTACACGTCGCGTTTAGTTAAATGTGAAGAACATACCAGAACGAATGAAACGAGTGATGAATATTGAAAAGCAGTATTTTTATATTTGACTTCAGGGAGATTATTATTAGATCTTTATTTGACTAAGATGTCGTCTCAATTAACTTGATATGATATTTTAAGGTATGACATCAATGATTCCGATTTGGGAACCGATGCTATCGATTGGATGATGTCTCCGTTTAGACAGCTTTAATTAGCTAACTTTAGTCGAGCAATTAGAGTTTAGGTGAAAATATAATTTACAAATTATTTGCAAGGTTACAAAATGTTTGAACAATCCTAATCTTCTTTTATCGTCCACCAACGATTTGTAAGTACGCCCACTGATATTTCGTTTGCAATAAATATTGACACATAGATATTAGTTTATTTTATTAAGCGATGTGCAATTAAAATCTAATCTCATTAAATTAACCAAGTAGAAGCTATATAAACTAGTTGTAAGTTAAGTTAAGATAAAAGGTGCTATTATGTATTGTTAAGAGAACTAATTTGTAATATGTCAATATGTTCATGTATTCTTTATGCTACATAAACCATACTTGGTTTAAAGCATTAAATAAATAATAATAATAGATATTTGTTTAGCAGGTTCTATAGAGTTTCCACGAAAATATCTTTACGATCGTGCAATACTGGAAACAGATAATACAATAAAAGTGGGTTCAGAAGAAAAAACTCATATATTAGATAATGTGTAAAATTAAATATATTTAGGTTGTTTTATTCTTGTTACCGGAATGCCAAACACAATTTCAATCCAACGAAAAGAGCATTCGACTATTTAGTTTGAACATTCTAAAATTAATCCTATCGCTGTCCTATCGCTCCCAGCCGATCGACGGCTGCATGTTGTATAACAAATATCGTTCTCGAGCTGCAGATTACGGATATATTAAATAATCACCGACGGTTTATCTCGGGCAGATAAGAGAGCGCGTTATCATCTGCTTCGTGGAACAAACTCGAAAGCGCGCGAGGTGGTTCCATGGGACCAGAAAAAGTTAATCGGATTCAACGACGCTAATTATTTTAAGTGATTCGTTACGTTACTGGCCCGATATCGGCGAACGCGCCCACAGGATGATTTCATTCGGCACGAGACGTGCAATGTGCGATTGCACCGAGTGCGTTCGCGGGCGTGCGCTCTGCCAAGTTATTAACCTGCCAAGTCAAAGAGGGACCTTTTACTTGCCCGGAGCCGCACAGGCGTGATCACAGGATTTTTCAATCTTTTATCTGTGCCTGTAATGAAAATTTCACGAACATGTAGGTATTTTGTAAATCTATGCAAATCATATATGTACATGTGCAAAGTTTCATCGAAATCGATCAAGGTTCTTATGAAATATATTGTTGATTGAAAGTATAGGAAAAATTGTAGGAATCAATAAACTCAAAGATTTCTACACCTTGCAATTGCCATAGCTTCTTGACGCGTCAACCGATTTCAATGAAACTTTCTACATGTGTATAACATACTTAGATTTACAAAATAGACGTTTGAAATTTTCATTACAGGCCACAGATAAAAACTTCAAGCATCGTCACCTTTACTTCGCAATTGCGACCAGCAACAATTTAGAAAACAAAATTATATTTTTGAAGGTGTGCGTTTATAAACAATCGACTTTTGGATGATATTATTCTAGAATGCTCGGTTATTTTAAATGTTGACTCGATTACTTTAAAGCGAAACGTTCGAGTGAAACGTGGAATAAAACCGAGTCTTTGTACATACTTTCAACGCATCTCGTTCGAGATTAAGCTTCGACGTGATTCGCATGTGTCAAGTGCTGTATCGCACGAGCTAATGTTAATCGTGGAGATTGCGAAAGAAACTTTAGAGACATCCGCGTACATTCCCGGCTCTCCTCGAAATTTTCAATTTCAGAAATATCAGAGGTTCGCCGCTGGATTACAGCGGCGACCGAGAATCGAAATAGCGAAATACGGCTCCTAAATTTGAACTTGATGTTCGGGAACGACGGGTTGATCCAGTTCGAGGAGATTTGAGCCGGCTCGGAAAGAGAGCCTCGTTGAATTTTAAAACAGAATAAATTGCCGGCGGAAGAAAATTAACTCCGGCTTTTAAACGTTCCCGGTAAGAACCTTAACGTTGAATTAGGACCGCTAAAAAACAACGGCGAATGTGATTCCACTTTTCGCGAGGCGGCCGGGACTAATGACTTTTTAATACGAACCGTTCGTCGGGATCGATACAATTAGATAACGCTCATGGAATCCGTTGGCCCGATACTTTTGATGGTTTTCATGTGGACAGGGAGAGGGAGGGAGAACAAGAAAAAGCGAATCGTTCGAGCCCCTGAACGCGAAAATATTCATAGGCGCGCACAGACGTCTGTCAGTCAATCTGTTAAAGGGGGTTTTTCCGCTTTGTTCTCTCTTTGTATTGTCGAGAGGCCTTCGCGCTGCATTTTCCTGGTACTTTAATAATGGCCGCCTACGTTTCGCGCGTAGGTGCATTGCGATTGAGCCACCGCCGCGCTCTGACCTCGCCGATTGCCGGCGAATTATGGCTAAACGCGAAATCATGCGCTGGTCCTTGCTCCGAGCAGTTGACTGTTCTGACTTTGAACTATCTTCCTCTGTGGTCTAATCATCCTTTAATTAATCCGACGACGGCGGACGCTTCCAACGATTTCCTGGCAGCCATTGCTCCGTTCCACAATCCGTAGAAATTTTCTTTCATGGAATCTCCTTCTTTCAAATCGGCATTGGTACCCTTAACAGACACTTTTTGTCCTTCTGACGCGTGGGACAAGACGCAATCAAAAACATTGTTGACCTTTTCACCTTGATATCCAAGGTCAATTTTGCAGCATTCTTGTATCAATTCCCAGCAAACCGAAGGTGTTGCTGTCATGAGATCACACATAAAAATGCAATATTTAAAGACTATTAAAATGACTGGTTCTGCGTAGTCGAGTAAGCGCGAATCGGATAATATGTACAATAACTAACCCTAACCCAGAGCTGGGGAAAATAGTATTTCAAATAGTAAATAGTAAATGATCCTATTTATTTTAAAGTATGTGTACAACTTTGAAAATACAATATTTTGTTCGATGCAGTAATTTTTGAAAATAAAATAATTTATTTGAGGCAGTCATTTTTTAAAAATAGTATTTTAATTGAAGAATATTGAAAATATTTGTATTTTGTTTTTATTTTCAATTTCAATTTTAAATATTATTGCAGAAAATAATGGTTCGAATTCAATACATTTATGGGTGTAAATCGTTTCTTAACGATAAGATAGACTGTATGTTTATGCGGTTTCTCAGAGTATTATAACAATGCAAAAAGTAAAATTTTTTATTTCGTTTTTCTGATCGTTAAAATAGAAATATTTTATTTACGAAATTGTATATCTTATTTAAAATGCTATTTTCTTTAAGCAAAATAAAATCTAAAATATCAAATAGTACATATTTGAAATATTTGTTTCGCCAAATAATGCCCACCTCTGCCCTACCCGCAACAATTCTTGGATTTGAAGCCTTAAACGAGAGCTATTTAATCCGTATTTTCGACCAATTTTTCCACGTACAATTACCCCCTCCACTATTAGACCATCGATACTGGGGCACCCTGTATATTTTGCAGTACGCGTTCATATTTCCAGATCGTCTCGGTCGCGAAGTAGTTAGCGGTCCTCGCGTCGAAGAAATCGAGCTTGGCGCGGCATGAAGGGCACACGGAGGCTCTGTTCCGGTTCTAAAGAGCCACTTCGGGTAAACAACCAACGAAATCCAGACCCCGTCGAAAGCTTCATGAATAATTGAGCACGCGTCCGCTGCTCTATTGTAACGTTAAGCGTTAATATCGTTGCGAAACCTTTGACGTGTCCCGCGCCGCGACCTACATCTCTCCTTCCCGCCCGGCCGTTTATGCAAGCCACGCTTTTTACGACCTCCCGGGAATCTTTCACGGATTTCCGTGGTTTTTCGGGGACCCTCGACATAGTGACACGCGCCACGGTCTCACCAAGCCGGAATTGCTTGTCGGGTGTAGCGTCGCACTTGCGGAACAAGCGGAAACTTTTTGCCGCGTATTTAAATCGGTTTGGTCCCTCAGACTGCCGCGAACGCCGCAACTTTCAACCCCCCTCCCCCTCCGGCTCGTTTCGAACCCTTACATGGGCGCCCTCTTTAACACCTTTAACCCCTTGCCGCACCATTTTCTGTACAGTTACAGTGATTAAAACGTCTTTATCCCCAAAAATGTCGTAGAAGGGAAAAGAAAATTAATAATTTTCTTGTCACTACATTTATTTGAATGCTTAAATATTGATTACAAACGAATCAAAAATTTTACTTCATCCAAAAAGAAACACATAACATTCATATTTGTTAGACTTTGTTAAAATCTTCATGACGAGTCTGACTCCTTAAAATACGACAAGGGGTTAATGCCACACCTTCCAAAAATAAGAGATCGATTTCAGGAGATTTTGCTTCGATCATTTTCTCCTAAACTGTTCTACAAAAATGTAGAGAATTGACAAATTGGTTGAACCCGAGGATTTACGATTTCGGTCAGCAATTTTGATGTAGCTTAAAAATGGTTTGCTTTACTTTTTTTTTATATAAAAGGCGTTTTATATTCATCGACGACAGTTAGCCATTCTTTAGTCGCACGCATCGGGAGGTTTCAATTGATCGAATAACTTTTTTCTATGGTGTCGGACAATTTTAAATAAATGTTTTCGGTAAAAAAAGCGAGCTCGAAGTTTTCAACGGTTTATATCTGCGCGACCCGCCACCGTTCCGCGAGTTGTATTTACCGTTTCGAAAATTCTGGCTGACAAAAAATCGATTCCGTGAAGTTGGTAATTCGTGTAGCCTCCTTGACTTCTTGACGGTGTTTCGGCTCTAGAAATCGCACTAAATTTTAGTCAGCCGAGGGTATCGTTCAAATTCAGCGTGCGTTCCCGCGCTTTGCCTTGATCAACACGGCGGAAGACAGTGATGAACACTATTGAGTAGATTTAGTGGAAAATAGGGGATCGCGGGTCGAGACTTGCCAAAGGAATTTCCTGGATGCCTGGCCGGGAATTTTAATGAAATCGAAGTATGTTGTAGCTCATGCGAAATTTCAGAATGGTGTAGCGTTGCCTGTTATCGCGGGCCGCGCGAATTAATTTTTATCTACGAAACTGCTAATGAAGTTTATTTCTGCCGGCCGAGAGTAAATTCAAATATTCCTCGGAAGTTCATCTCTCCCTACGACATGGCACAATTTTTCTACAAATTTCATGTTTTCGCAAAGAATGCAAAAGACAAAAATACATAAAAAAAAACTTTTTAAAAGCCACGTTTATATTAAAATGCACTGAAAAGGAGAAAATAATTTTTTTAGACATTTGTTCCTATATATAAAAGCGTGGAGCGCTAAACTATATTGACGTAATCTTCGTGGGCGCTCCACGCTTTTATTTATAGTCACTAATGTCTAAGAAAATTATTTTCTCCTTTTTAGTGCATCTTAATATAAGCGTGGCTTTTAAGGATGTTCTGGAGGTACAATGGGAGACAAAAGTACAAGAAATTCGAAATCCATCAATATATGGGCAATGAAAGCCATTCATGAGTATATTTTGCATTAAACTTTTGCGAATACTGTACCCTCTGTAGCTACATTCAGTGGTCTACACTTGTCGCGCTTCCATGCTAGTGAGAGACAACACGATAAATTTGACGTTTTGTAACAGTTTATAATTTTTTTGCTCCGTAACTGTTTAGTGAATCCTAATAAATTTTGAACATAATTTGTACTGCATATAAAAAAAAACTGGAGTTTCTAGTTGCGTTTTTTCAAGGTTTAAATAGGGTTTGAAGTGGAATTTTGTGAATTCTCCATAAGAAGACGTGTTAAAATGCGAAAACTTTAAGTTGCTATAATTCTTAAACGGTGCAGTGAATCGAACCCAAACTTATACCTTACCTTACCTTTAACTTACTTTTTTTTTATTTGACGCATACAACAACGACAACGACAACTCGGCAAGCTATAAGCGTGGTAAAAAAAAGGAACGCGAACGTATGTCTGTTATATTTACAAAACTATCAGGCGAATATAACAATGACCGACACGCTGTAATTTTTACGCGGTGCTAACGTCGTACTTTAGTTTCGCAAAGATCCCTGACACACATCCAAAAAGTGATCCATTTAGCGTGGAATGACCCTTAGTCAAGAGTACACTGAATAAGATTATTCGCGACAGTTCTGCTGCTTGTGAGTCATTCGCGTCAGAGGTCGTCCAAATAGAACAGTTTCGCGAGCCAATTACACGGACAATGGTATATGTATATGTACGTTCTATGTCTGCCAGCGAAAAATTCGTTAATTATTTAATCACCGTTTCTTTGTTGGTTTCTTTTTTTTCTGAGTCGCTCGTAAATACTGTAAGTACAATGGTAATTCCCACGTGATAATAAAAACGACCCACACGAAGGCACAATTTTGTATAAATAATAAAATAGCGTGATGCGTGCCTTGGCAGACGGACAATTCCTCATCGTGGCCACACGCGATCGCTGCTCGCATAAATGTGGACGATGGTTGAGCAGAATAATTAGAGGGAAATGTAAGAATCCTCCTCTTCCACTACTTTATCCACCGGAGCCTCGTTAACAGAATCATAATATGTTACTGGAACCAACGTTCTTGGTTTACCAATATCAAATTACCATCGCCATTAAAAACTTATTAAAAGGCCCTTAATTTGTTCATCTATATTTTCGCAATAATTCGTTACTTATGTTCGGAAATATTTTTACATGATACACACAACGATTGGGAAACAGGAGATATGTTCTTCTCTTGAAAATGCTAAAAATTGAAACATCTCTGAACACGTGGAAATATTTTTTTCTGGGTAAACATGGATTTGAATATCGAAGCTTCTCCTGTATACAACGATCCCGAAAAATTTGACATGCGATTTTTCTTCTGGTTACATACATTTTATTAAGTTTTCTACGAAAAGTGTACTGCGAACTTTACGATAATATTAAGGTGTAACATATTGTTCCCCATTATTAATCCACAATACCAAAATATAAACGTATATTCAGTTTCAGGGTTTCGTTTGAAAGGGAAGATTTTTCCAGACACGTTTCAAATCGCGTTCGCTACCTGTATCAAACAAATATTTTTTAAATAAAATAGACGACGGGTTGCAAATATAGAGGTCCCAAGCCTTGAAATGAATTTTGTTTTATCGTGGTGCGATTGTTTTTTCACGAAGTTACGACAGTTTAAATATTTACAATTTTCGGCAGATCGAAATTCAAAAATTAATACTGTTTCGTGAAAAATGAAAAAAAAACACTGAACAACCGCCCATTGACTGATTTTCATAGGTGTCGGAAATTGCACTGCACGGCGGAGTGTAAGAAAAAAAATTATATAATTGCCATTCTTTTCTAATTGTTGAAAAGAATGGTGACTAGATAATTAATTAATAAAGCTGCTTTTTTTATAACTTAACCATTGAATTTTATTTTCAAATCGGGCACTAACTTATGGAATCATCTGATATTTCTAAAACGGGAATTAGATCTGACAATTGATTTTTCACATGGACGTTAAAAAAGTGCTGCAGATTCGGAAGGCGGCTCTGAATGCATTTCGAATGCATCGTTAAGTGATCGAGACGCGCCGATCGTCGAATAATATTTCTACTTCTACATATCAGTTCTATTATTGGAAATCACAGATTACATTTGCAATCGGATTTCCGTTTCTTCAATAAATGAACCGACGTGGAAGGTTAAAACTGAAATGAAAAGTGATATAACGTTTCCAACGTCGCTGATTACTAGACTGCGGGTCTTCATGCAAAATGAAAATGTCCTACATTGATTGTGAGCAGCAGGAGAAAAATAGAAATTGCTTTCATCCCTTAATGACCTTGTTGCACTAAAAACAACATCACAATATTCTTAAATTTTTCTAATCTTTTACCGTTTTACATTTCACTCAACCCATTTCTTCATAAATGCATAAATTACGATTCCGAAATTAAATTTTTACAAAAATTGGTAATACAATAATAAGTAAAAATGATAACGAATTTGAATTGAGAAATTTGAAAGGACAGGAAGGTTAATTCAAGTATGGTAATATTTTCACTAGAAGTTACAGGCATTGGTGATTAAAAATTGAATACACCTATCATTAAATTGCGTTTATTTTTCATAGTTAGTCTTTAGTATTGAAATCAGTCAAAAATTTCGTCATCATCAGATTAAAAATCTTCATTGGATGTTTCAGGTATTTCTTCTGTGTTCTTATTCTGATCCATTCTTGGCGTTGCTACTAATTGTAAGCCTTTCTTTTTAAAAAAATTAATTCTCGGGGCAGTAAGCTCTACCTTTGCATTGATATCTATTTAGTCAAAGATTATTTCGAATGGTTTGTTAATATCATGAACATAACCACGGGTTATTGACCAACCACAGAAAGTTCATTTTTAAGGTTTTGACAACGTTTTCGGGCTTTGGGACCATGCCAGTCCGGCATCGGCTGTTGTATTATTTGGGAAAATAAAGCAGGGCATACACGTGTCCGAGACTGGAGCGTAATGTCTGCATTTGACATGGAACCGCAATATTATAACCAATATGACAGTTGACAGCCGTGTCAAAATCTACAAATTTTACGCTAATAGATAGGAGCGCGGGGAAGTAGGTGGAACGATACACCCGGTGATGACGTTCGTTACACAAGAGCAAATAAAACCGTTGTCGTTCCCCTTGTGCCGTAAATTCAATTCCGACGGTACCGCAGCAAATAATCCTTCGTGTTAATTAGAAACTCCATTAACTGCGTGCCGCAAAGAATGAGGAGATAATTCGCGTCGACAAAAATTCTACGAAGGAAAAAGAAAAGCTACTTTGGAACGATTTGTTCAAGAATATTGCGGAAATGATATCTAGTGTAAATACAAGATAAGAAATATCGTTCGCGATGCTTTCCACGAACGTAACCCTTCCGTTAATAAATTTCAGCCTGGAGTGAAAAGAGCGTGTTTTTCAAATCCACGTGGTTCACCTGCAAACGTAGTTCTTAGTTATTTTTATATATCCATCGAACTCGATTTAACAAGCGGAGACATTTGTAAATAACAAACAGCGATGTTTTTTAAACTTCCTGTTTGCGGACGAGCTCCATAACTGTATCACTTTTTCTGTTAGTTTTTGATTATCCACGGTAAAAACTCATGTTTTCCGATTTCTCGTGTGCCGCGAAAACCGTCGCAGATATAGAAAAAAGTGTTCCGAACAAATGCATCATATTTTACAGTTTGGGACCTTCGTGAAACTTTCTGAACGACTAAAGCGCCTCGAATAATCAATTTACAACGTAGGAATGTTCATTCTAATAATTTCCTGTTACACTAGACAAATAAAATCATTTTACAAAGCAGGTGTAGTCTACAGTGTCGATACAACAATACTTTCTCGAGAAATAATTTACTGTACAATTGTTTTTACAGGTTCGGTAATTAAGAAAGATTATAGGAAAAAGTCTTTCGAACAAATGCATCATATTTGTACAGTTTGGGACCTCCGTGAAACGTTCTGAACGGCTAAACCGCCTCGAATAATCAATTTACAACAGGCCTGGCCAAACCAAATGATTTCACGGACCACTTTGATGACGCGTAACGTTATAGCGGGCCGCACTTTAGGTAAACATGCTTTTAAAAAATGTAATACAGATACAAAATGAATAAAACTTTATTGTTATACTATGATTCAATATAATTAACTCTCAAGTTTTTATTAATGAGATATTTGTTTATCCTTTCTTTCACTTGTTTATCCTTTCCTTCTTGAGAAATAATCAACACACTTTAATTCAACTCCATGCTGTTCAATTCTCTTTAGAAGTTCGGTAATGAAGAATCTCTTTATTACGATAAAAATTCTCACCTGCCAAAAGGTAACACTAAATTGAACAAGATTATTTTTACCTGTTGAAAGCGGAGTAGGTTGTAAAATTTCCATAGTACTCGAGGGATGTTCTCACTGAAATTCCTTAGACCGTAAGAACCACAGGTGGAAAGAAATCGGGATTTCCGGTTGATCGCCCGACAAGAGGACGACCGGTTCAGAAGACAGCGAAGGAGAGTCTGGCGAATGTTACGAAAAAAAGGATATCGATATACGTTTTACGGCTCCAATAACTTTCGTTCGGAGACGAACGATCGTCGTCCGGGATCGAGGGGGAATTTGAGAAGAACCGATCGTTTACCAATTACGTGCTGTATCGTCGCGCGGTAAAATTGCACGCGACGCACGTTGCCCGGCGCGGCTGCGCGCGGCCGCTCGGGACGGAATAGAAAAATGTAGCGCGGAATGAAACGGCGTCGTTAAACTTTTCCGTCGAATTGAAGTATCGGTCGCGCGCGAGGTAATACCGTTTACCGTGGCCGTTCGATTGCACGCAATCGATCGTAAACGGGACACGACGACGACGACGACGACGTCGGAGTCGTCTTTGTCACGCGGTGGCTCGGACGAGAAATTGATTCCTCGAGAAAACCGGGGAATATTATTAGCACGCGACGACGACCCGCGGTGTTTACCTGAAACTCGTCAAAACACAATCAAAATGCATAGGCATTACCCATTATTAGACTGCGGATTTGATGCATTTCTGACGAATTACGAAGATTTAAGAACACCAGTGTGTTAACTTCAGCTTAATAAGAGAATTAAAAGAAGAAGAAAATTTCTATTTGGCTCCTGTGTCTGACAGTCGATACAAAAACATTTTTTATTTTCCATGAAGTGTGCACTAGCATCTGTGGGAAGTAGAAGCGTGAAATCCAAAATAGTTTCTCCATATTTTCGACTTACGTTCTAATGTAGAACCCCCTCTCCCTGGGACACCCTGTACGTACGGTACAGCGAAGAGGCTGAGCGAGGAAACGAGGCGGGCGGAGAAAGAGAGTGCAGGCCGAGCCGGCCGTATGTTCCGCCATCTTCCTTTGTGCTCGAGCAAGTGGACGACTCCGTAGACCCGCGGCAGCAATTCCTCTGTGCTTTTATGTCAGCTCAATTGGCCGGCAGAAGTTGTCGACGCATCGAGAAAAGGAACCCGTGACCCTGCTTTCTCTCTGTTTCGCCGGCAATACCTAGCGATGGAACCGAACACGTCGTAAACTACGTTCCTGCTCGACCGTGCACCTTGCCTCCCTACCAGACTGATGGAAACGTTGCACGATCGGCCAGTGACTCGTTCATGGAGCTACCTTGTGAATTGAACACATTTCGATAATACAATAAACTCTATTTGTTAGCAACGATTATAGTTCGCATGGAACGTGGAATGGAAAGTGGGAAATCGAAGAACCACGACTTCACGCGAACTATGCTTGCACGGGATATTGTTCCCGTGAAAAATTACTCAGATACGAGGAATACGTTCGTTACGTAAGACGCTTCGATCCCGAGATAATCGACGTCGAAGGTTCGGTACCACCAGTGTTACCATATTTTTCTCTCGCCAGGCCACGCACCGTATCTCGTCTTTGCACTCTTCCCACTAACGCCGGCGACAGAGACGACACGCTGCTGTACGGTCGCGTCAGCAACTAGTGGGAAGAGTGGGAGGCTCACGCGACCGTACGTCAGCGTTAGTGGGAAGAGTGCAAAGACGAGATACGGTGTGTGGCGCGGCGAGAGGCGGAAGGGTAAGGGGCCTGGCGAGAGAAAAATATGGTAACACTGTTCGGTACGCGCGCGTCCTTGATTGCCGTAGAAACGGTAAGTGAAGATGAAGATCAAACGCGATCGCTGAATCCCATTTCGCAGGCACGCGTGTCCGGCACGATCTTTAAAGCCGATTATCTCGGGGGAAACGCGTCGCGCGGAAAAAGTTTATTCTGCATTATATATTTCCAACTTACTTCTACACGTAGAATAATCTCCTACCACGTATTACTACCTCCTGGAAGGATTAACTTCCTTTGTAACTGATACTTCGCTCACCGTTGCCAGCACTCTTTTCAAAGAGATTAAATCTCTTGCGTTCTAGCCGAGCAAAAATGAAACTTAAGGTATAGAAATATGTAAAAATTCATAGAGTACAATATTTAAAGAACTCCTTGTTGTTCTACGAGGGAACAAAGTAATTGTTAGACTTCGGATTTGATGGATTTAGAACAAAAATGAGCAAGTGCAATTTAAAACGGTGAACATGTTGAAAGACTTTAAAAGTATTAATATATTATTTTCCCCACATTATAAAATTATTACTGAAGAATATGAATTTATATTTAGCTCCTGCGTCTTGCAATTGATGCACAAACTTTTTATTTTGCATAAACGTCCGGAGTCTAGTAATTATTGTGACATTAAAAGTATCAATATATTATTTTCCCCAGATTATAAAATTATTACTAAGGAATATAAATATTTAGCTCCTGTGTCTTGCAATTGATGCAGAAACTTTTTATTTAGCGTAAACATCCGGAGTCCAGTAATTATTGTGTACTAGTCAACCAGGTAGACAATCATTTCGAAAACAGTTCGCTCTACTTTCGCGATACACAAAGCGTCGAATAATTTATGAACACCACTGTCCGATGTCTGTCAATGGATGGCCGAGTCTAACCTTGCAGAAGCGCAACTTTGTGTAAGTTCGCGCGAGGGTGGTTTCGCGGTGAAACTATTTTCTTTCTCGGTTAGCCGAATGTACCTAGAAAATTGATTGCAACGCGACCGGGATATGTAGAGGTGTTAGAGTGACTGGCACTTCCATAAACTCGCGAGCAGCGTCGAGTGTGTGTCCAGGCTCTTCTTGGCTTCACAGTCTAGTCCCTCTCTGTCTGGACGTGTCATTTAATTGAGCAATCTGTAGTCGCTCGATGGAGTACCGAGAGCACTCGTAACCTCCAGATGCGGGGGTGTGATTTATTTCGCCATCAAGAAACGCGCGAGACTGTTGGCCCTCCTAAAATCAGGATCTCGAGAATAGAACTCTTGACTCTTCTGACCGCGAGGAATTCTTCTCCCGTCCATTTGTCAGCTAAATTGATTATCTGAACCCCTCCGTGGGCATTACACCTTCCCTCAGAACTTCCCTGGACCCTTGTAATCCCTGCAGACAACATACTTTACCGGGAAAACTTTCGCCCGTTTCATTCCTTCGACGAAAATATCTTTGCAATGCTACCAATCATAATCGAATTTTTTTCCCAATCAGATTAAAATACGTAGAAATCAATACCTTGTCCTGAATAAGTTTGTACGATTCAACGAGATTGTGTCCTCGTTGGCGAGGCAAACAAAATTGTCTCGATCACTCTCATATTTTTATAATCTCAGGATTTGAAAAAGATCCTTCGTAGAAGTTAGGGTAAATTATTACTGCGGGTGTACGTTTCAGAAGAGAATTTAGGATCTGGAAAACCATTCTTCATGAAAGGTAGGAGTAAAAGTACCTATTACTGCGGGTGTACGTTTTACTGCAGTGTTTTTCCCCAGTCAGATTAAAATACGTAAAAATGAATATTTTGTCCTGAATTTTGTACAATTCAGTGAGATTGTATTTTTAGGATTATAATCTCACGATTTGAAAACCCATTTTTCATAAAAGGTACTTACGTGGGAATTTATAAAACAGAAAAAATACATGAGAAGGGCGTACGAAGGTCGAAGAAAATAGAGTAACTGTGAAGTGCAATTGTGGGAGAATCAGGTAACTATGATCGAGTATCAACGAATGCACAGTGTGATTGCAACTGGGATTTGAAATTCCAGCTTGTATGCTAAGCGCCCGCTAATTACGTAAGCGCTACTCCATCTTGATGGGTGGAAACGTCAGCTATTAGATTTGATTAGTGATCGCAAGTACACATTGAACTTGGTCCCATCGCGGGTAATATCGACAAAACCGGGCGGTTTACGGGACGATGTAAGTAAGTAGCTTCTGCACTGTCACGGTATCTCCGGAGAAACGTAAACACGAAGTGTACGTCGCTGGTCTGACATGATCGAGATTACAACCCCGCCGCGCCGGCGAGAAGCACAGAAGTGATTAAGCAACAGATCGGTGATGACGGCGCCGTTATCGGATGCGATTGGCAGGCCTTCGAAATTTTTTGATCGATGCTCTTCCACGCCATTAATCAATAAATACCGAGGGACGCCATTAATTGTGTGAAGGCTGTAATCTATAAGAAACTCGACAATGGCGGGGCCAATGAAATTTTCGACGGATTGCACACTTACCGGAAAAACAATCACGAAAACATTTTACGCTGTTCTTTTTAATGGGAATCTTCCACAATATTTAGCTAATTAGACTGCGGATTTCATGCATTTGTAACAGAAATGAAAAGACAACGTACAGAACTGAACGCAGCGGAGGGATGTAGTTTTTCTTAGATCGTACAGTCCCCGTTTTCTTACCGCGAATATTTACTGTACAACATTTTCGAATTTTTTTAAGACGATTCGAAGAGACATTGTTTGTTTGTACATCGCATTTGTGTTATATTTCTCGCACGGTGTTCTAGAAACTGTGTTATCGGAAATTTCGTTATAGCGAAGTGCATTGTTTGCGACTTCTTCCCTTCCAACGTTTGAAAGTAATTTCCCTGGTTGAGTTTCTCTTTTTACAGTTATCTACACTCGTGTTATTCCACCGTGATTGCAATTAGTTTCCCCGTCGCAATTAATGTGCAATAAGTAAGCTCGAGATTAGATAGGAGTGCATCGATAACGGGCTCGAACGGTACCGTCGGCTAATATGACAGATAACAAATCCCTGTGCAGCGACTATTTCAGAGAACCCGTTCAAAAACGAACGTTTGCCGTTCCGTTTTTAGTCAAACATTGGCTGGTGACATTTCGTTTGACGTTCGGCCGGCTTGCGAGAGAAAAAGCAAACAAGCACAATATTTAAAATCGCAATGAGTTCGGTGGAGGAATTGCTGCGGCGGGGAGGGAAGAAAATATGTTCAACGGAAAAACGGGCGATCAAGATTCAACGGTGATTCATCAAGCGCGCGGTTCTCCAAGTTTCTTCTCGGGGAACGACATTACTTCCGAGACGGGCTTAACGTAAAGAGGATAACGCGAATTCGGAATAATTCTCTCATCTCATTTACCATGGATTCCCACCGGTATAGCGACCCGGACCTTGGACGGCGATCTAGAGAATTAACATTTCACGCGTAGAACCTTTCCAGTTCATTGTCCCCGCATGCAGAAATCGCACGAAAAATCCAGACACAATAAAACCTCCGGTTCCTCGCCTCGGTGACTCAGAACGGAGTGTCAACGGTCTTGCACTTGGCCAACTGTATCCCGGCAAATGCCGCGAAAGAAACAGCGCTGCTCAACCGCGTTCGAAACCATAATCTCGTCGCAATAATAACCTGCACGCGGCCAAGGTCGACGACGCGACGCCAGAACAAACGCAGATGGCGCGCGTTCCGTGTCCATTTTTCCCCCATTTGTACACCACGGTAAAACGCTATTACTTTGCTAATTACGCTAAAAGAATTATCGGGGGCTCGGATGACTGCGAACACTTTTCATCACAGGCTCGTTTCGTTTTTTTTAAAGGTGAAACGTAACAATCCTACTCGTTTAAGCCGTCTCGCCGTTTCGAGACAATAGTAAACTGGAAACGCGAAGTGCGAACATTGTCTGCTAATCACGCGTGTCTGCTGAAAGAATTATCGTTAAAACGTCTTCCCATTTGTTGGTTCGGTAGACGCGAAAATATAAAAAGAAATGAGCCGCCGCGCCGGTGGAAATCGAAACGAAACGTCTCGCTAGTTGCGAACACCGATAAAACGACGATACAGTCGTGCGTGAACCTCTTATCTCGTTCGATTCGAGAGAAATAAATGGCCGTTCGAGAAAGAGGTTATTGCTGTTATCCAACTGTAATCGCATTAAATAAAAACTCTTGTTAGAAAGTGATGTGTACGTCTGTAACACGATAAAGATTATGCTTTGTTGGAATTAAAATTAACTGTGCCGGATAACCTTTTCACCTGTATCCGTACGCGCACATGTTCGGATATCTGAAATAAATTGAATTGAATTTATAAACCGAGTGAATCTAGAATCTAGACTGCGCTCAAAGTATCGTGTCTAGTATTTCCGTTTAAACGAGGTTGTTAATTATTCATGTTCGTCTTACGAAGGAGATCGATCACTGGAAAAGACCACCGAATATTTTCAGAAAGAAATAATCAACGAAGATTGACACGGTTAGAAATGTCGAGAGACGAAACGCCTGCGCATAAATAAATAAAATTAGAAAGACGATTCTGTCTCGTCGTAACAATCCCGTAACGGGCTTCCGCTTTTTCCCAGAACGAAGCAAGAACAAGCGGTACTCGTAAGTATTCCTAATCGATCGGACGAGTCGCGGAACCGCACGTGCGAAAAGCACGTGCAACCACTTCTAATATAAACAACGTTGACGGAGATCGCGGCGAACAGTATCCGAGCGGATGGAACGTGGAGAACCGAGCGAGCCTGTCAATATTCTTCGCAAAGAGGTTTATCACCGGTGAAAATCGGCGAGATCAGTCCGACGATAACAACTGGCATCCCGAAAAACAGCTAGCCGTCAACGAGAGACTTAAAAGTGCTTCCTGTCAGCAGAAATTACCGACCAAGACCAGACTGGTTCTATTAAAAGAACTACCATTAAACGTATCGATGCTGCTCGATTCGTTCGATCGACTTTCGTTCGTTCACCTAAGAGATAACCCGCACACTATTCTTAGCCATACCAACTTTCGTAAACTATTTAACTGTTCTTTCCTATTTCAACGCTGCATCCGATAATTTTGTCAGAGACAGGCGTTTTTGAAATATTAACGCGCGAGATGATGGTTGGCAAATCATTTGCAATTTGCTTTAGTGGTATTTTCTGTTGAACATTACCATATCGCACCCCGGCATAGAATAGTGACACAACTAAAAATCCAGTATTCTCGCAATAACGATCTTAAGAAAATTATAAAATTTCCATCGAAATAGTACTAATAAGTAAATTCAATTAGGCTCTATAAAATGATATTATTGATGTCTCCATCAATTCTAAAGTGACACCGATCTTGCCACTACAAATACGAACAGGCTCAAAAAGAAAACTGACATTTGGGCTCGCGACTTCGAACACCGTGGAATTCCGCCGGCACCTCTGGAAATATTGCCAATGCAGTCTTCCGATTGGAGAAAGATTTCCACATGATATCTAAAACTGTGGTGCTAAGGTGGTTCGGAACCCACCTTAATAACCTGTGTAGGTCCCGTCGCTAATAACTACTCTGCGGATTTTATGCATTTACGAAAAAAGTGGCTACGCACAATTTAAAGCAGTGGTCATATTAAAAAGATTTAAGGTGTATTAGTTTCAGCTTAATAAGATAATTAAAAGATGAGAACATTTTTGATTTGGCACCTGTATCTTGCAACCAAAATGCAACCATTTTTTATTTTGTATAAAGATCCGCAGTCTACTAATGACCATAGCAGTTGACGCTGTAGCAGTTCAATTAAGAATTAGAAACATGACGTTTTTCTAGCACGTAGAGTCCAACCAAACACATCGATCGCTGTTCCAACTTCAAAATCGTTATTTGTTGAGTTGTGTCGCTGTTCTTGCCAGGGTGCGATATGTTTATACAATTTAACGTTCAGTAAAAAGACGAAAATCATTTGAATAACCATACTGGGAATTTCACGGGAAATGTAATTCGCAGAATTGTTCGAAGAACGTAAAACACCCGCGTTGCATTTATTTGTGGCAGCAGCGTGCAGCAAGCAAGTTTAATATTACTGTCAGCGTCGACTTTGACGCAAAGCGAAATCCTTCGGCTGAAAATAACGTTAAACTCGGTGTTTTGCCGCGGACAGCATTAACAGTCGAGAGGAAAAGTCAGCGATGCGTGAACACGTTTTTCCCGTGGTTGTCGCGCTGTTTCTGAGCACTTAAATCTTTTAAAAGGTGCCGGGTTCGCCGCGAAACTGTCCGGGCTTGATTTAAAGCACCAATTTCTTTCCGAGCGGTTTCATTGTTGGAAAATAACGATATACATACACAGACGGCGAACGGTTGTTACTTGTAAAAGTTATCGAGCCTTGAACTGGTTCGAGTTAAGAATGCTCTGAAAGTTTCGTTACCGTCGGTTACGAGAGGTTACTTTAATGAAAATTTTCCAAAGTGTTGAATAGGATGGCCAGGTGTTGGCAATTTGCCACTCACACGTTGGTCGCTAACAAGCCCCGACGTTAACACTCCGCGACTACATTTTTGTTTCTGGCGCGTGTCGAAGACAAATCGAAGAATTGACAGGACACAACGCAGGTAATGTTGCTACAGTTCATGGTTGTTTGTTAACTGAAACCACCCGACGTAACCGCGTCTGTGAAATACTGTAACGAAACTTTAACGGCATCTTTATGCTCCGCTTTTAAACGAGAGGCAATATATTCAACGATTCTGTTCGTGGAAAAACGATGAAACTGTCTATTTCTTTTGTGGTAACTCGACTGCGAATCCTCATGCAAATTCCCATTTTCATAGATCATTTTATAAGGATGGAATGATGAAGAAACTTCTTTTATCGTTTACGAAGTTCCTCGGAGTAAAGATGAAAATATGTACTCACTTTCTTGCAGTTTACAAACGTTAAAAATGCATAAAGATCCACCGACTAGTAACGACTATCAATTTCAAGAGACCATCGAATTATTTCGCCGACTATGTAGAACCATCAAGATCTTTATTCGTTCTTGAATTTTTTACATCGAGGTTGTCCGAATGAAAAAATCGGAAATTCCGTTGTTTCTGGCAAGCCGTAACTTCTCCGAACGTAATCAAACAGTGGTCCCGAACAGGTCGCTCCTGATCAACGAGCTTTCCAAAACATCAGGGTTTACCATTTGACCACGAGAATAGATCTCGGAGAGCGTCGATACGCATTGGCTCGTTGTCACAGTGATCGCGGCGGGTACATGAAGGAGAGTACGACCCGGAATAAGTGAAAACAGCCAGCGGACAGCCAAGCTCGAGATAATGGTCTAACGGGTTCCCTTCTCCATGGGAGGAGAGAGCAGCGTTCTGGCGCGCGTTATGTTGGAGCTGAAGGTTACGTTTACGTTGGAGCTGCGGTGGGAGCTATAGGAGCGTCGACTTCGATGAAAACATATTTCTTCGGCGTGTTTACAGCGGGGTTGTGATGATAGTATTTAACGATTTCGGTCGTTCAAGGTAAATCGAATCTGGAGAAGAATTGTGTATTCAAATGAATGAAGAAAGAACATTTTTA
This sequence comes from Lasioglossum calceatum, assembly GCA_963966675.1. Taxonomy (NCBI): domain Eukaryota; kingdom Metazoa; phylum Arthropoda; class Insecta; order Hymenoptera; family Halictidae; genus Lasioglossum; species Lasioglossum calceatum. Next base: position 1,037,265 of record OZ016544.1, read on the forward strand.
CTTTCCTCCAAAGAAATAAATTTATCGAATTTCCCATAAAGGTTACAGCAAGTCCTCGACTTACGCGGTTAATCCGTTCCAGCAGTTTCCGCGCGAGTCGAATACTGTCTCGAGAGCCACCGCTGAAAGGTTATTGATATAATCTGCTTTGTACTTTATTGGGTTGGGAAGAAAGTTCGTAGCGTTTTCAAATGAAGAATCGAAGATGAAATTAAGGTATTTATTCATATGTTTATTCAATAACACGAGAAGTTACCTCGAAAAAGGCAAAAAAGTAATAGAACAGAATGGAAAATATGTTATTGAATAAATCTATGAATAAATATCGGAATTTTAGCTTTCGAGTTTAATTTACAAGCGCTGCGAACTTTCGTTCCAACCCAATATATGCATGTACTCATTTGAAAGGACAATTCAAACAAAACCAACTATGTCCATGAAAACGTTTTATAGTAAAATTGAGCAGATGCAATTCAAAATTGTTAAAATATTTTGAAAATTGAAGATGCCAATATACATATGATTTCTCCTGTATTGAAGTCGTTAACGGAAGAAATAACATTCTATTTTTTATTTTGCATAACGATCCGTAGTCTATTTATCACTCGTAAACAGCTTAAAATGCCTACTCCGATTTGATTTTAGTCTTATTTCCAACCATAAATTGTGAAACACGCTGTATATAACCGCAAAGCTCCCGTTCTGGCAACGAAAAAACGAATTTCACAGTGTTTAGTTATCATTGGTATGGTATTGGCTCTCAGATTCGCTTCTAACAATCCGCGTAAGTCGAGTACTTGCTGTATTTTTACAGTCTTCAACAACAATTCTTTCTCATCTGGAACGACCATGGTTTTAAATCGGATGAGCCTGTTTCGGCAATACTCCTGACATACTGACCGCATCAACACACTGCCATTATAAAACAATGGCGGGGATCGTTTGTCGCAGCTCTGACATAAACGTCCCGAAACCGCGTCGCCGCGTGATACCGCCGCGATTAACATTGTTGCTTGCAACTCGGCGGCAAGTTGGTTGGGTACTGCTCTTGGAAATTCGGCGAGCGCGACGCTAGGCGAGCGAGGCTCGGTAACAAGTTTGCGGAAACTTGAGGGCTTAGGTGAACGTACCTGGGCGCGAGATTCCTGCCGACTAACGGGGCTCGAATGCGCCAGTGGACGCGTCTCTCGGTGGTCTTCTTCGCCGCGAAAACACACGCGGCCGTTGCAAAACAACGCTTCTGAGTCACTGGCGAGAGTCACACGCGCTCGATGCCACGGAAATAGCAGCACGGCCGGTGTCAGTAGCGTCGCGACGCTGCCGATTCCATGAAACGTCCCGACGCTTTTCTATCGCGTCAAATGTACCGCGATATAAGCGATCTAACAAAATCAACCAGTAGATGTAGATACACGAATCGCCGGCGCGCGTCCTTCAGGTTGTTGCACGCGAAATGTCCGATTGAAAATTTCTTGGTTAAAGCAAGCACCATTACAATAGACTGCTGATCTTTATGCATTTATGAAGAAATTGAAGAGAGTAGAAAAATTTCAGAATATTGTAATGTTGTTTTTAGTGCAACAATGTGATTAATGGATGAAATCAATTTTTATTTTACTCCTGCTGCTCGCAATCAATGTAGAACATTTTTATTTTGCACGAAGACCCGCAGTCTAGTAAACAGCGATGTTGAAAACATTATATCACTTTTCATTTCAATTTTAACCGTTCACGTCGTGTTCATTTGCTCGTTCAGCTTCTTCATTTATGAGCTTCTATCATTGACTAACAATGCGATCATTTGCTAATATATTTTGGCCACCGCGCGGTGTTGCCGTCAATTTATTTTCTCGGTATTATAAAAAGAATACGTGACGATCGCATCGACTGATATTTCAAGTTGTACCTCTAAGCGATATATAACAAACCTGTAGATTATAATATTACTTGAAATCAGACATTTCATACGCAGCGATTTGACAAGTTCACAGTCACACGTCGCTTGGGATCAAGCACGGATCGAAAGTGTCCAACTTTTCCGACAAGTGTCGAAAAGCAGGAATAATGTTTTTGTCGAGTTTGAAAATGCAGCGAGAACGCGCGCCATTAGATCGGAATCGGCTGACGCGTCTGATCATGACCTACCGGATCTACTTCCTGCGAATACTAGAACACGCGGCGAACTCGACCGGATTTGCAAACTAGTTTCTCACGAAAACGAGGTGTCGAACGGGAAAATGAGCCGAGGAGTTAATAAAGAGAACAAGGAAATTCGGATGTTAAGTAGTTTCAATTATTTCAAGACGTCAGTAAGAGAAAGCTTAAAAATGAATGAAACGGTGAATAGACAGAGTAATATATTCAGCGATTAACAAACATTGAAAAATTCTTTGAAAACCCAGTTTGTGAGTCGAGCTGAACAGTGAAGAGATTAGTCGAATATTGGTTGAGCGACGCATGACTGTATCCGCGAAATGTACTTGCCCTCTGTGTGTACTACTTAATGGAGACTGTGTTGAAGAGGATCAAATTCACGTAGACGAATAACTAAAATTTCTTCGGAAAAATGAAAATTCCCGTTACGTTTTGAACACACCACGTAAGTCGAGTTGAACAGTGAAGAGATTAGTTGAATGTTGGTTGAGCGACGCATGACTGTATCCGAGAAATGTGACTTGACCTGTGTCGCACTCGAGTGACTGCTACGTGCATTTGTTTACCTTTAGTGACTCGACTCGTTGGACGTATAGGAATCGGATGATGGGCGACACACGACAAGAAAAGTTCGCTTGTGCTCGGTTGCGTGCGGGCCGAGCTCGCTCGCGATACTAACTCGTGACTGTAGCACACTTGCTGGAGAACGGGCCTCTCGTGTGTATCTACCGGTTAACGATACTCCGACAGTCGCAAGCCTCTCCCTCCTTTTCTCGGAGCTAACATGGTGCACACGCACGTGGCCTCTCTCGCTCGATGACTCCTCCTCTGAGCGCGAATGATTCTTGCCGGCTGAATCGCGATAACCGCACGCTAACCCCGGCAACTATTTCCTCAACGGATCGCCTCGCCTCGCCTCGCCTCGTCCCGCTCCCACCAACGCGGCCAAAGACGTTTAGCAACACGTGAGAGCTCTCGCAACAGAGCTCCCAGCATGGAATCCGTTTCAGTCGGCGTTCCTTGCTGCACTAGGAACCCGTACAGGGCAAATACTCGACGATGCAACGACTGTGCAACGACGATGCACGCTCCGCGCCTCGCGGCCTCCACGCTGCATCTCCTGCTACGCAAATATCATAATTTTCGGATAGTATCCGGGAACTTGGCTGATACGTACCTACTAATGCTCGCTCAAAATGCGGCCTGCTAATTAATCCGTTGTTGCTTGGCAATAATCCGGAGGATAATTCGCTCCTGCTTAGGAGCAGCTTCTTAATTAATATATTATGTTCCTTAAGAATAATTCGTGGATTAACTCGTTGTTGCGTAGGAATCTATTCGTGAATCAATCCGTTGTTCTCTAGACATAATTCGGACAAGAAATAATTGCTGTACAGAAAGTAAAACTTGGATTGATTCGTTGTTGCTTCGGAACAGTTCGTGAAAATTCTAGCGAAGTTTTGAACGTGCAGTTAAATACACGTGCAAATTTGCATCGTCATTGTAATTTGTATAATTGTTAGAACATTGTTATTCATTTATGTATCGAGACTGTGGTTGTTGTCACAAATTCCGCGAGTGCTGGTTAAACAGCTAAGAATATTGCTATTCCTAAAGAAGTCGTTCCGAATTCTTCTGTGATAAACTAGAGGGTTAGTTGATTATATCTTTTAAATAAAAAATGGGAGTGGCTTTCAAATTAATGTTTTCTACCTATTTTATATACCCATATTCTCCTTTCGAACATTAGTAAATTTTATACACGAAAAAATTACAGGATCACTACAATACAATCAATGGATTATTGATGTTCGAGCTGTTGTAACTTCGTCTAAAAAATCTTCTTTGTATCTGATATTTCACGAGTTTAAAAAATTTGTTTTCCACTTTCCCTTCGATATAACCACATCAAAAGAAGTCTCCTCTTTAGAACGATGTCTCAACCATTTTTTAGAAACATCATCTTAACAATGTAAGAGTCAAGATTTATTAGTTTGTAAACTCCTCTTTGAAAAGATTAGATCCCCAACACCCTTATCGAACCTCGCGTTTATCAAGTGGTTGATCGATGAAACGTTGCGCTACGCTACTTCAGAGTCTGGGATCTAAAACTGTAGATAATTATTGTGCTCCGGTGAGTTTTTATTCAGGTACGGTTGCAATGTACATGTACAGTTTCAATAAAAATGCCGCGTTAGACGCTGCAGCTTTACGCGGCTGCGTGACGTTAACTATTTTGTAATGGGCCGGAGAAATATTGTCGGTCTCGTTTTGACAAAAGGGTGTATTGTTTTCGAGGTTGTTTTTGTAACAGCTCTCCGCGGTAATTCTTGAAATAATCAACCTGAAAAAAACTGTGGACAAGTTATTCTTGTTGAACTGTTGTTCGAGCGAGTTGGCGACACTTTTGGAACCGGAGAGGTGCGGAGTTAACAGTGAATTGTTCTTGCCTTCCTAAATTTGCATTAAACGTATAAACAGCTCTTTTGAGGGTCATAAATAACGTTGCCTGGTAAAATTCTAGAAAGAAACTTAATTTTTGACTGCGCGCGACTATACTAGAACAAAAATGGATAAAGTTCGAGCTAAAGACCCAGTATTCGTTCCAGAAATAATTGTGGGATATTTTCGAATTTCAAGATAGAATTTATGTAGGGCTCACGGGTAGTCGGCAGATACGTGTAGCTAGAAATAAAACATTAGAGGCTGTGTGCTCCATCTGTGACGGAGAGCCGAACTAATTTGTGAGTCAGGTGTCAGGCAGGTATGCGACGTTAGTCGAGTAGGTGAAACTTTTAATGAAAAGGAAAGCTTGACTGTTAATTACCCGTTAATTGCCCAAGGGATTCCTACGTACCCGAATTTCTTCCTGTTCCACACAAATAGTGCTCGCTGTTGTTTCGGAACTTGTATCATAATTGAATCCTTAGCAAAAAAGGGATTTTTATAATAATAAGAACATCGGAGAAGTAGATTGAATGAAATTATATATTTGTAACTGCAGGTACACCTATTAATACCTGTCAGACAGGTAAGCGAAACATTGGGTGACTAATGAAAACGAAAGCTTCACTGTTGATTACCCGTTAGTTTCCCAATGGATTCCTACGTACTCGAATTTGTTCGTTTTCCACAAAAAGTGCTCGCTGCTTCTTAGCAAAAAAAGGAATTTTTAAAATACTAACAGCATATCCGAGAAGTAGATTGAATGAAATTATATATGTATTTGTAACTGTAGGTAATAACTGTACAATGTTGATGCCATTGAAAGGATTAAATCACTGGCAAATTAATACCGATTTAAAATCTATCGAATTCGTTTTGAACCGACTGAGTTATTCAATCGTCGATGCAGGTATTTCTATAAAACGGAATTTCTCGTTGCAGCTGCGAATAAATAAAGACAATAAAATTCGCACGCGACCACGGGCAAAGCTCTCGGAAAGAGCGTGCAACAGCGCCGCGTATAATAAAAAAGATAATTTGCATCGCGCACACTTACGGAAACGTCATTTCAACGACGGCATTTTCGCTCGCGAAGGAATTTATTTTACGGTGGTGCACGCGAAAAATTAGACAATCCGGAATTTTTCATGGCCGGAAAGGAAATTTCACCGGGTTGGCGACAGTTCTAACCGGCGAATTTTTCGGCCCATCGAGCGAACAAACAATTGTCAAGCGTACAGTGGGGAATGTTAATTCTCCCATCGGAGAAGTTTCATTCAACGTTCCGCTGTCTATATTAGTCGAACAACTATCAAACGCGAATTACATCGAATATTTCGTCGGGGACGCCGTGTATATTCGGCGGGCGCGCGCCCGGCCAACAGGCGAATAATTCTCCTTTAATTTTACAACGAAAATAAACCGCGTAAATAACTGTCTTCGTGTGAAATACTTTCAACGGTATTAGCGTGCGTGGGTGGCGTGTAATAAGGGCGGCGCATAGCCGCGGGCCGCGGGGTTGGTTTTGCACGCGGCGAATGCAGATTATATCTGAAAGCGGAAACGTTCACGCGCGCAAATTGATATAAACTTTATTCCATTATTTCGGCGGCCCGGGAAATCTATGTATATTATCGCGAAAAATCGCGCCCGGCGAATTTTTACGATCGTTGCTTCGCCACACCACGCCACACCATGCCCCACCACTCTACCGGTTTACACGTTCGGCCGCCGATACAGCGATACACCGTTTTAATTCGCAATAATTCTGTAACCCTGTTAATTAATAAAGTAACGCGTTTCGGTATCGCCGAATCGGCTTTCGCGCGATTCACACGAACGATACCTCGTCTCGCACACGCGGCAACGCGACTCGAGAACGAGAAAATGAAGCGTCGCGTCGAAGGGAGGCAGCCGCGATTCCGGTCGGGAAGTTCACATTATCTCGCGAAAATAACTCGTTAAAAATTTCCCTTTGCTCGTCGCATTGTCCATTTTAATTATGTAACCGTTGCCCGAAGAAGCATTCGAGATCCACAGCGGCAACGGTCGAGCCGGTTCGCGGAATATCGGTGAGTTTCTGAAGAAAAGGAACGAGAGCGACAGAGAGAGAGAGAGAGAAAGAGAGAGTGGTGGCGCAAGAATAATGCTGGATCCACGTAATCTCGCGCTACTTCATTGTCGAGAGGCGACGGAAGAAACAAGCTCAGCGTTTCCTCAATGAAAAAGATACTTCTCGAGGGCGATTCATGCATCTTGCATTTTCGCGAGGTCCAAGGGAATTAATGACGCCAGGTACGACCATCGTCCCGTTGTTGACTCTCCTTTGCCGGCAGGGGGTCGAATTAATTTTCAAGATGGAGACGTCGTGGCCCCGCCATTGTGCCTTATCGCGTACAGCTCAGAAATTTGTCGATCGGTTCGACCGGTCTGCCATTGTGTTCCCCCGCGGTTTTTTTTTTAATCGGCTTTCCGTGTTATGCTTCAAAAGACCATTATTCTCTTCCATTCAACCAATTCTTTTCTACTCCGATTCAATGTCGGTTCGACGACGCCCCCTCTCTCTCTCTCCCTCTGTTCCTCTTTCAACCTTTCTGTCTCTCGTTCCTGTGTCCGCGTACGCACGCATACATATGCATATTTCTCGATTACAAAATATCCGATTCTTTCGAATGGAAATCATCGCGGGAATCGTGCGCGTCGTCGCGCGCCCGCGCTCACGCGTGTCGCAGGCAACGAGAGAGGAAAAAAAAAAACAGAAAGAAAGAAATTGTATATATGTATAGAATATATGTACATGTATATACGGGGGACGATCAAACGTGATATTTTTCGTTCGATGATGTCGCGTTATTTATCGCCTTCAATTTAAACGTAAAAATATGTCGGTATATTTCACCTGCTTCGGAAGTTTAATCGCGGCGATACAATTCGCGAGTGCGCGCGAACGAAGCGTGATTTATCTCGCCGGGCGTTTTTTCGTTTTTCCTTTCGTTCGGTTCTACTTTATTTTTGTTTGTTTGTTTCTGGCTCTGCGGACATGAGTGTGTGTGTGTGCGCGCATTGCTCTCCTCCGCGATGGCAAAGAATTCATTTGGTTTTGAATATCCACAGGCGGACGACCTTTTAATCCGTTTCTGCGACGCGTTTCGACGCTGCGCGCCGCGGATCGGCGAATCCTTTCGGGCTCGTAGCAAAAATGACGCGCGGAACGAACGAAATAACGAATCCCGATTCAATATATGTATCTGCCTCTCTATTTACGTATCAATCCGATATTATTCGCCGGGGAACCGTGTATTTTTCATGTAGAAATGTTTTAACGTATCAATGACTCGCTGATCGTTTTGATAACGTAGAAATTGCAGGCCGCCCGCGCGCGGCCCGGTTAACAACCCGGTGTGCAACGGCGCGGCGCACCGTGCGTACATTTTGTTTACGCAGTTAATTAATGGACGTGCTCGAAGGATCGTTACCGCGCTGAATCTTTTATACCGTTGCGAATCGTGCACACCAGGTGCATCAACCTTCCCCGGCTCGCCAGGTGAGAAAAAGATCACGTTGCACCACCACGTGGGACCCGCGACGCGACCAATCCTATTATGTGAAAGCGAATATGCCCGGGAAACGAATGGAAAAGAGGATCGACTGTTTTTATTATTCAGTTAGTAATCGCCGGTAGATCGGGGACAGAATTATTCAACGAGTTTTTGCCGGAACTCGCGTAATCGAAATACCGAGTATCCGCGGTCAAGACGCAGCTGTGATTTTCAGAAGAAACACGCACGCGAAATGCTGTCTTGCCCGGGAAATCACACGCAACCGAAATAAATATTGAAGCTTATTTGAAATTGTTGTGATGAGAGATATTTTTTAATTGCACCGAAATGAAATATACAATGCAATTGTAGCGATACCAGCTTCCAGAATTATTGTTTCAATTAAACTTTTTAATGAGGCGCGTGTTTTACGGACGAAATGAAAGAACCGGGCTACGCTGTCAAAGATTTTACGTCGCCGCGGGGGTTTTTATATTTTATTCGCCGACGATCATTGCTTTCGTAAATCAAAGCTAAAATAATGGACGATTCCCGAACAGATTGTTCAATTGCGTCGAGTCATGTTAGTTAATCATTTCTTCGGAACGCCCTACGTAAAGGAAATTGTTCAGATTGGTTTGGATCTAATGCAGTCGTTAAAAAGCTATAAAGAGGCTTCTAGCTGAAGTGTTGACATCAATGTGTCTTTAATTGGCGGGTCTTTCAGGGATTTCCGATGCTTCGAAAAGAAAAGGTTTCAATATGAAAACTGTTTTTCTAAAAACAAATTAGGTGAATCCTTAAAACATGTTTACCTCACTTGGGCCCCAAATGAGAACCAAGGTAAGCATGTTTCTATCACTCCATACGAGATTGTCGCACGCCTGTATAATGAGCGCAACGTACGCCTCTGTTGGCCGGGTTGCCGGATTTTAGGTGGATTATTAATTGTTAACACTATACCTACCGAGCCTTAAAATTAACTGGTACATGTTCCCTTATAAAAATAGCAAGATTAATTTTTTGTGCACCACTAAAGATATCTATAAAATCATTTCTTATGAAATTATTTTTCCGATATCAATAATGGTAAAATAAAAAATCGAGATGAAAAAAAGAGTGATGGTAGGTTTAGTGTTAATAACTAAACGAGTGTAGTTGAAATCGCAATTTTTCTATTCTTTATTTTCATCTTATATTGCTATGGAGAACAACCCCTTCAATTTTCTCCCACCTGTAGTGGAACACCCAAGGATGACTTGACGGCATGCAGCGGCGTTTAACACGCTGTTTAACAAGTTCCCGAAATTTGTTTATTTCTTAATTACTATGAATTAATGTTTACGTTTTTGCATTCCGACTATCGGATTTGAGCTCCACGAGAAACTCGATTCACTATATTTGGTCTATAATGTCAAACCACTGCACTGGTGCTAGGTGGCGAGATATCTCGTCAGAAGCGTTTATCCGGAAGTATCGGGGCGCGAGATATCTCGTTCAGGGTAACCAAAGGGTTAACAATGTTCTGAGGTTGATGTTCGCAATTCGCGAGCTTCAGTGTAACTGGAAAGCGTAGATTTACTACATTTGCTATCATTTTGTCCCACTAGCGAACCACAATATTTACTTTTTCATTTCTAGAATTCTGTTGAAGTAAATATTGTCGATGATATTCAGTACATTATACATGCAGGCGTGTCAGAATATGTTGACATATTAAAATACTCATTTCCTTCAGTTTATTCTACCAAATGAGACAAAATAGACGATGCGCTATCTTTTTGTGCCGGAGTGTATAAAGAGCGTACGTATGTTTACACGACTGACGGTGAAACCAGCAATCCAGCATCAGGCAGCTTGGTGACCGAGAAACAATGCAGATGACCGATCAAGCCAAACCGATGCAAAGCGTTTGCGAGCTCGGGGCTGCGTGTGCATCCGTAATCTCGAGCGGAAACTGCGTCTCGCGTAATCCGGCTGCCGATAGCGGACGTATCGCGGTCGAACAGCAGCGAGCGGACGAGCAGATGAATCAATAAACGCGTCTGGTCGGTTCGTGTTCAATTTTTAAAACGTCTGCCTTGAAAGGAGCCAGTTGTTGCTCGGCCGAGCAAGCGAGCGAGCGAGCGTGTCGGCTCGTGCTTTCGATCCGCCGCTACGATCTGGGAGGGATCGATAGATCCTCCGACCTGCCGCGCCGCTCGTAGCACGGAATTTTAATCCGACAACGATGCTCCGCGTTTATGCAAATACCGGCGGCATTTATGGGCCGTATTAAGCCCGAAACGCAACCCGTATTTTTGCACTCATTGTGCGCGAGGAGGAGCACGGCGAGTCTGCTCGCATTATGCGTGTCCGCCATTGTAGTCACGGGCCGTCAATGCGACAGCGGCCATCAACGTGTTCATGCTCTGTTCAACCTGTTCACGGTGATTCACTCCGACGATTTCCACGCTCGAAAATATTTTAACGCTCGGCGCGGCGGATCGCACGCACGTAAAATCGATTCGCGTAGAAGTGCTCGTTTAAGGGGTTAGTAGACCCGTTTCTAGGATTGGAAGGGTGCGAGATGCGTCTTCTTCTTTCTCGATAATGCAAAGACGGGCTTTTTCAGTAGTCAAAAGCGCTAGATAAAATATCAATCTTGGCCGCGATCGCCCTGAAAAGTCCTATTTTTACGTTTACAAGGCGTACTTTGCATTATTCCTGTAGCTGTAGTATACCATGTACAGTAAATTCTCTATAGCCGCAAACGCCTCGGGGGGATTTGTTTGCATCTATCGATCTTGGTCCTACTTTTTTCGAGCTTCAAAGACCGAGCCGAACGTAGAGAAGGACAGCGCGTGTAACGCGAGACCACGCGCGGGCCTTCGAGCTGTGCCGGCGACTGCGACTCTCCGCGTCTCTTTCTTTCATATACGCTGTCCTTCCTTGCGTTCGAAACTCTCATCGTCAATTAAACCACTAAATTCAGTTCAAATTATATCGTGTTTGATATCATTCTGCATTAGAAAAATGCCAGGAATATGTTGGTGAAAGTCCCATAAAAAAATAATGGAAAATAAAGAAGATAGAATTTTGGTATAACGTTATGATGACTCACGGGCGTTTGAACTGTGCCGACGACTGCGACTCTCCGCGTCGCGTTAGTAGTGGTTCACACCGATATACCGAGCCGAGATCAGTGTATGTAGCTGTCGCAGCTTTATGAAAATACATACTGGAAGTGCAAATAAGTTCCTCCCCATTTTTTCTACGATCATAACTTCTGACTGAATTCGAATTACTTTCCGATTTTAGTGCCATCTGAATGAGCGTTCTTTCAGTTTTAAGAAGAGTCTATATGAGCGCTCTAAGAGTTTCCAGTCCTGTGCAATAATTTCGAGCAATATGGCGTGCGAGAAGCATCATTTGCGTCACTGCTTACTCTTTGCATTCCTTTTTATTAATCAAATTTACAAATAGACGCAGCCTCCCGAGTATCGAGTTCAGCAGAAAGAAGAAGAAAGAGGTTCAAATTCAGTGATTTTTATGAAAAAAGATTCGCGAAGATGATCTATAATCACGATATCGAGCTTCCTACCTTTCTTTGTTTTTTTTGTTGTTCTAGATTCGGTTCTGGAAAAAATGAGTTGCTTGAAAATTTTCACCGAAAAGCGGCACGCAATCGCGACCTAACGTCGTAACGTATACGACGCGATTAGTCTTGACCCGGCACAATGCAGCTTACTAAATCACGCTTGACGCTGCCATAAGTTACCAAAAACTTTTTGACGCGACGGCTGCACTATCGGGAGCGGAATTTCGCTTCGGAATTTTGGACAGCAAGCCCGTCTCCATAGAATCTTGTAATCGGTTTACCGGAGCCGGCTCCCGGCGGCGGCGCAAACTGCGGATATGGCTGCAAGACACTCGAACTTTAGATTGTTTCGTGTCATTTGACTTTTTCGGTTGTTTACGGTGCTGAAACTCTATTTTTTCGGTTAAAAACTCGGTTAAGAACAAACGTAAACAACGAACGTTGTAAACAATTTTGCGGCAAGTTTCTCTTACAAATGTGATCCAGAGGTGTAGATTCAACCCTAGGACGGATGACCATCACTTTTTATGCACCCTGTACACATTGAAATATGTGAAAAGACTTACTGGCCAAGCTGGTACTTCGTGTGTTTAAATTCTTGGTTATTAAAATTTAATTTACTTACAGAAATGCTTCATACACGGCATCACGTACACCGAAATAACGATCCTTCTTGTGCAAACGAACGAAAATGAATTACCATCAAAAATATTTCGCCGGAGAACAGACTGAAAATGAAATAATAAGGAACAATTGCATTTACGAGACATCGAGGATATCATCGCGTTCGAAGATTCGCGTATTATTTCAGTATATTTCTCCTAGGAAGCGCTAGATTGTCAAAATTTGATTAAATTCATATCTTCCCTATTCCGCCAGCCGGATTACGCAATAATTGCACGGGATCCATGGCACGCTTTGTGCGCTGGAATTTGTTCAGGAACCAAAATCTTATTAGCCGAATGAAAAAGATTGGATTACGTCGGACGGCGCTAATTAAGGATTACATCGGGCCGACGATATCTAGAAAGCAGCACTTCCATGAAATTTATTTAGAAGGTTCTCCGTTAGAATCTCGCTGTTCCAGATTTTAAAATGGTAAACTAAACCACCTTCCGCCCCCCCCCCCCCGCCCCCAGCCGGGTTTAAAGAGAGGATCCCAATTTACACGTACATATTCCCACGAACTTCTTTTATTAAAATCCCTTAACGAACCGTGCAATTTCCGTCCCTCGGACCTTTCTCGACAGACTGTATGTTGCGCCGGCGGGTGACCTCCATGTTTGACGCAATTTTCGGAGATCATCTGGCCTGGTGCCACGTTGCGTAGACGATGCGGTTAAACTGGAAACGTGTATTTAGCGGGTGAGAACTGGATTAAACAGTATTTCTTCGTTTTTTTTCGTTGTTGTCGCACGATCCCGCGTCGCAGGCAACGGCATAAATTTGAGTGGAAACGTGAAAAACGGGCGTCGGGTCGTTGGACGCGCTTCGCGGAGGAAGCGACAACTGGAAAAATTAGCAAAATCGATGCCCGGAATCAACAAGTTGTACGACGTAAGGCTTCGCGCAATGCCCGTGGCTCTGCTGCTTATGCCGGCTGTAAGGTTGAGTTCGAAGAAACGTCTCAATTTCACGGACACCTTATTACCGGCGCGCCGCGCCGCTACGTTGCATAATTTCCTATCACGCGTCTCGCTATACATCCCGACGCTTCTCCATCGTGGCAAATATAATATGATATATGCGCCCATAATTATGGAAGCGGTTCAAGTCGAAATTTTACCTGTCAATGCGGATGTTTATGCAACTTTCAATTTTTCTAGGTAAATTTGAAGAAAGTGGAATTAAATAAAATGTTATTTTCAGCGGTAGTAACCTGTGCAGATCTGGAGTAAATAAAAATCGTACGAAATTCCACCGAATTTTCCATTCCAGCTTGTTTTGAAAATTTTTAAATCCCATAAATGCATAAAGATCTCCTGGGATGGAAACTTGGATTTTTCGCATTTTCTCGCCTAAATCTACTGAATTACATAGGAAAAAGGCAAAAATTTCAATGCAGCCTGTACAACCCAATATAATTTGGAAAAGATTATTTGAAATTTATTCTCCTCTCGCGTCATCTTGCTTAAAACTTTTCAATTATTGAATGGTTCTAATTGTATTTTGATTTCGCTGCTTATTCTCATGCTGAAAATTTCGTCGTTGCAAAAATGGTGAAAATTCCAGTCTATCTACTTATATCGAGTGGAACGAGAGGTGTAACATCAATCTTAAAAAAGTAGGTTCAAAAACGTATAAAAGAAGATTGATACGTATGGATTTGAATGGATCTATGGCGGCCATGAAAACTTAAAAAGCGCCTACCCTTCGAGGCGCGCGACCCTCGATCGTCCCTCGAGTACATTTGAGACATTTGAGACATTTCTCACCGATTCGAAAAAACCAGTACGCCCTGCGTAGCCATTTATTATTCGCGAACGATAAAAATACTCTTACCTGAAATCTTGAAGCGGTACCACCGTTTAACTTTTCATTTAATCACCAGACTATCGAAATGCAAGGTAAAAGTTAGAAATGCCTCGATTCAATTTCTCCGAGGTTTCGAATACATTTTTTTCACAGCTAGAATAATTCGGAAGAACTCGCGCGAATAGCCAGCTCAGCGAACGTTTCTGCAAATCATCAATTCCGGAGAATATTTTTCATGACGGTCTTTTGTGCAAACCCGACTGCACGTATTAAGGGCTCGTTAAAAACTGCCCGGTTCGGTATCATTGTCCCTCGTAATCCCAGCCAGCATTGGCTCGCGTATCGGCGTATAAAATCATTTCCGTGTTCCATTTATTGTATCAGAGCCGACATAAAAACGCGATTAAAATTCGATAAAATCTGGTGTTCGCAGTATCGCGTCCCGAGAGCGTGTGGATAGATACATGTTGCTCAGAGCGATCTTCCTCGAAGGAGAAAGGCAGGGAGTGAGAAGGGTTCGGGAACAAGTGGCTCGCCGATATTTTTTAAGCGAGCCGTGAATGGGATGACCGATACCGGGAGCATTATATTAAATCCTCTGACCTGAAATTCCATATCGCGGAGGTCGGGAAAGGTGGCACACGTTTGAACGAGTTATTATTTTATCTCTAACAAACCGAAGCCCCGGTGGTAAAAGGAAATAAGTCCCGGTGGCCATTGTTCCGGGCAAAACAATGTTAATTCTGACAAACAGTCCGGGAGGGGAGCTCTCGCAGGAACGAGCTGATAAAACAAGGCGAACGCGGCGCGCGTTCGTTGCTGTCTTGGCGGGACTGAATCAATAATGAATCGCGATAAATATTTCACGGTAACAAGCCGGGAAGAGGACGGGGAGGATACTTTCGTGTCGGATTCGGCCGGACAACCCCGGCTCTAGTTGCTGCGTGCAGCTCGAAGAGCAGCGACCGATAACGTTTCGCGAGTGCACCGTTCGCTCGAGAACGACACGCCTCGGGACTATAACGAAGAATTTAGTGACATTTTTCGAACAAGTCGACTTTCTCATATCGATTTCTAATAAATTTGTATTGCTTCCTAAATGTCCATCAACATCGAAGTTGAAAAAATCAATGTTTAGCCATAAAAACTATAACACAGTATATAAAGATAGACAATTGGAATGCAGCATTTTTCAGCCAAAAATTGCTTGTTTTCTTCGAGGTGTCCTGAGAGAGAGAGAGAGAGAGAGAGATTACCCTATTTAATAACACTTAATTTTTAATTTAATTTAATAAAGGTTATAACTAGACTGCGGATCTTTATGGAAAATAAAAATTGTCTGCACGGATTGCAAGAAATAGATACTAAAGTGAATGTTTTTCTCCCCTTAATGATTTGAATAGAGGAGAAATCACATATTGACATCTTCAAATTAAAAAATTTACCAACAATTTTGAATTTTGAGATCCGCAGTCTAGTTATAACAAAACGTCATTAAATTCTTCGATCCGGCCCACTGTGTGGCGGCCTCGGGTTTATACATCGGTGGTGCCATCCATTGACATGTAGTCTCATTACGTGTTTCTGCTTGGATAGTTTGCAAGAGTTAGCGTTACCAGCCGTGCAAGCAATGCCGCGCCTCGAAGTTTCCGCATAATAGAGTTACGAGATTTCTACATTTAAAGACGCTCGGGGACCAAGACGCAAGCGAGATCGCACACTTTGGACAACATCCATCCTTTGGGGCGCTCTAATTAACCGCGAAGACAACCCGATTTATTTCGTAACCGATTCCCGAGAATCGAGCCGACCCGATTTTTATCCGAACCGAACACGCGGTTATTGAACGAATAAATTCGGTTTCGCCCGTACTCGCTCTGCTTCGTTCTCGACGATTTTCCCAAATCCGCCGTTTTTTACTGTCTCAAAAATAATTGCGCCCGGAGATCCTACCTTGATTTCCTCGTATTTCTGGTTTACCGGTTAATCCTCGCGTTCTACGAATATCCAGACTCGCGGAAATGTTATAGACGGCAGAGTTGGGCATTAATCGATTAAAATTTTAATCAAGATTGATCGATTAATGCGTACGATTAAAAGAATAAACGTTGAAAAATCGGGGATTGACTCAATCGATTGATGAAGTTAATCGTCGATCGTTGATTAAAAGAAGAAATCATCGAAAAATCGGAGACTGATTCAATCGATTGATGAAGTTAATCGCCATACGGTCTATCCATAAATTGTAATAAGTAGGGAGATAGAGACTGAGAGGGGAGATCCAGAATTTACAGAAATATATCTCAACAAAAACTCAGTTTACATTTTTTTCAGTATTCATACAGTTTTGATTCTGTATTTCATTTCGAAGTTTCAACAGTTAATAATTAATCAATTATCCGATTGACGATTACAATTGAAAGGAATGTAATCGTTAATCGCAATTAACGACTAAAGTAGAAATTTAATCGTTAACCGCAATTAACGACTAAACTAGGAGATTAATTGTTAATTGCGATTAACGATTGAAGTAGAAATTTATTCGTCAATCGTTGATTAAATTTTTGCCCAATTCTGATAGATGGTCGCATAGATCGCCGATATTTATATTAAACGCCGGAGAGAGTGCGCATTCATTTTCATTTGAGAATTTCTGAATCTATTTTCCGATTTCAGGCATTGTCCTCGTCAACAGACTACGTTCGATAACGTAATTCAGTTTTCAAGTTATTAGTTATTATTTCAATTGAAATCATTGAAAATTATATTAACTCCAGATAAGATGAGGTACGTTGATAAACATGATGAATTTTACTGTATCGAAAACGTGGAAGGGAAAAAACACAAGAGCACAGAAGATTAAATATATTTAAACATATTCGCAAAATTCCGCACGAAAATCGCGTTTCAAACTATTAAAATTTAAACGAACAGATGGACTGAACTTCGGGGAGTGGTTGTATCAATAAATTAATTTCGAATCTCGCTCAACAAGTGCACCGAGCTTACAATAATAGACCCTTACGAGAAAGTGGGCCCCATTGTTCCTTTTATTTTCATTTAAACAGGCTCTCCGGAGTGCTCGACTCTCTCTTAATCCCGTAACAGTGGAAATATACATCTCGGTGTAATAATTATTTTAGTAATTTCTGAAATATGAATTTGGCGGTGGAATTAAACAAGAACAATTAAATGAATTACCTGTAGTCACTTTCCAGCGCGGTAGCGAACAAAGAGAGTCTAAATTGGTCCCTACAAAAAGCTTTGTCCGAAGAAGGAATATGTTCGCAAGGAATTCCAAGTATAATTAAACAAGAAAGCGAGCTAATAAAAACGTAGTAAAATGGGTACGTCCAAGGAGCGTATTTCGCAAATAGAACAATCGAGAGAACGAATCAACTCGTTGGCAGAGATTTCGTTCGATCTTCTTGGTTCTTCTCGTATTTCTGCGAGATCTGATCAATCCTGGTTTTAAACACGGAGCCGTGTTTATTAGCATTTATACACGACAGTGGTTAAAAAATTAATTCAGATAAGAAAATAGAATTCGAATCTCTTATTCGGTCCTCTCGACGAGATGATAGAATCTGACGACGAGACGAGACGGTGGCTCGAGCAGAGGCACAAGTATCCCGTAGGCAAATTTTCAAATCTGAACGAAGCGAACTATGACAATTCGCCGATGCCGCTGGACCGGTGCCAAATTGTTTTGTGGTCGTTTATGCGCATCTAGTTTGACCGAGCTACTTTTTCTGCGGGGAAAGAGGGGGGGCGGCGGCAGCGTCAAATAACCACGGTACAAAAAAACCAATAAATAAAAATGAAAAATCACTGAAATATAGAACAAAGCAGAAACGACGAATCGGGGATTTCGTCACCGGTTCCCGATAGAAAAATGCCACCCGTGTTCGAACACAACGCCAGCTAGAAAAGTAATCAATCCGCCGTGTTAACAAGATAACTGCGGGATCTGCAGTAGAACCGCCCGTGGTAAACCCGAATGCACTCGGCCATTTCAGCGCGGCGATTAAATCATCGAAAAACTTATAACTCTCGCAAGAAATTTTGATCGGTAACCTCGTTAACCCCTTGCCCTACAATATCGTGTCTGACTCGTGTGATGAACATTCTGAACAGAATCCAATAAGTATGTGTATGTTATCAATTTCCTTGAAACCGAAATGAAATTCTGTTTTGTTTATGTTAATTTCAGCTATTGGAGAACATATAGGCATACAACACATATAAATGTTCTCTTTTCTTAGGAAATTACGAACTACAGTAAAGTCGCGTTTGCTGTCCAACAGCCTGTCTTCTGCAGGGACAGTGATCGCATACCGACATTACTTTTTTATGACTGCGTCTACCGCGCCGACCGCGTCGAGAGTTCAAAAGAAAGCCGAACGTAGAGAAGGACAGCATGACAGTGGAGTGGGTAGGCACTGGAGAGTGATCGCGTACCCGATCGCGGACAGTAAACACGACTAAAGTCTTGTTGTAAGAAAAATCCTCGGGTCCGTGCTGTTTCTTATATGGTGTAGATCTACTATTTTTTGTGACCTCGCGATGAAATGAAAATGATTTACATAACATCGAAATAATAGAATTATTTCGAGTTTCGCATCGGGACTAATTATATAATTCGTTTTTTTTCGCGTTCAATCAAATATTGACGGGAGATTTTCTGTAAATAAGTACGCTTATGAACGTACACCGATAATACGCGGCCCCGGAACGTTCGGACCGTGCAGCCCGGCCGCAGTTTGAATGTCGCGCAATAATCCAGAAATCCGTATGGAAAATTCGTTTGAAATGAAATGGAATAAATGAAGCGATCACGGTTTGTTCCTTGCGGTGGTAGCAGGCAGTTATAGTTCCCCGACGAGTGGGTGACGTTTAGCTGCTGCGAAGATTGCCGGGCACAAAAGTTTTCGAGGTTAGTTTAAACTTCTTCCAATAATAATGCTAATGACGCGCTGCGGCACGGATCCGAGAGCGCACCAAACAATTCAACTCCGCAGACCGCTGCGGTGGCACTTTTCGACGTGGAATGCGAGCATCGCGATCGAGCCGCGCACCCACTCAACCGGTTAATTTCCTCGTTCTCTACTTCATAAATAAACAAAGACATTCCCGGCCGTATTAGCCCTTACGCCGCGCCGGTTAATTGCCGCGTGAATTGTGGACCGGCCCGCAAGTTGGTTTTTGACGGTGACTTTAAACCATTCAGGACAACTGCCGGCAATTGCATTATACACGGTGATTCTGGGAACTGGGACAAGTTACTGCTCTTTTTTAAGTAAAAATAGAAAATATAAGTAACAGTAAAAATTTTCAAGTTGAATAAGAATTGGAAGGAACTGCTCTCTTTTAGGTGAAAATAGAAACACATCAGCGTCGGATTAAGCCCCGTAGCGGAAGTAGCAAATGCTACGGGCCCCGCGCTCCTGGGGGCCCCGCACACGGGCGCTTCATCGAAGAGGCGCCGAAACATGAACGGGCAAGGACACCTGTCGATGCCGGGGGCACAGATATTTTTGCTTAAAAAAAGAAGAGGTCATTCATTGTGTTTGTTTAAAAAGGGTGCGCTACATTTGCACACAAGCGGCTCCGGTACAAAGCCTAGGGCCTCGTGATAACATTTACTACGGGCCCCGCGCTGGCTTAATCCGGCACTGAAAAAATTGATAGAGGAAGAAATCATACATATGTTATGATACGTTCTAACTTTCTGACCTTACTTTTTGTGTGGATGCACCGATGCACCCGTCAAGTGCAATTGCACTTTATTCTTTCTTATTCTTGGTATTTTAAAGAGTTCTATTAGGCAGTTTACCGGATCAATTCGATCAATCGACAATATTGTAAATTAACCATTTGTTGATCGGTAATTTCCTGCTGCAAAATGTACACTTCCAACCTGCACACAGTTTTTGTTACCGTCGATCGATTATTTTAAGCGATAATGTATGCAATATTATTATACATATGTACACGGTTCAAATTCCATAGCTTTCAGTTTAATGGTGACAAAAATGTGCACGGCAAATTTAACATGGTAGAAAGTTTAAGAGAATTTGGAAGCGTTAATGTTATTGCTTTCAACTCACTTCTTGAAACGCACGCGATTATGAAATTAACTTACAAAATGATGAGATTAAAACGAAACCAAACAGCCAAAAAATTAAACCAACGGGAGCTTGTAACCTGATGTCAATATGCATGTTCGGTGCTGAATGAATTTCCATATTTGCCTACTGAAAAGCACGATTAAAAACAGATTTGCTCGCGGCTCAAACAAAATAAAAATGCGGAGTTTTAATATCTCACGCAAACAAACACAAAATTTCATTTCGCTCACGCGGTTAACAAAATCCACCCCCCCCCCCCCGCCCGATAAAAATTTAATTTGTTCGAGAGAATACCTTCCACCCCCCACCGCGAAATTATACACCTTGAAGAAAAAATCCGAAAAAACATCCATGTAAGTCGCAGAAGATCCTGTGTGAAATATTCATTCGTCGCATTAAAGCTAAATGAAAAATTATGAAAAACGATCCCGGTCGGAGGGCGTGGGTTGCGCGGCTGGGACGGTCGCGCGTTAATGATAACATAAATAATAAACACCGCAATCATAATTACGGAAGGAAACGGCTGGGCAACTGTGGAGAATTGTCAAGAGCAGCGGGGTTGGTTGTTGCGCAACCATGGCCCGATGCTGAAAAACCAGTTGTATAGTGGAAACAACACGCTGCGGAAGTACATTTTATCGGTAGACGTAGCATGGAAAAACAAGGCTGCAGATGTTCGTATTAGATCATTGTAAGTAGACTGCGGATCTTTATGCATTTGTAGTAAAATTGAGTACATGAAATTCAAAATTGTTGACAAATTTTTTAAATTGGACATGTCAATATATAAATTCTTCACTATATTTCTTGCAATCGATG
This sequence comes from Lasioglossum calceatum, assembly GCA_963966675.1. Taxonomy (NCBI): domain Eukaryota; kingdom Metazoa; phylum Arthropoda; class Insecta; order Hymenoptera; family Halictidae; genus Lasioglossum; species Lasioglossum calceatum. The sequence continues at coordinate 1,058,408 of OZ016544.1, forward strand.
CAGACAACTTTTATTTTGCATAAAGTTCCGCAGGTTGCATTTTCAAGTAGCAATTACATGACTAGTCGACGGATGTCTTCGCGCAAGATAAAAATTTCGCACAAGTATAAAGATGTTTTCCTCCCTTTAATCATTAAAAAAAGAAGCTAACTCTTTTTTCTAAATTCTGTGCAATATTCACCGACGTTGCAATTTATAGTTTCAATGCATAGTGTTTTTATGCCGCAAATGTAAATTCTCTGATCATCCAAGAACATCAGAGTCTACAATAATTCTGCTATTTGTCAATAAATAAAAGTAGGTACCCAGGTATCTGATTATATCGACACAGGGGTTAATATTCAACAAAACATACTTTTGTGACAACCTAATAGTTTGCTCCGAGGCGATCCATATGCGACACTGGTCTAGCAACAAATTAATCACGATCGAATACAGCATTGTAACCGAGTAACTGTAACAACATTCGAGCATTCATGTTTCGCTTGTTCAGATCGGATGATCGAGGTTCTGGCATGTGTACGGATCTTTTGTGACGCGCACAATTAAATTGTACGCTCGCAACTTCAGGAATTGGATGTGGTCCGACGCTGGAGGTACACGGGGTAAAAACAACCCCTCTAGGGGGTAACAGCGGGGGTGGGAGGAGGAATCGACGCGTGTACCATCGGTGGTCGCGCATTTGCCGCATATGGAGCGCACAGGAGCCACGTGACGCCTTGCAATCGAGAGAGAGAGAGAGGGGGGGGGGGGAGAGAGAAAAAAAAGGAAAGAAAACGAAGACAGGGCCGAAAAGGAAAAACGAAAAATCGGGGAAACGAATCACGTCCGATACAGCGAGTCGCTTCGATACTCGCCCCGGCGAAAGAAATCGGGGACTTCCGTGTCACTTGCGGAGCCGCGGCAACCCGCGCGTGAAATCCGCTAATTAGACCGTGTCGGCTCGTGTTTACGAGATAGAGGATTTATAAACTCGTTACAACTCACTTCTCTGGCGACGAGAGACAGAGAGAGCAGCGAAAGAACGAGGGAGAGAGACCGGATGCGACAAAGAGAGAGAGAGAGAGAGAGGTCTATCGCTATGTTTCGGAGCTCGTCGTCGACGCTCGAAGCTTACGGGCACGATGAGAGGTTATGACGCACTCCGCGGGTGATGAACATCCGGTGGATACGTTCGATCCCGCATCGCACTGGCGACGACCACGCCGAGACGGCTCGAGATTACAACGGAGCTGAAGACGACGCTCGCGGCGGCGTCGATCATCGAGCTACGAACAGGAATACGACGACGCAATCCGCGTACCGACCAAATGGAACCATGACTGTAGCCCAATTTCTATTCTTCGCCGTGCTCCTCCGTGTTTCCCGTCTCCAGGCAACCGACGTCCGCGCTCCGGCGTCCATACAGCGTCGATCAAAATGCGAGGACTTCCACCCCTGCAATAAGAGGCGCCAGCGCGCCGCGACGCTCGGCGCTCTCAGCTCTCGCGAAAACCAAGTTGGGAACTTTTAAGGTTTTCCCCTAAAATAAATGAAAATTTACACTTAAAACCAAAATAGAACATTAACAGTGTACTTTGATAGTTTATACACATCATCGTATTCATCATATTCATGTTTGATAGTTTTTTACATCGTTAGGAATAGACAGCGGATCTTTATGCAAAATAAAAATGTTCTACCTAAATTGCGACACAGCAGAGTGAAATAAAAATTAATTTTCTTTTTAATATGCATGTCTAATAGGTTGTGTGAAAATAATATAGCAGCACGTTTAAATTCTTTTAATATTTTGACCGTCTTAAATTGCACATTGTTATCACAAATCCATAAAATCCGCTGTCTAAACAACTGTGTAAATACAAAACAGCTTGCAATGCCTCAACCCCTCCGTGCATTGCGTTCCCTACACGATCATTCTGTAAACTGTTTAACAGCATGTCTAGAGGATTTGAAGGAACATTGATTTTCGTCGAATTTTCCCGAAGAATCGACCGCTCCGCAACGACGCTGCGTCGCGACAGCTCTATGGAAATTACCGACGCCGCAGCTGCTGATTTTCTTCTCGCTTCCCTAACAGCGAAAGCCGCTTAAAAAGGATTACATTACCGCTCGTTACCATTAGCACGCTTGTCTACTTTTAAACTGTCGCGGTTTTTTCGATGGCCAGGCGTCTAATTAAGTCGCGATACACCGCGGCGTCTGTTCCGGGCGACTCGCGACACCTGGAATTTTCCCTACGAAATGTTTCACCTTTCACCCTTTTCTTCCCCCCCCCCTCTCTCTCTCTCTCATTTCCTGTGTGTTCCGCAACAGTTTTCCAGTGCTCTTTGGAACTCGTCGGTGCGAACGTTACTCCGCGAATTGTTGTGTCTGGAGGAGCGGCACGTAGCCGCCATTCAGACAACGACGCCGCTTGTAGGATCTATTGATCTGCATTATTTGTATGCGGCGAACGAAATGTAAATATTGCGTAATAAAATTTCCACTTACTTTGTAGCGGGCGACGGTTTGCGCTCCCTGTGCGCGCATTGCGGCTGGATGGATTGTTATGAAACGCGGAAAATTTTTGTATCAATTACGAGAGGTGGGGGGTTAAGTAAAAATTTATTTCTTGAGACTGTATATTCTGGTTTTCTCGTACTTTGGTTACTGGAGGAACTGTGAATCATCTGTTTCACATCTGGCTGGGCCGCTGTGAAAGCATAATGGACATGCACACGATTTCGTTAATCGACGATATCCGAGGATTGCCAGCTTCCATATAATCAAATCACTAACAATAATAGAAGTTACTAAAGACTGAGATCGAGAAACCGTTTATCTCTATACCCAGTAATATCCGATTTCGATTATTTTGGAATCACTGCTGAATCACCGCTGCACCAACCACTGTTTTCATGATAATAGTAATCTATTTAGAATTATCGATGAAATTTGAGTACGTAATTGTTGTAAACGTTGAATAAATCGTCTCTGTACCGGTTGAACCTTGCCTCCCGCATCGGCCACTGAATTATATGAAAATATGGAAATTAAAATTTTATTTCTCGCGGTAGAGGCGTTATTGTTCACGGCAACGCGTAAAATGTTTTCTTTTGTTGAAATTTGTATTGTGCCACGTTTCGCTGGTTAGGAGACGACGCTGTAAATACATAAATATTCGCAGTCTAGTTACAATGGTGTTGGGGACAGTGAGAATGGTGGAGGGGACAACAAACGCGCTGCAAAGTATGTAATTTTCATGAAATATCACATTTTCTTCGTGCGAGGCAGGTGTCCTGGTACACATGAGCGGAAGTGTGAGTCCATGGCACGATTGTAACGAGGTGGTTATACTGCACGATAAGTTGCGGACGTTCGCCGCGAGTTTAGGTAGAATAGCGCGTAATTGTATGAAGAAATTAATGGCTGGGTTTGGAGCACGGCGCGGCGCGGCGTGCATGCGTGCACTTGATTGATTAACGTCGCCAGTTAATCAATGTTTACTGCGCGCTTGCCACAATAATATCGCGGAAAGAACTGTCAATATTTGCGAATAGTCAACCTTCGTACTGGCGAACAAACGTACAAAGAACCGGGCCAGGGTTTACTCGAAGAAAAAGTCATTTCGATTTCGGAAGCAGAAATACGAATGTGAAAGTTCGATAATTGTTATGAAAATTGTGAAACCTTTCACTTCGTATAAATTATATACAACACATTAATTTTTACAGATCAATTGCAATCTACAGGAGCTAAATAAGAATTTATTTTCCTCATTAATAATTTTTCACATGGTCAAAATAGTATTTCGACACTGTTGAAACTCTTTTTAATCTTTATATTCTTTTGAATTACACCTGCCATAAGCGCATAGAATCCGTATTCCATTTCATCACACAAAGGTCAAGGAATATCGATGTTAAAAAAATTGTTCGCACTATTCTTCTTCCGAAGGAAATAATTTCCCGCACCCCAGAGTTATAAGTTGTACTTTATATGCTGAATAAGCCATCGCGGTATGTCCCCGTTGCATTTCCATACCTCTGTCTTCAGATACTTTGACCTCAAAGGAGAGTGTTATGCATGCGTCGCCGTCTACAAATCACTTCTCTATTGTTGCACCGGTATTATGGAGATTGGCAACCATTTGTTTCGGAGTCGGCGATTGGTGAGCAGAATTAAAACCGAACAAGAATGGCTCGGCCAATTAATCATCCACGACAATCCACGGCATTTATATCGGTCTTATAGAATTGTTAATCGTTATGCACAATGGGGACGAAGTGCACAAATACGCTACAGACACTGATCCTGGAAAATCCTTTTTAAAATTATGTTTGGTGGAATGCTGTATTGGGTTGGCAAGAAAGTAATTTCGGTATTTTAAGAATGATTTCAAGCAATGAACTTTAACGAATAAGATCATTTTCCCTTCTGTTCGATGATCTTTTGCCAAAAAGAATAAATAAGAAAATATTTTATTGATTAAAGTTCGTCGTTTGAATAATTCGGTTTTATTTCACCTTAAAATACCGAAATTACTTTCTTGGCAACCCAATAGCCCGCGAATTTGTTCTTTGACGTGATCGGGAGGTTCGTATCCGCGAACGTGCGATATTGGTCAGAGTTTCGCCGATAATTCTGATTGTCAGGGAGAACCCCACGTGTCACATACTTTCACTTTCGAGATACAGTAAAAGCTCCTTCGTTGTCCAAAGGCCGGGGGTTTGAGCGGACAACGACCGTGCCCGGACACTATTTTTGATTTATGACTGCGTCTTTAGTGAAACGGCTAGTTAAATGACAAAGAAAAGCATTCGCAGTCAAAAGCAGTCAACTGTCTGGCTTTAAAAAACTCCTTATTTCCTTGCCATATTCCTTTCCTATTGTTCTCCGTTCTGCGCGGGTCTAGAGAGTCCTGGGACACATCTGGCGACCAGCTCCACGCAGGCCTAATCCTCTCGTTGACAGGCAGTGGAGTGGGTAGGCACTGGACAACGATCGTGCCCACGATTCAGGACAACGAAGGAGCGATTACTGTATTGCCGTTTGAAGTTTTGATCGCTAATGCTTTGACATAGGACATCGGTTAAATCGCATTATTTTTTTCAGCCTTTCGGATTTGTTTTTACGCCTGTTTTTCTGGAAAATACATGAATCCCATACTGTGGAGCTTAATTTAATGCATAAACTGAAATTTTCTGGAATCGTGGCATGCGGCGGCGTTTTTTCCTTGCAACCACGGAATTGACTTTCACGATTGATGTAATGTAACGTGTTGCGAAACCGCTTAATAAAATTAATCCATCGTTCCGCGTATGAAAATACATCGCGACGCCTTGTTCCGGAGACGATGCCCGCGTGTTATGTAGCGGCGTGTACCGTTTCGCGTGTGTCGGTGCCACCCACACACAGCAACGTCACAGCGCCCGACGTATACTTACACGTATACAGGGAAGTATCATCGATTGCATTCTGGGCAACGGGCGCGCGGGCCCGTATTATCTGCTCACCAATCCCGGGCAACGCGTGCACGCTTGATGATATGTTCCATTAACGCTTAATTTGATTGTAAAATCCGAACCGGCGGCGAACAACGAAAAACGCCGCTTTGCGCGACGCAACGTCGATTAGAATACGGCCGCGCAGCGAAATATTACGCGAGGCTCTGAACCGAAACGATTCGCCGAACGATTTTATCCGACGCGCGACACTTTTTCTCCCTTTCTCTCTCTCTCTCCCTATTTTGGTAGTCTCGATGTCACTGCCTAAACGTTTCACGCCGGTCGAAAACGACACCAGAGCGAGAATTGATTTGTAATTGAATTTTTTCAACTGCTAAACAACGTTTCTACTTATTTTCCACCCTCGTACTCCCCTCGTCAGCAATTATGAAATCCTTTTGTGATCCTCTTGTGGTTTTTTCCCCATTTCCGTTTGACACTTCAAGCTTGTCTCTCTCACACTGGTAACTGCGGATTTTCATGCAGAATTTTCTGCACGAAGAGTCAAGTAGAATGTTATTTTTACTTTTAATTCCTTGAACACGTGTCTCCTACGTCACACGTACGGTTGGTTGACGGAATTAAAAATTCATTTCTGCGATGATAGAGTGTGGCGCCTTATGGTCGGCGGAATGCCGGAGAATTGAAAAAGTAATTACGCCATGAATTGTAATTATCTAGTTTACGTTTCATTCGATGAATTGCTTTAATTATACCGACCATCGTGGGTAAGCTGAGTCGGCGGTCGTTGTGTTAATATATCGGGAATTATTATGAAATTGTTTGAAACTTGTTCCATTTAGAGATGAAGTGAAATTTTTTATTTCTCTGTGATATCATGTGCTGTAATTTGATGTATTCGTTTATAATATGAGAGAGTGGATAAAATGCAAATTACTGAAATTAAACGAGTTGAAAGCGACGGGAGCATGTATCTCGTGAGCAATTATTTTTGAGGAGCATGAGAGCGATACAGCAATAAACGCGGACTCATTTTGAAGCTCGGAGCCTCTGTTTTCATATACCATCGTCGATGTTTCTCTAAAATATTTGTACACGGGATAACAGATGCACAATTGCAGACACTGGTAAAAATGTTGGAAAACTTGTCGTGAAACTTTTTTTTTAAACAAAAATTTTAATGCTAATCAATACCGCCTGGCGCATCCGAATGAATATCTCACGAGTGATTTTTGGGGAATCGGTCACGCGGCAGGACAAACGCGCGCGCTACCCGGAACCGTGATGTATGAAACGATTAGCAAATAGTGATGCAATAATTAATGTACTAAATGGCCCGCGGAAACAAGTTGGAAACATATATTAATTCCCGTAACAAATAACTCGTCCGACGGTCGCGTTCTCCCGGGAACAGAATGCAACAAATATTTTCGCGGGTCGACGGGAAAAGTTCGGCCCCCGCGTAATTAACATTACGCTCGTAAGTTACGCCCGGGGACTAATTAATGCGTGACTGTTTAAATGGATCAAAACGCGGTTTTTTCGCTTCTTTTCTCTCTCTCTCTCTCTCTCTCTCTCTCTCTCTCTCGTTTCCACGTGACGAAGAACTGACGAAGTGCTGTTTCTTAGATCGTGTAGTTCTACTATAAAAATAGTATATCTATAAAACTATAAATTTCATGAAATTTTCGAGACGGCTTAAAGATAATTCCTAAGTAAATATAGCAAGGAACAGATCGACAAATGTAACACTTGTTCTTCTCCGAAAAATTAAAATTTCATTTACACTAGCAGCTTCTCTCATTGAGCAACGAATTGTTTTATGGCCTCTTGTAAATTTTATGAAATGTAACATTCATCCGTACAATAGACACCCATTCAATTAACACTACGTTGGTGAGATACGCCTGGAGATACGCCTGGAGATACGCCTGGAGACTAGTTAATGCGTGACTGCATAAAGGGCACTAAAAACCGTATTTTTGGCTTCTTTTTTCTCACTCTCTCGTTTCCACGTGACTTATCGAAGTAGATGACTCGGCCCGGCTACGGGAAAGCCAACGTTGAAAGTAAAAAAGCCACTTACAGCTTTCTTGTTCCCGCCGCCTCTTTTTTCCGCGGCGCGGCGGCAGCACGGTTAATTACGTGAGAGAAACACACACGTTCATCCTTTTTTTTCTTTACGAGTTCTACATTAACCACGGGGAAGAAAGGTTACTCCGCGAGATTCGAAAATATCTTCCGGTAATGACTCGCTAACTGAAAAAGTTTCAACGGCGCACACCGTAAATGCTGAAATCTGAAAGGGGTGTGTGACGATTTTACAGGGGCGCGCCGACAAATTGGATACATTAAGCATTTTAACGACTGCTTGTCGCCTTAACAAGGAAATTAATATCACCCGCCGAAATGAAAAGCCTTTATAATCGTTCGGTAATTGGCGCATTATCTCGCAAGGAACAATTGCGAACTTTTAATTCAAACTCCTGTCCCTCAAGATAGATGATTATCTATTCAAGCACTGGTATACATTAGAGGAAAATTGCCGGATATCAACTATAATGCTCTCTAAGAATCTAATAAATGTCTGTCAGTTTGGTAAATCACACTTGGATTTGTAATTAAACAGCCATTTCTTAAAATTCAATATTTTGAACGATATATAAAGTATATCTTGTCTGTTTTCTATGTAAATATTGTACCTCATCTGAACGTTCTACAATTTCGTATCATTTATGATTTTTTAACCCTTATACGCTACTCAAGTATAGTTGCATAAAAGAGACTAGGATAATAATTCGCCCATGTTTGCTCCACACGTGAAATCAACAAATTATGTTCCATTTGTAACGTCACATTTTAAAGAAATACATCTCACTACATAGACGTAAAGGGATCAATGATTTTACAGTATGTGAAAATAGTAAATGGATGAATTTTTACCCTGAGAATCGTATAAGGGTTGATAGTAGTTAAATATTCAAACTTGTCCGCGATGTTAAAAATATGACACAGCTTGTAAATCGATAACAGCACACAAATGAATACTGCTAAAAATCCTCCATTCGTTGCCATTGTAATCAAATGAAATACAATTCTAGATTTGGCTAATTCGCGTTAATTCTCACGCGGCGAATCCCGGGGAGGAAAAATGTTTCAACATTGAATCCCGTCTGAAAAAAGAGAGGTGTGAATTATTCGTCAGCACATTTCGCAAAACAATGGTATCCAATAACAGGTTTTAATCTGACCGTAATTGAAATGTGCAATTGTCCGTGGATAAAAAATCGTCGCCCGTTTATTTTTAGTTCTGCCTTTGCCCAGAACAGAATTCAATGGCATTATCAGTTCTGTTTTTTTTCTCCTTTTGTTTTTTGACGAAACATGATTCTGTCCGGCGATCATCCGTTCCGAATTCCGTATAAAATCCATCGTAACCGAAATCATAGAAGAGTAAAATACTTTAATCGATTTATCGGTCGAGTTGTTTCCACCGCGTGCTGAATCACATAGCTCGGGTAACGTGAAGTGGAAATAATATACGCGGATCGATAAATCGATGACAATTGACTGAGGTGAGCCCTGTAAATATATTTTTACACTCCTGTAAGGGGAGACCTGAATTTTTAGAACAACGTTCTCGCCGTCTGAGCTGGAAATTTTACAGATTTCGGCATCGGAGAATTTATAGAATAAAATCAATCAATTCAGGGCCAGTTCTATTTCTGTCATTTTTCTAATTAAAATCACACCAAACACGATATCATTTGTAACTGTATTTACCACGCTTGTATTAACTTGTCGTGTTGTTGTATGCGTCAATGCTTGTAATTGAATTTCAAACCTCTTCCCATAGTCCAATCCTGCTGAAATTTTGTATCCATCGGTCCTTAATTTATCCGGACTGTTTGTCTTCCGATCAAGCCGGTTAATCGAGGTTCTACTGTATCTCGAAAACTAAAAGAGAGTCCGTAGTACATGAAAAGGAGAAGAGTTGATGAAAATGTGTAGCTGTGCATAACATATTTAAATTTGATGAAAATCGTAGCGGAGTGCCTCTTTGTAAATAATTACCCAATTCTTTTACTTAGCTGAAAACTAGACTGCATTCCTGAGAAGAGCGTACGAGGGTTAAAAATATAAAACACGTAAAAAAATGAAGTTTCAAAGGTATTTTAGCAAAAAAATACCGCGTGTTTATTGGCTGGTACAATTTCTATGATCAATCCGTATTTATGTATTGGCGTGGACGGTCGACTATGTAAGTCAGAATAAAGGGTGTGCTTTTAGTCCGGCAGAAATATGTGGTCACCCAGCTGGGGAAGTTTTCGGTGTAGCCATTTGGAAAGTTTTGAAGAACAAGGACCAGGATTCGTGGGGGCAATAAATCACTGTGAACAGGGGTTGGTGACTCATGAATACCGTCGGACGAACAGAGGGGTGGTACATCGGGGACTATGTATTTCTGCCGGAGCCATCGAAGGGTATGGAAAAGTTCCGAGCAGTCACGATGAGTGCCCGATAGCTACACGAATACAAAAGTAACTCTCCGAAAATCGTCGAAAAATTGATATAAATTACTCGACCCTTCCCCCGTGGATCTATTTGACCTTTTTTGCGTTGATTCTTATACAGATTATAGCCTCGTGTTCCTTTCATTTTTCGAAAACCCGTTTTCTCGTCTTGCCGCGCTCGACTCCAGGTTTAAAACTTCATCCTAATTATTTAACTATTCCCCGAGGTCGAGATTTGTAGACTTTCGCAGGGCAAAGCGAAGTTTAATTGAATTCCGGGATCACTTAATCATCAGCGATTGCTTTATATTCAATTATTTCTGGTTCACAATGTATGGATGAAGTTTCCTGATAGATCGTTGAAGTTTCGAAAATTATCCTCGTTTAGCCCGGCCCAATGATTCACCGCTTTGTTTTTTCCCTGTATTTTATCTACCTCCTGTTATCGGCTCTCGGAGTACTACGCAATCAGTCAAAACACTCTTCGTGCACCCTTCAAAATGGAGTACAGTGTACATCTTTAAAGAGAGAGAGGCTGTGTACGTGCAAATGATTATATAAAAAGATTGTAGACTTACTGCCGCAGCAGATACACAAAAATAGCCTTTTTAAACAATTTTTTTGGCACGTTGTAAGGGAGTCTACTGTAGTAACTTTCTTAAAATTCGACTAAATGTTTTCGATTCAAATTCAATCATTCAGATAATTTCGTAAAAGGATTAATTTGGACTGATTTTAAAGCTGGCACAGCCTCTAGTCCCATAATTCACCGTTCACTTCATTCAAAGATTTCTTTTCACGAAGTAGCGGCCGAAAAACTGAAGACTCGTTTTTCCTCGATAAATGCTATACATTCAACCGTCTGCGGAAACTTCGAAAATTTCCTTTCCTGACTGAAACCACCATAGATTTTAAGATTGAAGCTTCCGCTTTACAACGATACCTTATAAAAGTTGGTGTACGATTTCTTTTAGTCGTTTTATCGAGCTTTGAACGAGAAGCGTGCCGCCAACTTTACAGTGGTGCAAGTTACACCATGACGGCTTTGCACGACCGAACTCGTCCCTCGTTTTCCTTCCATAAAACAGTGAACAAAAATCGGACATCAATTTTTAAGGATCCGTTGCGAAGAGAAGGCTTCGATCTTCAAATCGGTGAAAGTTTCATTTATGAGAAAAATTTATGAAAGTTTTTAGAGACGTTTCACTTTGCAGCATTTTTTGGGGGAAAATCGGTCTTCAATTTCCCACCTGCTACGTCATGTAAAAATATCTTACAGGAAAATGGACACATATACATATAGAGCTCTACCTAAATTGTTGTAAACCCTCATTGTCAAAAAAGCTGTGTATTTCGTTTTAAAGCGTGAACAGAGACTGTATTGCGATCGTATATCGCGCCAGGGGAAGTTCAAAAAAATTTTTTAATCATCGGGATTTATTATCCGGATGAGTATCTTGCTCGCATTGGCTCCATTAATGAATAAAACCGTATTAATACCGCGCAGACGACGCGGGAACCGAATCCCGGACGAGCACGGTAAAAATTCCCGATCGGAAATACCGAGAACCAACTCAATTATTAGTTTAATAATGAAGATCCAATTAAAGCTTGTTAACCATTTACAGAGAAGTTTTTCCCGCATTCTAACCTAAAGCCCTGTCAGCCGTACATTATGCAGAACTCGGTAAATAGTAGGTCGTTTCAATAAAATAGGTGGAATTAATTCGAAAATGTTCATATCATCGATTAAAATAAGATCTTTTTGTAAGTAAATATACCTGACTGAAACAGACGATCACATTAGTTTGATAAATAATAGATGCCGATGATAGTGAACACTGCACACCGATAACTAGACTGCGGATTTTGTGCATTTATCAGAAAAATGTTCACGTACAATTTAAACCAGTGGACGTGTTAAAAGTATTTAACGACATCAATGTATTAGTTTCAGCTCAATAGAAGAAATTAATTAATTAAAAGAAGAATACAATTTTTATTTGGCTCCTGAATTCTGTAATGAACTCGTCATCCGTAGTTACAACAGCAATAAAATTAGAAGAATTTAGAAGCACTATTACATTATTTTCAACCTATTCCAAAAATATACAGAAACAAAATGAACTTGTGTCTCGCTCCAATTTGTTGCAGTTCAAGTAGAAAACGTTGTTATCTGATCATTTTGAGCAAGAGGTTTTATTTAGGACAAATTGATACGTGTTCAACGTTGTTGTTAATTAACAGAAACATGAATTTTATCCAACTTTCCGCAATTCCACTGTGCATCGACGGTGTAGTCCGCTTCGAACAAGAATGGGTTCATTATGCGCGTATCCGCGGTTGAAAATTTATTAACAACGTAAAAAAGTTTGCTCATCCCGCGCGCCATGAATGAGCGATACGTTTAAATAATACGAAAGAGGGTGTAGCGTGGAGCGACGAGCGGTTCCGAAGCGAATCGGAAAACCGAAAGTACCTTTCTAATTACACTCTCAATAATAAAGATCCAATCAAGACCGGTCAACGATTTAAAAAAAATATAAACCGAGCGATATATCGTCGGCTGAAATATCCACGGGTTTGAAAAGCACTAGGGAAAGTGGTCTCGACGAGAAAGAGAAAGAGAGGGAGAGAGAGAGAGAGAGAGAGAGAGAGAGAGAGAGAGACGCGCAACAGCAACACAACCTCCGAAACCCGCTCGGCTCGGCGCCGCTTATTTACAAGAGCGAAATAAACGCGGGTAACGCGGCCGGGCGAGGCGTGCCCTTTCAAACGGAATATTGGATTTCGGATTTGAAAGAATAAACGGATTAGTCCGATGTGAATGGCGTATCTTCGAGGATTAATAGGGGTGAAAGTCGAGGAGGAGAGGCCGAGAGTGCCCGCGCCACGGCTCGGTTCGGCCCGGCTCGGCGCAAACATATATACAAGCGTTCCGGCTCCGTTCCTCGCCGCGTGTGTACGCGATCCTATCGCACGCGGAACGAGTAATTGAATTATTTCATCAGTGTTATTACCGGCGATGCGGAAACAAATAGAGTAATAATTCCGGTAACACGATTCAATCGGCGAGCGCTTGATAAAATAATATTTATTGCCGAAACGCTCTCTCCCTCTCTCTTCTTCTCTTAACTAACTATTTCCACAAAAGACTCGCCACCGACGCCAAACACCGACTCCGACTAATGAAACATCAAAGATTCAATGTCCTCAGAGTCGATAACTCTCGGTTCCATGTGCGTCTCAGGGCCTAACCGGGATCCATCACTGCACAGTGGTCCGAGAACGCAATTTTACTGGCCAAAAGTTCATTTTCGGAGTTCAACATTTTGAAAAACTTTTTCGGCTATAAAGTGAGAATACTTCAAACCATCAAAATCCGAAATATTATTCATTTCAGATAATTATGTAACCGAGGGTAACGTTCTTAAGACAAAATTCTGAAATTCAAAGTGAAACTGATTATTCTAAGAACCCATTATAGAGCATTATATAACAGGTTTGAATAAATGTTTTATATATATTAATAGGCGCGTTTTCATTATTTAATTGCTGCAATATTATTAACAATTTAAGCTTTGGGAAGGTTTTTAAAAAAATGTATAAGAGTGTTGTGTTAAGCATCAGACTTGTTTTATATGAAAGTTTAAACAATTTCGAATAAGAGCATATAAATTTTAGGTGCAGCCTGCTGCAGCCTTGTAGTTTATACGATAATTAAGAAATAAAAGCTCGCGGTATTTTGGCGTGATACGGAATCAACTGTTGATGAAGAAGATTCAGATGAAGAGAAATTCGAATTACCGATGTTGAAGTATTTGGATAATTTAGAATTAGCATCGGAAATATAATTATCAGTGACCTCAAAAACATCTGATTACCAACTTTTATAAAGATCCAGTGACATTTCGACTTTTGGCCAGTAAAATCGCGTTCTCGGACCACTGTGCACTGTGCGGACCGAATCGGCTAACAGTGTCGCCGAAATACAAAATGTAAAATTAAATATACAAATTTTTCACATACAAATTTTTACCGGATAAAGGATACTGTGTATTAGCTGTACTGACCGTGACATAGCCGATAATTCGAATAAATTGAAAGGAATGTGACAATATTCTGAAATTAGTCGTTTTTATGATAGATGTATAAAATCCGCCGTCGAATTTTTGTCGCTAATAATTCGTTGCTTTCGCAGTTCTTCTGTACTATTAAATAAAACGTACTCCGCAACGATTTATTCGCAAACGGAACGTGCCATGCCGATACTACAGCTGAAAAAGCAGCAACAGCCTCGATAAATGAGCCTATAAAACCAATTTCATTTCGGAATTTTTTCAAATCAATCCACTCCGAAGAGGAATGGCACAAGGCACACTGACTCGTGTAATTGTTCAAAGTTTGATTGCGCCTCAAACCAGAATCACCTTTTTAGAAAGTGGGCCGAACAACTTCAATTTTCTGTGCCGCTGGAAGAGTTAGTTTAATAGATGACGTGTAGCGAAAATTTGCGGAAACTGAAGTTCACGAATGAAATTGTAAAGTAATGAATTGACCGATTGCAATGAAATTTTCGGCATGTACACGACTAACAGAAATCTGTAAATTTGGAATTTCCATTACAAACTCGGATAAAAAAGCAATCTGTACGATAAACAGAAAATTCAGTTTCCTTGTCAATATTTATTCTCTCGAAAATTCATTGTAATTCAAATCACCGTGAACTTGAAGATTGAAGTCACCTCTTTACGACGATTTCATAAAAGTTGCAGCAGGGAGTGGTCTCTGATGAGTATGACATTTCATTAAGGTAGGTGTTTGGCTGTGTGCGCCGCGCCGCGCCGCGCCGGTGCTGGAGACTGCGGCCATCTGTAAAACGAAATTAGGGCTACTTGTTCTGAAAATATTTGTACCTTTTCTCTCCGGATTTTTCGTCAACTGATTGCGCCCTTTCTTCCCGGCTGATTGCTCGCCGCGCGAATCTCAAGGCGTCGGTGATTATGAGGCCGTCGTGCCCGTTCAACGAAACTTTAACGCTGATGCGATTAGGGGCTCGCAGGAGAACGTGTCCGCGATTTAGTCGGCGTAATTCTGTCCCGTGGAAATCTCTCCTTCCGCGTGTGAAAAATTCCGTTTCCAATTCGATTCTCTTTGATCCAGTTGGCGGGCTGTGTATGTACCAGAGAATAATTCGGCAGAATACGGTTGGCGTTTTTAAAGAAGACCGATGAATTTCGCGAGCACGTACTTTCAAATGTATTTTGCATGACAAAATCGGGAGCCCTTGAAATTTTTCGGTGAATCCGATAAGTAGCTTTCGATTAATCCTCCGGTGACTCCGTTCCGAAAATGTTGTGCGAGTCCGGGCGGGGAACTCGCGGAGGAATTCGCGGAAAAATTTCACCGCTGCACCGGCGCGGTGCGGCGTCGCGCCGTGGGAAAAAAACGTATCGGAAAATTTATTTAAATGGTACTCCATTTAGGTATCGCGAATTGTTTGAAGGGAAACCAGTTTCGATTTTTTTCCGCGAAAAAGCGCGAATAAATGTCCGAGTCTTTTTCGGGCTGTCGCGTGTTACTCGACAATAGTTTCCCTCTTTTTTTCGAAACACTCCGATGAACACAGGCCGAGAATGAGAAGCGGAAGAAAGTGGATGTTCGAACGGCGCAGGGTTCAATGAATGATTGCGTGTTTGTGGTCATATCGTTATTATTATCATAAATATCCTTTCGTATCGTGACAAGCTGAGGAACATAATGAGCATCGATACCCAAAAAATTGGCAAAACTTCGACTATCGTTCCGTCTCACACAAAGAATCGAGAAACTATGGCTGCGGACATGCGAGAGATACCTCTTGACACTTTTACACATATTACTGTTTTCTGTATTCGCTTTTTTTCGTTTTTTGTTTGTTTTCTTTTAGATGTTTCGTTTATTCGTTACACCCGAAGACGCACCATACCCATCCGTTCGCAAAATATTCAGTTATACACCACTCTCACGCGTCGTTCCGTCCCCGTTTCCATTTTTTTTTCTCCTTTTGGCTAATTCGCGAATGAAACGCGTCGCTCGCTACGAACGCCCGCCGCGTCCCGCTACGTACATAGAAACGATGACAGTTTCAAAAATACAATTAGAAAATCATGTAGAGTATTATGTTCAGTCGTTGCGATCCTTAACGATAATTCGTAACTAATGCTAGCACACATTGCCTGTCGAATACAGAATATACATATACATATATAATACATAACACACGATCCCGTCTCGTTCATTCGCGGTTCCGTTCCGTTTCCGGCGCGCTCCTCGAACAATCCCAAAAAGAACATAATTTACTGAGCTTCTGTTGACGCGTTCGAAATGCACCGGGAACGTTTTCTCGTGCACAATGAAAAACGTTTTCTCCGAAGATGTTCTCAACGCACGAACTTCGCAACGACAATTTTAGTTCTTCCCGCTTATTAACAACTTTTATCACTCATTTCCACGAACTTTTTCTCCACACCTCGTACATCTCTGTCGCCGTGCCGTAGTCACAGACGTGCGGGACACTTAAGAGGTGCAGAATGATTTATTTGACCGGATCTCGGGAGAGTATGCACTCGAATCACTATGCACCTCGTAGCTTTAATCTAAAGTTACGAAGGGATCATTAAGACACTTTTATGTGACGGGGAAAAACGAGCAATCTGTATTAAACTAATGTTTCAACGTGTCTATTGCTTGCTGGTTATTAGCTTATACACGTCGAGTGCGGTAATTCAGTTAACAAAACCTGAAAAATCCATATTCAGTTGGGAACATAAAATTGACGCGACGTAACATGTAAAATTCATATAAATTGACATTGAGACATAAAATTGAATTTACAGGAGTGTGTCCTAATGAGAGTGGGTTCCGAGAAATCCGTCGTATGTATTAGGTACGAAAAAAATTCCCGAGAACAGATGTACCTCGAACGGGTCCCATGGAAATCACCGACACAAATTTCCCCGGCACGGTTTTCACCGACAATAACTTTGGCCGACGCCACCTTTAACCGAAAACGATTTCGATTGATAACGAATTTTATCCAGAACGACTTGAGACGACCACAGTATGATAATATGTACTGTACGATAATACATACTGTGGTCGTCTCAAGTCGCTGTGGATCAAATTCGTTGTCGGTCAAAATCGTTTTCGGTTAAAGGCGTTGTCGGCCAAAGTTATTGTCGATCAAATCCGGAGTCGGTGAGAACCGTGTCGGGGAAATTTGTGTCGGTGATTTCCATGGGACCCACCTCGAACGCGACAACGAAGCGCGTGCATCCCCTAGAAACAAGGGAACGGAAATCGGTGCCGCTGCCGGCCAGGATAATTCGACCGGAACGCGCGATGGTAAATCGGCTTTTATTATTTGTTAGATTTCGGGCACGGTGAGAGGAGAGTCATGTTAAACGCGGCTGACAAATGTATCGGTTTCGGGGGAAGCGCATTAAACCGAGAACGGCGAATGTATTAATTTAATAAACCGCGGCCGGGTAATAAGCCGCGACAGGATCGCGCCGCGGAACGAAATTCCGTTAACGAACGATATCGCGTCCATCAAGCATTCTCCTCCACGGTCTCCGGTCTCTCCGCAATCGTTCCCTCTCTCTTTCATCCGGTTTCCGGTTTCCCCGCGAGTCTTACGCGAGTGGAAACACAGTCGCTCAGGTATTTCGACGGTTTTTCGTCTGCGGCGATCGCTCGCCTCAAGAATATACAAACTGCGAAGCGGAGCGGAGCGCGACAAAACGTGAAACGCGTGCGAAAATTATCTATCCGATTCTCCGATTCAGGTACGTCCCCTCTCTTTCTCTCTGACTCTCTCTCCCCCTCTCTCTTTCTCTGTTCGACAGCGTGCGAACGCGTGTATAATACTCTCAGCCGCGGCACGCTTCGTTCGACATTTAATTCCGGGCTGCGCGAATTAATCGGACAACGAGAGATGGAAAGATAGATAAAGAGCGACATATTATACACATACAGTATATGTATAGATTTATGTATATATGTATATATATATATATAGATACACGTATCCACGCTACGTTTAGTCGTTTTTTCCGAGTGTTATAAAAGTACGAAAAAAAACTATTTCTTTTCATCTTTTCTTACGTTTCTCTCCCCCCCTTTTTCGCTCTATCACACTCGCGCTCTCACTCTCTTTCGCTCGTTCACTTCCACTCTTCTTCTTCTTCTTCTTTTTTTTTTAAATCTTTTTTTATCCTGCGACACGATGCGGCGTGAACGTACTACACGGTACCTACACATTGCGAAAAAACAATGATCTCGCCGAGAGGAAGCAAGTACGTACTGTATGTGTTCGCGTCTGTTCTCGCGTGTATGTCCCGTATGTGTGGATCCGATGTATGGTGTACGGTGTGTATGGTGTTCGTGTACGGTTTGTGTAGTTTAATAAAATACTCTTCGGGATGTTGTTCTCTGTGAACCCCCCTCGATTCATCGAGCCGTTCCTCCCTCGAATACCTTGCCGGTTGTTCGTTGATCGGGCGATTTAAGGCCGAGAATGGACCGGGCCGCGATTCATCCGCGACCGATCCCCGCGTTCGTTCTTCCACCTTCCTTTCTTCTTTGGCCACCTTTTGTTCCTCCACCTGGGACACTCTTTCCTCCGGTCGGCTCCAACCCCTCCATCCTCCGCGCGGACACTGTCCCGCTTATTGTTTCTCCGCTTTCCAGCTTCCGAAGCGGCCGGGTAACGCTGACCCGCCGCGATACACGCGCCGCAACCGTCGACGTTCACGTTTTACATCGACGTCAACCGGCCGATCTCTTTTTCTCCACCGTGGATCCCGTGGCCGCGGAGACGTCGCACAAAGCGGCCACCCTCTCGACTCCCTTTACAAGCACGTCGATTTATATAAACAGCTCCAAAGCGCGCGGTACTTGAATGCAGCGTGGTTAACGAATGACGATCAGAAGAAACAGCCCGAGCACCAGCCGCACCAACGACCCGCTCGGTTCCGTCGCCGACGAGCCGAGAACTGAAACAAGCAACGCGTCAACAATCATCACTCAACTTTGCATCGAAAAACGGATTGGGCCACGCTACACACATATCCGTTTATCTAACGTGCGGCAGAATAACGGACGTGTACATCGACTGATACGTGATCATGTAATGACTAGACTGCGGGTTTTATGCATTCATGACAAAAACGGGTACGTACAATTTAAAGCGGTGGACATGTTAAAAAGATTTAAGACATCAGTGCATTATTTGATCAAACTAACCCTTTGGTTACCCTGGACGTGATATC
This sequence comes from Lasioglossum calceatum, assembly GCA_963966675.1. Classification (NCBI taxonomy): domain Eukaryota; kingdom Metazoa; phylum Arthropoda; class Insecta; order Hymenoptera; family Halictidae; genus Lasioglossum; species Lasioglossum calceatum. The sequence goes on from OZ016544.1 coordinate 1,077,686, forward strand.
TCGCGCCCCGATACTTCCCGAGAAATGCTTTTGACGAGATATCTCGCCACCTAGCACCAGTGGATTCACATTATAGACGAAATATTTTCTGTTTTATTCGGTCATTTTACCAGAGATAAAGATTTCATTAATTTCTTCCTTTTACAAATCAGAATATAGTTACGTATAAAATATATTTGTCTATAGTTTCAAAATATATATTGGTGCTAGATGGCGAGATTTCTCGTCAAAAGCGTTTATCCGGAAGTATCGCGGCGCGAGATATCTCGTCAGAAGCGTTTATCAGGAAGTATCGGGGCGCGAGATATCTCGTCCAGGGTAACCAAAGGGTTAATAAGAAAATTATGCTTGATCAACATTGTTTATTTAACTCCTGGGGCTTGTAATCGATGCGAACATTTTATGCATTTATGACAAAAACGGGTACGTACAATTTAAAGCAGTGGACATGTTAAAAAGATTTATGACATCAGAGCATTATTTGATCAAATTAATAAGAAAATTATGCTTGATCAACATTGTTTATTTAACTCCTGTAGCTTGTAATCGATGCGAACATTTTATCCATTTATGACAAAAACGGGTACGTACAATTTAAAGCGGTGGACATGTTAAACATATTTAGGACATTAATGTATTAGTTTCAGAGGATAACTAAAAGAAGAATACAATTTTTATTTGGCTCCTTTGTCCCGCAATCGATGCGAACATTTTTCATTTTGCATACAGATCCGCAGTCTATTAGTGACGATCGCACATGCGGTTTTTATAACGCGCGGCGCCGCGACTACGGTTCAAACAAATGTGCAGCGACTAATTGAATCCATAGTATTTCAGACCGCAATTCCGGTACCGCTCGGTCGCCGTACCTTAGAAAAACGGATGTGTGTAGCGGGCCTTACGGACTGGAAATCAAGCGGACACCCTTCAGAAACTATTTTTCATAGTGCTTTTGCAAAGGTAGAATGTAAATGCAGTTACGTGGAAAATTGAATAGAAGTTAACCCCTTTACTAGACCTAAAAGGATTAATCTTTCGACAGTTAAGTCGAACGGGACTATCTCGAGAACCATTAAAAGACAAGTGCTTTGTAGATTGATGAATTCTGCCTTCAAGTAGGCCATTCTATTGCACTATCAAACGGGTTTAGTGAAATACGTTACTCCATTTTTAAAGAATACAATTATCACTTTGATCATCCTTTCAATTGATAAAACATTTGTATCCTGTTTCGTTAAATTTTCATTGAAAAATAGAAAAGCTTGTACAATAATTGTTCAGGACAATTCAGGTCTTGCAAAGAAAACTGCGCCACTTAATTTTAATTGCGCCTTGCTTGGTACTTACTAATCGTACAAGAGTTAATATTTGTTTTTGGATATTGTCAAGATTTCTATTAAATTTCCTTATTGCAAGTACTACAATATTTTTCGTACATCGAATAATGCTGGAAGGAAGCGAATATATATTATAATTTGTATCTAGCTAGAGACGTGTGTTGCGAAGTAATTAAACGTAATTATATTGGTTTCACGAGCCCATTAACCCTCGGAAGGTGGATGGTCTGGGACGGACGTACCAGACGAATGTAGGGTCATTTTGACCTGTAGTAGAGTTACCATTGTAGTGCCAGGCTTCAACGGAGAATTATGCATAAAACTGTATGCACACCTTACTATATACACGTGTAATCACATTAATAAACAAATGAACAAATATGGCAGCTGCCACCGTTGGTTCGTCACGAGTCAACTGTGCAGAAGTTGATATAAAAAATTCAATACACGTTTCCTAAATACCTAGAATATCCAGTAGTACGTGAAAAAATCCAACAATATTAATTCCAAAACAATATTCCGACGGGAAAATGTGTACACATCAATCTTTTTCCATTATTATTTCTGCATATTTATTTAACAGTTCATTCATCTGTCACTCATATTCAGAGCGAATTAACATGTTGCATCAAGGAAAATGACCTAATTCGTTATTCATGTTCACCACTGTTTTATCAATAACTTTGTATTTTTGTTTCTTTTTATCTGAATTACGTCAATCATTTCTCGGTTATCTCTATTTCGGTTGTTAGCGGCAATATTTCTGTCGTGTACATTTTATTTGAATACACCTTTGTAAATATCATAAGCGAAGAGGGTTAAGGGTGTAATTAATTCTTGAACAGCAAGATTAGGGTCTATAAGCTTGTCCACTGTTGCTAGTTCTCTAGCAACAAGAAAAAGACATTAACAATTTGTCTTTTACACATAGCATAATTCCCCGTTGAGAAATCAACGGCTGGCTTATTTATGGAGGTATGCTACTAATTTATTTTTAACAGTTAATTCTGTAGGATTTCCGGGGTCAAAACATATTGGCGCACTCCATTGGGCTAACGGCTACCTGTGTACCAAATTGCAGCTTTCTATGTCTCCCGTGTTTCAAGATTTTTTGTTACAAAGGACAGAGGAACTGGCAATTGTATACAGGCTGTCTCAGCTGAGGGAGGCCACCTAAATATCTCCTTTATTTGTAATGGCACACAAAATATTTATGGCATAATTTAAATGGTATCGAAGGAGGAATATCATAGAAGAACAACTTCTTTTGTTCGGTTATTTTTTCAGTTTTTTCAAGGTCATCGTTATTTTCTTATCGGGAAAACTTATTTTTCTCTATTCCATCTTATAGCGGTAGAAAAAATACATTTGAATATGCTCAAGTCATTTGTTATTCTTGTCATTAAGAAAATGAAATTTAAAAAAATAAGTTTCTCCATAAAAAATAACGATGACTTTGAAAAATCTATGAAAAAGTAACCGGACAAAAATAATTGTTCTTCTATAATATTCCTTCTTCGGTACCATTTAAATGATGCCATAAATATTTTTTTTTGTGCCATTACAAATAAAGGAGACATTTAGGTGGCCTCCTTCAGCTGAGATACCCTGAATATACAGGGTGAACCACGAATCGTGTTCAATAGTCTGTTATTAGCAGTCCGATGGAAAATGTCATCAGGTAAAGAACAGTTTCTCAATTTCTTCAATGTTCTGCAAATACACCTATCACTTTCTTACGCCTATCCAAGAATTTCAAGACGAATTCGATAAGTATCACAACATAAAAAAGTTGCTTTTAAATTTCTTCTACAAAAAATTTGCTACAATCACGTGAAAACTCTATATCTGACAGAAACATTTTCGATCGGACTGCTAATAAAAGAGTAATCTCTACTGATTCGTGGTTCACCCTGTATAGATTCACAAAAATAAGTTGACAAAGAGAAAAAATAATTACATGTGCCCAGGTGAAATGAATTGCTTTGAATTATTAGGTGGTCCTAAAAGTTTCTTTTACTACGTGCATATTCCATATTGTTAGATAACATCAGCATACACAAACCATACAATCTTCTGTTCGTTAATGTTTTATTATTCCTTAAGCTTCCACTTCCTTAACCGTGCTATTGGTTTTCTTAAAAATTACTCTGAATTTGCATGGAGCACATTAATCGAGAACGAATCGAACTTTCGGGGCAGCTTAATAGAATAGAAATAAGTTAGAAAGCGAATTTTCAAACAACGCGACAACAAGGGGAACAGCTGAAATAATACATACACAGTGAGGAAAGTGTGTTGAAAGAATGATACGGGAAACATGTCCGTGCAACGGAATTCTGTCAGTGGTCGGCGCGTCCGATAGATCAGCCGGGGATCGTTCATAATGTACCGCAGAAATCATGTTGGGTACGCGTTGAATATTTACGGTCTCGGGCGAAGTGTGTGCCAGAGTATGTATTTGGGAGTCGAACCAGCGTCACGGTTTATATTTTTCACGTCTCGCACGGTCTTGAAAATGGTTTCATTGTGGGGCCAGGGGCGTAGAGCGGCGCGTTGCATCCTCGAGGACGTCTCTGTACGCGACCGGAAGTCCTCGTCCTTAGACGGAATAATTCAGAAACATCCGCAACGAGAGCTCACGTTCTAGAACCGCACGGCCCCGAGATCCGGGCACTTTCTCCCGCTGTCGCTATAGTTCGTTCGTCGAAATATTTGATCATTCCGGTTTATAGAGCTCATGGTCCCAGAAGGGCGCAGCTTTTAGCCGGTTTACTACTTCCTGGACCTTCGCGAGTGGCCGCAGTAAAAAGGCCTGACAGTTGCAGCCCTGCCGGTGACGTAAATGAACCCTTCCACCGTAAGGGACCTCTTGTTTATGTGTTGCCAGCAACGAAAACCGTGAAAGTTTAACAGAATCCCGTTCGTCTGTATTCACCGTTATCCGTTGAAATTTATTTTCGCCGGCGCTATTGATCGCCGAACGATTTTTTTGTTTTCTAATATTCAGGCGCATTCCATGGTAATCTATCACGATCTCCGCGTGTCCGTTTGTACACGGGAGGAATCATTCTTAATACATCACGTTCTATTTACGCTCGAAAAACACGGAACTGGCGAGAGCGTGTCGATAAAAATCTATCGCAGTCTCCGAGCTGTTTTGCCGAATCTATCAGTGTCTAGAACGTATCACGATGTCTCTGAAATGGTCGCTGGCATCTTTGAGCTTTGAAAACATCTGCCAATTCGATTTTCATTCCACGGTTCCCCGCGAGACAAATCGGTCCTGGTCACCGCACAAAAATCTATCAAAGTTGTTTTGCATTCAGACAAATCCATCTAATCTAGATCGTAGCGGACACACACGGCGCGATTTAACATTCGGTGGAATCTGTCATTGTCCGTCGGCTTCTATCACGGTGCGTAACAGATTTCATCCTAATCTGTCAGCATTTATCTAGCATCTAGCATGATCTATCCAGTCGGGCTAGGCCGGCGCAATCCATCAATACTTATCGAACGGGATCTAATTCGATCAATGAGGGCCTAACATCTATCGGAATTGCATCCGGAATGCATGTCCTAATCCGTACGCGCGTCGAGCCTCTGTATCTCCAAATCTATGGTTACCGTGCGCGTCTTACTGCTGCATTGATTGGTCCCCTAATATTGGGAAGACATGGGTGGTTTCGTTTTCCTAGAAAATTCAATCGGAACATTCGTCAAGACGTTGCTGTAGAATAGGTTTCTGTCTGACCGTAACCTGCTGATTCTACTTATTTAGGAACACAATACTGTACTTCGTTATACAGTGACTCCCACAAATATTCGGACACTCTTAACCCTCATCCGTCCCTCTTTTCACGAACTGAATCTGTCCCTCGGTGTCAAATTGACACAGTGATAAAATTGATAAAATAACAAGTCAAACAGTTGACGCCGGCACCTCTGGAAATTCCATGTGCTATTTAAACTGTGGTGCCCACGGTGGTTCGGAACCCACCTTATAAAAACTGTAGGTCCCGTCGCGAAATAACCCTGGCAGTTAACAAAGCGACGTAAATATTTTAAAAAAAGTCAAACAGTTACTTTTCGATGTTTTTTTCCTTGAAATTGATAAGTTAACATTTTAGGTTTTTCTGCAGTTATATGTGTTTCGCACTAAACAAATAAAAGTCACCAAGTATATCATGCGAAGTATATTATGTTTGGACTGATTTGAATCAGAAAAATGTCAGCAAGATGTTAGCAAAAGATTCGTAGAAGAATAATGAAAAACAAGAAATTTCAGTGTTGTCCCGCAAAATAACCGCGTTCCTTTCGAATATCGAGACGCGTTTCGTATTTGCGATTGTGTAGGTTCTGCGAGTTGGTTGGTCGTCTTGAAGCCGCATTAATTAGCTTTCTCCTTGGCCAACGGTCCCGGTAAACGGCGGGCGGATGAGTAACGGCGCTCGTTTCGGATTCTTCGAAATTTCGACGTGAATAATTCGCGGCGGACGGGCAGATAAAACTGCCAGGCGACGCTTTGTGTCGGTTCTCCAGAGGACAATGTGCCAGCAGTCGGAAACGCGGGCTCTCCGTGTCGCGTTCTAGGAGCTCCTTGCGGTGCACAGGGGGTCGACGGTCGGCCCGGAAGTTTCAGAATTAATTCCCGCCATTTTCCCCGCTAATATATCCCTGTAGTCGCCGGCGTCGGGGGAGGCTGCACGAATCGGGAGTAATAAAACCGCGTTATCCGAACATAATAACCCGAACGAAAAAAAAATTAGAATTGAGGGAACGCTTACGCTTTAATAGCGGCCCCCGACGCCGCCGGATGTAGGTCATAGAATTTCGATTGCGCCTTCCGAGCGCTGATGGATGACTGGTCCGTCTCTCGTCATCCTGCTCTTCTTCCCATTTTACTCCTTCTGTTTGACCGGTGCGCGCAGGTGAACGTAAAATTGTTCCGCTCTTGTCGCCGGTATGTTTTTTCTCCTCCTCCATGCTCTCTCTCTCTCTCTCTCTCCCTCTCGTTCTCTCTATTCTTTTATTATCGAACGGTTCGACGACAAGAGCTATAAATAACGACAGCGAGAAATAATTTTCGGGCTTTCAATGGGATTACCGTGACTTTGTCACGCACGACCCGATAATTAACCCTCCCCTTGTGCCCCGACCCTCCCCAACTTCCACGACTTGATTTACGCTGACAGAGTCGCTCTCTCTCTCTCTCTCTCTCTCTCTCTCCCTCTCTCTCTCTCGATTTGCACAGTCAGAGACCGATCAAATATTATTCAATGCTCTTCAAATGAATTAACGCGACTTGCTCCAGTCACGCACCGAGGCCTCGAATAACGTTTGAACGAACCGCGGATGAGTGAACCGTGTCCGTGACATGGCCGACCCGCTCTCCTGTAAATGAGGCCTAATTATAACCCCGTTAATCACCCCACCGCATCCTGCCTCCACCGCCGCCGCGCCCTCTCTGTCCCGGTTTTACAATGCGCGTTTATCTCTGGTTAACTTGAATTAAGTAAATTTGAGAGGAGTTCGAAGCTGAAACAACGATAGGGGCGTACGGTAAATATTGTGTCTGCGGGGCTGTTCTGTTGTACTTCTTGTTCAGCGCTCTTTGCGGAACAATAATATAATTAACATCGGCGACAGCGAACAGAGACGCTCACAGCCCCCGAAGAAACCGTTCGAAACGCAGCGTATATATTTCTGGTTGCTTGAGAAATCGATCGAGACGCTCCTGGTGAGAAATGAACGGGCGAAATTCGCCCGTTAAAAATTCGCATGGAGACGGACAGAGAGAATGTCTGCTGTTTGCCAAAGCAAAATATCATTAGGTTGCGTTCATTTATACTGCAGAATTTGAATTCAGGACGCTGCCGACGGGTTTCTAAGATTGTATCATTTTATTATAACTGGACTGCGGATCTTTCTTAATTGCAAGAAACAGAAACCAAACTGAAAGTTCTTTCTTCTTTTAACTCTTAGAAGTCGAGGGGTGACTCAGAGTCACTAATAAAAATTGCCGTACCGTTATTCAACATATTGTTTACATTATTAAATATATTGGTATCTAACCAATTACTACACATTTAAGTTTTGTATAAGGTATTATAACAATTTCATATCCATAAAATGAAAGAAATCATATTCGATGGAATTATTCTATAGGTCGGAAGAAATGTTTAATTTGTCAAGTTAAAATACATAGTCCCACTCCGACTGCGAAAGGTTAATAATCTCAATAAAACAGAAACTGATAATACTCTTTTAAACTGCACGTACTCATTTTTTCCATAAATGCATAAAGTACATAAAATCAGTCTGAATATAGCCAGGAGTCAATAGATTTCATTTATATGTATAGAAAGTGGTTATAAGCAGACTGCGGATTTGATGGATTTATGACAAAAATGAATGGATGCAACCTAAGTCATAAAACAGAATAAAATAATTTATAAGGATCAATGTATTAACTTGAGCTTACTGAGATCGTTAAAGCGGGAAAGAAATTTCTGTGTGACTCATGTTTCATGCAATTCAGACGAACATTTTTTATTTTGCATACACATCGTTAGTTTCACATGAACAAAATGCAGCTTATCAATTAGATCTGGATACTGATGGCGAAACTGCTCCTTTGAAAGCGACTCTTAACCTTCTCGTTGTGTATGGCGGGGATGGGCACGATAGGGGCCTCTCAAACGCTTGCTTCCCCCACCAACCTCTCTTTCAAAATGCCTATCCCTGGCGTATGGGGTGAAAATGCACCCCAGACTAACAAAAAGGAAAATAAAAAGTGGACGAAATTTCGAAAAATCTTCTAGAAATCCTGTCCGAGATATGTTTAAACTTTTTCAAGTGTTGTATATACTTATCTTTTCAAAATCAATAAAATCCCACAAATGCTTATGCAGGAAAATTATTTCTTTCTTCTGCTCGAAAAATGTGCGGGGTCAAATTATCCCCTTGTATAGCAGTACACAGAGAGAAGGTAAAATAATAGATCTACCGAGATTCAGGGATCTACTGTACTGTAAATGATTCACGTGATCGTCCTTTCATGAGGTCATGGATATTGAAAGGTGACCCCGTATTTTTAGACGATCATGGTACCCGGCGTGACGCAGCCTGTCGTTCAATTACTAACGTTCTTTTTATTGTTAATTCAAATCCCGCAGTCCTTTCGATCGAACCTGCCCCGACGAGTACACGGTCTCTGTAAAGGATCAATTTGCAGATCGGACAGTCCCCGTCGGCAAAAGGCTGCCGCACGTTTCGCAAAATGATTGTTCCCGATCCGACGAACAAATATTTCATTTATCAGATAACTTACTTTTATGGCGACGAGGGAAAAGAACCGAAGCGACGAAACGCAGACAGAGAAACAGAGAGACAGAGAAAGAGTGAGAGAGGGTACCGTACGGGGTTGAAGGAGGGTCGGACGAGCTGAAAGAGGGCTCGCCATCGAAATGGAAACTAGGAGGCAGTCTATAACGAAGCAAACAGCTAACTCAAATAACGAAACGAAGTTTTTGCAAGCTGCGATCGGCGAATTCAATCGTGGCTTTTTTGCGCCGATGATACGACTTCGATTGAATTGTGACCGGCGTGTTATTATATAACCCGTGTGCGCCGATGAAACCGATATACCACCCCGTTCTCTCTCTCCCCTTCCATCTCTCTCTCTCTCTCTCTCTCTCCTCGTTCTTTCTTTCTATTTTTATTCATATGTCGGATTTATTTAGTTTTATTTCCTGTTGTCGACGTCGGCGTCGTTGCCGCGTTTTCAAGTTCCGAGCATTGTCGGCCCGGCGACGTCACCGTTCCCGTTTGTCGCTGTTCGCCGCTGTCGCTCTCTGTCGTTGTCGTCGACGTCGTTGCCGTTGTAGTCGGCCCCGTTGTTTTCGGCCGGGAAGCCCCGACTCCGCGGGCGCTAAAGCGCGGCTCACTTGACGCGAAATAATCCGAAGCCGCAACAAATAATCCTGGAATGCGTCGGGAATTATCCTTGCCGCAGCCTCGGATTATCTGGCGTGAAACGAATTATTTGATGGCGTACCGAGCTATTTGACGTTAACCAGGATAATTCGGCCGGCCAGATTATCTGAACCGCGAGATGGACAAACAAGCGGAATTCTCCACCGACCAACCAGCCGACCATGCCCACGCCAGATTCGCGAACCTACCCACAGATTCGCACAGTGAAGAAGCTGAATAGCTTTACAGAACTCCCAAACCTTTCCCCGCCGTAGTCTGTTCTCCGTCAGACCACCGACTGTCCCCGTAGAAAATCTACAAAAATTCTGTGAGCTTCGAACTTTCCTCGGAAATAGTGTGAAAAGGGGGATCTATATTTTTCAACGCCAGATTTTCACGTCAAAATCACTGATAAATGGATTCTGATATTTGATATCTGATGCATCCGGAATTAGTCAACATACTTGTCTCTTTCGGTAGACATTTAAAAAATATATACTTCATTTCAGCCTCACGGCTGATAATTAACCTGCGATTGATTTCGCATTGATTTGAATTGAGAATTGCAAGAAATTGGGCAATATACTTAATTGTGTTTTTTAAATCATCTAATATTTCTGATCATTTTGCGTTTCACTCGTTTTTGTTATAAACGCATAAAATCCGCAATCTATTCGTAACAAAATTTAGTTACTTAATTGGACAGCAAATTTGATGCATGTGTGTGCAATAATGACTCGATTCAAGAATACTGTCACATTATTTCTAACTTATTGAAATTATTGGAAGGAGACGTACATTTCCATTGAAATTCCATTTCCTATCATCGACTCGGATAAATTTATATTCCATCGAAATCCGCTTATTTTACACTACAATCTTCTTAATTTCTGTGCTAACAAGTTTATATTCAGTGGCATTAATTTCACGAATAGACTTTGACAAGAAGGAATCGTGATAATCAACATGGTTTCTAGAAATATAAGCTTCTGAAGCTTCTGTTATTAATTAACTTCAAACATCAAGAAGGAGACATGTTCAAATATTATATAATATTATACGGAGTGGTCCACCTACATGTAGCCACCTACATATCTCCTTTATTTGCTGAATAAAGGAGAATGCTTTGTAAATATATTTTTCTTCTCAAGATCATTTTTTTCCGAAGTTTCCAAGGTCATCGATATTTTGTTTTCTTGTAAATTTCTTTTCCTTGCAAATTTCTTTTCCTTGCATATTCTAGCTGACATTAAAACGCATTCAGAGATATTATATTAATAACATGAACTCTGTAGTTTTAGACAATGCATATCTGTGTGGAAGTACATCAGACCTTGAGAAAAGAATAACATTTGCAAAGCATGCACCTTGCGATACCATTTACATTGTATTCAAAACATTTTTGTTATGTCATCAAAAATAAAGGAGATATGTATAGGTGGCTGCATTTAGATGCACCACCCTGTATAACGTAAAACAGTAATGTCGATCGATCGAACTACATATTGTGTTCCGGATGTGACGTCGATACGTTTCAAAACAGAACAATTATTTGGACATATCGTTTGATAAATATTAGGGGATGCTGGGGCGTAACTGCCAAGAATAGGTGTGGAAGAAGAGCCGGAGGATGCATTTCGTGTAGGATGCGAAAAGCGGGACAACAAAATGCGACAGTCTCTGGCTGGAGAGAAGGAGGAGAAGGGTCCTTCAAGGCCCCTGGGCGGTGGGGTTTCGTCCTAGTTTTATTTCGGCAAAGTGAGTCCCACACGTAAAATGCATTTCCTCACCGCCCTTAAACAAAAAAAGGGGACGCTAGGGCGAAACGATGCGCAAAACGTTATTCGCGCGATGCGTTCTGATTTCCAACGAGAGTAGCTGTTTCTTCGGAATTGACTGTCGGTTCCGTAGAAACCGGTGCACGCAAGATTCCGCGGCAGCGTGCGCCATTGTTCTCCGACTGGGGTCGCGCCATTTGCATCGGGCACAATGGTGACAAGATTTAATAAAGTAATTAAACCAACGATGGTCCGTAGGAAAATGGTGGTATGATCGTCGCCAATATTTTCCACCGCGGGATCTCAATTAGTGAAACGAAACGTCGCGTTGGCCGGGTCGCTGGTCGGACACAGCAAGTTTATAGGACATAACCGGGAAACCCGGGTAGGCAGGCATTCGTGAAATTTATATGAACCGTGTCCGGGAATAGGAAAGATCTGCGAACCGGTCGCCGGGTCCGCGGGTACTTCCATGTCGGATAGTTCCATAAGAAAGTTTATAATTGGTTACCCGACGGAGTATGGTATAATTTTCTCAAGTCTAAAATTTCCTGTTTGGATGCTAATGCAGTCCGAGCGGTGCTCCAGGTGCGGTGAATCCTTAACGAAATAGATTTCTTCACAGTGTTAACGCGTTCGCTCGAGCTCCCGCGAAAGAGAAAGAGAAAGAGAGAGAGAGAGAGAGAGAGACTCTCTCCGATCCGACGGAATTATAGTTTTATACGATCCTGTATAAGCTGAACGCAGTCGCTTTACTATCCTCCGCTATGGATACGGCGGTTTATTAAATCAATTAACCGACACACTCACGGCAATGTAAATTATTCAATTTCGAAGTATTAAAACGAACCTTAGTCGATTGCACGATCAAACTTGTCAGCTGCGTTTAGACCGGATTTACACTTGCGCTTTGACTGTTCAATATTGATGATCGACCAATAATTAATGATTTATAGGTAAAAGGGAAATCATAGGCAAATTTATCTGATGCGGTTATGGGGGAAACTGAGCCGGTGTGCGGACATTCTGGAACCTGATCATTTTAATTGGGTGCCTGTTCGTTTCGTGACAAGAAATTGTGGGTTTTCAGAAAAAGTTAGGCAAAGGTTGTAGGACCAACGAAAAAAATTGTATGGCTAGACTCCGGATTTGATGCATTCATGACAAAAATCAATAGGTGTATTTTAGAACATTAAATACATTGGACAAATTAATTGAATCACTCCGGTTTTCTTGTAATTTAAGTGGATAATTTTTAGTTTGCAAAAAGATCCGCAGTCTAGTTACAATGAGTGTAAAATGTATTCGTACGCCCTTTAAATTAGAATAACTTTTTTATAATTGTACCAAACGACCTGATTTTTATAATGAATTAGAAGCGTTGGTTTATGAAATGATATGCAAAAAAGATTTTCCAAATAATTATAATTAACAAGATTACATGCAAAAATAAAAAAGGCATTTCTTAAGACTTTTTTATTTGGGCCCTTCAAAAAAATTTTAAATATATGTTTTATAGATCTATAGTAGTTACACACATGCTGAAAGTTTCATCGAAATCGATTAACATACACACGAGCTACAAGCGGTCAAAAATGGTGAAAATCGTAGTTTTACACGACTTTTGATCAGTTTCTGCTAAAATCCACAGAATCGTTTGTTCCTGCGTCAACCGATTTCGATGAAATTTTCATTATACGTATAACGAACATAGATCTAGAAAACGTATGTTTCAAATTTTCATTAAGGGCCCAAATAAGAAAGTTTTAAAAAATGCCTTTTTTATTTTTGCATGTAACCTTGTAAATTATCATTTTTGTAAAATCTTTTTTGCATGTCATTTCGTAAACCAATGCTTCTAATTGATTATAAAACATCAGGTCCTTAGTATACAATTATAAAAAAGTTATTCTATTTTAAAGGGCGTACGAATACTTTTTACACTCACTGTATGTCCATAGAAAAGCTGTAGAATCAAGGAAGAAATTCTAGAGCCTGTAAAACTGGTGAAAACAATTAAAAAATTGTGGTGCCTACAAAACCGTTTTCAAAGACGAATAAAATCGATCGGAAAAATCGTCTGGCCTACAAGAAACACGTAAAGCCATTGAAAAGGTTGACTAGATTAGAAGAATCTATGGATCCTGCGCGAAACAGGCTGAAACTCGTAAAGACGTCTCGAGTACAGTTGAGTTGTGTGTCGCGGAAGTGTCGAGAACCGCCTCGGGCGTGCAAATACCGCTTAGCGGTCGTGTACGGATCCCTGGCAGCATATAATAAACAAAAGCTCTCGTTACCTTTCACTCCGACGTGTCCGTCGGGCTTCTTCTGTCCCGTCTGGAAGTTCGGGGGCGGTTGCAGATAGTTGATGCCGACGATGGTCGCCGCGGGCTCGTAGTGTATCACCCTGGGCCTGTCCTCCTCGGTGCTGACCTCGGTGCTCTGCCAGTAGATGTCGTATATCGAGGCGCTGCACCGAACCTTCAGCTTGCCTCCGGCGTTGAAATGGTCGTGCGTAACCAGAAACTGAAGGCCGATCTGGGAGACATGCCATTCGGACTCGTTGGTGTCCAGGGGGCTGTACGTGCGGACGTAGGACTTCTCCGGCTGCACGTGGTCGGATCGCAACAGCGGAAACAGTGGAACAGCGGAACATCATTGCGAGAGGATCGTGTTAACTCTTTTGCTGTCAGCGAGGCCGATCTATCGGCCCTCGGTGCCCATGCGAACACTGCCGCGGGGGCCGAACCACGATCATTCCACGCGAAACCGGACACTTTTTCGAGTAATCTTTCGGATTTTCTTCAAATTTGAATATGTGCAGGCTTCATTGACCTATGAATATACCGGGTGGTTCACGACAAACAGGCCACCTAAATAACTCCGTTAGGATTAGAGATAGAAGAAAAGTTGTACTATTTAAAGGGCCATTATGGAAAAATGTGCATAGCGCCATTATAAAACATTTTTTCGTATTCCTGCTGGTTTCCGTAATAATTGACTGTCTCAAGATAAATGGACCAACCTGTATCTTAGAAATTGTTGATTTACAGACAAAGGGTCACCTCTTTTTTCCATTAAATCATAAGACTAGAACTAACGAACCGATGAATATGAGTTTTTAGGAGCTTGTTACTTTGGTTATCAATCTCCCTGTATTTCTTGACATTTATTCTTCGTATTATGAATATTTAATTTTTGTTGAGGCTTGCGGTTGACTCTCATTATCGAGAACGGCAGTGTTCGCATAACTCGTTTACCATTCGTCCACAAGAAGAAGGCACAGAGAAACTTGTAAATACCTTGAAATCGACAAAGAAAACAAATGTACATACGTACAAGTGTGAGTGGAACAGAACGATGCAATTAACGCTGATACTATGTTCGAGGGAAAGTTTTGTCGTATTTGAAATAACCAGGTAATTTTGCTTGTAAATGAGAAACACATGTTGCTAGCGAGTGATTGGGAAACAGGTAATTGACAGGTTATCTGAAAGATGGCAAGAAGTTGTTACAAACTGTATACATTTGTAATATTAGGTGAAGTAAAACGCTCAGAACTTTTTACTTCACCTAATATATCTTTATAAATTGATTGAAATGTTATCTTTAAAATCCGAAAGAACTTTCCCTCGTTTAAAGGGGCATCTATTCGCGTATATTGTACAATAAAAAAGTCCCGGAGATCCCCCGTTAGCCCCCTGACAAATTTTAAGCATTCTCGTGGACGAAGAATATTTAGGGCTGACAGCAAGAGGGTTAAACAGCTGGAATCCCGTTGATCGCGTGGAACGCCTGTTAAAATTCCCCGGCTACCGCTGACACTTCCACCAGGACGCCATGCGCCGACGGCGACTTAATTCCGCTAATTAATTCGGCGAATTAAGCCGCCGCCGCCACTGGCGACGTTTTAAAGGACAAATTTCCACGATTAATCGGACCATCCGGTCGCCCAAGCTCCGGAATTCACCCCCGCAGCTAATCTCGCTTGTTCGACGTTTAAGGATTGTTGCTTCAACCCTTTGCGGCCTCCTGCTATTAATCGGTTCAAAGTGAGATTACGGCTTCTGCAGAGGATTTTTCGGTTGGTGTTTCGATGGGGATCACGGTCGATTAATTCGCCGAGGGAATTTCAGCCGGTGATATTCGAGTAGCTATGAAACAGGACTCGCGAGCGGAGATGGAGCTGTTAATTTCGGAATTGTACGCGCAGAACGCATTCTTCGTAATCGATCGAGAAGGAGAATGGTAGTATTTCATACCGATGTAATAAAGACTTTCCTCCCGGCTTCTAGCTGTCATAATTATTTTCCGTTCCGTTCCATTGCATTCCGAATACCCAATCCGGATGGAAAAAAATCCTGCACATCGGCTAATGACGTCAACTTATTATGCGATGTCGTTGCAATGTGGAGGTCTGAATCCTCAAGTTTATCGTACTATGGATCGCGATAAAAATGTTTGCAAAAGTATTTGAAATACATTGAATTTTTTAAGATAAAGCATCATTAATATAGCACTCTGATATACCCAATCTGGGTGGAAAAAAATCGTAACTTTAAAAAATTGCGACAGGTAGAATTCCTTCTACATAGTTTGAACTCGACGCAATGAAAAATTTCAAGACGGGACTCCTCGAGACTTTCTAGTTTTGCACATTGTTAAAGTCATATCTACCTTCTGACATGACTTGTTTCCAGCTACAATGGCCGTGCGGTGCACCGTGCGGCGTTTCATTAACTGCTTCGTATGCTCTCGACCCGGTGCGGCGCGGGAAAGGAAAATGCGGGACGCGAGCAATATTTGAATAAGTAAAACAAAGTGGAATTTGATTTGCGATTAATTGAAGAGTGCGTTTCCGGTACGCGCCCTTTTCCACAGCGCGCGGGCGCCGAACGGTAAGGAATATCCACGGCTAATTGTTGATTCGATTAGAATTTTATCGCGTGCCGCGCCGGCTCTGTTTTTATAGGACGTGTCACCGGTTTTTCCTTTTTTTTTTTTTGTTCACAGTTCCGCAATTTCGAAACGGATTTATACCGGGTGATCGTACGAACCTGGACGGCTATAACTCTTTGGCCGAATGGGATAGAAAAAATTGGCGGGCAAACAGAGTTACGTTCGAAATACAATTCTAACGGGCGAAAGTTTTTTCTAGATAGGCTTGTGAATTGCAATTGCCTTGGCCCCGGTGAACGCGCGATGTATACACGCGAAAAAGACGTAAAATCTCATGAAAACGGACCATTTGTCCGTATAAAATTTATCCGCGGCATGACAGCCGGACGGGACGCGTGCGGGGCACACGGTCCGCTCTAATTTTCTAAATAACTGAACGAACCGGCCGGGTCGGGCCGCGCCGCGCGCGCCGGGGAAATTCAGTCCGCGGAGAGGTGAATTAAACCCGTGCGACGACGCGGCGGAACTTGGAAATATAAAGAGACAAAGGTGCAGGAAACGCGGCGGCGATGCAAATATATGTGTTCTCTATACACCGTGAGAAGTGTTTTACTTACAAAGGATAACAAACTTCCCAGCTAATGTCGGCATTTCCGTGGGACCGGTTGGAACAATATTTGGACCGCAAAAGGTTAATGCGTAAGACGGGAAAAATCCTTTCGTCACCCTTGCCCGTGGAAAATCCTCGCATCGAGTATATAACGAGAGCTTGTACAACGCTTGTTATTCGAGTCGCTGTCGCCTCTAGCCGAAGCTGAAGGTTTTCTTCTTTTTCCGATAACAATGGTGTTTTAAGAGCAAGCTACTTTCCGCGGCGCCGCTTTATAATCCGCACCTCGGCCAATACACACCTGTCCGTGAAACGCATTTAACGCTCGTCGGGAAGATTGTCCCGTCCCTCGAAAAAATAAGACGGCCACCGTTTCGTCGGTCGGGAGGATGATCAAAAGGTAACTCCGTTGATAAAAGTAATAAAGCGAAGTTTAATTCGAGAAGCCGGAGACAAGCGCGGATTTTTTTCGTCTGGTTGTTGCATAAATTCGTGCGGTTTTCCATTAAGCAGAGAGACAAATTCTCATTCTCGTCCCTGGAAACTTTCGTTCGAAATGAAATTCTTAATACAATGCATAAAGATGAGCCGGCAAATATGGAGTGCACGACCGGGTTCAAACTTTTTATATAACGTTGGTAACGCCGTTGTGCTCTGCTGCTGTCTACTGCAATTCTTGGTCAACAACCACAAGCTTCTCATCCAGTTAATATTTTTCCGCGGTGGGAATGAATAAGCGACAGTATCAGACCGGCAGAATTAATGCGAAATAGGTAGAACCACCGGCCGGAGTTCCACAACAAGTAGAAACACCGAGAACTGGCCAGACATGCTCGCCAACTGTCATGCAGTCGCACGCGCGCTCCATGAGTTTGCCCGCACATTCATCTCGACTCTCTTTTGGCACTTCGATACTTTTCAACCATAAATGACTGTTAAAAGGTAATAAGAGATTTCCCATTGTCCCGCAAAAATACTACCTTCCATTACCGCTGCCAACTACAATCTTCGAAACAATTTAACGAAAAATTACTTTTGCCTCTCTCTTTCTCTCTGTTACTTCGATTCAGTTCTTTTGTAGGATATTCCTTCCAGATCATTTGTCTCTCTGTAATGGTTTACTCGAACGTCGCAATTAACACGTTCGTTATCTATATTCCTGAATATACTAGAATATACATGAGCGTACCAGAATATACCGGAATATACTTGAATATATTTTCTTCCTGAATTGCAACAAACTGGAGGCAAATAGAAATTTATTTTCTTTCTTAAGATGTTTAATAGCTTGACAATAATATAACGGTATTTCTCAATTCTTCCAATATTTTTATGGTTTTAAATTACACCTACTCATTTTACTACAGACAATATTTCAGAATATAATATAATAGAACATAAATTACTGCGAGTATGTGAACAGGTTTTTTAATTACTGTTTTCCACGCTGTATCTAAATGAAGGTAAATGATTCTTGTCGAAATAACAACCGTCGAAAAAATGATTGAACTACTTCACTCGAGACTGACACGTTCCCGTATAATATTCCACATCCAAATGATGCGCTGATTGCTAAAAATGAGATTCATCCTAACTACCGCAGAAACGCAGCCACATTTCATGTGATGCAGTATATCTTCTGCATGAAATATTAAACAGTGCAACAAAAAAATATCATTAACTTTCCGAAATTTACATTTTACGGTACGGTTTTAAGTAATAAGCAACCTGCATTTCTTTATGCAAATTCCCATCTGCATAGATTATTTTACAAAAATCCTCATAAGGGAAAATTCTCGTTTCCTAACAAAAAGGCTTCTGATAAAAATAAAGACGGAGTTAATTTTTATCAATGCCCGGATTTCCATATTTTTATCAAATATACAGATGTCGTAAAGCGCGGCATTAACTGAGAGAAAATTGGTTTTCCGCGCGTAAAATATTATACAAACGATAACGAACGTGTTGAGTATACCATTCGAGTGATCGATCATTTCCTAAAAGAAACGTACACTACTCCATAAAATTAAAGAAACACTAAAGGAACACTCCAACCTCGTGTAAAGAAATCCTGAAATATTCTGCCTGTGATTTCAAAGGGTGGATTCTCTACGTTCACGTCCCCGAAGTCGCTTTCTCCAAAGTCTCTTTTTCGGTATAAAACGGAACTGGAGAACTGAAGTTACTTTTCCTCTTGAAATTTTACAAATTCAAACGACTGTACAAAGTTTAAACAATCTTCTCCATATTCATTTCAATGTAGCTTACACGAGGAAAGTCTCGGCTTCACAGTTACCTCTCGAAAGTTGATCTGCCATGATTTCTTGCCGTTTCATCGCACTGCTAATGAAAAGTATGCCATCGGTAGTAGAACAAACCGAGATGCTCCATGATCAAACCTACCGTATAATCAATGTTTATGTCTAGTGTGTATGTTCGATGCTTGTCTAGTGTGTGTGCTCAATACGTCTGGAGTGCAGGCACGTCTAACTTGTGTGTGAAGTGCGTTTAGGAACGAGAATTATGTCTTCGCTGCCTTGTTACTGGTAGTTGTTATAGTTAGTACTTGTAGTTAGTACAGACAGAATAAAACTTGTCTGCATTAATTGCAAGTATTAACCACTAGTAGTAGTTGTAGTTAGTACACACAGAATAAAACTTGTCTGCATTAATTGCAAGTAATTACCACTGGAAGTAGTTGTAGTTAATACAAACAGAGTAAAACTTGTCTGTATTAATTGCAAATCACAGGAGATATACAGGGTGTCCCAAAATTCCTGCACATCCCGAAAATGGGAGGTTCCTGAGACCATTCGAAGCAACATTTTCCTTTGCAAAAATGTTATCCGCGGCTTTGTTTAGGAGTTATTAAAGAAAAACACACGGACCAATCAGAGCGCCATCTAGGCGCGAGTTGGCACAGTCGGCTCGGCGCGCTAATTGTCTATTGGCCGCTATTGACCAATCGCGCTCTGATTGGTCCGTGTTTTTCGTTAATAACTCCTAAACAAAGCCGCGGATAAGATTTTTGCAAAGGAAAATGTTGCTTCAAATGGTCTCAGGAACCTCCCATTTCCGGGATGTGCAGGAATTTTGGGACTCCTTGTATAGACATTCATTCCTCCTCCGAATCGTTTCTTAGAGTTGTGAACAATACAGCAATATTTTTGTTTCCCAAATCTGCAGTCTGATTATAAATCCATGAATAGAAAATCGTGGATGAACTTTTCCAAAGGCAATTTGATAAAATCACATTGAAATTGGACATGTGAACAAAATTTCTAAAAATTCAAGAGAATCTAATATTGAATTACCTTTCG
This sequence comes from Lasioglossum calceatum, assembly GCA_963966675.1. Lineage (NCBI taxonomy): Eukaryota > Metazoa > Arthropoda > Insecta > Hymenoptera > Halictidae > Lasioglossum > Lasioglossum calceatum. The sequence goes on from OZ016544.1 coordinate 1,097,610, forward strand.
ACAATAGTCACCGTTTAGGGGCGAACAACGAAATAAATCTAACAAGTGCAAGTGCAGTTTCATCTAATCTTTACGGTGTTGTCGAGCGGACGGTGACGAGCGTTAATTTTTCGAGGCGTCGCGTTTGTCGTTTTTCCGAGGATGCGCAGCTCGCTGGTCCCGTTTAAGCGTGAGCCGACTTGCGCAACGGATTAGCCGGCGGTATACCTAAATAGCCTAATAACCAACAGCGAGCAAAGTACAAGCTCCATCATTCCGAGAGTTGTTGAAACGGAGGGGTGGGTTGGAGGATCGGTTGCGTCTTGCGGGAGCCGGCGGAATTCGCAGACTCTGTTCTATGTATACCAAACCCGTACTTGTCGGTCGTTGATGTACCAGGTGAGATTGGCCGCGGGTTTGCTCTGTCCGGATGTGCAGTTCAAACGTAACATATCGCCAATCCGGTATTTCCTCCTTAACCCGTGTATCGACGGCCCTTGAGAGGGTAATTCTGCGGAACAAGAGACGGCCGGGTATATAGGTATGGGGGGCCGTAAGTATGCGAGGCATGCACGAAACACCGCTTTGACGTTCGCTGCCCCTGCCCAGTGTGCACGTATCACACGAAAAGGGAGGGAAAACTTTTCAAGATTCTCGTATACGCCGACATACCGATATACTCTCTCTCTCTCTCTCTCTCTCTCTCTCTCTCTCTCTCTCTCTCTCTCTCTCTCTCTCTCTCTCTCTCTCTCTCTCTCTCTCTCTTTCCTCTCTACACGCGTCTCTTTATCCCTCTCTATCTTTGTACGATTCACTCTCTTTCTCTCTGCGCGCTTGATGAAAAATTCTTCTTTTATGCCTGGCAATTCGCGCTCGCGTTTCGATATCGGAGTAATGTATTCATAAGAGGGACACTATTGTCCCGGATTCTTTCAGCCCGCGAATCGCGTCTGGCGCCTGCTGCGCCAAATATTTTGCCGATCCGTGTATTCGAACCGTGCGTTTGATATTTTCCACCCTCCCTCTTTTCGAATTTTTCCCTCCCGGTCTCGTTCTTTCTGGGCGTAACGGGCCGCCCGTGTAACTCGTGCATCGGAAGGGAAATTCACGCGCGCACGACCAGCATAGTCAAACGACCAGAGCCAGAACCAGAACGAAAAGCTGAATCGGGACCGACAGACAAGCTTCTCTGCCCCGCGAACTTCGTTTTCCCCCTGGAGCGGATAACGAGAGCGAGATACACCGTAGGTTTCGGTAGGAGGATTCTAGCGCGTCCGCCACGCCGCGCCACGCCGTCGTATCCCATCGCTTTTATGATCCGTAAGAGCCTCTTCGAGCTGCCTGTTTTCGTTCCTCGTTTTCCCCCTCCGACCCCCACCCGCCTCTACTTTCCGTTTTCTCCTCCTTCCTCCTTTCCCTTTCTCCGACCTCCTAGTTTCGACTTCTATGTAAAACATCCGAGCGACTACCGCAAGCATTCATCGGAGAACAAACACGGCGAAAAATACAGAAGAGAACCTTTCCCTCTCCTGTAAAAACAAGAAACATCCTACGTTGATAAAACGAGGATACCCTCCCTCTCTCTCTCTCTCTCGTTTCATCCCCCATCCACTTGCCGCGTGCACGGACAAGATTATACGACTGTTCTCTACCTCGGAATTTTCGGATTTGTTAAAAGCGGAACAGAATGCGCAAGATCTCGCGAACCGGATGCCCACCTCTATCCTGTTCCGAGTGTACGCGTCTTTTTTTTTTGTTTTGCGGAGGTATTGTGTTCGTTAAAAAACTTGTAGGTGCACGAAACACGCGGCCGTTTTATCAAAATACCGCTCTCCGGCCTGGCGGCGATCGCGGCCGGAGAAACTCCATACTTCTGTCTCCGGGACATTTCGCCGCGTAATTTTTCGACTCCGACTGACCGTAAAAAAGTCGCGGGAATTTTATAGCCGTATCATGCCGGTGTGCACCGGTGTACAGGCCTGTTAACGCCGACGTGTTTTAAGTATTAAGGGTTGCAGTGATTTTTGCTTTTACAGAGTGATAGAGCCGAATCACCATCGAAACCGGAATCGAAATAATATCGATTCTCAAGAACCGTTACCGTAACCGATATTCTCGTAACAGGTATAACTAGACTCCGGATTTGATGCATTTATGAGGAAAATGAGTAGGTGCAATTTCAAACAGTGAAAACATTATAACACTTTAAGGGTATTAACACGTTATTGTTACTACATTCAAATTATTAGTGAGAAATATAATTTTATATTTCGCTCCTGTATCTTGTGATTGCGGCAGAAAAACTTCTTATTTTGCATAAAGATCCGTAGTCTAGTTATAACATCATTTCGGTTCTTCATAACTAGACTGTGGATCTTTATGCAAAATAACAATATTTTCCATTGATTGTGGGAAGCAGGAATGACATAAAAATTAATTTCATCCCTTAACGACTTTGTTACGTTAAAAACAACATTACAACATTCTTAAATGTTTTAAATTTTTCCCCATTCTATATTTCATTCAACAAATGTCTTCATAAATGCATAAAGATCCACAGTGTCTTTATAACTGTTTCAGTCAGAACCGATTATTGTAACCGTTTCAAACAGTTATTTTCAGAACCGTTTCAACCGCTCGTTACGAGGACCGTGTTCCCATAGAAATATATAAAGTTCTCATTAGCTGAAAATTTCTGACCGGCTCGAACGCGAAAAATTAAGCATCGCCGGTGGAATTCTTTCCCGCGGCGCTCCGGAGATTTTTCCATCGGAGTTTTCGAATCGAGAATCGCACGAGAAAAGTTTCCCTGGTCCCTCCCCCGTTCCACCTGCAGGTTTGATACGCGACGGTCTGATTCGCGCGAACATAAGCATATTCCCATAACGCGAGACACCGCGCGCGAACCGAGAAATTGGAAACGTTCTGCTGAGAGAACGCAGCAGGCGAGCCACGCCACGCCGCGCCGCGTTGCGCGTTATCGTTTCCGCGACCGTAGTTTCGATTTAAATATCGCGCCGCTTGTAAAGGAGATTTTTATCCACGCATTTGTTCCCATTCGCGCCTTGCCTCGCGCCCAGGACCCGGCGAATTTATTTTCGAATCTCGTCGAAACGATAAAATCTCGAGCGGAGGTCGCCGGAATTCGCTGAACCGGAAATCCCTGTTGTTCTATCCCCTTAGATAACCTCCTTTCGAATTCGGGCAAATTTATGCGCGAGAAGAATCTGTTTTCCTTGCTGAATCGATCAAATCCTGCGGCAACAGATTTTACTCTGTCTTTAAACGAAACGAATGTGTTTGTTGCGAATCGATGTCTCTGCAAGAGAAGGAGTGCAGTTAGTCACACTCCTTTTAACCCTCGTTCGTCCACCATTTTCTCAGATCAAGTTTTCCGTTGGTATTAAAATTTTTCTTTTTTCATTTGTTCCTTCGAATTTTTTAGTTTTATTGATCAACCGTTTCGCGCGTTTAAGTAAGACTTATAAATGAAATTAGGGACTTCATTAAGTATCTTGGAATTTTTTTACATTAGTATATTATTCCCTTTGGGTGAACTTTACTTTGCCGGACACAAAATTTGTGCCTTTCTCCTATAACTTATAATGTATTTGGTATGTAATCCAGTAGATTCCAGTAGAAGTTTCGATCCTGTAGGATCAATGATTCAGGAGTTATGCTTGCTTAAAGTTGAGCAATCTGCAGTGTTTTTGATAGGTAAGGGCGCCGCCATATTGGTTCGTAGTGATGACCGCGAACCGCTTACCGAGCTGCCCCCCCCCCCGACATAATCACTAACCAACTCATTAATTATTCTGCTCGGTAAGCGGCGCACGACCGTCACTACAAACCAATATGGCGGCACCCTTACCTGTCAAAAACACTGCAGATTGCTCGACTTTAAGCAAGCATAACTCCTGAACCATTGATCCTACAGGATCGAAGCTTCGATTTGCAGCCGCCGGGTACAAATCTACTGGATTACATACCAAATACATCACAATTTATAGGAGAAAAGCACAAATTTTGAGTCCCGTAAAGTAAAGAGCAGCCTTAATTTTTTTTAAAAGCTTTTTTCCGAAGATTTTAACAATGTCTAACAAATATGAATGTTACGCGTTCCGTTTTTAGATGAAATCAAATTTGATTTGTTTGTGATCAATATTTAAGCATTAAAATAAGTGTAACCATACAAGAAATATAAATTTTCTTCTTTTCTACATTTTTCGGGATAAAGACGTTTTATCGCTGTAACTGTAAAGAATCCAAGCTCTTTGGCGGAGTTCTGGAATTCAGATACATATTTGAAATTCATATTACAAGTATAATTTTTTCATAAATTCCGTTGTTCTGGGACTCTGGTTCAACCAGTTGCAGCAACAAGACACAAGAATGTTATTAAAACTTCAATGAAACTCGATCCCATCGTACGAACATTTGTCACAACTTCTGTATGCAATAATTACACACGAAGAGAATGAAGCAATAACGTAATTCGGATAATCTGTAAGAACACTCGAAATCCGTTATCACAATAAAACAGGGTATTATACGATAAGCCCGGTATCGATTGTAATTGCTAATCTGTATTTAATCTAATTATAGCCCGTACTTAATGTTTTGCGTACGAACGTTCGTGAGAGTGTTTTGGTAAATTCAGCGAATGCATTCGCAACGAGTCTATCAAATTTCCAGATATCTTGTTCCTCTTAAAATGGTGGGTCTCGTCGCGTGTATCATATTTTATGATCACTGCTACATTTTCTCTGCATTTTTTATTTAACGAGCCGGGTAATATCAATCTTGATTTTAATAACACGAGCTTTATCACTCTCGTGTATTACGCGGCTTCATATTTTATTGATTTAAACCCCCGCACTTGCCATAAACCAGCGTTTATAGTACATTTATCTTGCCCGCGAAATTACTCGGCGACTTGAAAAATTTGTAAAAGTCGCAGTAACATATTTTAGCTTTCACCGTGTTTTCACCGTATTAATAATGCAGTTTCCGTGAAATTGTAGTAACTGAACCGTTCTCCGGGGGCAATTAATTTCCAATTCCCTCGGGAGAACATTTTATAGAAAACAGAATGATTCGAATGATATTTTAAAGTGTCAATTATTGTCAATTATGTCGAAGTTAATAATTATAATAACTTTTCTAAAACGCAAAAATAAAAATTTTAATTTATCTAAACAGTCAAGAAAATTGCTGTTCCGGGAATATAGCATTGGTTAAATGTAGGAATTTTCTTGACTGCTTATGTGTGATAAAGTGTATATCCAAATACTAAATAATAATTATTAATTTATCACAATTATTAATTTTGACATTAGATTCATAATCGGCGACCCGAAAACCCACGGGGTGCCGATTTTCAACAAAATTGTAGTATGTCTTCGATAATTGGCGATGTTGTGACGATTCTAAACCACCGTGCGACGCGACGCGACGGTCGTTTCGCGAGGACGGCGCCTTTAACCTGATAATTACGTTCTCCGTCGCGATCTTTATTTAGGAGTCGTCGTGCACGGTGCGGCGTGGCCGCGATCCGCGAATATTCCGCGGGGCGGAAAATTTATTGCATAATCCCGTTCCCTTTGTCGCGCAGCTTAACCGAGACAAAGGCGTATCCGAAGACTGTAATGGCGTCATAAAACGATCATTAAACCGGTATCCTACAGTCGGCTAAAATAGCAATTATATAATAGGTGGGCTCCGGGCGGCGGAATGGTAATTCTCACTATTTGTTCGCCTGGGCCGTTCGTCGCTTTCTTTGCCTCTCCCATTCAGCGCGCAACAATGAAACGAGATGGTCCCGAATTTACGGGGTTCACAGGCGGCCGTGTATTTACTATACCAACAGCGTAAACGGGCCGACGCGGCGCGGCGCGACGGCAGCGTCGCGGGACCAACAGCGTTGGGAAACTATCTTTAATCCACCTCGGGGCTTTGTTATCCGGCACGGCGCGGCGCGGCGCGCCGCGTTTCAGCTTTTCGCGCCATTTGGCCCCGCAATTTGTCATTCCCCGATAAATTAATGAGCAACGGACGAACGGATGACGAGCCCGACGCACCTGCATCGGCCGACACCGTCATCCCCTAATCGCTTCGAGCCTATCTCGCACTCGACTATACTTCGGCCGACGAATCTAGTAAAGGTATCGAGGTGTTGCTTCTATTCGTGCCGTTATTTCACTTGGTTCAACCTTCTCTCTGTGTAAAACGGAAATAAAAAGTTGACGAACGGAAAGTTTCGAAAAATTTTCTGGGAATCCTATCTGCGTTATGTAGACTGCGGGTGTTTATGCAATTTCCAATTTTTATAGAGAAATTTTAAGAAAGTGTAATCGAATACAATCCTATTTTTAAAAAATGGGAACACTCTTATGGAAAGAAATAAAAATATAATAGTATATTCTAGCATTTTTTAACATTTCCTTAAGCCATAAATGCATAAGGCTCCTTGCCCACTAGACCGTAACCTCGGCGCGGCGGAGCGCTGTTTCTTTGTTCTCTGATCAGGTATAGTGGGCGCACTCCCATTGAAATACACAGGAGGCAATCCAAAACGGCGCTCCGCCGCGCCGAGGTTACGGTCTAGTGGGCAAGGACCCTAAAGATCCGCATTCTAGTGGTATGCTTGACATTCTTAATGTACTGTATACAAATCTTTCAAAAATCAATAAAATTTCACGAAATACTCTTATGCAGACAAGTTTTTTTTCATTTCTTAAGTTAACAAAAAATGGCAATACCCAGAGAGAAGATTAATGCGAAAATGGTGTAAGTCAGGACTTAATCGTCATTGACTTGTACTACTTTTACATGATACGGCTCATACGTTACATTCGCAGATCGACGGAATTATTCCTGCGCGGTGATAAAACTGCAGGGAAGTGGATACGGCATCTCGTCTCTCCAAGTTACAGAGAACCTTCAGTGAGCTGAATGATGAACCCTCGAAGGCCGACTAAGGCTGAGTTGCCTGAACTGTTGCTGCCGAGTAGTAGGATGCGAGCGACGAGTAGAATTATCGCGAGCCGTCTAATCCCAGCGGCACGAATTAATGCAACCTCCTAATAAACAAATGCACGTGGAACCCACTTGAGTGCAATTAGCAATGGGCGCGCACGCTGATGCTACACCGACTGGTCTCTGGATTCAGTGGTACCTATACATAGCATCGGACGAAAGAAGACCAGATCACGAGAATCACGGGCTGAAGAAGAAAAACACGGTTAACCTAATTCGACTTCGCCTAAAACACCTAATTCCCGTTCATTCCGCCGCGTGTACCCGCAGTATTATCTTCGGCTTGGTCCACAGCGATTCACGTAAGCCCTTAAGTCCACCCAGGCCGTGGCTGGTATTAATTCGCAGTTCGAAACTGCGAGGCTCAAGTTAGAGGGACTGTAAGGGAAAGAGAGAGAAAGAGAGAGAGAGCAAGAGAGGAGAGAAGACTCTGCCCGGGCGGCAGACTCGAACGCGACACGTTTTCGTATCGCTTGCACCGACGCGACGCGACGCGACGCGACGCGGCGTAAAGTTTCGGTGCAACTTAATAAACACGCTTGCTTGTTTGCTTGGCTGCTTGGTTTGCTTGATTCTCTTACCGACTACGTTCATGGTGGCGTCAACTATGGCCGTGTGGAAGGAAGGCGCGTCCGCGGACACCTCGCAGCTGTACGCCCCCGCCGCGTCCAGCTCCAGATTCGTCAGGCTCACCTGGGTCGCGTTGCTCTCGGTTTTCTGCAACAGACCGCCGATCGATTTGTCACTGGCTTCCCAGCAAACGAAACTGGCAGATACAGGGTTAGCATCACCGGGCAGCTGCTCTCGATAATCGCGATCGAAGCGGGACCGCCTTTCAACCTTTCCTCGAGGACTTTCGGAGAGCGAGTTCAATTTCAGACGCCCCACAGTGTGTCGTCCAATAGAAAAAAACGTGAGAAAATCAAGTGTAAGATCTGTAAATTCGTCTATCCTAAAATGTTCGTAAGAAAACACAGTTTCTAAAACTGTCTACAATTTTAACTGAATAAATCAATTTGTTATTCAAATCGAGGGCAGAGGCTACTGTGAAATTTTCTGCATTTTTTTAAGTCCCTCGTCTAGCTATTTGGTTTTTTAATTCGATTTTTTACAGGAATAGTTTAGTATTATAAGACCTTCCGACTGCAAAATGTTTTTTCAAATAATCGCAATTTGTCCTAATGTTTTAAGTTCAACGTTCATCACAGCTTTGATGCGAGTTTCAAAAGGAAGTACCGAAAAGTCCTCCAGTGAATGTTTTTACATTAATTGGTGGCATATCAAACTTTAATTACGCGTTGGTTTAATCGCCAGGAAACGGTCTATAGCCATTTTAGCCTACGATGGTACTTTGGCTTCTGACCAGCTGAGTGAATTTTCTGTGCAGTGATTCTCGCCGCTGTATCGTAGACACAGTGGAACCTTGATTATGCGTATAATAGATCTGTAACTTAATTAAATTGCCAGCTTCAAGCTGTATTGATTTGTGTTGCGTATGGATCGCTTTATAATGAGCTATTTGAACATTTTGAACATCGTTGGGGCAGTAGACGCTTCAGATGTCATCGGTTCAGATAATCGAGGTTCTGCTGTAAATTTCTAATGAAAGCATTCTCATAATTTGAATGATGGCAGGAGAAAGAAGAGAAACGATTCGTTTTCTCCACTGTCTAAAAATCGCCGAATTTTCATCCGAGTTAGAAAGGATTAAGATCGAGATTGTCCAACGGAGACCCAACTTTTTCGCCCTTCAAAGCAGTAATTTTTTAACAGCCAGAAAGGGAATTGCGAGAAGTTCGATGCTGGGAACTTCGGCAGACTTAAAGGTCGATTCATACACGTACGATCCGATTGTCCGAGAAAATATTCTAACCCAGGTTTAAGTGACACCGTCCACAACCGAGAAAGTCTGAGCGGCTCCGTTCCGATACTTTTCTTCGAGACTGAAAGCATAGGCATAGGCATCTCCTGAGGTGTAGAGGGGAGTAAAAGGTTCTCAGAACCCCTGGGGTTAGGGTAGCAAATGACACGATCTTCGGCACTGGCCTTTGTTCGAGCATCTCGACCCTTCTCAAGTTGCCTAAAACTTCGGATCGTACGTGTATGAGACCCCAAAAACAGCGCACGATTTCTCGGACGCGTGTATGAATCGACCTTAACGCGGGCACGCGGAGCAGAATGACGCGCTTCCGATTATGACTGAGACCGAAATGCGGGTATCCCAGCTTAGAAAAGGTCAGTCTGAACGACTGTTACTGAATTTAAGCAAAGGTTAAGAGGTCCTGAGCACCGTGAGGCCAGCTTTCCACCGGGTGAAAAGACGGACCGCATTCATTTACATTTACAGGAAACTGTGCTTACGAGCATTATTTGGAAAATATAAAAGCTACTCGAAAAACCGCTCGTCGAAGGAGTTTCAACGCTGACTGGGCTCTGCTGACTTGAATTCATGACTTTCGCTCGTTTTTCGACGGTGAAGTTCGCGTACGTGTGCCACGGAGACGATTTCTAAGCAACTTCCCAAGCAACTGTGGATGAAATTAGTGTCCTACAATCTTGCAAACATGTGAATCACGGTTAGACGAATCACGAAAATATTAGAATGTACAGAGCTGTTTCTAAATATAGCTTTAATGAAATGAAAATTTTTAAAAATGTCCAAATTATAAAACAAAATTTAGATTTGTAGAACTTTGTAGACATGATCGTAAATAGCGAAGACTATTAAGCGTTGTTTCTCCCAGAGTCATTACAAAGATATCCCGCGGCGGAAAAAGCTCGTTCAGCCTCCTACACTTCCAAGGCGAATAGTTAGTATCGCTGCAACATCGAAACAGTTCATCTTGCGCGTGGTCATTCGCGAAATTTTCATTACACCCATAGCGCCGGAAATTTTGCAGGCTCTCGCATCAGCTATTTCAGAAATGCAGGACCAAAAAATGACGCGGGATCCAATTTTGCGGGATTGCTAGCTCTAATCTCGGACTTTTCCCGAGAAACATACCGATTCTAATGAGATCCGATAACAATATCCATTTAATTACATCAAGCGTGAAGGCGATCGGACGCCTAACACCACGCATCCCCCAGACAATATTTCCCAGGATGATCCGGGTTATCCAGATTATTCCGCCGGGTAGCCAAGCGTCTTTTTCGCAGTCCCTTCGATACGGTTTTGGGGAGGTGGATTTATGACGTTGTCGCCGCACGGGCTGTCCGAAAAAAAGGAATCGGCGTCGGCGTCGGGGTGCCGTGGGTGTGAGAGGGGGGACGTGTACGTGTGTATACGGAGGGTGGTGTGCTGCGTGGTTAGCGAGCATCGATCAATCGACCGGAAGACAAAGGCTCGCGGCCGATTCGCATTGTTCCGTCGGGCAGCGGAACGGCCGTTGAATAATCCACGGTTGCGAAGACGGCAAACTGGACCGGCGTTCGCCTCTTCGCGATATCGATTTGAAATGACGGCGCGGCGTCGGTGGCGGCCAGTCACTCTGGCCAACAGCGTCGGCGTCGGCGTCGGCTCCAGCGTCGGCGTCGGCTAGTCAGCTAGCCCCCCTGGCAGAGAGCTTCACGCTCACGGAATACGCTGCGCCGCCGCCCCCCGTCCCCCTCCAACGCAGTTTACGAGCAACATTACGCTTCGTAACGGCGTCCCGTCGGCCAGTTCCGCAGAATTCCGCGACGCATTGCGCGATTTATTCGCTCGCGACCCTCTCGGCACGGAGCCCGCGAAACTGAGCTCGCGGAACTGAACGAGGATTGCAAAGATGCATCCATGAGAAATTTTCCGAAAAATTTATTCCTTTGGAAAAGGACACGTTCTCGTTATTTTTATATGGTAATGTGAATTGGTCACTTGTAGTGCTCCGTAATCCTAGTGTTAAGTCTACCAACATGTGACAGTGTAATTGATACGGAATATATACCAGAATATACAAGAATGTACCAGAATATACAAGAATGTACCAGAATATACAAGAATGTACCAGAATATACAAGAATGTACCAGAATATACCAGAATATGCCAGAATAGACCACAATATACCAGAATATACAAGGATGTACCAGAATATACCAGAAAACACTCAAATATACTAGAATATACCAGAGTATACAAGAATATATCAGCATATGCCACAATACACCAGAAAATACTAGAATATACCAGAATATACCGGAATATACCGGAATATACCAGAATGTACCAGAATATACCAGAAAATACCAGAAAACACTAATATATACTAGAATATACCAGAGTATACAAGAATATATCAGAATATGCCACAATACACCAGAAAATACTAGAATATACCAGAAAATACCAGAAAACGCCAAAATATACTAGAATATACCAGAGTATACAAGAATATATCAGAATCTGCCACAATACACCAGAATATACCAAAATATAGCAGAAAACACCAAAATGTACCAAAATATACTACATAGAATATACCAGAGTATAGGCACGCGTAAAATACAGATACGTTCGTCTCGTGAACTGGAGTTACGTCAATAGCAACAATACGAACTCGGCCATAAAATTCCGGGAAAGTGCTTGTAAGGTTGCACACCTTTAAAAAATATAATACAATTTTTAAAAATTCATTTTTTGTCCCGTGAATCCTGTCGCGTGCACGCGCTGCCGACCAATAGCGCGCGACTCGGTAAGCAACACCGTTCCGCCGAGGATTTAATGCTAAGCCAGGAAAAGCAATTTTGCGCCCGGTGTTACTTTTCCACGTTGTTGTTCGTCCCCCTTGTTTTTTTTTTCGTAATTTTGTAACGGCCCCTTTTTTGGATCGCGGGGGGTGCCAGGACAGGGGGTGGCTCCGCGCAGCAGAGGGAGCGAAAATAACGAGACACTTGCATGGTAAACGAAGGATTATGGAAAGCTTTTGTGGAATATTGCGGCGTGTCCCGGGATATCCGCAGGGGGGCGGCGGCGTTGTTACCTGGAAATTCTGGTTTCCGGGGAGATTTTTTTTTTGCGGCGGAACGGATTGCCCGAAATTGACGGATTCTATGAGATACGGATTTCGTCGACGCCGATGCACGATTTTATTTATCGAGCGAATTTTCGTGTTGATCCGGTGATCTGCTTTATTCTTGAGATGAGCGATTGTTCATCGAACGGAGTCGAATGAAGGGGAGACGGCCACTTTAGGAGTGGAAAATTCAAAAAACCCTTTGCACTCGGAACTATTCTAATTCGAAAACCGAGTTTTTCTGCCGGCCTGAAATATTTCCATTTTATGTGATTTTCTTCATTTGACCGATAGAAAACTGATGCAATACCTATTACGATACTTTCAGTAGCTTATTCAGTATTTTATATTATATTAAAACTCTCTATCGCCCTTTTTTATACTTACTTAATGCGTATAGCTAATTATTAATAGTGTGAGAATGTTTGGTGTGGGTCTGATCGAGTTTCTTAGCATTTGTGACCAGGATATTTCTTGCAAAGTTAGAAAGTTGAAGTTTTATAAAAGCATCGCGAATAAGTGAAAGCTAAGCATGCCCTATAAATTGGAAACTAAAAGAAAGTGGAAAACGGCGAGCCTGAGAAGAGCAAGTGCTGCTACTTGAAAGAAAGTTCTTGAATATTCGAAAAGAGCAGTGAACATGGTCACAAGGAGAGCCGACATAGATATAATAGCCTTCTTAATAATTCAAAGCACAAGAGGATCAATATGAAATTCATTAGAGGCGACCAATCAAATTAGTCCCAGGAATCCCACGCAATTACTATAATAATACTACTACAATAATCACAGGGCTAACGACCAGGGAACAACATCAAATTAGCAAACCGTCAAGTATATTCATTGGACACTTCGGTCCCGTCGTTTAGTTGTCACGGAGTATATTAAACTCGAGTGGTTCTCGCTGTTCAGTTTACTATATATTGTACGTCAATATCAGGAAAGATATTGACTCACTCGTCATTTCATTCACTTAGAATATATCTATCCGTCAAGAAAATTGCATGGCCAGAACACGTTGAGTCACTTCAATCAACCACAAAATCGTCCAAGAAACTTATATTTTCTGTGTCTCGCCAAACCGTCGCACGTGACCGACATTTGATTGACATCTGGAGCAGATTAAAAGCATCGCTATTAAATTGTCATAAGCAACCGAAATAAATCCAGCCGACGTTATACGACCCAACAGGATCCTACAGATAATCCGGTTAAAGGTCTTGTTCCACTTAATCTCTATTTCCAGAAAGAAGGTGTCTCTCCGTTGCAACAGTGTTATTGCAACCTGCATCCGCTGCTATACTGTCTCGTGGTGTTCTGAAAATGTCTTGAAATGTCTTCTTTGTGCGACGTTATCGAGGATGAAGAAGCTCTAATCACGGTGGCGGTAATGAAAATCATACGGCAAGGGGTTGAGAACAATGTTTACGGTATCGCGAACGATAATGACAGAAGCGTCACGGTAATCGATTCATCGGCGTCTCAAGGGCGGCTTAAGTTTCCCCTAAACGCATTCAACCCCTCGTAAAAACGGCTCGAATAATTCTCCGCTTAATCGACACCGGCGCGGCGGTCCCGCGCTCTGATTTCCGCTCATTAAGACGGCCGCTGTGCCGTGCCGAGTCTCGCGAAGTTCCTTAGGGAACAGGGGTCGGTATCTGGCCGTCATATTTCAGAAGAAACGTTCGGTTATTGTTCCATCCTACTTCCCAACCCACGATAAATCCCCGGACGTTGGTCTTGCCGCAGCCGGCGGCGTTTTTTCGTGAAAACGTCGGCGTCGGGCCGGCGCACAGTGGAACGAGTAAGAAAAACAACTGGCCATGCCAATTGCCTCCGTTGTTTCTGATTTTATGGCGAAATGGTTTCAGACAAAGCTACGTTACTTCGAGGGGTGCATCCGACGATAGCGGAGAAGCAGATTTTTCAAATTTCGAACACAAAGAAGAAGATTTTTAATGAAATATCTTGTTGCTGTCAAATCTATTTAGAAAATCCTCAGCTATAGGCTATAACTTCCATGAATTTTGGAATAATCGCCGGTAGATATTGTGTTAAGGGTTGCGTCGCACGTTAGCGAACAATCTTCTAATACGGCTTATCATGCTTAATATTCCCCTGTGCATTTTAAAGCAATATGAAGAATGTAAAATCATGCGAACAACAGTCCGTTGGTGATCGAGATAGAAGTCTTGTTTTTTACCTTTTATGAAGAATGTTTCTGCAAATCCTGAGATTATAAAAATATGGGAACGATTGACAATTTTGTTTGCTTCGCCAGCGAGAATACATTCTCGTTGAATTGTACAAATTTATTCGAGAGCAAAATATTGATTTTGACGTATTTTAATCGGACTCGAAAAAAAAACCGCAGTAATAGGTACATTTACCCTACCTTTTATGATGAATGTTTTTTCAAATCCTGAGATTATAAAAATATGAGAATATTTCTCGGTGAATATTGTACAAATTTATTCGAGAGCAAAATATTGATTTTTACGTATTTTAATCGGATTCGGAAAAAATACCGCAGAAATACATTTACTCTACCTTTTATGAAGAATATTTTTTCAAATCCTGAGATTATAAAAATGTGAGAATTTCTTCTGGTTGAATTATACGAATTTATTCGGGGCAAAATATTGATTTTGACGTATGTATTTCAATCTGATCGTAGTAAATTTACCGTATAACTTTCTGCGAGATTTCAAGAGTATCCGTATTTTTCTAAATGAAATATCGTCGTGTTGTCCAAGAAAATGGGCGCCCTGTTCTACTGTGGCGGCGCGGCGCGGCGCCGCGCCGGGACGCCTGTTCACGAAAAAGGTTCCCGCGGAAGCTCGACCGCTGAGCCACGGGTAGGAAAGATAGGGTGAACGAAGTGCGGGGATGGGTTTTCGAGGGTGGGTTCGCCGCGGCGAGGAGGTGGACGAGAAGGATGGAAACTCGATGCTCACCTTCACCGTCAAGTTCCCGATGGGGAAAGTCTTGACGACCGGGGTCTCGTTCGGGGCGTAGCGATAAAACTCTCGACCCCCTTTGTACCACTTGACGGCGTATAAAGGATCCCCCTCGGTGTCATACCAGCAGTTCAGTATCGCCGAGTCACCTTTCTTCACGGCCGTCGGTATCTGGATCCGCACTTCTCGCAAACCGGAGCAAATTCCTGCAACAGACAGGTGTTTCTATTTAGCGGCCAGCCTACTCGACGCCTCCGACTTTTCAGCCCCCTTCTTCCGCCAGGCATAATTGAAAGATCGCGCGAAAGGATGCGGGGGTGTGTCGAGCACTTTCGCTATCGAGTTCGTATTCGAACTGAAAAATAGCGTGGGTCTCATCGCGTGGTAGCGAAAATCGCCACTATTGCAGCCGGAATTAGCCGTTAGAATCGGAATGGCGACTCTCACACAGGCACCACTAAAAAATGCTGTACCATTATTCAAAATATTGTTTACATTATTAAATATGTCGGTATCTAATCAATTGCCAAACATTTTGGTATTGTACGAGGTATTCTAACAATTTCATATTCGTAAAATTTAAATGTCATAGACAATGGAAATATTCTGTGTCGAACAAACGTTTAATTTTCGAGTTAAAATAGCTCCGAGTGCAAAGGGTTAATTTGCGACCAATTTATTCCGTCTCCTCTATTTTTACAACTTGCTTGATATATACAAATATATGCGTCATACTAAAATTGCTCTTACATAATTATACGCAATTACCACAATTACATAATTATATAGTTGTGACATTATTGATGAATATAATGGAAGTCGTTAAAATATTTCTGCAAACTCAACGTCGAGGCTCTCTCGTCATAAAACATGAAAGGATTAATATTACTGCTTCCATGGAAAATTAGTAATAATAATCGAATCCGCGAAATTCTATCCCAGGAGGACAGAAATATTCATTCTGGTTGATAAATGAATTTTTGCACTAACTCGGTGCCCCAAATTTGGTTAGGATCTGCAAAATGCAAGCAGATTGAAAGAGTACTTAATATTAATATTATACATCTCAATTTCTCAATATATTATTTCCTTTCTGTCAAATTTTTTAGATTCCTGGATAGGATTTTGTCTTCGAAACTTCTTGACGAATTCAGCTCGTTTCCTTTATTTATATCTAGAAATATTAATCGTTTTTGTTAATATCTTTTCAAGACGAGTATAATAAATACTTCTAGTTTTGCCAGAATGTTTTGAAATGGCCATAATTGTTGAGAATCTGCCCACGCCATAAGTCCGTGTTTTAAATCCAATCTCTAAAGTGAACATCGTAATGAAATTTTCGTAATTAAAAATTGATTAAATAACTTTATGAAAAAATCCAGTCATAAAAAACGCAGCATGTGAAAGCAGAAAATGGATTTGATCTTTTAAACACGACTTCAATATGCAAAAATGAGCAATTCAGTCGAATAAAAGATATTAGTCGACCTAATATTAAAATGCGCCGCACAAGGAAAGAATGGAGTTGTATGCTTACCGAGAGCCAAATCAAAAAGGTTTCTCGAATTTATTCCGCTGATGTGTTTAATTCGGCGAATGTATGAATTTCAAAAGCGCCGTCGCACTAAAAGGGTTAAAAAGCGTTCTATCAGGAATATCCTGTAAAGCGAAACAAATTTTCGTTAATACGAATCGTATTAATAATGATTGAAATTTCAAATATTTCAGGCGGAGTTTCGTATAACACTAGAACATTATTTCCGTATGAACGCTCGCCGCAGAGAAAACAGTGCGGCAGATAAAACAAAGTTACAAAGTTGCGAGCGGCATTTCTTTTAATGGCGGCTCGTTGTTCGTGGCGCACTAATTATCAGCAGAGATGCTATTAGGTTACTTGCGCAAAAAACTATTAGTTTAAAGGATATTCAAACTCCAACTTTGCAAAGTTGTGCGCCTCTGTTTACCGAAGTAATTACACGTGCTCTCTCATACGCGGGGCTACCGTGCAGTGCAAACTTTACGGCAAAATATACCTTTTATGGTAATTGTTTTATTTGCACAAGTATTCATGCTTGTCCCCGGCTGGGATGAAAATCTACGGTATCACAGAACTCTATTTTGTCCGTGCGTGATCGCACGCGTTATAATCCGTTGCCGCTTTCAAGCTTTTCAACTGTTTACCTCGCAATCCGGATCGAACTACAATAGAAAATTGTAATTTCGATGAAATCGCGCGTGAAATTAATTTTATTAGTAACCGGCCTCGTTCAACGAATATACATGTAGTAGCTTGTCCACAAAGTTTCTTTCGTGTTGCGTATGTTTAATATTGCTACATAACACGAGCATGCTCAAATACCGCGATCATCTGTTCGATGTTGTGTCATTATTAACCGACTTCGAAAGAGGAGGAGGCAGAGGTGAGCATTATTTGGTGAAACAAATATTTCAAATACTATTTGATATTTTAGATTTTATTTTGCTGAAAGAAAATAGTATTTTAAATAAGATATACAATTTCGAAAATGGAATATTTCTATTTTAACAATCTGAATCTGAAAATAAAATATTTCAACAATTTGATCTCCAAAATAAAATATTTCTATTTTAACAATCAGAAACACGAAATAAAATATTTTACTTTTTAAATTGTTATAATACTCTGTGAAACCGCATAAATATACACAGTCTATCTTATCATTAAGAAACGATTTACACCCACAAATGTATTGAATTCGAACCATTATTTTCAGCAATAATATTTAAAATTGAAATTGAAAATAAAGACAAAATACAAATATTTTCAATATTCTTCAAATAAAATACTATTTTCAAAAAATGACTGCCTCAAATAAAATATTTTATTTTCAAGATTGTATACACATACTTTAAAATAAATAGGATTATTTAGTATTTACTATTTAAAATACTATTTTCCCCAGCTCTGGGAAGAGGTTACTCAATTCGATCTGTACGTGCCTTCTTTCTCCGGAAAGATTGTCTTGTATTTAAGTTCGTGTGTATTCACATAAATTAAATGGAAATCATTTCATACTTTTTAGTGCATTTTTTTTTCTAAACTTTGGGACAAGTTACTGCTCTTCGGCAAGTAGAGATAGAAAAAAATGATAGAGGAAAAACTCATACGTCACAATACGGCTTAACTTCCTATGACCTTATTTTTTACGTGGATGCAGCTGCCAGGTGCAATTGCAATTCCTCCATCATTTTTCTCTATTTTTACTTAAAAAAGAGCAGTAACTTATCCCACTTCCCTGAATCACCCAGTATAATTCGCTTTGTTTGAAAATACTTTGCATTTGATAAGTTTGAAAATACTTGCATTTTTAAACAATTTTTATGATTTTATATTGAATCTTACCGCGACGCCTATGCTTCAAGAAAATGCCGGAAACGATATGTTTCGGAATGGAAAACCAGAATGTAGCGTTTGAGAAGGCTTGAAGTAACAGAGATATACATAAACAAAGGCGGGCCAATTCAGTTGTCTCCGGCAAAGACCAACAATTCTTGAACGGACTGACCAACTCCTCGGTCCAGAGTCCAGACCGTTCTGTTGAACTAGTACACGGTGGGAACCGTTGGGTTCCGTGTGCCCAAAACTTCGGGTGCTTTTTAGCACCACTCCACTTCGCACTTGAGCTCGCACAAACACCTGCGCAATTTCTTTCAGCGCTATCATTCATACCTATGAAAACTTAAGGGGTTAGTTTTATGTCTTCGCGGGGAAATGGTAAGTTCGGGAGTTCCTCTGGAAGAGGAACGCCCGGCGTATTAAAACGGAATCCTTTTCCGACGGTGTATGAACACCGGTGATCGCAAGCACACCGAGCACGCCCATCAACGGAGAAATAAATTTAACACAGGACGGTTTACAATGCCGAAGACTTTTCGAAAAAAAAGACCACCCTCGAGCAGTATCAATGCCCGCGGAGGTGATCAATACTCTCGGGGGAGGCGGGCGATGGGCTGTTTGCGCGAAACGTTCAAGTTTCTTCGATATTGCATAAATTTGTTCAGCCAATAGCTTTCGATAATAAATCAATTATGAATGAGATCCGAATGGTGTATCGAGCGTTGAACGCCCATTAGAAAGTTCGATGGTACCCGGCTATAATTAACTGGGATTTTTGCAGCGTCGCGACGCGGACCGCTCGCCGCTCAACGCTGGTAATTGTCAAACAATGTCGCCTAGTTGCCTTTTATTGTAGTTTCAATAACACTTTCGCAGACATCTATATAACTCAGGGATTCTGTTCATTAAAGTTTCCAATTCTCAACTCCCGGAACACTTGAACGAGTCCCGGTAAGTGGTAGTTGTTTTCGAATCTGCTCCGGCATTCAAGCGAAACTCGAGAAGAAAGAATTGGACGAGAGGGAAAAGAAGAAATCGTCAACGTTCCTGCTGACGACTTGGACAGCTAAATTGATAGGAGTTCCGTCTGGCAAACAAACGGTTCGACTGTCAATTGCGACTCACCCTCGCTTCCATCGGGAGCAAAACCGTCCCCGAAGACATTTTTGCGATTGCTCCACGCAAAAATATTTTTGCCAACGCGCGCGCGGTGTTATGCACCGACTGGATTTCCCGCCTCGGTGTTTTATTTTATAAATAAACTATACCCCATTAATATTAATCACCGAATCGGAAGAGCAGCGATTATGTATTCGGAGAACTGCATTTATTTTAGAAAATGTGGACGTTACAGACGATACGGGCTCTCCACTCCTCAGACGTATTTTTAGATTTACCACATTAAAGATGCACGTTTCTATGGATGAAAGAATACTTTTAGTGAGACCGTGAATTTCAAATTACAATGACGTTTGGCTTGTACGCTGGTTATTGTTTTCCAAACGTTCTTAATGAAACCTGTCGGTATTGCATTTAAAATTTCATTGAAAAATCCGCGGAGTTATTATAAGCAGGAAAAATGAATTCATTCCGCTCGATTTCGTATAATAACCAGCTATTCGATTGGCAATATTTAGCCGGTCTTTTCCGATTTCGAACGCGTCCGGATAATAGTTAAATAAACCACTACCATATAAATCAATAATGAGTACGGTTGCAACCGGTAAACTGCATACTCAGCGCTGTGTGCTTTCAATCTTGCAAAAACCGTGACTGAAGCCACTCAAATGGTTTGCGATGTCTATGATGGCGGAACTGTGACTGATAGCTTATTCGCCTGACATCACTCCATCTGATTACCATTGCCTACATCGTTTAACACTTTGACTGCCAACTCGGCAACTTCGAAAATTCCATCGAATCAAAGTTATTCGTTCGGTGCTCGAACCTTTTGTACTTTGCAGACCCTCACCTGAGTATATACGTATATGAGCATTAACATTTCAAGTCTTTCAATTAAAATCGATTGACGATGTTCTAAAACCCTTCAACAAAAACAGTTCTAAATTATTGAGCTTGTGAAATGATCGATTAATAAAATTTCTACTGCACCGTGCACAATGGTAAAGAACTCATTTCTAACTAGACTGCGGATTTTTATGCGAAATAGAAATTGTCTGGATTCATTGCAAGATACAGGGAGCTACATATACATTTATTTCTTTTCTTAATTACTTTAATACGTCGGAAATACTACAAGAGCATTTTTAAATTTTTTGACTATTTTCACTGTGTTTTAATTTGGATCCACAGTCTATTCATCGCACAAATAAATATCATTGGAATTAAAGCATATTTGGTGTATCACTTTCATTAGAAAAATGCCACGAATATGGTGGTCAAAGAACCCATAAAAAAATACTGAAAAATAAAGGAGTTTTTTTTATTGGATTATTACGTCTTATACGTCTCCCATGGGTCTATACAATTAAAGGCCAGAGAATTGGGACATTTACCGAGAAAACACTGCACTCATTTCCGTCATAAATGCATAAAATCCGCTCTTTACAATTCTAACTCTCTCGTTTCCGTCCAAGAAGAGCGCCGCGTCAAAAGGAGCTAAAACGGTAATTCCTGATAAGAGAAATTTCGGGATTTCAGCGTCCCGGAATGCTGTCTTACAAAACCGGCGAGAATTACGGGGTAGCACCGGCGATAATTGAGAAAACGCCACATCGCGTTCGTTTTCTGCCGGCAGCAGTCGTCTCGGCCGAAAAAAAGGAATAAACGAATCGGCTACTAAATATGCCGTCGTGCCGGAAAAGCTAAAAATGCGTGCGCGACACCGCATTCTTTACGAGTCCCGAAGAGGGAATAACGGGGCTGTCACGCCACGGGGAATTTGTGTGCGGTTTTTTGGCTCCCGATGCTGTAATTTTCCGCGCGTATTTCAAACGGCGGTCGTTCGGCAAATTTAAAAGCGACGACGAAAGTCGGCCTCTACCGAGTCCGCGCCGCGTCGGGAATAACTGCGGGCAGTTCGGGAAGATTTCGAAAAATTAATCAAACGTTCCGGATGCATCTGCTCGGCGGCGGTCGCGAATCGGCCGAAACGTGGCCAAACCTCGAAACGTAATCCAATCTGGTTAACAGTCGAAGTGTGTCGAATCTGGACACACCGAATTTCATGAAATTTCGGCGAGAGGTATTTCTCGGAAAAATATTACACACGCGGCCAGCATCCGTGTTGGAAGGGTGAAAATAGCCCTTAGAGTCGGTGATTTTTTCGTACTTTCACCAAAAAAATCTCGAAAAAAAATGTTTTGATCCGTATAGTACAGACTTTTAGCGTGTGCGTGTATGCGCTCGTGCCATCCAGCTTTTCCAGCAGAAAGATGGCAAAAAGCAGTCGGAAGCAAGCATGTTGATCGACGTTATGACGTATTATAAGAATAATGAATATTCCAAGTGAAAAACCGACAGGAATTAGTGCAACCCCCTAATATTTTCAAGCGGAACGCGCGCGGCCGTGGTATCGCACGCGCCGGGTAAACTGAATCTGGTTGACCTAGAACGAGACGGGACTTAATATCGTGAAGGCTAGTTAGGTAAAATGCGCTCTAACGATATTTAACTCGGCAGAGACGCGGCGAAATTGGTATGTCTACAAATAACACCGTGTGTGCGCGTCCGCGCGCCTCCGCCTCTTGCAATATCTCGCGAATGTGTACGTTTCCATGTGTTTCTGTGTGCGGAGCGTGTCCCGAATATACGTGTGTGGCCTGTGATGCGTCGTGTACCCGATAGAATCGTATGTGTTGGTGTCTGTACGGTTGTATGTCTCTCTGTGTAGTGTTGTCTGTTGGTATACAACTTGCCCGTATTGTTAGACCCGGGAATACACTTGTTAATGGCAGTTCAATAGGATCTTACTGTGACCTTCGAGAGTATCAGCGACTGCTTCGGATCATTTCGAATAGTTCGTATCCAATTAGAACCAGAAGTAGAGACCTTCCCCCCCCCCCCCCACCAGCCTGTACTTCGCCGTGGCACACCTCAAATTACACTTGTCGATCTATTCAACGCGCCCTGCCACTCCATTTCGAAACACAATAGCCCGCGATGAACATAGTCCCGCCGCGAGTTCTCATTTTCGCAAAAATGTAACCCTTGAAAGCCACAGAAAGCGTTAAAAAATGCTTGCTCCATCGTACGAGGTATTTTAAAATCTTGTCGATGCTTGCATTCTCGAGTGCCACTCGGAAAACTCTTTTAATTGACCAAACACGAATACTCTACTATTTCTCGGTTGCATTTGTTTTCAACAATCGTGATTTCATATTTTCATGTTTACATTAACCGACTAAAATTTCTTTTTTAACTTCTTTAATATTCTCGTTGATAAAACCGCAAAGTTATCGTAGATTTCTTATGTTCTTGGATGATCACAGATTAATTTACCATTCGAGGCATATAAATACGTGCTGTAACTGTAAAGTGGAACATTGACGAATATCGACTGAAAATTTTGATTACCGACGTAAGGGTCAACATTTTCGTCACAAATAGATCTTCTACATTGAAAATGCGAACAATTACAACGCCAGACGGTTGATTTGCCTGATCGAGTACCGTTTGTAATGTCCCATAAAAATGTGTGCGAGTTTCCCGTTTTATCAGTTAATCCGAGAAGAGCGCAGCTCCGAGCGACAGCATTGAATTTGTGGAAAGAAGAACCTGCTTAAATTAGTATTCTGTCGATACGGAAGCTAGGAAAGTTGATCGTGCCTGCCGCAGAAATAAGTGGCCAGTCGTTCACAAAAGAACAAGTGCCATTCCTTGAATCGTCCGGCTAGATATAGAATTTGGAGCGCGGCTTATCAAAGAAACACGCTTTTCCCGTTCTCATTAGTCGAATGGCGGTGCGGGGGAGGCGGAGTCGGGGGTGGAGGAAGGGGAGAGAGAGGCCGATCGCAAAAATTCGAGGCCATCTTTCCCTGTCACTGAACCAGACGCAGATTGCCTTACAGGAAACCGAAACGCTCCCAAGTAGGCCGCGACCGTATTCTTCTTTATCGGTGGGAAGAAAAGGCATCGCCCGTTTTATTTACTAGAAACTGCAATTTATTACTTGTTCGCCGTCGTAACAGCGGCTCAGGCTCGTTCTCGTCGGGACAACGACCATTAGCTTTTACAACTGTCTACATTATTCTATGCCAAATACTTATGCCGCGCCGACCCGGCCCGGCCCGGCCCGGCATTGCCCGCCGACTACTTACGGGGGCTGGGCGCAGCCAAATGGTAATTACAGTTACTTGTTCCGCCGTATACCGAACTGTAACAGTGAAGAAGATGGTCCGGGCCCTGTAGTCTCTGAGCTGATACGTTGCGGTGGATGAGCCGGGAGCACCACAGGGTTCTACCCGAAAGCTTTGGCTCTCCTTTATAACTGTACGCCTGGGACCTTTCGCAAATCAGCATGCGGGATATACGAATTTACTCGCTCTTACAAACGCCGGATCAAGGAACATCTCCGCCGCGGATCCAACTAACCGCTTATGCTTCAGAGAACTGTTTGTTCGGCACCGAAACTCCGCCTGTCAATTTTTCATTAACGCTCGGAACACCGGACACCGAAATCACTGCAGCGGAAAATTGAACGTACCACATTTTTATTATACGATCGCGCAGATTTGTGGCCGATTCGAAAATAAAAGCGGTTACCTATCTTTTAAAATAATTGTTGACTGTAATACAATTATACAGGCCGTTCTGAATACGTCATGGTGAACAAGACATTTCAAGAATTAGAAAAATTAGAACATTTCAAGATGTCACTATATTATCTTTAGACTACTAGACTTATTAATAGACTGCGTATCTTTATGGAAAATAAAAATTGTATGCACGAATTGCAAGACATAGGAACCAAGTAGGAATTTATTTCTCTCTTTAGTGGTTTTATGAAGCTGTAAGAAATGTATTGATACTCTAACGTTCTTGTAATCTCTTTGTCGTTTGAAATTACACTCACCCATTTTTTGTCATGAATGCATAAAATCCGCAGTCTACTTATTAACCTCCTCTCTGGAGGTAATTGGACCCGATACATTTTTCGAGCGAAATGAAAGGAAAAATTTGTCTGCATAAGTATTCGTGAGAATTGATTGGTTTTTATAAGATACGTATATAATTCTTAAAAAATTTTAAACACATCACAAATAGCATTTCGAGAAAATTTTTCCTAATTTTCCATTCGTCCACTTTTTGTTTTCCATTTTGTCAGCCTTAAAGAATGAAAGAGATTTCCATTGGACGCCTGTCTCGTGTAATTGCAACGGACAATTTTTATCTTGCACAAAGATCTGCAGTCTAGTCATGACGGATAGTGGGCGGCTTTTCATGCGAAAGAAAAATTGTCCGCAGTCTACATCAATTACAAGAACAAGATGTTTTTAGTCTTTCTACTGTCTTTTATCGCAGCTACTGATCATCGCTGTAAACATAGAAAATCTAGTACATCAAAACCGATAAGAAACAGAGATTCTACCAATCAGAAAACTCATGTTCGAGAGAAGTGTGAACCAACCGAAGCAAGAGCGGATTTCACGAATTTTCTTATCAAATTCAAAAATCTCGATGCACCATATTCCAGAACGAACACCACCCACCGGTACGTAGCCGCAAAGTCAACTTCTAGACCCGCCAGCAAGTAATCCGCAATTTCCTAGTTACTACGGTATTTTCGAAGGAAGAGGAAACAAGCACCTCAATAAAATCGTCTACAGAACATCCCACCACTTTGATCAGCTAGCGAGAATTCAAACCGCATTACCATCTTATCAATGGAGCATGGTCATGGATCGAACAGTGGATCGGTACGCCTTACACGCTCCACCATATCCTCTGTGAAAAAAACTCCTGGCCATGAATTCGCCAAAGACACTCGAGAGCGTAGCAATCTTTCTAGCGGATCTTCGGGTGGAACGAATGTTCCTGGTGGTCGGTCAGTTTGAAATACTATTCCCAGATACCCCGGGAGACCCTGGGCGCCTCGTACGTCTAATTTTCACCTCTGCCGATCCCCCGGCTACTTTAGAAGAAGGCTGGCGGCGAAGTGGTTCGACGAGAGGTGGTCGGAGGGGTTGGGAGGCGATCGAAAAATCCTGGTTGGGGGATGGAGCCGGAGATCGAAGCCCGTGGAACATCTAGTCGGTGAACCCGGCGCTCGGGAAATTAGGTTGTTAAGATTTAATCGGACACAGAGGCATTTTAAGCGTCCGCATTCCCTCCGTTAGCGTCATACGGGATCGCGGGGGTGGTTCAACGGCGGCGGGGTGGAAGAAGGAGGTGGGGAGGTGGAAAGAGGGGCGGAGGTCGAGATTTAAATTACACGGACTTCCTTGAACCTCGGTCGAGGTAGTCGGCACGCTGTCCGGGCGAGATAGCGGGGATCGTTAAGATTTCTGGCGGATTCCGTTCGCCGGAATTTCATTTGCGACTTCGCCTAGTTCACCTTTGCCTGGCCGTCGTAATTTAATCGTCGATGCAATTGGCAGCAGTGGGCGTAAGGGTTGAAAAGCAGGGGGCCGGCCGTGGGGAGGTTGGGGGTGGCTTGCAGCCGCCCGTTTAAGAAAAGCCTGGCGAATTCATTACGAGGCGACGACGACGATTAAAGCGAGGACCGAAGCTATTTAGCGGAAACAGCCCCGGCCCCCGATAGTTGGAAAGGTTTCGTCGATCCGGGACTGGAAAGCTTCCACCTCCCCCCCCTCTTCGTTCCTTCCTCTTCACTACCCCAAACTACCAGCCGGGAACTCCCTTTTACCCGGGGTTGCTCCGCGAAACGGTTCCCGCGGGACTTCGGCGGGGCTCGATTGTCCGTAAGACAAACTGCGGGACAAATTAGCGAGATCGGGAATCGAGTCGGGACCGAGTTATAGCAGCGAAACGTGCGTGTGCACTAATGAGAGTCGAAAACGGCGAGGCTCCAAGGGGTGCCACGAGGCAATTTAGACTCCCCCCGCCCCAGAAGTACGTCGGGTCGTTTCATCTTTACGCGGATCGCTGTGCTCGGTGATTGAGGGGCTGCTCTCCTTCTCCCTCTCTCTTTCTCTCTCTCTCTCCCTCTCTCGCTATGGGGTATCGGTTTCAACCCCTGACCGGTGGAGATTTATTTATGATTTGATATATCGGAGCGTTTATT
This sequence comes from Lasioglossum calceatum, assembly GCA_963966675.1. Classification (NCBI taxonomy): domain Eukaryota; kingdom Metazoa; phylum Arthropoda; class Insecta; order Hymenoptera; family Halictidae; genus Lasioglossum; species Lasioglossum calceatum. Next base: position 1,124,161 of record OZ016544.1, read on the forward strand.
TTGTTGAACAGACGCGAGCACACCAATTATTTTATCGCAGGTTGCCACGAAATGGTTGGTAACATATTTCCAACCGATCTCGGTTATCATTGGGGTTGCAGTGTTTGAAGCATCCAATTAATACATGTTCTGAAAACAAGTGCAATTACGGAATACTTTTCGAGATCGAATCAACGAGCTGGCTTCCTGTGTAAACGGGCACGCTGAATTCACGAAGAAAATGATAAATTTACTGTCAATAAAAGCAGTGCAAGGGTATTAACATCATTAAATACAAACACATCTCGCTTTCTTCAACCACATTCCACGCTAATCCATATATTCGTGTGCGTAGCATCATTACCACAACGAAAAGAAGCGCGAGATTCCACGATGGTCTTTTTCCAGAGAGCTGTTTCCGATCCGAATTCTATTTTCGCCGGACGAGATCGTAAAAAGCGTGCGACAATTTTCCCCCCGGGATTAAGATCATTAATCAGTCTCCCAATTACTTGGATCTGCATGCTCGTCAATCCCGGGTGCAGCGGTGGAAAGAGAAAGAGCGATCGGTGAACGAATGGCAGACCGGCGTTCCTTGCTGGTTCAATCTTTTCAGCAGCCATCAGCACACGAGGAGAACGGCCGCCGCGCCGCGCCAACGACTACGACGACGACGACGACAACTGTCCACGGCGATGTCGTTACGATAAATCTCGCGGCGGTGTTTTGTTAGAGTGAAACAACAGGACGGTGGATTCGGAAGTAATTAAACGTGCCCGGTCGGGCGACGCCCCCCAGCCGCCGCCGCCGCACCCTTCCGCCGCCCCCGGTCGTCCGCAATGGGGCCCGCAGCTTTTATCGTCCCAAGTGAATAGAATTCTTTTCGCGTGGCAGCTCGCGGCTGGCAGACAAAATTTTCTCGCCCGACCGACTGTCTCGGGGAATTGCAAAGGTGTGGGGCGTTGCGTAAGCTTTCTTGACAGTGGGAGGGGCACGAGGGTTGCACCGTTGGTCGCCCGTGAATAAATCGGGTCGCTTGCTCGAGAGAATTACTCCATATCCCGTATAAAGAGACGATCCGCATTTAAAGTGCCGGCCTATTCACCGGGCGGACACTTGCGGAATCCCGGGCAACGCGGCGCTGCATAGAAAAATGACAATCGTACGGACTCGTTAAAGAAGGAAACGGGGAAAATACGAGCGACAAAGAGAGAGAGCGAGAGAGAGAGGGGTGGACCATTCCTCCCGAAAAATAGCAGACGAGGAAGAACCGTCAGAAGACATAGTAGTAGAGAAAAGAACGACCACGGGGGAGAAGTGGAAAAAAAAGCTGAAAGGGTAACAGAAAAGGAGCCGCGAGGAAGAAACTCGTGCACGATGTGCAATTGGGGAGGAAAAAAGGGTGGGGTGACGATGCAGCGATACACTCGGGGCCTGGCTGTCGCATTCTTCATTCCCCGTTGTAAAGTCCGACGACTGGTTGTGTACGTGTACGACTATGCGCGCAACACAAGACCCGCTAGTGTGCGTACGTGTGTGTGTGTTTGCACGTGAGGTCGTGATAGGATCAGAAAAAAGAAAGGAGCACGGAGTAGCGGATGTGCAAAAAGACAGCAGAAAAACAATCTCTCGTGCCGGGGGGTTGGAACACGGAGCGAAAGAAGCGTCCCGGTGTCGATGGAGAATCGCTACAATGGAATCGACAGTTCGATGCTAGACCAGTCGTATTTCACGTCAGGGGCAGCATCGGCAGCATCGGCGTGTGTGCGGAGGCGTACCGTCGCATCGGTGCTCGCACGCGTGTCGCCCGATGAAAAGGATGCTCGCGGGAGAATAGGACAATCCGCCTAGACCCCGAGTCCTATCTCTCTCTCTCTCTCTCTCTCTCTCTCTCTCTCCCTCTGTTCGCGACTCCGCTTCGCTTTGCTCTGCTCCGCTCTGCTCCGCTCCGCTCTGCTTCGCCGAGCCATGGAGTCGTAAAACCGGGCGACGCGTTCGATTACCCGGAGAGATACGGTTTTTCCGCGTCGAGTTTCCTCCTGGACGCCGAGCCAGGAAAGAGCGGAAGCAAAAAATTCAATAAAGCGCCGATGAAATAAGCCGACGGAAGGCGACGACGGAGGCGGAGGTAGGCAACGGCGGTGCCGGTGCGGTGGTGGCGTCGAACCAGCCGCGTGATTTGTTGTATCGGGCGAAGTGGAGCGGCAGCCTCGGAACCGTGCCCGTTCGAGCGGCATTAACGCAATTATCCATTGACACAATTATTCGTCAAGTTCATTAAATTTCTATTATGAAAACGCTTGTTCGTTTTAGCAGACGCGAACCCTTCAGCGCCGTCGCCTCCTCTCGTCTAGCCACTTCCGCGAGTTCAATGCGCCAATGGATAAGAATCCCTCTTGATTGCGCCCTCAAATTTCTCGCTTCTCTCACCCTCTCATTCTCTCTCTATCTCTCTCTTTCTCCCCCTCTTCTGTCTTTTTCTCTCTTTGGTCTCCCATCTCTCATCCCCAGTTTCGACTTTTTTTCGTCGTTCATTTTCTCTTGTTCGGGTGTACGCGCGACGTAATTTTTTTCTCGTTCGCCGGGCGGACCGTTGTTTGCCGACGGGATATTCGTTCGCAAACGTATTCGCCAATTGAGCTGTTCAATTCGCGTCGGCAAATAAATAGTTGCGAAGACAAATATTTTAACCGCGCGCATCGGTGACGATCGCGTATCGCTCGGAACGACCTCGACATCTGACTCTCGCGCCCGCGGTTTCTCTCTCGTTCGCGCCCGATGGCGTGGTGTGAGCCGACCGGAAAAAACCAGAACGAAACCGAGAGAGAGAGAGAGAGAGAGAGAGAGCAGAAAGGACATAGTGGAGAGAGGACAGAAGTAGAGAGGACTTCGGTATAACCGTGGCCCCTATTTAATCTCGTTACAGCGTCACGGGACCCCGAGCTTCCGCGACGCTCCGTGCAAACAAAGCTGCTTCCGTAAAGCTCCTTGTAATCAGAGCTCCGGGAAGACTGTGCGCCAATACTATAAATATTGAATGGCTCAATAAGTACCGGCATACTTTATGATTTCGAAACTAACTCGAAGCACGGACGGATTCGATTTTACGCCTAGGCTCTCGCCCCGTGGATCGATTCGTCTTCGACGCGTAATTCATAACGAGTTCATTCATTTCTCTTCGAACGACTTACTTCTAATTAGCTCTAGAAGATAGCGCGAATATATATTGTTTACCGAATACCGTAAACACTTTGGCAGCGTCCCGTTTCACTGTAATGGCTTCTATCGATATATCAACGTAATTGCTCGTATACTCGCCGCAGATATTTGCCTACACGATTGTCCGGCCGACCGTGCTCTTCATCCACATTATTGCAAACATCGAGCGCGGCATTGATATTTATGTTTTCCGTAGTACACGTACATAGAACCCCGGTCGAGTACTTTCATCAGCCCGCGCCGCGCCGCTCGGCAATTATTACTCGCCGAGAGCTATAATACGCGCGATCGTAGATAAAACACGTGACGTCCGACAGAATCAAATTGAAAGTTATTCACTCGGCCGAGGAACAAGGGCCTGCGCGATTAAACTCGCGCGTGCGAGCCAGCATAGCAGGCACCGGCCGTCAAAGGCGACGACGCGACGTTCGCCGCATTATCAAGCACCGATTACGGCGCGAGCTGATAACCGGGGCCGCAAATTGTTTTCGGAAAAGGGCTCGGGGTACAAGAGCAAGAGCGAAAGGCCAGGGGATGGAGCACTCGCAATTTGGTCCCCAGCCGGGACAAAACCCTCGGAATCCGCGTATGTTCACCCTCTCTGCGTGCGTACGTTCACTTTTCGTTCTCTCCTCCGCCTTCGCCCCGTGTCCCCCTGTCTTCCTTTTATCGTTTCCAGCCGGTAATCAAAAGAGTCGCGGTCGATACGCATCGCGCCACGTGATGCGAGCAGCGAAATTACAAAATTTCACGGAGCCAGGCGCGCGAGAGGCCAGCGGACCGATAATCGACGGGGACCCGGAGCATCCTCCGTTTCGCGTAGCTTCATTTCACCTGTTCAGTTTTAATTGAACGTCCGCCCGATTTCAGCCAATCCTCCAGCGCGGATTTCTCCGTATACCAACCTCGTCGACGACAAACAACTGGCGAGGGGGACCAAGAGAAAGAGGGAGAGACGTGTTATCCGTTCACCGATCTCTCCCGCCCTTCCCGTTTTTCTCAGTTTCCTTCTCCACCGCGACCGCGTGCAGCGTGGTTCCCTCCCTTAATGCCAGCCACTGAAATATGTAGAACGTCGCGAGCAAAAACGTCCCCCGACTGGAAACGACCTTGTGTACCGGGATGGGAGGCGGCTGCGGGGGCCGAGGAGAAGAAGCTCGGCTCGGTTCACGCACAGTTAAATTAAACCGTGTTTCAATCCCCTCAAAGAGAGGGAACTGCACGGTCTCCCGGTTAAGCAACCCCCTCGTGCACAAGCCCGGCGACTCGTACTTAAAATTCAACCCCCGCGATCTCATCTCCCGTCCGTCCGACACCCTTCCTCATCATGGAGAGTCACGAAGAGAGGAAGCAAGCCTCGGAAGACAAGCGTGTCCAGTGTGCACTGCTGGGGATCCTGCGTCCGAGGAGCACGTTCCGACCACGTTGTAACAACGGTCCAGATATAGAGGTTCGGTGGTTGCGAACGTATGGGATCACAGACACAGGGTGCGAGACGTCGGTTTCATTGATGGGGGCACGACAGGCCCCCGAGGGCAAGCGTGTCGAGGGCGAAAGAGCACTGAACGGACGCAGGAGTCGCGAGCCTGGATCCGACGGACGGCGGAAAGACCGAGATCGCCGCGTGGTGACGATCTGCGGAACGCGTTCCCCGGAAATCTTCACACTCACCCACGATGCAAGCCAGCAGCAGGATTGTCAGTTCCATCGAAGCTCCGGTCAGACAGCGGCACGGCACACGTTGCTCTATCTCTCTCAGTGTCGTGGTCGGTGATCGACGCGTCGTCGGTGGTCCTGTGTACGCGGCCGGCGCGACGCGTCCTTTCGCATGTTTCGCGGTTTCGCGAGGCCACCGTCCACACTTTGTGTCACCGCAAGAACTGCGTGTCAACGTGTCGCGTCGGGCGGGTGCGTGTCCACACACACACGTAAGACCGTCGTCGCGCGGACCGTCCCCTTACATAATAACGAGGCGCCGACGGGTGGCCGGTTCGGCGTGCGCCAGTATGCCAAGAGCGGACACGGAGGACAACGAGGAGTCAGGTGTTCCGTCGCCGGTGCGGTGTGTGCGCGGTCTGCGGGCCCCGGCTCTCGTCTGGCGGTGCTCTCGCAGCAGGCTTCCGTCTCGCGCAGAATCAATTTCCTCGCAAAAGGACGTCGAGGAAGGGCGCGAGTGCGCTAACGCATCCACTGACCAGGCGCACGCGCACCGGGACACACGCTCCGACTGTTCTATTCTGTTCTGTTCTGTTCTGTTCGGTACCCGTTCGGCTCGGTTCTGTTCCCGTTCTCTTCTCCGTCTCGCTCCTGCTCTCCCTCTCTTTCTCTGTTGCCTCTCGGCGACCACCGCGCACCGCAGAGAGAGCGAGAGAGAGAGAGGGAGAAGAGTCACGGGGAGGATCGGTCTCTCGTCGCGTGTGCCCGCTAAGCCGGAGACTGTGTCAGTGAAATCTGGCCCACCGATAGATTCCAAGCAACCCTGAGCCGATAGGCCAACCGTCCCCCACTGCCAGGGCGACGAGCTGCCCCCAACTGATGGCTAGGGGTGTCAAGGGGTTGAACGGGGGGTTCTCTTCTCTGTCTCTCTCTGTCTCTCTCCCTCTCTCGCTCTCTCTATCGGTGTATTCACGGGTAGAACGCATCCCCCCTATATGTACTCGGAACGCTGAACTCGCGAGCCGCACGCTTCCTTCTTCCCGACGCGGATGCATCCTTGCCCTTTGTGCACAGGGTCTCTATTGTTCTCACGAGCTACACCGATACCGGCAAAGGCAATTCCTTCACGACCACGATACGCGACCCGCTATCCCACGGAAAGAGGGACACCCTCGACAGCAGGATCAAGCGGATGCTAGTCGAAAACCACTACACGCTCTGCGGAGGGATTTTATAATGCGGATACGCGACCGTGATGTCTTCATCTTACTCCCTAGCAAACCCCTTATCTTTATATTGGGAAGTTACATTAATTCGGGTCGCTGGGAATAGATGACTCGGAATTTTCTTTCAATTCATGTCTCTGATGGTTTCAGACATTGTATCGTTTCATTTCTGTAAACAACATCCAATCGGTAGCTTCTTCTTTCCCTCCTTCATTACACATATTATGAAATTAATAGATGTTCTAGGTCAAAGCACGACACGAATGCAGGGCTCTAATATTACCCCTCCACCATCAGCTTGAATTCATTTCGGCTGGCGTACGAGGGCTCGCTCCGACAGCCTAGAAAGTTTTGGTACCGAAGAAAACGTTTCGTTATTGTGATTTTTCATACATTTTTGTCGCGAAACACCTGTTGGCTCTCTCCGTCGCTGTTCCGCGCTTTGAAGGCGGGTAATGAAGTTTATTGATAGCTCGCAGGTAATTTGACGTTGAATTATTCTGCGGCGGACAGGGAATGTCGAGTATCCTTTTGCGTTGGCCTCTGTTTCGCTCCGCTCCGCTCTGCTCTGCTCTGCTCTGCTCCGCTCCGCACCGCTCCGTGACGTGTTCGCGCTGCAAGGATCACGAAACAGTCGACCGTGAATCGGAATTGAACCAAAGGGTTGCGATGGCCCATCCGAACAAAGGACTTTTTACGCGAGCTTTTTGCGACGCGGCTCGGTGATCGCCCCGATGCGTGAAACGGAGCGTTGTTTACGATTTTTGCGTTTACGACGCGGAATACATTGGACGGTGCTCTCGGTGAGCATCGGGAATTATAATTGTTTCATGCAACGACTTGATATGAGAATTTTCGGCAATGGCACACAGCGGAACGATTTGACGCGTACGCGAACAAAGGAGAAACAATAAATATACCTCTGTTAATTGAAAATTATTAATACCGCACGTATCCAATCCAATCTACTTCTCGGCTAAATGTTTCAAGAATGATTATTTAAATGATGTGTTGTATGATCTTGCTGAGTCGTATGTGCGAAAACAGTTATCGTCATCTACCAAGAAACGTTTCAAAATAATTAACGATCGCCGATTTGTTGTACAAGTTTCCTTGTTCGAAGTTTCCGTCTTCCATTGCTATTCTTCGAATAAAAATAACAACGGAAATAATCCATTAGCTGAAATTACTCTATCCATAAATAAAACTTTCCCCAGGCCCTGGCAACCTATCTTTTGATCCCCGGCTGCCATTGAATGCAGAATCTTCAACGCCAACGCGTGACAATATGAACGCGCACGACGCCATTTTCTTGGGCTGCAAAGAGACGCGCGAGCACGGGAAGCAGCGTTCTTTTCTTCGAAAACTATTATAAATATTTCCATGCGATTCTCATTCAAATGAAAGTTCAATGCGTCTCGCCGGGAACAAGAAAGTCATTCAACTTCGAGCGTAGTTTCATCACGAAGGAGCGGGTGCATGAACTCTATCTTCGCTTGGCAAGATGGCGTCGCTCGATCGACGGTACGAGAGTATTCTTTTCTATGATAATCCCGGGATTTTTTACGGTGAAATTGCAGTTGCATGGAGTGAAGCACGTGTGATGCGCTGGTGACGCCGCTTCGTCATACTTACTTCTGGCAAATTGCACATTTTTCAATAACGTCCCGCGGGAGTGATGGATAGGGCGAGGAGACTCCTTAATGCGGTCTCCTCGGTCTCTTGATTCGGATCTACCCGGATTTTTATGCCGGTTCTGGCGAATGTATATGGCGGTCGTCATTTACGCGGCCGAGGATGTAGGTACCACCCCCGCGGGCCGGCGACAATGGGCTCCGAAGTCATTAAATAAGGCGGTAATGGCTTTCGAATTACTCGGCCGACAACCGATATTTTCCGTGGCGCTCGAACAGAGACACCCCGGGCCATCCACCCTTAATCTGCCGCGGTGTATTCATATTGCTCGTTTGCAAGAAGTCCGCTGTGCCGGAAAATTCCTCCGGAGCTTCGGACTTCGCCGATAAATCCTCCGGTGAATGTGAAACCTGTGGCCCTGTAGCCACGGGTGAAGCTACACCGTCGCAAAAGCCGTGCGGATCGCTGTGCAAGCGAGCGTTCGCCAATCTTTCTCTCAAACGATCGAGCCCGAGTCCACGGATTTATACGACTTTGTTCGGCCGATTATAAAACCGGTTGCCGATCTTCTCTATTCATTGTCGTCCTCGAACTCGTCCCTCGTATGTAGAAGCTCGCTCTTCATATATAATATATCGGAGAGACGCAAAAGGAAAGCGAGTCCCATTACGAAGATGAAAGGAACTGAAGGAGGATGCGGGGCAAAAGTCCACGCGCAATTAAACTCAAGAGACTATATCAATCGAGCCAATATTTCCGATCGTCGATAGTTTTTAATCAATCGATGCGTACGCCCTCCATTCCCGAGGCTGAAAAACCGACCGACACTGCGTCGTCGTATCGAAAAACCGGTCTCAAGTTTTATCGCGAAATTTCTATTAAAATATTCAAAGGCTCCTCCCTCGTATCTCTTACGTTCAACCCCTTCCGAGTAACTACCTCTATCTCAAACACCGTGCAAATCCACGTGCGTGAACCTTCATATTCTCCGCCCTCCCCATTGTGCCGCCGCGTTCAATATCCATTCGACGAGGGCGCGGGGATCCAGAGAGAAAGAGAGCAAGAGAGAGAGATAGATCCAATTGACACCTTTATTTGCCCCCGTCGACTTACGTAACAGGTAACTTTAGTCCGGAGGGGCGCGGCGTACCCGACGATTTCCAACGTACCCTCGTCGATCGAGCAGCGAAATTATTTTCGCGGAGTCGCGTTACGCGTTCCACGAGAGGGGTCGCGACCCTTATCTCCTGCGGATCGGCCCTCTCCGTTGCGAACCCGCCCGGTTTCTTCCATTACATGTGTTTATCAGCGCGCACGTACACTCGTCGTGCCTCGTCCCGGCGTTCAACGCGAGCCTACACTCCTGGACAAAATGATAGCACGTGCTATCTTCAATTTCCCGACAACTACATATTAGGTTGTCGCAAGTACAGACAGTTTCTACTCTTGGATTTTACAGCTATGTATTTCGCTTTATTTTGTTAGAGTCGACATACATATAGCCTTCGGAGAATATCCAGTCACGCGGTAATCGTACACTTCCTTTTTCTAAGAATTAACGAACGGCCAAGAAGTTCTAATCACTGCAACCATAAAATAAGTAGCGGCGTAAAGCATGAAACTGACTGTTCATTCCTTGACAACTCGCGAACTGGTTCACGATATTACCAGGAGGCTCGAACTCTGCTATAATTTCGCTTTCAGGATTTCTGGTTTTCTTCTGCTTGCTCGGACGGCGAACGAGGGCGAACTTTATCTGCTAACAGGTTCGTTCTGTCTGTATCGTAGCAATTACGATAGCGTTTCATTCAGAAATGTAATGTCTACGAGAAATTAAAGATAGCACGGGTGTGCAATCATTTTGTCCACGAGTGTACACAGCCGGGCTCACGGTTACCGGCTCGCGTGCAAGCGCGAGCGAAATCTGGCCTGCCGATAGATTCCGAGCAACCCCTGGCCGACGCGACGGTACAACCCTCCGAACTCTTCGACCCTCCAACCAGCCAGCAACGACCGTCGCCAGAACCCTGTTTGCGCCGCGGACGAAACGATAGCACCCGTTGCGGTGTGTCACGCGAAACTTTCACGCAGCGTACACCCTTTTCCCCTATCTTCGACTTCCTGTTTCACGACATCGTCGCCGCCGGCACCGTCGTCCAACCCCTGGCGTTCTACCCTGCTGTGTTTTATTTGAATCCTTTTTTCCCGCCCTCCCCTCCGGCCGTCGTCGGCCCAAGACGTATGATTTGAAAAAGTACGACATCGATCCGACAGGCTCCCTTTATTGTCCGCCTCACCCCCTCAGGCTACAGAACATTGAATCTGTTCGGACGTTATTTCTCTAGATGGACCCGGGAATCTTTGTTTTATATCGTCTCGCGTCCGCCGGTCGTTCCGGGTTTAATACTGCAAAAAGGATTCACTTGTTCGCTCCTAACAAGGCGAATAAAATTCGCGCGAGACAATTTCGGCCTAGCCGCAAAGTCGCTGGGTAAATTTGAATTTCCGATAATGGCGCCCGCGGTCTAACAGGCGGATAGTTATTGCGTAATCATTCGGCCGCGAGGTGAGCCAGGATTGTTTAAAGCGGAGAGACGAAACACAGATGAAATCGACGCGACAGCTATTACAATTAGCTTGTAACGTTTTGTTCTTACGTATTTCTCTGGTTCCGACCATTGAGCATCAATGGACATTCTCGATGCTGTCGTATCTTGTATCTGATCAGTAGACGAACTTTCATTTTAGCAAAGAACAGGTGTGGGTACGACCCAATTTAATTAATAAATAATTGGGACAGATTAGTAGAGGGGCTGTCCATTGACCGTCCCGGGTGAGGTTTAGGTTTTAGTGGGTACGCCGAACATCTGCGGCCTGAGTCCCGCACTACCCCCTTCTGGGGCGTGCGTGAAGACATCTCCCCCTCACCTTTAACCAAAAAAAAATAGACGAACTTTCAGAAAGTGATCTGGATTAAATAAAAATCGTATTAAATTCTGTCAAATTTCATACTCTAGCATCTTTCGAACATTTTCAGATGCCATAAATGCATAAAGATCCGCAGTCTACTGATCGGTAATAATAATCTATTGAGCCACTAAGAAAAAGTCATTCTGGTCCGTTAATTGCGTATCTATACGATTACTAGACTGCGGATTTTATGCATTTATGACGAAAATGAGCACGTAAAATTTAAAGCAGTGGACATGCTAAAAATATTTAAGGACATCAATGTATTAATTTCAGCTTAATAGGATAATTCAAAGAAGAATACATTTTTTATTTGGCTCCTCTGTCCTGCAATCAACGCGAACATTTCCTATTTTGCATAAACATCCGCAGTCTAATGATTACAATACCAATGTATATGTGTGGAACAGTGGTTTTGCAGAATATATAAAAAATTTGCTAAAATAGCTCTAATCGATTTTGAATTATTTACAATATTACAATCCCCCCCCTGTCAACGAATTCATGAAAAAGGGTCACGAACATTATTGTATACATATATATTTCTCAAGCAGATGTTGGCACACATACAGTACCCTAAATCAATTTTTTTCTTAGCGCTCCCATCTTGCCTCGCCTTGCCCCACAACCTTATCGATGAAAAATATCTCACCAGTGTTTTACAACGTTCTCCAGCGCGGCAAGACCTTCTTGAGCATCTCGAGATCTAAACTAGCGCGCGTGCGATTTTTCACGTTTTCGTAACCGGGATTTACGTCGTCGATACGACCCGACCGGCGCTCGTGTATTTTTATCCGCATTTTGCCGCATTAATTGTCAGCTAGCAGTAGAACAGCGATGTGATAGAACAAAGCGCGATAATACCCGGAACATGTGCAAGTGTAGTCGAGGACGAGGACGACCACCATTTCGCACCGTTGTACGGGAACGAACACGATGACGTTCATGACGGAACATCGCGCGTTCCGTCTCTATTCCCCGTTATCCAGTCGTCGTTACCCAACCCGCGAAACATTCGTTTCGTTTTCACGAAGAAAAACGCGGCGAAGCATCGACACGAAACGATAGAAGCGAACCTAAAACGAAACCGCCTCGCCGCCGCGCCGCGCCGCGACGTTACTCGCCCGGAACTCGGAATTGCCTTTCAGCGTAACGGTGTCGTTGCTGGTCTATTTCGCAGAAAATTTTCTACAAATTCCACGAGGCCACGTCAGGACTTCCTCCGTTCTCATCGGTGTTCTGCCCGGGCTTCTGTAAAATGATAATTGCCGCGGTTACCGTGCTCCCCCGTGCTCCTTCCTCGAACTTCCGGCTGATCTGCTGCGGGGGCCGGGGGTGTATCGTAATAGAAATCTTAGAAATTACGAAATTCGGCCTGAATATATTCTATAAGTGCCGGAATTTCATGAAATTACGTTACCACTTTACGGTCACCCGCTTTGGGACCGGCTAGGCAATCTTACTTATGGGCTTATGCCACCCTCAGATTTCTAGAAAATCGATTTTTTAAAATTTTCCTTTAATTTAGAGTTCAGGGAATAATTTAAGTCATGGTAGATGCAACAGCTCCCAGTAATAGCGAAGTTACAATGCTTAGAAGTTCGTGCGGCAGTCGCACTTTTCCTGATAAATCTCGGATACTATACGTCCGATTTACTTCGAATTTGATACACATAATTTTAATGACATTCTCTATCGTGTAGCGTAGGATGTTTTGATACGATATCCCAATTGTTTATAACAATCGTTTAAAGTTTGATTTTTTTCGTAAAAATTGAATGTTCATTTTCACTTTCCACGCATTTCTACAAAAATGATTTTTTCCTAAAACCCCTACTCTACGATAGGCAATTTATTAAGGAACAATAAAATCGGTGGTCGTATAAAGCAGAAATTCACAAGGATTCACAAGGATTCTATTGTCTATATTAACGCATTACCGACCGGTGATTATATTCCATAATTGTAAAAGTCTATGGTTCACGGCTGAGGATTTTTTAAAAGAATCCTTCAATCATAAACCAACAACTCACCCTTGATAACAGAATAAAATAATTTCCTTCGGGATTATTTTTTCGAGCTTCCATTTGGCGCAGCACAATTATTGAAAAGCCTATTAATAGGTTACCGATAGATAATTAAATGTGTTAAAACAGTGTATCGGCGGTATGTAAAGGAACAATCGATGTGTGGACGGGGTCAGTACGGGGTCGTCCGAAAATGGTCTTCAGCAGGAGATGCTCGGGCGCCATTGTGACCCCGACAGACGACCCGCGGGGTTGAATGTATTTTTTCCGGGTCCAATATGTTCGAAAGGTCGTTCAACGTCGGCCGAAGGGGTTAGTGACGCGCCGGTCCCGATCGAAGACGGGTCTCGGGCGTCTCTTTGCCCGAGGAACAACGATAAACAAACGCAATTGCACGTATCCGTTGCAATTCCATGGAATCTCATCGGGTACCGCTCGTTCCACGTTCCGCCATCAACGCGTCAGTGGTTTCGTTTCGCGTTGCGAAACGAGTTTTGTTGTTGTCTCCTTAACGCGGCCTCGCAGACGTCACAGAAATCCCACCGCAGTTCCTCGGGAGCGTAGAAAATTCCCCGAGACACCCGTGGAAGCCAGCAGCGACAACGCCGGATCCCAGCAAAACTCTCTCTCTCTCTCTCCTCTGTGCGTTCCACCATAAACGTCAGAGTTCATTTTGCCCGAGAAATGAGTTTTGTTGACAGATCTTCGGCGCGGCTTGCACACCCCATCATACGAATCCTAACGCGGCTCCTTGTGAATATTGAACGCACCTAACGCGCACCGGGATATTATGAACTCCGAACGGGCACCGTGGGCTCCGCTATAAACGTCACAGTTCCTTTCGTATGGGAAACAAGCGCCTTCGTTTTATGCCTTTGTAAAACTTCCAGCCGCTTGGTTTCGCGACTACGCACCCGCGCGACGATACGCGTCGTCACAAGAACGTTATGGCCGTGGAAAAGAAATTTTACCGCTTGTCTCTCTTTTTTATTCAACTAACGAACGCCTCCCAGAAATCGGCCGAACGGACGCTCGTTCGTGCTATGGCGGCGTAATGGTGCCCGTAAACGTGATCCCGTGGTGGAACAATTTGCAATCTCTCCGAAAGGCCCGGTCGAGAACTATCTACACTAACCTTTGTGGTGGTGCACACTGACACATATTTTATAACAGGTTTGACAGTGTAGAATATATAATATTTCCATGAAAAGAATGAGGCATTACAAAAACTGCAGTATACAGGGTGTCCCAAAACTCCTTCAAGTCCGGGAAATGGGAGGTTCCTTAGGTTGATTTGAGGCGACATTTTCCTTTGCAAAAATGGCCGCAGCGGCTTTGTTTAGGAGTTATTAGCGAAAAACACAGACCAATCTCACCAATCAGAGCGCGACCTAGACGCGAGCTGGCACTGTCGGCCCGGGGCGCCAACTGTCTATTGGCCGACTGTGTCAAGTCGCGCTCTCATTGGTCCGTGTTTTTCGTTAATAACTCCTAAACAAAGCCGCGGCGGTAATTTTTGCAAAGGAAAATGTCGCTTCAAATGACCTAAGGAACCTCCCATTTCCCGGACTTGAAGGAGTTTTGGGACACCCTGTAGAACAAAACACATAAGTTTGTTTAACCCGTATGTAGTTAACCAAAATGTATAGATTATCTAGAACCTTCCTGTACTTAACATGTTTGCACAAATTCTCATTACAAGACTATAAATTAATATATTATATCAGCGAGTAAAGAATGGACATTCAGAGAAATATTGTAATATCTTTTAGAAGGACATTAACAAATTGTTGAAAGAAACAGAGTAAATGGGCACGGACGGTGTTAATTAATATGGCGTAATACGCAGAGACTGGGAAACGTGTTCTGTAAATGTACGGCGAGATCTATTTGATCAGTGGATACCAAAAGACGCGCAGAACTCCGTCATTTCGTCACGGCGAAATCAAACCTCGCAGCCGCAATCCGATGGGTTTCGCACGCGTCAGAACGGTCTCTCGCAGCCCTCGGCGGACGGTATCAAAGCGGAAGACGCTCCCCAGACGTGCAGAGGACTCAAAGACAGTATTCATTGGTTGGTTAATCCCGCGAAAAGGCGGCCGGCGACTCCCGATGGTATTTAGAGGTGCTGACAAGAACCTATAGAGAGGTCGTCGGTAGACAGTCGCCAGTAAAACGTCCAGCAGCAAGAGGTCGGCGTTCCGCAGTGGCCGTTAAAGTTCGTTTCGCACGGGAAATGAGCTTGCTCGTAATATTTTTTGCAAACCTGGCAATCCCACGTCGGATATTTCATCGCTGTTTCTTGGACGTATGACAATTACAGGCGTGACGAACGTCCTCCGACTAGAGGATTTCCAGCTCTCACCTCGGCGCATTTGCGCGAGCGCACGTATACATATCAAAGTATAGTCGAATCATGTGGGAGGTTGAGGGAGGAGGAGGAGGAGGAGGAGGAGGCCCCGGCGTTGTCGTCACGCTCCTATAATACAAAGCATAACATACTTTCCTGAAAATATTGGAAATACCTCGCAGCGAAACTTTTCCGCGCACGGAACGGCCCGGCCGCGCGTTCCCCGACAGAGCGGTATCGGACCGCGCGTAGAACAAGTTTTCTATCGATACAGCTTTGTCAAAGTTCACGGACTTCTCGCGGAGGTCCCGTCGCGCGCGTCGTCGCCGCGTTCTTTTTAATATATCAAGGCATCCGCGGGGATAGAAACGCTAAACAATAGCGGGTCCACGTGCCGAAATAAAAGGACGAGACGCGAGCGAGTTCAATGCTGGCGAGTTACGACACCTCTGGCGAGACCATCGCACCTGTGCCAGTTGCCGGACAAAGCCGTTCCGAGATGGAAAATATCGCCCGATACGTCGACAAAAGGGGAACTCCATAATTCCAGAACAAGCTCATGTCTAGTTCCTCGCGGAACCCCGTGCTTTGGAAGCGGTGCAGTCTGCTGGAAACTGAGAACGTATCCCGGGACTCGGAATCCGAGCGATTCCACAATAGAGGGACTGCCATCTTGGTTCCACCGGCAGGGTTATGATCACACGAATTCAATTCGTTCAGGTTAAATTCGTTTGATTAAATTTTAAAGAATACAGCTTTGTCAATCAATTATATAGTCACCATGCTTTTCTACGATTAGAAAAGAATGGTGACTACATATATAACTTTTTTTTTACAGTCCGCCGTGCAGTACAGTTTGCGATATCTATGAAAATCGGGCAAGAACTTATGCAATCATCTAATCTAATATCTGTGGTTGCAAGGAAAACCGCCGCATGTCACAATATCAAAAAATTTAAGTTTATGCATTCATTGAGCTTCGTAGTATAGGATTGACGTATTTATCAGAAAAAAAGTCATGAGAACAAGTTCGAAAGGCTCGAAAAAATAATACAATTTAACCAATGTTCTATGTCGAAGCATTAGCGATAAAAACTTTAAACGGCTACATATATCTCGAAAGTGAAAGCGGCTTTGTTTAGGAGCTATTAACGAAAAACACGGACCAATGAGAGCGCGACTTGGCACAGTCGGCCAATAGACAGTTGGCGCGCCGGGCCGACAGTGCCAGCTCGCGTCTAGGTCGCGTTCTGATTGGTGAGATTGGTCTGTGTTTTTCGCTAATAACTCCTAAACAAAGCCGCTGCGGCCATTTTTGCAACGGAAAATGTCGCTTCAAACGACCTAAAGGAACCTCCCTCCCATTTCCCGGACTTGAAGGAGTTTTGTGACACCCTGTATTCCACCGGTGGTACACGCTGCCTGAATGAAAAGTTTAAAGTGGCCATCGGTGGTACACGTGGCACGGAACGCGTTAACACACATATTTAATGATAAACTCGTATGTTTAATAAAAATTCTGGGCAGTATTACAAACCGCATTACACTACTAATATCTGAAGATAAAAATTTCTTTCGGTTTCACACTTTGTAAATTGTATATTTCAGCATTGTCCCGAGCACCGTGAGCCGCCACGAAAGCGCAAGGAGCTTAACAGAGGTCGCCATCTTGGTTCCCCCGGGTAGAATGCCAGGCGACTTTGTCGCTGAACGGAGGATGGATACGGTTTCTTCGAACCGTAACAGACTTTCTGTAACCGGGACCAATCGGGGAACGAGGACACCGTGGGAACTCGACATCCAGTCGAAGCGAGCGTCTCCGTTTCGCACACGGGAGAACCGCGAGTTTTGTCGTGTGGCGTCATTGTCGTGCCAGAGGCAGCCGGAAACCCTGACGCAGCCCTTTCGGCATATACAGTAAAATCTGCCGCCGCAGCGGGAAGAATATCGCTGGTAATAGGACCGCGCCGGTTTCGAAATCGACCTCCGGTGAAACCGCTTTTAGCCGGACCAACGGCAGTCCAGAAAAACTTCCGGTTAAGACGTAGTCGTCGCAGATCAGTAATCGGAACGCAGAGAAATTGAACGCCACGCGATCTTGGCCCCGGCGCGACGTGCGTCAGCCGCTTCTCACGACCCCGCCGCGCCGCGCCGTCGAGAGGTAATTAGCAACGAGATATTTACGCAGACTTTCCGCTCTGACTTATAGGAAACGGAATTAAACGGGCTGCCATTTACTCCGCCGTGGACCCCATTGTCTTTCTAATAACGTATCCGCGATCGTGCACTTCATTAAAACACGATGTCCGATGAATTTATCCGATGCTACTCGGAGAACTCTCCCGTAATTATAATAGTTTAAGGAGCTTTCGGGGCGCCCCGCATGATTTATGAAAAATACGGAATATTAATTTCGGTCGATTTTCCCGTTACACGCTGTTCATGAGTTGGGGACTGTAATCTAGTGCAAGAGCACAAAGTATAAGTAATTTCGTTTCGGGTAGTAGACACTGGGAACTTTCGTGTTTCGTGTAATTTTTGGGGAAGGTACAAGGTTTTAAAGAATGTTGCTAAGATACTTTAAAATGTACAGTTTGATTAAATAACTCCAATGTGTCTAAAGAATGAACAAAATTTTAATGACCTTGAAATAATTTCAATGATTATTGAAATTACCGTACCAAAGGTGAAAAATCATGCGAAAATAATTTCATTCCAGGAAGTGACCACTTTTAACTCTCTCACAGGTGTCCATCTAAAAAAAATGTTACTCACCTTGTTATACATATAATCCTTTCCAACTAAACCGTGCCTGCAACGGCGGTACTCGGATAACTCGGTCCGGCATGCAATTGCGCAATAATATAAATTTGAAAAAACCAGACACGGCAGTCGATATTCCAAACAAGATCGTGTGTCCTCTCAGGGGCGGTTTTCATCGTCGCGGAGCAGGCGTCTATTTACGAGCGGCCCCGATCGGTGGATCTCTCCGTTGAGACGCGCAGAAATAAAGACAATCAAAGCACTTCGTCACGCGAGGCCGCTCCTGAGAGAACGAACTTAATTAACGAAACGCCGCGGCGGCTGGAGGCGGCGGGGAACGGAGGGATTACAAACGCGTTGCGCACTCTGCTTGTTTTTAAAGTAGATTAGACGACGATAGTTGAAAGAGGCCGACCGCCGCGGCCGGCATGGCAGTTTAATTACCTTAAACCGGCCTCGGCCGGGCCGGGGTTTTTCATTCGCAGCCGGAAGGCAAGGGAACACACCGGGACGGGCCCCTTTGTGATCCTAGGCAGCGCGGAGTGAGTTGTTCAACGGTGGAAAAAAATAATTATTACCATTTCCGTACGAAGTACACGCTTTCCGATACGGATTCGTCGTTGCTTTGATTAAGGGAAACTTTCTGTGGCCAATTCTCTCTCTCTCTCTCTCATAGCGGCGCGTTTTTCCGAGAAAGCCAACCCCGGCCAGCTCCGATGCAAAACTTCCACGACTAGCTAGCTGCTCTTATCCCTTCCATCTTCTTCTGCCGTTTCACCCGGTTTTTTTCCGACCCGTTCCCTACTCCCCGTCCTCGTTCACCCGGTAGTTTTTCCATTATCTGGTTTTATCTGTTACCGTGCACTTCTTTAGCGGAAAAAGCTAAGCGGCGTTAGATGCAGACGACGACGAGGACGACGAGAACGAAGAAGAAAGCGCTTCAAGGCGAAACGGGAGCTCCATCGAGGATAGAATTGGCCACTCGAACGTCTCGTTGTTCGAGTCCGAAGAAAGTCGACTGACATTTTTTCCAGCCCCCATCCCATCGGTCCCTTTTCGCTTCTGAAGTGGGACGGCTGTCACCGGTATTAATTCAATTACAAAATCCCTGGGATAGGACGCGCTTTCGTGCTTAACTCTTCCTCCGGCGAAGTTCGCTCCCTTCCCTCCTGCCCACAGTCCCGATCCCCTGTCTGTGTACCCCTGTCTCGCCGCTGTCGACTGAACCGGGACGACGCTACGGGGGAGAGGAAAATAATGAAGGACTTTGCCGGCCTTTGTTTGAGGCCTCGAAAATGCGATTGTTTAAGCTGCAACGCCGGGCTAATCCGGAGATGTCGCGCGAGCACGCGGACGGATGGACCCGTCTCGCTCTCGTATTATTTAGCTGAAATGGATTTGTATTTATTCATTAGGCTCCCGAAGCCTTCGAGCGTTCCCGCAGTGCCAAACTCACGGCTGTCTCCTCGGGTCCCCCGCGAATGACTTGTGTTTACGTATTTTCAAATCCTCCCAGAGTTGTTCCAAATAATTAAAAAGACAATCTGTGTAAAGTTTGACCTTGGTTGGATAAGGGGAAACGTGCTCTATAACGATTAAAAATTAAAATAATTAATTTCAATGAAACCACACTTGAATTTTCAAATTTGAGAAAAAATTTTGGTGGATTTTGGTCCGATTTTTTCGAAAACCGTTTGTTTTACGAAAAAGGTCGCTGCCTGTCCGGATCGCACGCGGACGGATGGACCCGCCCCGCTCTCGTATTGTTTAGCTGAAGTGGATCTGTTCATTCATTCATTCATTAGGCTCCCGAATCCTTCAAGCGTTCCCCTAGTGCCAAACTCACGGCGTCTCCTCGGATTCCCTCGCTAATGACTTCGCCGGAGCCGATGCGCCCTCTCACCTTCGACCGTGTTTACGCATTTTCAAATCCTCTGATTGCTTGCATTCCCTTCGCGATAGCAATTGTCCTTTTTTCGCTTCCTCTCTTTTTCGTCGAGCTCTTCTCCTTTGGCCGAGACCGTACCTCCGGACCGCACCGTGCTCCCGATCTTTTGATGACTGTTTGGTCGGGAAACATTGACCAACGCGATCAATCCCAATGGGAAATAAAACGCGCAGGAAATTGATGATTCCCGAGAACCTTACCCACCTCGGAATTAATTAGACGGCCGGCCCAGTTAGCTCGGAACGCGAAGCTTCATAAATCGGCTAAAGAAGAAAGTATTACGAATTCTCTGCTTCTTAGAAGTGTTTAAAGATCGATTTTTACGATACAGTAAAGTCATTCGACTTACGCGGATTCTTAGAAGTGAATCAGAAAACTAGTTCCGAACTGTGAAATTCGTTTTCTCATTGCCAGAACGGGAGCTTTTTCGGTGTATACATATACGTAAATTTATATTTTAATTTGAAATTTATCCTCAATTTTAAATTTTATATTAAATCACAATAAATTTACTAATTTATATTTTAACCCTTTGGTTACCCTGGTCGATTGCAATTAATAGAGGAGAAATAATACATCGACGTCTGCACAGTTTTCAAAATTTGTTAAAATAACAGAAGTTTGCAACGCGTTGCGAGCTTTTCCAGAAACTTGCGAATGGCTCGATGCAACAAAGGATGTGTGTAAAAAGAGATGTGTTCCATTCATTACATCAAGCTCCGGGATTACAGAAAACGGTAACAACGTGGAAAACGAAACAGCAAGTCAAGCATGGCGACTCGAAGGAGATTACTTAACTAATTAACGCTCGCGTCGCGTGTAATTAATTAATTCCTTCTGCGCGCGCGCGGCGTGGAGAGTGTCCGGACGCATTGAGATCTTCGAAGAGCGGATTTTCTTGGAAGTGACGCAACATCCAGCATCGAAAACGGTTACACTCGTTGTCGTCTCTGGCTCGTTTTTCTTTTCCGACTTCCCCCTCTTCATTATTGTCGATCACGCTTTGATCACGAGGCGTCCCGTTAATCAAAGCGTGAACGGCGCCGTTTATCACGACCGAGTGGGCCGTTCTCATTTCCAGGTTCAAAGGACTCCCTTTCGCGGGACTTGTTTTCCTTAATACTCGATGTAACACGACCTCTCGCATTCTACGCCCCGTTTCTTTGATCAGAACGAAGACGCAGCCGCCGCGACGCTCGGCGCCGAGCGAGCCTGATAACGATAACGAGGTGGGAACGAGTCAAAGACGCGGAAAACGAACTCCGGGAAATATTTTAGACGGTTGTCTCTGTTGCGGAAAGTGGCTTGTTCGCGTGTCAGCTTCCCCACGAATGTATTAAGCTGGTCACGGGAAGAAGCATGATTTCCTTCAGGAAAATCTCGCGAACTTAGGAAATTGAAAACGTCCTCCTTCGTATCCCTCCCCGTCCGCAACGTTAAAATAATATTTTAGTTCGTTAACTTCAAGGCTGGCCGCTCCGGCTCAGATTGATCTTTTCGAGTTTGAGTCGTTTTAGATACTTCTTACATCGGCTGAATTCACCGAGGAAATTGTAATGAATTTACAATTTGATAAATAGCAAGCATACGGCAAGAAACGATCGGATACCGCCATCTCTGACTCCTCGGTAATGTAAGTAAAAGTTGTACAGAAGAAAATTTCCGATTCGACAAACAGCAACCAGTAGACGAACACCGTTCCGCCATTTATAAATCAAACGATTACGAAACAGACAGCGCTCCTCAGAGCGTCTGAACTTTGGAGTCTAGAGCTAATTGTTTGTATCGTTTAGGGAAACAAATCCCATTTAACCTCGCGCAACGTTCGCGACTAATTAGAATAGACAATAGAATGTCGGAGTAATAACGAGGTTAGTTAATGCTTAATTTGAAACATTACGTGTGAATAGACGTCAGAGCGAAACCCCTGAAACAGAATTGCTTAAATAGTTCACTCGTACTGTGCATGCGGAGAACTGGGTCGGAATAAAGGAGGCTCTGGAGAAACGCAGAAAACACGGTCGGCGTACGTGATACATTAAAGAAATATTGAAAAAGAAGTGTTGTGCCGTAGACGTTCCGCGCGTGCACAGGACTTGTTGAATTTCGAGCGGGGATCGAGTTGCGTGCTTGCCAATTTCAAGGGTTTTCCCTCTCGCTGTCAGGAAATATGTTAACGCTATGCAAATTTGTGTCCCCTTGCGGTATCGGGAACTAGGGAGGACCTTTTGTCAATTTTTGTGGACTCGAGAGGCGACGGAACGTTCTGGGAATTTTTTTGGAAAACTGACAAATTGCATCAACCGCGCACGAGTATGTATACCAGGGTGGCTCTTATTTACTCTTGTCAAAAATTTCTTTTACGGCACCCCCCAAAGTTGTTCGAAATAATTCAAAAGAATTCTGTGCAAAGCTTGATCTCGATCGGATCATAAGCTAAAGCTAAACCTCGAGCGGTAAAGGTTATCGAACTGGGTGAATTGCTAGCTACTGAAGTTTAAAGGATGTAGGAATGATATTAAAGACTCTCAAATATATCTAATATCAAGAGTACAATTTTTTTCTATAATAAAGAGGATGGAAATACACTTGTTATGTATTGTATAGTTCGCGGAAGGTAATTCCCGAGCTCTCGGTCTTGACGCACTGAGAAATGCGGGGGTAAATAGATTGACTTGCCTTGAACACCGCGTTTCGAAACTTCTTTAAAGTTACTATGATCAAAAAGGAATAAGACCCAATCTTACTAGACGCGTACAGATTCGTGTTCAGTCTTTAACTAAGCCCACGGTGGCCAAGCTCGAGCCCTTTATATAGTAGCAAACTTGCTCAGAAAATGGTAGTAGGGGTAAATGGAAATCTGGAGGATATGTCTATTATGTTCTCCAGATGTATGCACTTTCCCATAAGGGGAAAACTGTTTATTTGGGCATGCGAGCTGGACCTCCTGCGTGAACACGTGGTTCCAAGAAAGGAGTAAAAGTCACGTAGACAAAGCCTCCGTACGTAACACTAGTAATAACAGTAGTCTCGCAACGGCGCAGCGTGGCAAACGCCTTGACAGCATGCAAAAGGTCCGCGATGTCGCCACGCTTCAGCGAATTGCATAGATGCGTTCTCACCTGTCGGAGACCTCGCGAATCGCGAATCGCTCGGGTCTTAAGCAGGGGTTGTTTTACCTCAAACAGACCAACAAAAAAAAGACTGGAATAAAATGGCGTATCACGTACACTGTCAACGATTATAAATATTCCCCCTAAAATATCTAACAACCAACAGCCGCAAACCCGTAAACAAAGCATGATACACGTGAACAGCCGCCGGCAAAAAGGTGCCACCCGCAGTATTTCAAAAGGTTGTATTCGCCGTGCAAAAATAAAAAATATACGGAAAAGGGTCGCGCTATTCGCTTCCGAATTGGTGTTTTTTTCATTCCCCGAAACGAGCAGGGTTTCAGTGAACAACCGTACCGACTTGACGAACAGAATATTAATCCGTGTCGCTGCGATTCGGACTTAAATCGAATACGCGAGGGCGCGGCCGGGACGCGACGTGAACCGTTTCTCCCCGGTGTTTTCAAAATTTTATGGGACATTAATTTTTTACCACGAGCATTCCGCGCCCTCCTTCGCCTCATGTAACCCTCGCCGGTTCCTCGATTCAGATCCTACAGCGGACTTTCGCTTTTAATTATACTCTTTGCCGCGCGGACTGAGAAGTTAAGCTTGTACCTACAGCTTTTAAATGGAAATGCCAGTACAGGTTTAACGTGATAAGAATAAATAAGATCTTCATTAATTCTTCTAACAGCAATATCAAATTTTCTAATTTGAGTCGTCAAGTAAAATGTAAACTACAAACTACATAAGTCACGTAGCGGATCCAGTGCACAATAGCGATGTCCGTGCCATAAAACGTCGTCCAGCGCAAGTCTCTACAAATAGCAATTTTAATTTAATAACACTCGACCCGTTGAACTCCAGGGGTGGTTTTGATGCAGTACAATTATTAAATAGCTCATTGATAGAAGTGCGAGTCCGAGGTGCTATTAAAAATTACTACGGGTTGTTCGACGTTACCAAAATTATTTGTATTTAATAAATCGCTAAATCGTTCAATTCCATACGCACAAAATGGAAAGTATCTTACACAATAAAAACAAATGGGCCGGAACAAAAAGTGTTAATAAGCTTCCACTACCCTCTGGTTTATCCACAATTTTTGTTGCATACAAATTCGTTCGACCCAATTCGATTCACTGGAGATTAATTACCACCAGGATGAAAGCAGAAATAATGTTGACGGGGATGATATTATAAAGGTAGTCTCGAAAATAACGTTCCGACAAATAATTGTTGCCGCATAGTAGCAAATTTCGCCAAAAGTAATGTTTTTATTTCCGCCGGTACCATCAATACCGGGACACCCCTAAATGAAATGTGATAAATAGACTGCGGATCTTTATGCATTTATGGCTTATAAAAATTTTCAAAAAAGCTAGAATATGTAGAATTCGCCAGAATTTTCTACAATTTTTATTTGTTTTATATCTGCAAAGGTCACTTTCTCAATTGTCCATCAATCTAGGGGTCCGGGGGGAATTTTTATTGATATTATGTGGAAAAAAATGGTTTTAAGTTGAAAGATAACCTCCTAAAATTTTAAGTCGCTAACCCTTCATATAAGGATGATACGAGGGCAAATACCCTTAACCGTATCATTTTTTTTCTCGGTTGGTAATGAAGATATTCAGATAAAAACAAAACGAAAATACTCGAACTTACCGCCCTCGTATCATATATTTTCTTCACAATTGTGGTCAAATTATTTCGGCCGACGGTCGATAGCCAGCAGCCGCTTCGCAGAACGTAAGCTAACGATTTACCTTTAATTAACTCACAGAATAACATCTTGTAGCACCTTTTTGGATATGTCTCGGTACCTGCCATTATTTTTCCGAGGAAAAAAAATATAGTATTCCATTTTTTTAAAAATGATTATTAGTATTATTATTATGTTCCATCAATCCGATCATCTTGAAACTTTTGTATATATCAGATAGATAACAGAACATTATTATTGAATTTTTTGAAAGTGCTCACTCGAAGGGTTGCTTGCAATTCCCACCCCTAAAAAATTTAATGATTCTTTCTAACCTTAATAATTTGATCACAATTTTGAAAAAAATATATGATATGAAGGAGGTAAGTTCGAGTATTTTCCTCTTTTTTTTATCCGAATATCTTAATTAACAACCGAGAAAAAAAATGATACGGTTAAGGGTATTTGCCCTCATATCATCCTTACATGAAGGGTTAGCGACTTAAAATTTTAGGGGATTATCTTTCCACCTAAAACCATTGTTTACCTAGACCCAAATTTGTCTAGAAAAATTGGAAAATGCATAAACATCCGGAGTCTAGTGATAATTAAATCTTCGAAATGAAGAAGAAAATGTTGTTCAATTTTGGCCATGACTTCGGCGAAACCTGTCACTATGGAGACGTTCGATAAACCACACACTCACAGCGTCCGACAAAACTAATTAATCCTCTGCGAAATCAGCGTGTTTTCTTCTATCGGCTAGATGGAGGAAGTTCGTCGCGTTAATCCGTAAATAAATACGTTGCCCTCGACGCGACGGAACGGGGGAAAAAAATAAGTGATCACGGGGATGGTCGCACGGCGTTGAATACCGTCGGGCGGTTCTGTATGTTTTGCCGGGAGCGTAAATCGCCGGCGGAACAATAAGGGCGAACGTTAACAGTAATTACCGGGGCCTGGCCCCAGCGGTGCGGCACGGCGGCGGCCGTTGGAAATGTCGTTTCGGAAACGCGCTTATCAACTAAACGAAAATAACTCCCGCATCATTTTCAGGACGCAATTACCGCGAATATTCTTGGGCAAACAGCCGGCTAAGAGGCCGGGCAGCAAGCAGCGTGCGTATTCACGGTTGGCGTGTGCCCTTTTCATCGCGGGTCTCATTTCATTAAAGGAGACATCTCTGCCGGGCAAACGATCACGGAATCGAGAAGGACGCCATTAAAACGTTTCCGCGGTGAACCGTGTCACCAATACACGGCTCTTCAGCCTCGGCTCTGCTTAAGCAATCACATTTTCAACATCTTAATATAGACACGTCATCGCGCCGTTTTCTGCGACCCTTCGCGCCATATCCGCCCCCTACCCCCCGCTGCTCGTTTACTTCCATGTATCGGCTTTTCTTTCTTTCGCTCTCTTTTCATCCCTCTGACTTTCTCCCTGCGGATACTCTCTGTTGGCTCTCGTTTTCCCGGGTCTCTCCCCGCGGAACCCTGCAACGGCCGAGGCTGAACGCAAAGGGGAGCAAATGCGGAGAACAAGAAACACACAAGGGGGAAACAGGACGAGAGCAAGCGAGAGAAAAGAAGAGGGTCGGAAGGGCGGGAACAACGGCGGGGCTGCAGAAGTTTTCGCGTTGCACGTAAATTACAGACGACATCGATGCATCCGAACGCTTCCTATATTTGCATCGCTCTCTGCACGGCGAAACAATCGCGCCACGACTTCGATACACCGAGCAGTAGCTGAGAGATCCCTCGGCTGCCTTGGACCCTCACGAGGGGCCCCTCCTCCTCTTCCTCTTCTTCTACTCGCAGGCTCTAGCCCGGGCCTCCGTTCGTTGATTTACCCCGGCAACTTTAATCATGATACCCCCGGCTAATTTTATTCCGTAGCGAGCGGCAATCAATTTAATAAGGGAAGTTCGCGAGTCGGCGAGCCAACCGTCTCTCCTTCTCTCTATCTCTCTCTCTCTCTCTCTCTCTCTCTTTCGAGCTCTAGCTATCTCATTCTTCTCGCTTCCTCCGCCGCTTTCATCTCCGCGATGCCCCTCTTATTTTCTGATTATATAAGGCTAACGCGAACGTTTCCGCGAGCGACGCGTTCCGCATAGAACGCACCCCCGATATCCGACCGTCGCCCACGGACCCCCGACGATTTCACTCCCCCCGAAATAAGTTTCACGCGAAATTGAACTTTACTTTTATATTATTCGCGGTGAAATTGTGAGTTGTGCTTAGACCCGCCACCGTTAACACACCCCCAAACTCTTCAGCACCCACGATCCCACCCCCGAACCGATGTTCGCCAGAATCCCGGTTACTTTTTACAGCGATATTTGCGACGAAAGTTCGTCAGTGCACCGGCGGACCGGACGATTCGGCGAATCATTTCAACATCCCAATAACGCATCAAGTGTTAGTCACCGTTGTAAATGTTAAATTATTAAATAAAGGGTGTCAAAAAATTTATGCAAGAAGTAATTTTGATAAGAAACACAGGTTTTTAATTAAAAATTGTGGATTTTTTATTGATTCATAAAGTATACAGTATAGTAAATATCGGCACATACGCACACTTTTGTCGAAATTTTCCATGACCGTTTCTATTAATGTGGCTGAATTTCGTTGATACAGCGCTCAATTTCCTCCTTCGAGGCGTGGGTGGTCGTGGGCTTGTTGGAATAAACCTTAGCCTTCAAAAATCCTCGAAGAAATAAGTCCAACGGCGTTAAATCGCATGATCTGGGCGGCCAATTCTGATCACCAAAGCGAGAAATTACACGACTATTGAATTGTTTCTCGGGCTGTCATTATTTTTAAAATATTGCTCAACAATGAAAACGCGTTGCTCTTTCGTGTAGCACTCCATTTTTAATAACTCTGAACTGTCAGCTGTCACGCTGCCTTTTTTCCCGTTGGCGACACTTTGTCGCACAAATGGCGCAAAATTCAAATCTTGCGTGAACTTTGGGACACCCTTTATAATAATATGTCTACAAAGGAAAATGAAATCTGTTCGGACAAGAAATCGGCTTTAGCAAATCGACAGGTCCTCTTGCATCGCGAGAAGTAGATTCGGCAGATCATGATCAGACGCATCAGCTGGTATTATTAAATATAACAATAAGCCGGCAATATACAAGGTGTCCCAAAATTCCTTCAACAGCCGGAAATGGGAGGTTCCTGAGATCATTTGAAGCAACATTTTCCTTTACAAAAATGTTATCCGCGGCTTTGTTTAGGAGTTGTCAACGAAAAATACGGACCAATCAGAGCGCGAGCTAGACGCGAGTTGGCACAGTCAGCCAATAGACAGTTGGCGCGTCGACTAGACTGTGCCAACTCGCGTCTATGTCGCGCTCTGATTGGTCCGTATTTTTCGTTGATAACTCCTAAACAAAGCCGCGGATAACATTTTTGTAAAGGAAAATGTTGCTTCAAATGATCTCAGGAACCTCCCATTTCCGGCTGTTGAAGAAATTTTGGGACACCCTGTAGAACGAAAATTGTTTCAACAAGACTTCGTCTCCAAGAAAATCAGCTTTGAGAAGTAGATTCGACAGATTATAATTAGACGCATCAGCTGGTATTAATTGAATATAATAATAAGCCGACAATATAGAACGAAAACTGTTTCAAGAGGTCTTCGTTTCCAAGAAAATCAGCTTTGGGAAGTAGATTTGACAGATTATAATTAGACGCATCAGCTGGTATTACTAAATATAATAGTAAGACAATATAGAACGAAAATTGTTTCAAGAGGACTTCGTTTCCAAGAAAATCAGCTTTGGGAAGTCGACAGGTCCTCGTACAGCACGACAAGTAGGTTGGGCAGATCATGATCAGACGCATCAGCCTACTCTACTTGAGGAATCTCGAAATTCGATTTTCCTGAAAACAAAGCCTCGGATAACAAAATTTTATTCTACATTTTCAACTTGTTTTTGAGAATTCATTTGTTTACACCAAATCAGAAATACCTTGTACAATAATATTGCTGTAACTGTTTTATAAAATGCTTTTGAGGTGCGGTGCATATGATCCTCAAATCATTTCTGATTTACTCGCAGACGATGGAAACACAGTGCTGGAAATATCTATTGCATTGATAAATTATTTACTTGGCGGTCGAAATGTGTGATGAAATGATTCATGCTTACCTTATTTTATGTGGACAGTAATTTATACGCTTCTGCAATGAATATCCGTTTTCATTTTCCTCCAGCATAATCTCAACGTATAAATTCAATGCAATACTAATAAGCTAACGATCGACCTTCATTTATTTTTACTGAGAATTTGAAACACGAAATATTCCGAACTTGATTATCCAGAAAGAATAATATAATTACGTACAATCCTATATATTCCTTTATTCTTACTAGCATCTGTATCACGACACACCGGTAACGATTAAATTGCAAATCTCAGTGCATTTATACAATAATACGAAACAATCCAATTCTATATTATTTAATGGAGAACAGTTTAAAATAGACATTTTTAAACGAGGGAAACGAAAATCCGATTTCGCCCGAGATGTCCCGATTATAAAACTATTTAGCACGAACACCGGCGGTGTCTAAACGTTGGCCAATTCTCCATCGAGGCCGACCATTTCTATGGTAAATGAATCGGTCTCCGATAGCCTAATATTTACCGTGGAACCTTTGAACCGTCGGCATCCTGAAGAAATTCCGAAGCACGATCGGAAATTTCGGGTCCGGAGGAAGGATCTTCGCCAGTTCCTGTAGCATGCTACCCGAGACACAGGCGGATTCGCATGACACTGAGGAATCCTAAGGATCCACGGTTACCGAGCACACGAACGGGGAGAAGTCTCGTGTATCGTTCTCGGTCATTGATCAGCGTCACGAGGGTAAATCTTGATTTTGGACGCGTCACGGTACGCATGGTCAACGAGCCTGATTCAATAGAGTGCTCGGTCATTAAAGTGCCATTAACCGGTGCTTGTCCATCAGGAATATTAATGTTGTAAAGCCAGCAGTTTCGAAACGAGGCCAGCCACCCAAAGCCACCTACTCTCTGGCCCCGGGGGTAGTCTGTTTTCTTTCGCCGCTGTCGAATCCAGCCACCTTGAAACGTGGTATCGCGCGTCAACTCTCGAGTAGCACTCGACGGCAGCGGCGGCGAGCCCCCAGGGGGAAAGTTGCGAATTATGGTCGCCCGCGAAAATTTATCGACGACCTTCCGCGAGAGAGAAACTCGAAACCCGACGAGACGACGCGCGAGATCGCGAAAAATACTCCGGGAACCAGTCAAGGCTGTGTACGTGGCGTAACGGAAAATCGATATCAACCAGCGGCTCCCCTAAACCCTCCCCGCGTTACTTTTATCGTCCTGCTACGATTTGTCTCCGTATGATAACGAGGATGTGAGTCAGACGCGATCCACTTCGTCATCCCAGACCGCCGCGCCGCGCCGCGCCGCCGCCGTTGAAAAATCCTCCGGGCTCCGGGACACTGTTCTTCAACGTCCTAAGAAAATTGCACGTCGATGCCTACACGGCATTACACCGTACTATTCGCTCGTAAAAGGGACGCTGAAGTAATATGGAAAATAAAAGCATGTCGAGTAGGTTCTCGCTCCTTGCTCACGGTGTCGAGATGTACTCGGTGTTGACTCTTCGCTGAAGAGGTTGCTGTTCTTTTATGTGTGCCACACTCTCTTTGAACGCATCATATTCAGTCATGTAAGTAGGATCCTTTGTCGAGGTTTTCTGTAACGAAGCCTCGTTGCAACTGATGCGGCTAGACTGGCTAAGGAAAATATGATTGATTGGCCCTTTCCATCTGTGAACCTGATTATTCAATTGTAATCGTAAGACGGAAATAACGATGTGAACAGAAGCTTTGAAATTTTGTTACCAACCCCTTGCTTTATCCCGAAAAATGTCGCGAATCAGAAAAGGAAAATACTGTAACAGTCATGTTTGTTAGAATTTGTTTAAAACTGTGCATCGTGTCTTCGTGACGGTGTTCCGATTTATTTTTCATTGTCCTTTCAGTGTACAGATTGCTACTCTTTCATTTGTGTCAAACCTTTGTTTCGAAATGTTTCATTGTTTTTTATTAGATCGTAACAGAAACTCGTTCGGTTATTTCCAGTATCTCCGATTCATTTATTACTCCCGTTCGGTGACTTGAATATATTCTTCGTTACTTCTAAATTAATATAATCTTTACTGTATTGAATAATAGCATGTTAGATAGAGCATATAATTTATTCCGAAGAAGCCTGCTCGAACGTTACCAAATATTAAAGCGCGTGTAGCTCGGGTCTTTTTCTAACAAAGTCTACATTAAACATGCTTAGTGGACGGTGTTAAACATTTGAACAATTAATAAAGTGGTCCCGTGCAATATATCTCTCGCCCACCTCGTCGAGTTTACATTCGCCGTGTGGTAGAATAGCGTAATAAAGTCGCTCTACAATTGTTATTATTGTTATCATTACCATTATTATGTGTTGCATCTTCGTCCTCCATATTTCGAGAGATCTTCCCGGCGAAGCTCGCGTCGAAATATTGATCAGTTTATATTCGCCGCGCAACTGTCTCTGCTGCACCGCAGCTTCGCGTATCACGCGCTCATTCTCAATAGATACTGCTCGGTAAACACGGCGTCGCACAGTGAGTCCAAACGCCAATCCAACTGATAAAAAGTCGTATTTTCAATCACATACTATTACTTACTTTTTTATTTGTTTCCATTCTTAAATGCCTGTAGATCTTTAAATTATATTCTGTTTTGCTCTGAAGATTTTTTTATATAGGGTAATATTTACGCGAAAGTCTATAGTCGCTGCGGCCTTTAGGATTCCCCCAGAACGGTCTGTGCTTTTGCTACTGGTAAACGTTAATATTAAATGCGAATATTTTGCCTTTCATGGGTTTTGTAGAAGAAAGTACGTACTTTCATTCTGTAATTACAGAATTTGCAAAAGTTAATGAATTCTCCAAATTACTCGTGTTCAAAGGTAGTCAATTTTTTACTTCATGCATTTCAGTTTTTCGAATGAAAGTAACCAAATTTTCGCGTATCTGTCGAATTTCCTGTTTGATTTCGTAATGTAGACTCTGTTCTTTAATTCTTGTAAAAATCAGCTGCCACTATCTGCCAATAATTGTTCAATGTAACTTTAAAGTTTATGAACAGTTTGCGATCACTCATAAAGAGGGTTTAAGATTTTAGTGGTTCATTGTACTGACTGTGTGTACAGACTTGGGCCCACTGTGCGTCGCTCCGCGCTGCAAATGTTTCTACAAATGCAACAACGCGATGTAAGAATGACTTTGTTTGCAAAATTTGTCCCTCCTTTGTCGTCCGCGAAACGCAGGAATGCCTTGCGATTGAGCACGAAGTGTGACGCCTGCAGAAACAGTGACACCGGAATTCTTTGCCTCATCAACGACCGTCATTCCTCGAATTCTTCCACAGGTCGTCCAAACGCAAATATCGTACGCGAGCTTCGCATTAATAATCCACGGTTTAATTGCGTACTTTTATCCGATTTCGCGCATCAGAAATCCGAGTAGACGGAACACAATAACGGTTTGATCAATGCCGCAGAAGTATCTTAAACAATATTGTATTTAAAGCTTTCTGCTCGTGCAAGTGCTACTCCGGTTATTTGAATTTTCGAACATACGTTTTCCGCGCTCGTCTCATTCCGTTAGAAATCTGTCGATGATACGAGGTGTGTTGAAGAAATAAGGAGAATCTTGTAATTTGACGGGTTATATTAGTCCGACTCACGACATTTTTGTTGTTGTTGCGTCGGTAAACATGTCTGAAACGTGAATTGCGAAACAATTCATGGCTTCTGCATCACGATAATGCACCTGCTCACACTTCATTGCTAGTTCGTGACTTTTGGCCAAAACCAACACTGTAACGAAGCCCCAGCCTCCATATTCACCGTGTGACTTTCTTTTCTGTTCCCAAAAAGAAAAATTTAAAGGGTCGTCGTTTTTCAAGCACAGACGAGATTAAAAGCGGATCGCTGAAAGAGCTAAAAGTTATCCTAAACATCGAGTTCCAGAAGCGTTTCGGGGATTGGAAGAAGGGAATAACATTCACGAATAACTAAAATGTTCTCCGAACAGTGAAGATTCGAAGGTCGTGAAGTTGCGACCAGATCCACGCAGGCCTAATCTCCTCTCGTTGACAGGCAGTGGAGTGGGTAGGCACTGGACAACAATCGTGCCCACGATTCAGGACAACGAAGGAGCGATTACTGTAATAAGTCCGCTAGTGCGTCGATGATTGTTGTTAATTCTCCGGAAGCGGATCTCGCGAAATTGATCGCGTGATTTTTTGTTCTCGTTGAATCGCGAACATTTTATCCCGCGGTGACGCGAACGTATCCTTCTCGCGAAATAGATGATCCTTTCAGGCGTATCGATGTAAGCGAAGAAAGAGTATCATTATGCAAGACGAATCGAAGCTGTCGGAAAGTTCGCGGTACATTTTGCCCGGCCATGCCGCGCGCCGCACCGGCAAAAAACATTTTGATAAACGCGGGTCAGCGAACTTCTTGTTGCCAAAATAGCCTTTATCAAATTCACCGTGAATCATGCATCGCGCCGGCTCGTACTTTGCCACGGAGAATCATGGCCGACATCAGATAGATAAATATCGAGATAAATAATTGTTGGACAATATCCGCGGTCGAAAGTATCTGCCGCGGAATGGAATTTCGTGTACAATAGTTTCGGGAGCGATTGGTTATTACATCGTTATTGATTATAGCGATGCCCGTGACAACTAATTGATTATAATAAAGATTTACCGCGTCAAAGGGAAACAAATTGTCGCAAATCAACTAGATACCGCTCGCTTATATAATATTTAGATTATCCAGAGTTGAATGGCTGTCGCGTATCGATTACCACGATTAATTGTCATCGTTGGAGTATGTCATTACGTAATTACAGTGAGCATATTAAATATGTTTAACCCCTCGTTTGCGATTTATTTATTTGTATGTCCTGCGAAGCCTGACCACGCAGTACATCGTCAAAGAAAATATCGTTTGACGTTGTATTAAGTAATGGAAAAGATTATTGTTGGTAAATATCTCGGAAAGAGTTGTTCAGTATGTTGACCTTGACAACGTGTTTCAAAGCAACGCGATTTTATCTAGACTAAAACTACGGTCAATTTACGTTGACTCTTGCGTAGAATAAATTCAGCCAATAAATTTGATTATTTGAAAAATACTAGTTTCGACGTGGAAGCTACCGTATCTAGCAAAAAAAAAATTGTTTCGTGGTCTTTTGCGGACTGTACGCGAGAAAATATGACTATGAACTTTCAGACCGTTGATTTAGAATGATCCTGTAGAAAATGATAGCTATCCAGGTCACACTATGTCACACATTTGTGCATCAAGCTTACTCCGCTAAGCCACACGTGGCGCAGAGTTCTGCGTCAAGCGATTTAGCCAAACAATCGCTTTTGTCCGGCTTCTAAGCTCAACTGCACAAATATTTACCTAAAATCTGTTCAGTTATGTTCCTTAATCTCAACTTCTATTGACCTCCGTTTAACGAAGCTAGCACACGGTTAACGAAACTGGATCCGGTGGACAATTTGATAGTTGCCTACCTAGAGTCTTCTCAGAAAATTCTTTCTGACCATCAACCGGGTATAGACCTTCGAGACATTTCGTTCAACAATGGAAACGCAAACGACTTTACTTCTTTGCGTAACTATCTCGCACTGATTGGCATCTACCTTGAATCTATAAATAGTGATGACTCGATTGTTGAAACTCTAATCTCCGTGTTTGACGATTTTCGGGAAACTTCATACAGCAATATCTAACGGTTAATTTCTTCACAATATCGTAAAAATTACATTGAATTCATTTAGCTTCAAAATAATTTCATGTAAAACAATGCGATGTGAAATAACAGATAAACTGATTTTTTCTTTTTCAATTTTCACTTGGACCATTTCCATAATTATGGGCACATATGTTTTAAAAACCTTCTGCCAACTCCAACATTTCTCTCGCACTACATTTCACGAGGCAAAACAATTCGTGATTAGGGGCTGGACGGTGACATGCCTCGGAGGCAAGCATAAGTCCGATACTTGAAGCCCGTCTGAATATTAATTACGCGACAACGGCACAAGAAACAGGTAGCATTCCACGATCGCCGCGTTACATTTCGTCAGCCACGGTGGCGGAGGCAGAATTATTTACGAGCCTCGTGGAACGGCCTCGAAATCGAAACGGTTTCCGTTTCCTTCAACGGCGTCGGAATTGCCGTCATCAATAGAGTGGTCGGCTGTCTCGCTCCCACCTTCGGGATCCGTCGAAGAAAGGGCAAGAAGAAATTGGGTCTCCCGATTACATCCCGACGTTGTAAATAAAACATGTCAACCGTGGTCGGAACCAGATGCGATCTGGCCTGATCGCTGATAATAGATTCGCTGCGCAAGCAACCGGAATAAGCTCTTATCTGAAGCTTCTAGGCGTGCGCCAGCTCGCTTTGCGCTCGACTCGGCTCCGATCGGCGCACAGTGGTCCGAGTCTCCGCTTTTTCTGGCCAAAACTATCGTAGGGATATTTCAAGGTTTAATGTTATATTTAGACTGCGAATTTTATGAATTTATAATAAAAATGAGCAGGTGCAATTTAAAACAGTGGACCGATTAAAAATATTTACGAATATTAATTTTTCAGTTTCAGTTTCAGTTTCAGCTGATTAAAGTCATTAAAAGAAAAAAAGAATTTCTACTTGGCTTCTCTTGTTTGTAATTGATACAACCAATTTTTATTTTGCATAAAGATCCGCAGTCTAGTTATATTATTATTATACTGCGGATCTTTACGCAAAATAGAAATGTTTTGCATCCATTGTGGCAAACCGGAATAACATAAAAATTGATTTCATCCCTTAACGACTTTGTTACGTTAAAAGCAACGTTACAGCATTCTTGAATATTTTAAATTCTTTGCTGTTTTATATTTCGTCCAACCAATTTCTTCATAAATGCATAAGTCTAATTATTATAGATCAGCGGATTCGTCTCGGTTCCAGTTATGATATTATTCAGTTAAAAAATTGAGGTGGACCTTCGTTCTTCATAAAAGAAAAATATGTTTTTGTCACATCGCATTATTTTAAACTAAATGAATTCAACGTAATTTATTTACGATGTTGTGAAAGATGAACCGTTAGATAGTGCTTTTCATTTGGTATTTAATATCCTTTTCATTGAAATATCTCGAAACCGGAAATATACAGGGTGTTCATTTGAAAAACCTATATTTTTATTATGGGATCTTATTGTACGTAAAAAGACCAGCAATTTTCGTAGGCTACTTTTTTATCCGCAGGCTTGAAGAAACAATTTGAAAAAACAAGTTGACCTCCAACGGACCTTGAAAACGCCACCCAACTAAAAAACTGATACTGCCCCCCTCGAGATCCTTGGACACGTGTTTTACACTTTTTTAATATCTTTCATATTTTTCGAGATATTCGGCTGGAAAGTTTTCAAATGAACACCGTGTATAAAAATTAAAAGTAACCAAGTAAAAATTGGTTGGGTGAAATATAAAACGGTAATAGGTTAGAACAATTCAAGAATATTGTAATGTTGTTCTTCACAACAAAATCAATAAAAGAATGAAAACAATTTGTATTTTATTCCTGCTTACCGCAATCGACGCAGAATATTTTTATTTCTCATAAAGATCCGCAGTCTATATATGAGTCAGACCACTTTCATAAATATGGGCACGTATAATGTTTAAAAAGGAATACGTAAATCGATCGGAAATGAGCGAAATAATGAGGATCCGAATAAGTTCGAAGGTATTTGATCAGGATCATGAAAAATGTCTAACTGAAATGGGTGCTCGGGTGCTAGATTATGAACAGAGGGGTTAAACAATCGCGGTGACAGGGGAGTATCTGTTTCATCGTGTGCAGAGTAAAATCGGCGCGGAGAATGGCCGTCTATCCGAGCGTGGTTACGCAACCCGTTGTTATCACCCGATGCGATGCAGGTTCGTCTCTATCCACCTGTCTCCCTTTCTCTCCCGTTGTATCCGTTGCGCAGCCGGTCGTGCTCATCGGCAATTAAATTTTGTGACGTGCGTTGCTTATCAATTTGTTTATCGTTGGTTTGTCACTTTGCCCGAGCCGCTCCATTATAAACGGGGCCCGGGACTTAATCATTTCTATCGAGTTTACGGTCCTCGGAGCGAAAGAAATTTATTGCTGAAAGTGAGAACGATAATGGTAAGGCTCTCCGCCACGCCGCCAACCCGGCCCGGCTCGAATACATTACCGCGATAAAGAGTTTTACCGAGCGTAATTGATTAACTAAATATCGGATTTACGATTACAAAATACAATATTTCATCCGCCGGCTGAGTAATTGTTTGATCGACGAGATTTCGCCTGACCACGATCGCCCTCGGGCTCGGAGGATGTCCACTGCTATGTAGGAGCACTTAATATTGTCGAACACTATGGCTTTTATTTGTATTCATTTTTATTCGACCTCGTACACAGCCGGGGAAATTGGTCCAAAGGACTTGAATTTTGTTTAAAAGATGTTAGACCGACTAGAGCTCGCTAGAGAATGAGTAAACAAATTTCAAAAATGATGTTCTTCCAACTTTTTTATCTGAGCCTGTAACGATAATTGA
Organism: Lasioglossum calceatum; assembly: GCA_963966675.1. Classification (NCBI taxonomy): domain Eukaryota; kingdom Metazoa; phylum Arthropoda; class Insecta; order Hymenoptera; family Halictidae; genus Lasioglossum; species Lasioglossum calceatum. The sequence continues at coordinate 1,161,456 of OZ016544.1, forward strand.
AAAAATGCGTTTTGTAGATTTCGATAACTTATACGCACACTGAAAGTTTTATCGCAATCGGCCAACATTGCAATTAGCTAAATATGTTTAAAGGTGGAAGAGCTTAAGGGTGAAAGTTGGAAATTTAATACACTAGCATTAACCACAGAGGGTTAAGAATTTTAACCACACTTGTTTACGATTGTTGAAAAAAAAACAAATAGTGACACGTGGTTGAAAGCAGATAGCGAAGAGAATGGTCGGAGAATAGGCATCTATCGGTAATTGTTAATTTCTAAGGCTCTGTTACTGAAAAGTGGAAAGTAAACCGTTCTCAATGCTGTACTCATCATTTAACGTCGGCCTTTGAGACACTATAATGGCACGTCTTCGCCAGAGATTGTAAACAGCTCGCGAACCATTCGCTGTTTGTCATTTCGCTCGGACGTTGCTGGATTGCGAATAGCTCGCGCACAATCGGTAGTTACGACAATATAGACCCCGTCGGTATTTCTGGATTACAGGTTTAGGTCTTCGGTAAATAGAACCAGTAAGCGAACAGCACGGTTTTGACATCCAAAGAATGTTTAGCAGTGTCCTAGGTTATATTATCAACAGCTATAATTAGGTTCAACTAGACTACGGATATTTATATAAAATAAAAATTATCTATTTCATTTACAAGAAAATAATACGACAGTATCATTAAATTCTTCGTATTGTGAAATTGTTTAACTGTCTTGCGTTTTCCTTCTCATTTTGGCAAAAATGGGTAAATACATTCCTCCTGTTTCTTGCAGTCAATTGAGAACACTTTTATAAAAACCTCTACCAGATTTGCAACAAACTAGAGAGAATTAGAAATTGATTTACTTTCTTAATACGTTTAATACGTTGAGAATTATATAACAGCATTGTTTAATTCTTCTAATGTTTTTTTCTGTTTTAAATTATACCTACTCATTTTTGTTACAAATGCATAAAATCCGCTATCTGGTGATAACAAAATCTGGCGTCGCCGCTATAAACACTTCTTGAAAGAATGTTCGCTCTTGGGTCACGTTGCTTTATATAAAAAGTATCATTTCGTAGATAATGTTCTTGCGTACTTTTATTTTTATTGTTGCTAAATACGATCTTTCCTCCTATATTTTACCACCGCAAATTCATTGATATATTACAAAATGTGTTTTCAATCATTTCGACTCGTCAGCCTGATTACTAACAATGTTTGGAATAACGCAGTTTTCCTTGTGCGACGATTGCTGAACGTGCTAACGCGGCATTTGTAATTAAAAAATAAATAAGCTCCGGTATACGTAAAATCGACACGGAAAGTTACCTCAAGGTGAAAACTTCCGCGGTACATTGAGTTTTCTCGAACAATTAATCGATTGTTCGAAAGTTTACGGTCGCGAGCCTAATCGACGTAAATACGAGTGGGCGGAAATCGAGGATATTTTTAAACTGTAACAATTACTTGGATCACGTTGCATATACAGGGAGAGTTATCGAACATGACGCCTTAAAACAACAGGTAAATTATTTACGTTACTTCACTAATAATCTCGGAGACTATTAACTCGGAACACCATACGGTAAATCCTATCTTCCCGTAGCTTTTCAAACTATGTACATCGATACCCGGGCAAAATATTGAGTATCCAATTTAAAAAAAACTGGAAGCGATCTTCGTAGCTCGATAAAAATGATGGATAGTTAAAAACCGAATTATTGCATCATATACTCGACTTGGACACCGTGAAGCTTTTATTCGAAATGCTTTTTCATGCCGTCGTTAATTTTCGAGTAATTTCGGATCGTCACAATAGGTGGCCGTACATCCAATTGGCACGATAATTGCCACGCTTTCGCAGCATGAAAAATATCCTGTTTCTTTGGGTCTAGATAAAAACAAAAAAACAAACCCGCTCCGCCAGAATCATCCATTTAATAATGATAACAGCGTCCACTCGGTTGCGGCGCCTCCTCGCCTTTGTGAACGATTGTAACAACAGTTAAAAACAACAGCGAAAAACATGTTTATTTTTTCGTACAAAGGGAAACCCTGTGAAAAGACATCTACCATTCAATTATTGCAACGTTCCTATCGCGCGGGCGCAAACAGAACAATTATCGCGCGTTTGTTTACGGGCCGGGTATGAAACAAGAAAATGAAAGGGAAAAAAATCGAGGGTGACGTCGTTTCGTGGACCCTTAATTAAAAGTTCATGAACCGATAAGTGGGTCGGCCGGGAAAAGGTAAGTATGAGAGAAGGGTGAGAGAAGGGTGAGAGAGGTAGGTCGACGGAGCATGATCGAAAAGGCTGGCAGACTGCGGAGCTGAATGTCGCGGCGAGGTGAGCATTTCGCTAGCGCAACAGTGACAAGGTCAAGGACGCCGGTGTCTCCTAGATCCGTAGTCGGGACGCCGCTTGGTTTAAGGTCGCCTTCGGTCTGTATAGTCGTGCAACCTGACCCACGTACGTTCTATACAGCGCCCTCAAAAATTCACGACTCACTTACCAGAAATGCATAAATAAATGAGGCGAACATTCCGTACGCTGCCGACACCGAAGATGCAGAGGCTGACCAGCTAAGGGCTGGGACTCACGTAGCCGGTCTGAAAAACTCGATTTTGTTGCATAAACCAAGAAAGTTGCTGTGGGAACAGTATCTGGTTCAGAGATGTAAACGAAAGATGATTTTTTGGAAAAGTGTTAATTCTCTTAAAGAGAAAAATTTACCAGAAACGCATAAATAAATGAGGTGAACATTCCGTACGCTGCCGACACCGAAGATGCGGAGGCTGACCAGCTAAGGACTGCGGCTCGCGAATCAGAAGTCCATCCCCCCAATATCACAGGAAATACCCCCACTCTTGTAATTCTTAGCACAAAAATGATTCTTATATTTATCACATAAATATTAATATAAAAAGGATAAACTGACCATAACATTATTGATAATATTAAAGACAATATTGGTATTGATATATAATAATTTCAATTAATTTTATCTAAAAGAAATATTTCTCTATTTAACAATTCAACTACATCTTTAAAAGGCTGAAATAACCCCAAAAATATAACGTACTCACGTAGCTGGTTTGAAAAACTCGATTTTGTTGCACAAACCAAGAAAGTTGCTGTGAGGATGGTATCTGGTTCTGAGATGTAAACGAAAGATGATTTTTATGGAATTGCTACTTCCCTCGTAGAGAAGTGGTAGTAAGAACGTGTTCGTTAACGTAACGACGTATGTACTTGACAAAACCGAAAAGGCGAATCGTAAAAATGTCAAAATCATCATTACCGAAGCCACGAGGAGGAGTTACGACTATTTACCTTCGCTACATTGGAATTTGCAGCGAATACCTGACACGCGCTTTCTTGAAATTATGCAGAGTAAGTCGAGAACTATTTCATCAATCACCTCGTCTCGCAACATGCACGTAGACGAATAGGTTGAGTTTTACACGTGGGTTCGTTAAGAAACCGAAACTATTGAATTTTCTCGTTTCGCACGAATCCAAGAAGCGCTCTGTGTCCTGATAGATGGTTTGTTTGGTTTTTTTTATGAAAAGCACGTTTTTCTACTAAAATATGCACCGACACACTCTAAAAGCTTCGTGAAAATACGAGCGGAAAAGTTCCAGCGGAAAACATTCCTAAAAACCGCCTTATTTTCAGCATGTTACATGAGTTACCCCCCATAGTCACGGAAACTAGCCCACTTTGCGCTCTTAATTATTTACGGGACCGCAAAGTTTGCTGCGCTGGTCGGCCGGCAGGGAAAAGTATAAAACATTAACCGTCTAATGCGTTTGAAGATCGAGAACGGAGGCAGTTAATTAAAAGGACGTGACCGAACTTTTTTAATAAGGCATCGCACGTGGAGAAATACAACAAAATGGCAGAGAGGCGGAAAGAGACGATCTCGTTAAAGAGGCGAAACGGGATTGCGGGGTACGGCGGGGTGGTCGCGTACAATTCATCCCGCGATTCTGAAACTTCACTCGGGGTAGGTAAAGCACTCGAATGTCTCTCGAGGCACTGTAACGCGTCATTCATAAATTCAAGGCGGCACCGAGTGCTCGTTTAAATAACAAAGCTGTGGGGGTAACGAGCAAGACACGGGGAATTTATCGCGAGTGGGATAAATCATCCTCGGCGGGATTCGGGAGTAGAAAACACCGCGACATCGAGCAGGTTTTTCGGCGAGCGAAGAGCGCACATCGTCGCGTGTATAAATCCGTTCGCCCCCAAAGCGGCCATCATCGTCATCATCGATCAGCGGGGTCCAGGAATTCCAATTCCCGTTACAATTTCCCTATATGGTCGAGGCTCGGCGGACGATACGGGGCTGCCTCCAGCGGCGAAATTCTCAACAACGATCCCGGGGGCGCCGCGACGCGTTTCAAGCACGCCCAACGACGTCCCGCGTCGCGTCGTTCTATATCGAAGCGTCGCGACGCCTGCGCGGGTTCCGCAACGATCAGCTGGCTGGAAAGCGTCGAAGGGGCGCGAGGAGCTGGTTCGCGAGATAGAGAGAGAAAGAGAGGGCAGAGGCTACAAGCGGAAGAGGGACAATCGAAACGGAGGAACGGTGGGGCCAGCTAGTAGAACAGAGACGGAGGAGCCGCGCGCATCCATCGGCTATCACTAGCGACGTCATGGATAGCCTGGTCGGCAGTTACGCACGTTTTTGGCAACGTTGTTGCGTGCCCTTAGCCGTGGCCATGGTGTTCTTTCTCGGTGTTGTGGGTCCGACGTGTGCGGTGATTTAATTTCGCGCAGTGGTGGTGTGACGGCCGATCGAAGCGCACCTGGGAACGACGCCGCACTTCCGATGCAACGATGCCTCGTCCTCGCCGCTACCTCGACAGAATGGTTCTCGGCCAGCTACGTATGCAGAACGCGAGCGCGTCCCCGTCTGCCTGCCAGCAAATCCCACAGTGAACCTAATTATCGATCCGGCCAACCCGTCAACTGTCCGACCTGTGTCACAATACCTGGATCGAGCTATAGGACCTCCATCCCCGCGGAACCAGCGCCGTGATTGGACGGAGGATACATCATAGATATCGCACTCTCGCGCGAGTATCCCCGAGTGTCATCCGACGGTTCGAGCCATCGGATCAAAGGCAAGTCCATTCTTCTCGAACGATCCTCTGAATCTTTCCGACGATCGAGGATTCGACGTGACACAAAAAGAAACCTGAACCCGTCGGAGTCCTGCGATAGGGCGGTAGACCGCGAGAGGAGTCCTGCTGCGAGGAGCACATAAAAGTCTGAGAGAGACAATAAAGTCTACGTTCTCTGTATTCGTCCAGGGTGCGCTATCCTCTTCCGTGAAGCTGGCCGCGGAGCAACGTCGCGGTGACGTCGAGTGGATCTTCGAGTTCGCGGGTAACGATGTGTGAATAAATTCCCGAGGAGGCTCCAGCCAGTGTTTCGTCCCCGGCTCGCGTTCTATTGCAGCTGCGTACGAAGAGGATTCGCCCGTCGATAACCCGGCCGATATACGCAGGGCGCGCTCTCGAGGCAGCCGTCGAAGAGGAACGCGGTAAGTAGCAAAACAAATCCACCACTTGACCGGTCTCTCTCTCTCTCTCTCTCTCTCTCTCTGTCTATTGTCATGTGTTGGTCTGGATTAGGCGTTCCTAATAACCGGACGGGTGTGAATTTGGCCGCGCGTAGGTTTCCGCCGAGGGTTCGTTGACTCGACCGTAAAATCGTCCAAGGCTGACACCGGAAAGGGTCGCCGGGTGACAGATATAGACCGACGCGACGACTACGCTCATGAGAATCGACCAGCTCCACGGAAGAGACCTTCGACTACCAAAACACGCGTCCCTGGAGCGAGACCTCCACAGCCTGTCGGTGGGAAACATCGGCGAGAACACGGCTGAAGTTTCTATTCGGAGAGCGCCGCCGAGGTTCCGATAAGAATTGGATAAATACGGAGAGTATTACCAATAGCCTCGAACCGATCGTCTTCCACGTGTGTGCGATAAGGCGAGAGCGGCGGAGGCTCCGCGAAGCGTTAGGTTCGGAATCACGCTATGTAATTAGGCACCGCCTGTGCACTCGAGTCGTCATCCGCGTGTGCCCTCTATAAATCCAGAAAAACCGAGAGCCCCCTGTGCAGGGAGCAGGAAGCGAGGGAGTAACGAGCCGGCGACGAGGGTGAGCACCCCCGGCGTCGCGAACAGCGGGAGAGCCACGGTCCCTGCAGCTTCCACGTAGCTGGAGGTCCCTTCTGATGGTACAACGAGTGACTCAGAACCGGTGGCGCAGTCCCCGCCATCAGCATCTCCGGTGTCCACGTGTTACGTCGTCATGGCTCCACGTGCAGCCTTCCCGATGATGGTGATCGGCCTGCTGATGCTGGCCGCGTGCTGGCCGCAACACGGCCACGCATTCTCCGCCAGGTTCTACGAAGCTGTCCCAGAGAAACGCGTTCCCGCCGACGACTACGCGGTCCACGGGCCGATCGGCGAGGACCAGGAGTTCCCGAGGGACCTGAGGGAGCCGTATCCAGGAAAGAGTTTCGGCCCGATGGGGCCGATCGACGGCTCTCTGCCGGATGACGTCTCCTTCCGTAGTCTCTCGGCTGGAAATGACGACGACGGTCCCGTTGAGTCGCATTTGTCCTCTCAGGTGGGCGAGAACGGCGGGAATGGCTCCAAAAGACCCAAACCCGAGTACCATGTCATCGCCGTGGAGTTTCACCGCGTCGAGACTCCGTTCGTCATCGGCATATGGATCTTCTTCGCCAGCATCGCGAAAATAGGTACGGGAACTAGTGGAACTTGACTCGATCCAAAGCGCTTCGCTACTGGTTTCGTTGGTATCCGCTGCGGTTAGCTCGAACGTTGTTGCGTCCTATGAGGTGACGCGGCCCGGTCGGATTCTCTGGAGCATTCGAGGTCACTTCCTCCATTCCGTGTCACGCCGGGAACGATTTCTGTTTCGGTGAACGCATTGTTCCGAAATCGCTACGCCGAATTCTCGGTTCTCGCCACCCGTCGTTGTTATTATTCCAGACACAGACTCACAGGAACCTGTCCTTCCACCGACGGATTTTCGATCCTCGTCGTTGTCTGTTGCATTCGAACTTCGGCTCTCTGCTTTGTTTTTATTTTACATTCCATGGGACGCGATCAAAGCGTGACTAGACTCGCAAGGGCAGCCGAACGACACGGTGGAGGGGGTGACTAGTCGACAACCTTGACCGAGCAGAATCGATCTCGATCTAACTATAGCAAACATATTTCAGAATTTTCAATAACGACGCACCGCGCGGCTTCGTGAAACGCGCACAACAATGGAGCGCCACGGAAATTCGAGCTACCCTGACGCTCCTTTTATTCCCAATCACGACCTTTTCAGTCGTGACGTTCAGTTGCTGGCGGCTGGCTGCCAAAATACGTTTCCGTGTTTCTCCATTTTCTTCCCTGACCACCCGGGGCTGCGTCTTTTTTTCGCGAAAACCGATAGTGGCCGTAGGTCACCGGGATAATCGATTCGCTGTACCGGGGACACGGCCGAAACAATTTCTATGTCCTCGTTAGGGATTTAGACCGAGTCTTCAACCGTTTGCGCGGATTTTTCATGAAATTTTTACGGACCCGAGTTTTAATGATCGATATGGCTGAACAATATCCCAGAATACTTTTGCTTCTGCTCACTTTTTATATTATCTCCCAAAGAATTGCACCAACATTTTGCACCAACAATTATTCTATTATTTACATCGACGCTTCCAAATGATATTCATACTTGAAAATTATCTTCTTTCCGCTAATGCCTCGTGGTTTACAAAGCAATCAGATTTCGCTATTACTTTCATTCTAACAAGTAAAATTCAGAACAGTCCCTGCATTACTAAATGTTGGTGTGTTCAATAAATTCTTCAGCATCCCTAAAACATTTTCCATTGCTTTCCAAAAAAATCGCTATGAAAAATTGCAATCGCTCACAGAATAATGGAAAAAAAAAATCTTTTCATATACAATATGAGATCGCATTTAGTTGATAGTTGCTGCGAGTAGGTTGATAGAATTTCGCGCGCAGGGGGGTGGAAATCGGAAAGATTCACGGCAGGACCGCCAGCAATCGAACGTCCCAAACGAGAACGGTTCCAAGGGAGACCGTTAAGTTACAATTGTACGTGCAGGCTTCCACATGACGCCGAAGCTCAGCAAGATCTTTCCGGAGTCCTGTTTGCTGATCGTTGTCGGCGTCGTCGTTGGTGTCTTACTGTTCCAGGCGAGTAGTGTCCACGTGTCGCCCCTCACTCCCGACACGTTCTTCCTCTACATGCTGCCGCCCATTATCCTGGACGCCGGTTATTTCATGCCGAACCGACTGTTCTTCGACCACCTGGGGACGATACTTCTCTTCGCCGTCGTCGGGACTATATTTAACACGCTGTCGATAGGTAGGTGAAACGAATAAAACGACACCGGTGTGTCGTTCCCCGACACGACCGGATTTTTCTTCGATCTTTTATTTTCATTTTTCCCCGTCCTCTCTCTCTCACTCTCTCTCTCTCTCTCCTTCTCTTCTTCTCTCCAGCGAGCTTTAATCTGTTTCGTTTTCTGGATTAACATCGCGCGCGTTGGCCCGTTTACCTGCTGGTTGCTCTCCTCTCTTTTTTCACAGCTGTCCTTTTATTTCTATTCCACGCCTGCGCAACAGGGACGCCCTGCGCAAGATTATCCGCAAGTCGAATTTCAGTTCGCTCTGCCCACCTTCTTCCACGGATCTCGCTGATTTCTTCCTTTTTAATTGCACGAGTTGGACCCACCGAGTATATTTTGATTCGCTGCGGGAATTTCTTGAAACTTGAACGCGACGTCTCGGACACGTTTTATGTTCCCTATGATATTGTACACATTGATGGAAAATATTGATTAATCGCTTGGCCCGTACCATTTTCTTTACAGTTGCAGTGATTAAGAACGTCCTTATAAGGGAGAAATGTAGAAGAGAATAAAGAAAGGCGTGACATTCATATTTGTTGGACTTTGTTTAAAATCTTCATGACGAGTCTGACTCGTTAAAATACGGCAAGTGGTTCGCGTAGCCCTCAAGTTCCATTAAAATTTTTGTTATCTGGCAGCGCGTGTAAACGATTGATTACCTGTGACTGTGACCTATACAAACAGCAAACGTGTCTGTTATATCACCCCAGGGACACGCCTACACAAAAATTCACTTGCCCACATCAACTTTCATTTCACTCGTACGTCAAGGGGCTATTATTTCAGGCTGTTTGTTTTCAATGCATCGCCACGCATTTAGACACGTATAAAAGCACAAATGAAATTTGTTTTTGACACAGTAACGTCCTCTTCTCCGTATGTACCTATTAACAGCGCCCTCGCAATTTCGGAAAGTACTCCCGACACATATTTACTGCAACGCGTAATGTCCTACGTAATCAGCAAGTGGAAATTTACAGCCCGAAAACATTATGTCTCTCTCTCTCTTTCTCTCTATCTCTCGAGCAACGTTACGCTGTCAATTTTACTGATCAACGAAGCCGTTTCCAAGCCAATTTACGATCGGGAGGTGTTCAAAAATACACGGGTCCGGTGCGCATAACTATTTCGCGTTCTGCATGCGATCGACTGACGCGCATTCCGAGATTGCGCAAGCGACCCTGTGCGACAGAAGTCGACCGGAACAGAGATATTAGTGCTCCAGTCGAAGTTGAAGTTCGATCACCTGTTTCACATTCGGCCGAACGCGGAAGCAACTCAAAGTCGAGTTTCTACTGCACCGGCCAAGAAGGAAAACAGATCGGTCATTGAGTCGCCCACGCGATTTCTGTTTTGCGAATCGTGAAATGAAACGCGTGGTCGTCGTTGCGAAACGCGATGACGTTTTCCTCCATACGACGCGGAACGGGCGTATGTCCGCGATAATTAAAGACCTGTCGCGAGTTTCGGAGAAACCCGTTATTATTAACGATGAACGTCCGCCGTGGAGAATTTTCTAGGACACCGGGCGATTTAAAAATCGCCGGGGTCGCGTTCCGCGACGCTTGTCCGATTTCCATCTTGCGATCATTTTCTTCGAGGATTATTCTATCTCCGATATATTTTTTTTTCTCCTCTACTCTCCCTTTGTTCCGGGATATTTTGCTCGATTATCGGAAGCGCACCGGAATGTGTCGATGAACTTTGAAAGAGAATCGACGCATTCACGTTGATATCTTCCTATCAATCGGCGGAGCTTTATTTTACCAAATAATGGCTATCCTCGATGGGTATCGGGAGCTTTATGTTTGCATTGTTCCGGGCAGTATTGTCGCCGGCCTGGAAAATACTTGCTTTCAATTCCGCCCTCCGATCCTGATGGAACGTTAGACAAATTACCTAAACCCGAAACCGCCGCCGCGCCGCGCCGCGCCGGTGCTCCGTGCTCCGTGCTCGTACTAATTAATCTCGAATCCGTCGCTGATAGCTGTTTACCGATACGCATCTCGAACGAGTTCGATCGACGATGAAAAATCTCCGGCTTGATTCGAGCCACTCAAAACCAGGTTTCCAATCCGAATTTATCTGGTATATCTTCGGCCAACGAGATTAGATGCGCTAATTAATGGAATTACTTGAATAACGATATCCTCAGGTTCGTTATCGATACTGAGATTGTTTCGAGTAATTAACCTCGGATTATTCGACTTGGATTTCTTCTGTTAAACCTTCCCGATTCAATTTCACGCACACTATTTAGAGGTATTTACCTCTGGACTGTGGATTTTATGTATTTACGACAAAATTCGTTTGGTCAAGTACACGACGGTAAAGACGTTAGAAGAGTTGAATTATGTTGGCACAGAATTCACGAGTAATGAGAATTTTCAGAAGTGAAACACACTTTTATTCAACCTAATCAGAATTTTTCATAATTTTTATTTTGCATAAAGATCCGCAGTCTTTCATATCGGAGTGGAACGGGTGATTTGAAAGGGATTACTATAGAATGATTACTACGGATCTTTATGCAAAATAAAAATATTCTGCATTGGTTGTGGGAAACAGGAATGAAATAAAAAATTGATATCATCCCTCAATGACTTTGTTACGTTAAAAACAACATTACAATATTCTTAAATGTTTCGCGTCTATTACCGTCTTATATTTCATCCAACTAATGTCTTCATAAATGCATAAAAATCCGCAGTCTAATGATTACAGACGATCAACGAAGGCTTTTGTTTAGTCGTCAACGTTTATTTCCAGGCGCATCGCTGTGGGTGTTGGGGAAAATCGGGCTTTTCGGCTGCGAAACACCACTCCTGGACATGTTCCTCTTCTCCGCGCTGATCAGTGCCGTGGATCCTGTCGCCGTGTTAGCCGTCTTTGAGGAAATCCATGTGAACGAGATCCTCTACATCGTGGTTTTCGGAGAGAGTCTATTAAACGACGCCGTTACCGTCGTGAGTATCCACCTGTTCTAAAAAGAACGTCGCGTCGTTCCGAAACACTTGATTCTTATCCGGGGATAACGAGCGATTTCAATCAAAGCCGAAGTACATAATCGCAAATAAAACTACCTTGAGCAACTATAAACTTCAATACGAGATCGTGTATTAGATTAAATTCTATAGACTCGAACTGGACTCTTATGAATGTAATTTTCATCAGAGCATAAGAAATGGAACGATATCGGTAAAAACTTAAAAGGAGAGTACTGAAAACTGGTAAATTATTAATGCATTGTGACTAATATTTGCGATAAGTGAATAGAGCTAGCAATGCATAAACAGCCGCCATTTTGTGTCGACAGAACGCGTGTGCAAAGAATATTCGAGTTCAATTCTCCGAGATACATTTGTATCGACTTTCTGATGGATGGACCATTAATAATGCATTAGCGTGTGAAAGAATGCAAGATCGAAGAAATATTCGTGCAGAAGATAATTAATAAGACGTCCTTGACAAACGATTTCGCTTATGGCTTTAGAATCCGGCGTGCAACCATGGTCGAATCGCTCGATTAGCCACGCAAGACGTCACTTTTTAATGACCCGCAGGTGCTATACCACATGTTCGAGGTGTACAGCGAGATGGGACCTTCGAGAATCCTTTACACGGACTTACTGTCGGGCCTGGCTTCGTTCTTCGTCGTGGCCATCGGCGGTACCATAATCGGCGTGATATGGGGCTTCGCGACTGGCTTCGTCACCAGATTCACTCATCAAGTCCGAGTGATCGAGCCGATCTTCATATTCGTTATGGCGTATCTGGCCTACCTGAACGCTGAGATTTTCCACATGTCGAGCATCCTGGCGTGAGTACAATCTGTCCGTGTGTCCAGTCATTCGTGTATTTTTCAACGGAAAACACTTTTACGATAGCCTAACAAGAAACAAGACAAACACGAACGTGCCGAGTAACGAATCTGTTCTTCCACTTCGAAATGAAAATTGTGATATAACTAATTCTACTTTATACGGTTAAAGAGAAACGAGAATTGAAACTATGAATTTGCTTTATCACAGCGTCGATAAAAATAATATTCGTACGATTAGCGTTCAGTAAGAAATTACGAATGTCCCTGCAGCTCATAATGATTTTCCGTGTTGATTAGCAAAATGTCGCGAGTCCTCCAATTATTCCGCACTTTCTGCAGCGCAACACGAACGTACGCAATTTCGGGGGGCTGTTGTGATATTTCCCCGATTCGCACCAATGAGCGCGCGCCGCGCACGTGTCCGCCATCGCCAGGGGTGCATAAACGAGCTTGGGGTGATGCATTTCTAGACACCCCCAATTATGTGTCGCAATAAATTTGAGGAACGGCCTGGGCGATTCTCACGCGATTTATCGCATATATTTACCGAAAAGTGCATGTCCGCCGGCAATAGCGAGCAGACGATCGGCGTGCTTTTAATCAGCTTCTAAAACTAGTTAATTACCCTTTACTGCAGTCAATTATAAACAAAGTTGGTGAGCACCTTTAATATGGAACCCCGTGGCCGTATCGCCGGTGAAAGAAAAGTTCGACGAAGATTCTTCCTCCGGGTCTCTTCCCTTTTCTTGTTTTCTTTTCCCCTCTCTCTCTCTCTCTCTCTCTCTATTTCTTTCTGTCTTTCGTAATTAATAATTACCCGTCGATTTGTAGAGCCGTGCCGCGACCCTGGCTCTTCACCCTTATCAATATAATTGAAAGCTATCCAGTAAATCCTTTAAAGCCTCGCCGATCGCTGCGCCGTTCTCGTTAAAGTCTATTATTTACACGTTTCTCGGCGAAGTCGGACCCGACGATGATCGATCACGATGCGAAGTACGCCCGATGTAATAACTGTTCAAATATGCTTACCCTGTAATCGACCGTTCTTGCTCGGCCCAGTCGATTTTTATCTATATGGTTAAACGGAATGCGCGGTCCGTTTGATTGTTAAACAGACGGATTTCGAACATGTTTCGCCGTCGTTTAACCAATTCGCTGCCGTCCAGACCACCCCTGCACCCTCTCAACCACTTTGTTTACCCGGATGGTTAAGAAATAGTGTACGCCAAGGACATTCGAGCCTGATTACACCGCGGGGCTGGAAAAATGCAACAGCCAACTGTCGCAATCGTCGCAGCAAACACAACGTTTGACCTTTACCGCCGTTCCTACTGCTTGCTAGTAGTAGAGTTAACCCTCCGCACTGAAATGCTCACTCTGACACGATACTAAACTTCACTTCACACTGTTCTTTTGAAATAATCCTTACGCTACCAACTGTGTTGACAGTTGAGAAATTGCTACGTACACAGAGAATGGGTGTACAATGTATTCGTACACCTTTCAAAACACGAATAACTTTTTCAAAGTTGGACTTAACAGCTTGAGTTTCTTTCAGACGTTAGAAGGATTATACAGGGTGAACCACGAATCATGACCAGTAGAGATTACTCTGCTATTAGCAGTCCGATCAAACGTGTTTTCATTTCAAGAGAGCTTTCACATGATTATATGTTGCAAATCTTTCATCAACTCTTTTTTTTCATGATTTTTCGAGGTCGCCTTCAATTTTTCTACGCCTATTTGTTAGAGGATTTCAAGGCGAATTCGGCAAGTATAATAAACATAAAAAAATGCTTTTTCAATATCATTTTTTTACAAAAAATTTGCTACAATCAGGTGAAAGTTCTCGTGAAACCATGCTATACCTGATAAAAACATTTTCACGATTCGTGGGGTCCACTCTGTATTATATTACGATATTATTTTATGCTTGGTAAAATAGCATTTATAATTGGATTAGGTGAATCCATTGTTCGTTTGCGAACAGTTCAACTGAAAGGCGAGGCAAAATTAATTTTTACGAAATTGGACATCAAAGAAGCCGTCATTGCTATATTTTGACATTACCCGGATTTTTTTGAAATTTTTAAAAATTACGTAGAGACAAGAAAATTTATATTGTTTGTATGGCTACATTTATTTCATTGAAAAAGAAAGGCGCAACATTCATATGTATTAGGCATCGTTTAAAATCTTCATGACGAACAGCACGCAATTGATGATGAATCAATACACACAATAATAAAAAGGAAAAACTCGAAATAGATCGAGAGCCAGCATATGATATTTAATTTTTCACGTACCCTAACATAAGTCTTGTAGTAACGTTCAGAATTCAGATCGAATATTTCCCCGGCGAGAAGTAGTTTCCGTCGACTTAGAGACGGCACGTTAGGTTCAGAGCCTTAAACTTTGATTGCCGCGGAATACAAATGTTTCAGTTGCTCAAACGTTGGTTCTTTCTCTCTCTCTCTCTCTTTCCCTCTCTCTCTTCCATCACGAACGAGTTGCCAGTTTCTGATTTCTTCGAATATCTTATTATGAAGCCGCCTCGATTTCTGAAAATTTATTCGCGGTGAAGTTGCGCGCGAGAGCCCGGGGTCGGTTCCTTAAAGTTCTGCCGCCGTAAATTTATACCATTCGAACTTCCGGGGTGCCTCATATTTTCATCAACTCACCTTCGAACCGTAATAGTTGTCGGGGAGAAGTTCGCGCGTTAAGTTCCTCGATCAGAGGAGCTCCGCGCGTCTGCCTTATGCATAATTCATCGTTTCTTCGACAACAACGAAGTAGTAATGGACAATGCAACATAAAGTTTCCAATATTTCGCGTCTCTCACGCGTCCGAGAACTTTCCAGTAGAAGAAATGAAAGTCACGTTTCTCGGGTCGTACAAGGGTAGAAACGACGGGACCCGGTCGACAACCCCTTGCGTTCGCGCCATATAACCCCATAACGCAATTGATGAAACTCGACGAAATTTCCGAAATGTTTCTTCCAAAATATTTGCTTAATTTCCTGAAATTCGTACACACAGAATGTAGCAGACAGGTTCCGAACAAAATCGACTTCGACGATGGATATGCTTAACCGTTTTCCGTGACACGGACGAAAGTTGGAAATATGCAGAATTATTTTGACATTCAATTGTTTCAACCTCCCGGGCAGGTGCAATTAGTATTACGGTTATTTAAGGGCATTCCGAAGTAGAAACTTCACGCTCAACGGTATGGTTTGGATGGCTTCAAAGTTTCGAGCTCTAATTTCTACAGAGCTCTTGCATTTACTGCGTATTAACGAGTCCCTTAAGAGGTACTTTCGTAGTACCCGAGAAACATATTTATTAATTAATTTCGCTATAGTTAGTTATTAAGAAGATGCTCGCATTAAATGCAGTCTCCTTAATGCACCAGCGAATCGCTTCAAATGTCTTGAGAAAAATCGAGTACGATCCAACACAGAAACTTACAAGATTCAACCAGTGAAACTTGTCATAAAGAAAACTGAGAGATAATAAATACGTTGACCGCACGTTTCTCGCACGTTTCTCGCAGCTTCTATTTCAGCAGGGTGTGGTTTCGACCTCTGCAGAAATTTCCGTCGACATTTAGTTCACGTTTGACGCATTAACCCCCGTGCGTCCCTCATTTTCCCACTTAATCTGTCCCTTGGTATTAAATCGACAGGGCGGTGAAAAATCGATACGGCGGAAGAACGAACGATCTCAAAATTGTCAATTTCGACGAACAACCAGCCCCAAAATTTACTATTCATTTTCTCAGTCGTTTTACACTGCCGAAAAAGATCGTGTATCAGGTTCCAAGAGGTTGTTGTAAAGGGAAAGCATCAATTTTCAAATGTATAGTGAACTCTTTGATGAGAAAAATTGGTCCTCGTTTCTAGAGGCGTTTCAAAAAGATCTCTAAAAATGTGAATAATGGATTGTGAAAGCTTGCAGTCTGTGTTTATCGCTGTAGGATTATTTCCGTGGTAAGGAAAACATGTTGAATTTATGCATTAATTGTGCTTTAGAGTACAGGATTTACGTGTTTGCCAGAAAGAAAGTCATCAGAAAGAAAATTCGAAAGACTCGCTCAGGAAAATCCTGTGTTCAATTCATAACGCATCTCGAAAGCGAAAGTGTGTGACAATTTTTCCAAAATCGGAAGTTTAGCGATGCTTCCTGGAGGTGTTCTCAGCGGCGGTGGGTAATGTGTCAAATTGACTGGAGTAGGGGATGGGGGTTAAAATAGAATGTCGGTGAACGTAAGTGTTTTCCGACTTTATATTTCACGAAGTTGATCAGCCCGGCTAACGAGGGTCCCACGTAAGACGCGCCCACCCCCGTAAATCTCTCGGCAGGGATGTTCGTGTTATAACCGCAGACCGAGTGAGATCGGAGAGCGGAGGAAGAGAGAGAGAGAGGGGGAGGGGCCTCGTCCCCTAACACCGTGAACATCGATTTTGTAAACGCCGCCGTCCCGGATCGTATGTCCGAATTAATTTCGACGGCGTTTAGGAAACGGCGCGAGACGATCGATAACTCGAGTTTCCCGAGCTCGCACGCGTCCTCTCTCTCCCCTGGTATCCACCCCCCATTATCCGTGGCCTCTTTATCGCAGGATCACCTTCTGCGGCATTACCATGAAGAACTACGTGGAGGCCAATATATCGCACAAGTCGCACACCACCGTCAAATATACGATGAAAATGCTGTCGAGCGGATCCGAGACCATTATATTCATGTTCCTCGGCGTGGCCACCGTGAACAACGCCCACAACTGGAACACATGGTTTGTCCTCACGACCATCGTCTTCTGCTCGGTCTATCGGATCGTCGGTAAGTCCTACCTTGCAAACTATACACCGCTTATGCGTGAAAACTAGTCGCTTTAACGTGCCATGAACTTTATAGCCTGCTTTTCTAAAGACCTGTTTAGAATAGCTGTCCACTACACTCTAACCGCTATAGGCTCGTCCCACACGAGCCGATGGGGCGGGCTCAACAGCTATTGTACTCTTATTGATGCATCTGCAGGCCTGTTTCCATCCAAAAACAATCTCTCTTCTAATCCTTCACGAGCTAAAATATACAAACAAATAATTTATTTCTGCAAACAATAAAAGATTGGCACACATTCTTCTTTGTTTCTCAAAGTTTAAGACTTCAGCTTGATTCTCTAACATTTTTAGTATTTCAAACAATCTTCGCAAAGAATTTCCTCGTCACGGTTTTAACATATCAAAGATGAGATTTTACGTTCACAAACGTATAAAAATGTCGTCCCCAACATATGCGCAGGTCCTTTATTTCTCACAGTCAATTCAAAAGCACAGTTCAACCGAGGGTCGCAGCAACGTTAAACCTTTTTGAACATTTCCCTGCGCCCAGGTTTTTAAGATCAGTCGCACTATAAACGCGTGGAGCCTGCAGTGTAATAATTACGTTCAAAGTCGACTCCAGGCTTGAATTCATGGATAAAAGAAAGAGATATGGAAACAAAAATTTGAATAAAACCGGAGGCACACGGTTTGCAGCGAATATAGACCAGCAGCGGAATGTCAAAGGTAGCGATAGAAAAGATAAAATAAAGGCCAGCATGACCGGCAGTGTTTGTCGGAGAAATTTTCTCCAAAGATCAAAGTTTAGTATTATTAAAACTGGCTTAACTTTGATACGTCTGTGTCGGCGTCTTCGCCGAGTCACTAAACCTCGCACAGAGGACGACGGCGCGGCGCGGCGCCATGTTGAAGATGGCAGACACAGATATTCTCTCCTCAGTTGAACACCATTATTTGATTGAACATTTGTCTTTGATGTTACATCGGTTCTTTTTTCTCTCCATATTATCTTCCGCGCCGTGCCCTCTAAGGACACCCCGTAGACTCAAACAGCGAATTCTTTTTGATCTTTCGAGTACAGAGAGAGATAGAGAGAGAGGGTGGGGGGAAGTCGTCCGTTTCTACATAATTTCCTTCGCAAGATTAATAACACCGTTCTCTCCGTTCCGCGAATTAATCATCCACAGTGTTGCGATCTATGCTAATTAGCTGGACAAAACTCGTAACGTAATTCACTAGTAGACAATAGAGGAGGCAATAAACGCCAATGAGTGGAAAAATTTTTGTTTGTAGCATTAGAGCGGACATTAAACTTTCTTTTCATGTCAAAATTTTCAAATGCGGAAATCTGTGGAAATTAACAATATTTATATTTTTAGTGACAGTGATCGCTATTTCACGATCTGAATGTTTGCAAGTTTGGTGGAATTTTCGGAAAGACAATCATCTTAATGGATTGTATAAATATGTTTTGGAGAAAAATCTATACGGGTTAGAAATCTATACTGGTTAATATTTCCAATATTTGCACACTTTGTATTAGTAGTCGTAAAGAAGGTTTTGTCCAGCTGGCACCTCGAATCGCAGCACTGTGGATCGATGGGCAACAAGCTTTTACGAGCGGGAAAGATCGAATCGTTTGATCCTGTTTTTCGAAATCCCTATTCGAGTACAAGGTCGGCCGCGGTTAGGGATACGACTCGGTGGGTGCTCAGGGAAAACCCCTAATCGCGTCGTTCGAATCAATACAGCCACTCGCGAGGATGTGCAATGCCTCCCGCGCGATTCAGACGAGTTCGACTTGCTAATGGTATTACGGGATAAGGGACTTAAGCTAAACCAATCACCGCTTATCGTGTGTCACTTACCGGTTACGGGATTGTGCCAAGAATATCGTTTCTTATAGTCGGATCTTCTAGCCGCCGACAAGGACGGCTAGCAGCGATAGTTCGTGGAGGACCGTCTTTGGCACGGGGTCGGGGAGTGGGACATGTTTTATGCATTTTCGAACGATTTTCGGGCAAATTTTCCGCCAAGATTCACTGTGGGAGGAGCGAATATAGAGTTTATTCGAAGAGGATCGACTGAGCCCGACTATATATATTAGCTTATCGGCATGCAATATATACGCAATGTCTTCGGATTAATATATAAAAACTTGTTTTTAGAGCAGCCCGTCGACTGCGGTTATTGCCAACGGGAAACTCGCGAGGGACTTTGGATCTTATTCGGTGTAATGTGATTCTAAAGACGTTTTTTTATCGTTTTTATAAACGTGTCATAAGCATTTATGAGATACAGAAGAGGCTGGATAATAATTATGATATATTCTACTATATTCTGTTGAATTCTGGTATATTCTGATATATTCTAATATATTTTGGTAATCTCTATTATATTCTGGCATATTCTGGTACATCCGATATGTTCTTGTACATTCTGGTGGATTCTGGCATATTCTAGTATATTTTGATAAATTCTGGTATAGGTTTCGGTGACGCGAAACGAAACGTTTGAAATATTAAAAGGGGAGATTAGTATGATCTAATCCGTGTCACTGTCACGGGCGCACGCCGAAACGGGACGAGGCTGGTACATATTCTGATTTTTCCTCGGAAAATTCGTTGAATGTTTTTCGTCGCTGGCATTCAGAGTTGTACGTACCGAAGCGACGACCACTATCGGGACACAGGACGGTTTTGGTCAGCGAGGTAGGAGAACAAAGGGACAAAAGATCCTCTGCTTCGCTATTCAAGGCGTTTCGGCGTCTCTTAAGTTACGAAATCTCGGGAGACTTAAAAGGATTCGTCCCTCCTTCCGCAACCATCAGTTCGCATCGCGGATTACTGTCACTGGCTTACGGCTTCTCGATTCTACTGACAGTTTACCGGTAAATTGTCCGGCGCGACACCGACAACGACGCCGACGTCGACGACGACGGTGGGATTTAAAAATTCACGAAGGCCACGTCGTCGGCTAAACGGGGCCAACCCTAACGAAAATCATTAACCGGTGTTGCAGGCGTGATCGTGCTGTCCGCCGTGGCGAACCAGTTCCGTTTGCACAAACTCGAGAAGGTGGAGAAATTCGTGATGTCCTATGGCGGTTTACGGGGCGCCGTCGCTTTCGCTCTGGTGCTCCTGATCGACCCGAGGAACGTGCCCCTGCAGCCAATGTTCGTCACCACCACCATCGCTGTCATCTACTTCACCGTGTTCATTCAGGTAACCGAACTTTTCGCTTCTGACAGAGATAACAGGGGAGGCACCGCGCGGAAGAACAAATATTGTAGCATTATCTCAGCAAACAGCCGGTGTCGCGTTTCCCAAGCTGTCCAGCTGCCAGCTATGGTTATATGTACTAGGGACACCGTAGGGTTAAAGGTATGAACCCCCCTGTCACACGATTTCGACGATTTCGACGCCATCGAAGGAAAACCTTAACCCTTACTTGGCCCCTATACCTTCTCGTAAAAATTGTTTTATGTCCTCCACAGATTTTCATGAACATCTGAAGAAAAACAAATTGATGTTCGTGATTACAATAGATAGCGGATTTTATGGATTTATGGGAAAAATAAGTGGGTGTAATTTCAGACAGTAAAATCATTAGGAGAATTGAAAAATACACTGTTGTATTGCATTTTCCAATCTTTGTTGACAAATATTAAGAAAGTGGAACGGAGTAAAATCCTATTTTTAATGGGAGCAGCCTTTGTAGATCCAAAGCAAATTAAAATTATAGAAAATTCCAGCGTATTTTATATTCTAGCCTTTTCTGAACATTTTTTCATAAGCCATAAATGCATAAAGATCCGCAGTTTACATATTACGAAAGGAAATAAACTTCTATTTCCTTCCAGTTTGTTGTGAATCACATAGAACTTTAGACTTTAATCACTTTGTGAAAGAAAATGTACATTGATTGCATGTCTGCGTCAGAGAAGGGATAATATTAGCATGGATTCTGTTCGAAATTATAATTACGAGTCGGATTCGTTGGAATGAGATAAAGCAATATAAGAAAATCAATGGTTAATGTTGTTAATGGAAGTGGATCATACAATTCTGTCCTACGTTATTTCAAGATACGAGCTAGTTAATACAATTTTAAATTCATTACCCTAATGCTTCCAGTTACGATGAATCGTCTCGTATTTCTGCTTGAATTACCGAACTAAAAATTCACAAATGATATTATTTATTGATTTAATAGAGAGTAAAGATCCGAATGTTTTTGTTTTCTATGTACACACGACTGTCGACGAGAAGGGGATACCTATCGAGAATAATTTCCCTTTTGAAAACACTCATAGCGCCTCTGCGGAGCGTTAAATGTCGGTATTATAAATTATAATGATCGAATTAGAATATCGACACATAGGGCCGACGGAGCGCCAACGAACTAAATGCGTTCGAGAGAATAATAGGGGCTGTGCTCGAAGTAACTGCCCGAAAATTTCCGAGCACGAATGTAGGTACACAGAAGAATAACGATAAAGGTTGTTCGATTTAAAGAGGGTACTATAATAGCAGGAAAATCCCTTTTCTCTAAATCAACATCCCCCGAAGTGTGGCACTCGGCGCTCCGCGGCGCTGGGGTTGCACAGGGGCAAACTTTCAGAAATGTTGATTTAGACCCGGGAACCATTCAATAAAACCGGCCGAATTGACTGTTATTAAATTTTCGATCCGTCACAGTGAAATCCGCGATCGCTCGCCGGGAGATTGTCCCCGCTGCTTCATTCCTAAAACTGGAGTTTCGCATCTCTAAATTCTCGCATTTTTCAAATTCCTGAATTTTCAAATATTTAAATAGCAAACTTGAAAATGCTAGTCACGAAAAAACAACGTTTAACGAATTGACGATAGCATTATTCACGTCAGAAACCAAATTTTTTTACGATATTCAATAATGCTTTTGCAGCTCATTGCAACGTCGACAATTTCGCTGAAATTTTCAGAATATGTTGGATCGATACAGATCTACGAAACGTGTATTCTAAATTTTCGTAAACCGAAATAAATCTAATAAATCGATTTCTATTGAACAAAATTCAACGTGAAATAGATATTTGCTAGTGTAGTTCGACACCTTTGTTTATGCTTGAAACGCTAAATTTCAAGTGTTCAAGTAAGTACCATATGCGTTTAATGAAAAGTTAATTTAAGGGTACATTAAATGTCAAACTTCTCGAAACAATGTAGGCAAGAGGTCTCAATTATCTTCTAATCTGAGAACTCCCCAATTATTGGCTCCCGTAATTTCGCAATCTTCAAATAATTAAACGTTGTCATCCCGGGGCTCGCTCGCCCGGAACGCCCGAAGTTTCCAGGTCAGGAGCTGCCAAATTTTGACAGGAATTAATGTTCTATTAGGTAGTAGAACGTGGCTCCTCTCGAAGTTTTCTGAAATTTATTATCTATCGTTGCGCGGCGGAGCTATAACTCCGGGGCTTTTCGATTAGATTCCGCCTGGCAGGAGCAGCCGAGCAACATTTTGCATGGGGCGGTCTCTGCCTAAGGAAAGAATGCACCGTTACCGCAATTTGTACGGTTACACGTTCTTCCCCCCCCCCACCCCCCATGCTTTGGCGCAGCGACTTTTATTACCGGGCTCAGTCATTTTAGCATCATAGACAACCAGATGGGAGGGGATAAACTCGACCTCGGGCATAGGCTTTTATGGGGATACGGAACACGGTCTAGTGGCCGCAAGTATATCTCCCCGGATATTAACGCCGGATACAACCGACGCGAAAGATTCTTTTCTTCTTTTATACGCGAGGCCGTCGTATACAACAGGTCCGAGGGGATAGACGTTCGCCGTTAGCCATCCTGGAAAAGCAAAAACGGCGCATTTCTCCGTAGACTTTTTCCTTCTGCACGTCCACTCAACTCCGTGCAGACAAAATGATCCGCTTTTAATTCTCCAGGAAGCTCCTCCGCCAGGGATTAAAACCGGTCTAAAATAAGAGCGAATCAAATACAAACGCAATTAGATTGCGAAAGGTTAAGCGTCACGGGGAGGGTATAGAGCGGTCGGTGGAATGGAATAAAACACCCCTCCGCCTGCTTTCATCCTGAAGGCGCGTCCTGTTTGCGATTGGAGTGGGACCAACTCCGTGGTTCCATTAGTTCTAAAAACACCATCGACTTTGTCGGCCAGTCGATCGGAAACTCGATATCGATGGCGGCATTCGGTGCACATTCGCTCGCGACAACCGCCTAGCTCGATCCTGCATATATTATTCGCTAAAGAGCAGCTCGGCGATTCTTTTTTGGTTGCGGAGCTTCGTATTACCACGATAATAGTCCACGGTAATGTGTAGATTCTATGCACACGCGCGTGCACGTGCCACAGGAACTTTCAACATTTATGTCCCTTCACTGCTCGGGGACACACGTCTTTAGAATCATTTCCTCAGCCTTGCTCAACGAGATTTCATTCCTCCGACGCGGTACCTGCCGCCCTGCCCGAGCTCTCGAACTTGCCTTTACATTCGTAAGTATTTAATGGTCGATTATTCGTGTTCAATTATACGAGTACAACCTCGCTCTTCTGCGATGCTTTCGTCTCCTCTTCTGCTTGAATTGTTACTACGTTGGATTTACTTTATTCTAAACAGTGACTAGGACGTTTTTGACAGTGAACCTCGATCGGTCACTACCCTTAGTCATACAAAAATCTACGCTTCGACACATCATTGTAGTCATCCACACTCCCTCTCCCTTTAACCCCTTGCTCTAAGATTTTTTTTACGGTTTCAGTGATTGGAACTTCTTTGTAGATCGTAATTTCCTAAAATAAGTTACTCGAATTAATATTCGGACGCTCTAAAAAAGACGGTAACTTTTTTAATATTGTACTATGCGATTCGAACTTTTTTGGGAAGCTAGTGCATTTAGTTTACTACAGGATGTGAACAAATTTTTTTTCCAAAATAGCAATTGTTCGGAGTTATAGAAAAAAATACTAAAAATTGCATTTTACCACTTTTTTATGTGGGCCTATATTGAAAATTTAAAAGGTACGTTTTGTAGAAACGTTATTGGAGTACAAATTAGTTGTTATTATAGTTAGTTGATATGTCCAAGACATGGCGACAAAATCTACAGAATGGTATTTTAAAATTTCCAAAATATGTGGTCTCGTAAAAGGTGAAGTTTGATCCTCGTTTCTAGCATAAACGCGTAAAATCCACAGTGAGTGCGTTGTCGTGGAGCAGGCTCCGTTATCGTAACACTAAAAAAAAAAACAAACGAACCTGGTGAAACAATAAAATTGTATGGCACCGAGAGGGGTTCAAATTACATAGTATCGGCGTAGCTTCATAAATCGGGTTACGGGTATGTCTGTAAAAAAGTCAGTATGGGAACTTCTCGAGCATGTACATATATCCCGAAGTTCCGAAGTCGCTCGCCCACGTAGCACGTCGCAGCTGTTCAAATAAAGCGGTCGCTGTCAATGAACTGCGGGTAGCGAATCGTGGTACGAAAATTGACCAGCCATACCGTTTTCTTTTTCAGGGTATCACGATCAAGCCGCTGGTGAAGATCCTGAACGTGAAGAGAGCCGAGAGGAAGAAGCCGACGATGAACGAGAGGATTCACGAGAGGGTGCGTCGCGTGTTCTCCTTCTTCCTCTTTTTTTACAAAACAATTCGTTCTAGCGGAACGGGGGATCGATCGGTTAATAAAAATACTAGATGAAGGAAGCAGGGGGGATGCGAGGAGCCCGGCCGCGTTATAAATTATAGACAGGCGGCTGCCGGCGCATTCTCGTGTCGTTAATGTAAATATTGAAAAAGAATAGCCGGGCCGCGATACAGGGGAATCAATAATCGTTGGCCGTCCGCGTGTGCTCCGAGGATCGCATTGATTTTCATGCGTCCCGGCCCCCGCGGCCCCCCGGTTCGCAAATGAACGTGTCAAAACAAGAACAATGGCTCGGTAAATTAACCGAGTCGTTTCGTGGTTGATACTCTTAGCATATATCACGCCAGATAACGGATATAATAAGCGACCACGGTCTGCCCTGCACCGTTCGCCGGACGTGCGAGGGGGAAAGAAAAAAAATACACGAAAACCGCTGCAGAGTGAGAGAGGAAATGACGTTTCTGTTTTCAGTTATTGGATCACGTTATGGCCGCAATCGAGGACATTTTGGGGAAGCACGGCAACTACCACGTCCGAGACAAGTACATAGCTCTTCCGCGTTCTAACCAATGCTTAATCGCGAAACAGCGAGAAATCGTTGCAAACCGGTAACAGGTAACGCCGAGAGCTGCGCGACAGGTACCGATTAGCGGAGTGGTGCATCAAGCAAGCTTCTGTGCGAGTTCAAAAATTGAATCAAGCAGAATCTTGCTTCTCGGCGACAACCTAGTTGAGCCGTTTGTCTTCTCGTTGTTACACTTCTCGTTGGTTCAGCAACGCTGTTTCAGCAGTTCGAGAGTCGAAGCACCCAAACAAAGATACTGAACGAAATTCATTCAGGAAGAAATAGCCTTCCGAAATCAATTTGGTTCGTCTACAATTTCTTTGAACCAGTTAACTGCGTTCGGCGTGTTTACACGTCAATCCAAAATCTCTATTGCGGTGCAATAACAATAGCCTTTTCGTCAAATAAAAATATAATCCTTCCTCGTTTTTCGTAAAGTTTACAATAGGACCATTCGCCCTGCGTTTCGACGTGTATACTCGTCATTGTTTGATTGTAATTCCGCACTCTGTGGGGGATTTTGAAAACTAAATTCCGCAGTTAAGAGGTTAAAATTTCTTTATTCTTTTACAATTTCTAATTTGAAACTATGAAGAGCAGGCTGTGTTGATTCCGAGCTGCTGAACCCTCATTTGCCGCAAGCGCGCGCTGCGTCGAGCCTCGTTATTTTCTGGCATTGTGATGTTTTTCCAGGTTCAAACGGTTCGATAACAAGTTCATTCGACCTTATTTGGTCCGGGATCATTACGGCGCCGAGCCGAAAATATTGGAAACGTACTCGAAGCTCGCGATGAAAGACGCGCTGGATTACATTAGGAGGAACGCGTCCACGATTGGTAATATCAGCGGAACGGAGAGCATGTCCGCGATATTCCGGAACTATAGCCACACGGGACACTTCAATGGAAGGTATGATTTCTCCTTTTTCGCTCTTCCCGACTTCATTCTCGACAAACTCCTCGCCCCCTCACCGTCATCCGTGTTCCCGGTTACGACTCAATACGTACCGAACAAGAAGTTATCTCGTTCATACTTGACCTGCTTATTTTCACAATAACAAATGCTCGCGGAGCAAATTCCTTCGAAACAACAGGTACGCTACCACCACGCTCCGAAGCAGGACAATATTAATTACAACGTAGATTTTAATCAACGGGCTAGGACTGACCGGAATTTAATTGGATACAGGATGAGCCACGAAGCGTGATTTAGTAGACAGCGGATTTTATTCATTTATGACGAGGATGGCTAGGTGTAGTTTTAAACATTCAAAACATTCGACGAACTTAAAAATACATTTATATTATTTTCAACCTATTTCTGTCACTTCGGTTTGTTGCTATTCAGTAGTATTCAGACGAAAAATTTTTATTTTGCCTAAAGATCCGCTGTCTAGTGGTCAGCTTAGAGTACTCTGTTGCTAGCGGTCCGGTCGGAAATTTTTTTGCCTGAAACAAAATGGTCCACGAAGAGCTTTAACATGATTGCACCAAAGTGTAGACAGTGGATCTTTATGGAAAATATAAATTTTCCATCTAGGTTGCAACGAACTGCAGTGAACTGGAAAATAATGTAACAGTATTTTGAAATTCTTCTAATGTTTTTACTGTTTTAAATTACACCTACCCATTTTTCGTTACAAGCGCATAAAATCCTCTGTCTATTGAGCTTCGTGACTCACCCTGTAGGCAAATTTTGAACGGGGAAATAATAGTGTATTTAATGTGTGACGAGTGAAGATGTGCTTTTTATCAGTGTGGAAGCATGAAATTTTAATGTTGCGGTTTTACGTTCACTTTTGAATAATTCCGTCGTGATCTTGAAGTCTCGTTGTGGAACTGAAAGTGTTGATGTTTCCTCCATTAGAGGAGAGGTTAAAAAATTATACAAGATCATAATGGGCGCAATAATTTTGCGAGGGTGGAAAGAAAGTCAAGGAGGAGCGTGCGTTTAATTTTCTGAGTCACCGCGGTTTGGCAATTATTGATCAGCCATGTGCTCCGTTGTCGCATCGAAGAAAGGTCCTAACCACGTTATCTCGAGAGCCGTCACGTCGAATAAGCCCAGCATCACTGTCCGGGTCGTTGATGGCTTCGAAAGTAGTTTAGGGCTGGAAAGTAGAAGTGACTCAGAGACCCGGTGTACACTGTACACGTTGCACGGGAATCGTAGCCGGAGATAAGTCGCTGCATTGTATCTCGATTGAACGGCGAACCCTCCTCGAGGCACGGTATCGATCTTGAAGTGGCAGCCCGTCATAAAATGCAGTCTCATTCTTTCTCCTTCCAGTCCAAGCTGCAGCCAGCTCGAAGCGGGCTGGAATATTGATCCTCAAGAGGTGGAGTACAACCCTTCCAAGAAGGACCTGACCGACGCCAGGATCCACCATCTATTGGCCGAGGAACTTTGCAAGCCTTACAAGAGGGTAAGACACCCTCCTTGCTGACGACCGATTTACATATATGCTCGCGGCCCTGAAAACTTTGCTGACGGGGGGCATGTTTAGGGGACGAGGCTGAAAAATTTCATCCCTCCCCCGTCGTCCTCTCGACTCGTGTCGCGTATTCATAAAAAAAAAGATATGAAAGGATACGAGCGACGCGAGTTTCAACCCTCTGCCTCGGGGATGCAAATCGCGTCCGGGAGCCGGGAATTTTCAACTGTCAATATTCGCCAGAGGCCGGGGAGAGTGATAGAGAGGATCCAGCGAAATGATCGAGAGCGAAAGTTTCATGATATTGATTGCTCGAAACGAGCCGAGCGAGATTGACAATTGAGAGTTCCTCGGCGGATCTTCACCGCTTTCGCTTGCACTAAGGAGCAAAGGAAGCAACCCTCGAGTTCCAAACGTTCCTTTTTTTTACCCTTTGTTACCGCTTCTACAGGGTGATTCTCAAGTAAGTGGCTGAACTTTTGGGTGCTCGTTCGTGAGAGCGAAAGGGAGAAAGAAAGAAAGAAAGAGAGAGGGAGAGAGAGAGAGAAAGAGAGAGAGAGAGAGAGAGAGAGAGCGAAAAAAGAAAAATAAAAACATATAAGAATTGTAGTTGGTACGGTGTTGTGAACGAGTATCTCGCAAGAACCATGCACTCCTAAAGTTTAGCTACCTATTTCAGAACCGCTATATAAAAATAAAGAAAAAGGGGGATGGAAACAAGTTCCTGAGTGATGAAATAAAATTCTCCCAGCATCGACGACTGAGCTACAGCCGACACGCGGTGAACGATCGCGATCTATCGACCCAAGTCAATTACAAAATGCACATGAACATACGACGGATGGTGGGTGAGCACAAGCATCGTCACAAGCGCAGTAAGAAGTTGCTCAAAGTGAGTACCAAAACGCTATTTAACCGTGGACGTTCTGCTTTGGCCGAGTACCGACGCTGTTTCAAAATGCCTAGACGCCATCTTGATTTATACAGTAAATTCTTTACAATTTTCCTCCTCGAATCTATCACCAGGATAGTTTCTGCGACATTTTCTGAAGCAGTAGCGAGAAACAGACTCGACTAGAAATTAATTTCGTGCCCACTGATTATGAAAGTGGTCTAAGCGAAAATTTCAAAAGAATAATAATAATTTTTACGCTTGTTATTTCAACATTATATGGAATTCATTTAGTGTTAATATCCTCTTCCTTGAAATATCTCGAAACAAGAAATACATATATCATTTAGACCACTTTCATAATTATGGGCACGATTATCTACCGCTAAGTATATCTTCTTCTAGTCTTCGTATGAAGTTACTGCTGCGTGTTTCATAATTATAGTCGTAGAGGCGCGAAATCCGCAGTCTGGTGATTGAAATTCAAAGAGGAGTTCAGCCAGCATAGGCGTATTCTTTTCGTTAGCCACGGCAGTGTCTTATTTCTATCTGAATCAGCCGGCCCGCAATTAAAACTTCCGTTTCTCGTAGGACGGCAAGCAGAATCACGTGAGTTTCCCGGAGTTCCAGCAGAACGGCTCGACGAAGTTGTTCACCCAGGGTAAGTTACGGGAAGACTATTGATGCTCGTTCGCAGCGGCAAAAAATAGATGGGGCCCTGCATGGAAGTTCTCGTTTGAATACGCTAATCTGAATTCGTCGCAGATTACATCAACGGCGTGCTGTACGAGCTGGAGAACGGGGATACCTCGAAGCCGTCCAGCAAAGAGGACTGGGAATCCGCGATAACTTTCACGGCTCGTACTTCCGGTAAGAATTCGATATTTTTCCCTCTCTCTCTCTCTCTCTCTCTCTCTCTCTCTCTCTCACTTTATCTCGCATCCTGTTCCCTCATCGGGCTGATACGGTCCGAAGTTCCATGTCTCATTAGAGCGACGAAGTTCCCGACGAATTTTACTCGGCTCCTTTGAGGAATCAGTTCCACCATGATTAGTCCCGTACTCGTTCAAGTCTTCTTTCAATGAGCGGAGAGTTAGGGAACTAATTACCTCGGCGATTCACCGGCAAATAACTTATCGCTTGATTTCCATAGACTCGTCCAACGTGAACGCCGATCACCAACATGGCATCACCACGACTACCTCGATGGACACTATTAGCACAGAAGACCCGGACATGAAGCTTGGATGCGATGGTACATTTACTTTTATCAGTAGATACCCTTCCCTTCTCGTAGTTTCTTCCCCCTTTCATTGAATTATCCAGTATTCAAATCTTGAATTATAGTTTCCAAACTGCACGCCCCTGGAAAAAATGTTCGGTCGAACAATATTCATTTAAATACGAGTACGTAGGGTCTTTTTATAAGATACAGATTGAGAAAAATTGTGATATTGATTTCAACAAGCATTCTATTTAGATATTTTCAGCCAGGGGTGGTATGCTAAAACTTATTACTAACTGGTGATGCTTGATCACATATATCGGGTGGTTCACGAGAAACAGGCCACCTAAATAGCTCCGTTAGGCTTGAAGATAGAAGAAAATGTTAAAAGTTGTATTGTTAAAGGAGACCAATACGGTAATAGGAAAAAATATTCTGATTGCTGTCTGTTTCAAGCTCTTTTCAAGGTCATCGATGATTTTTAAATAGCACAGAATTTCGAACATTCCATTGAATTCCAATAAGCTGATTGCACATTTTGAAGTTATCATTGCTTTATCATAAATTTTTCTCGTTCAAGGTCATTTGAAGGTCATAGTGAAGGTCATCATTGAACTCGTCTTGACATGAAAACGACAACAATCAGAACATTTTGTTCCGTCTTTTAATTTGTTTTTAAATGTTAAGTTTGTCACATACATTTTTAATTTTGTTATTCTAAGTTCTTCCCCTATTCTGTCCTCTCTGTTATCTTTTTGTTTTCTTCATTTTCCTTTCTATTATTTTCTTCTAATCATCTTCCTTAGTACTTAAGTTTTAACCCCTTCTGGCGTGCTGCGTGGATGGGTTCGTGTATTCCTATTTATTTATTCATGTATAATAATAGTTTTTTATATCGCCATATTTACCTCCTTCAACAGTAGAACTTTGCTCTCCTGTTTCTCGCCTGTTTCGCGTGAATCACCCGGTATAGCTACACATATACACAGGTGGCGAAGTGAGTTTTTTAGATTGAAATACGGGGAATGATGATGAAATAAATTAATAGAAATAACGATCGTTAATAAAATAAGCAAAAGAGGTTTTTTAAGTGACAAGGTAGGTGTCCTATATCTGCTCTGTGGTTAAGTATTACGTACAACAATACGAATATAATTTTCACTAAACATTTTCTCTTTGATTTATTTAAACAGTTAATGGAGTATGCATGCACTCGAAGTTTTACGATCTCGTCGATACCGATTGAAATTTTGATAGTTATTTCGATTTTCGAATTCTAGAAACCTACCGGGTGACGACGCCCACCGCTACCGAGACCATGCTACCGTGGAAGAGGGAGGATGACTATGATTCTGGACACCCTCTGAAACAAAATGAATTCCCTGCCTGGTGTTCCAACAAAGAGTATCTACCGTACAGCTCCCCTTCGGCTACCTTCTTAGGTGAGATTACAGGAAAAATGCCTAATGTACACCATTCTCGACACTCCATTGCGACCGTAGGACCAAATAGCAGCAGAGATACAGTAGCGACAATACACTGATTTCATTGGCTGACACGTCATACAGTTAAACGATCTACACCAGGGATGGGCACATTTTTGTCTCAATTCAGATAAAAACGTCCCCACTATAACGCCCACTGTCCCCCACCAGCATCCGCCGTTACTGTGGAGGAAGGGATGCACAGAAAGAGGGATTGGTGGGGGAAGCAGGCGTTTGAGGGGCACCCGCCGTGCCCATCACTGATCTACACCATTAACACGCTAACTGCCGAGCGAACATCCTCAAAAATTCTACAAAATCCGAGCATCACGCTTCGTGAGACTTACCCTGCATAAATTGCGTCACGCAGTCAACGTGTTAATACACTACAACATTTATTCTTTGCAATTCTATTCACCGATAAAAGCCATACATTTTGGTTGTATTATGTTTAAAAAAAAAGGAAAAACTACTATTCGACACTGCTTACTTGTTTTGGTTGAATCTGTCGTTAATTTTTTTATTGGGGGTCGGGTAATTCCTTACACATGAAAATAGAAGGTTCTCAAACAAGTTACTCAGTCTCTGTGGTGCTTTGCTACACCGTAATTTGATGTTGCGTCTAAGTAACAAATTTCAGAGCTATATCGTCGAGTAATAAACTAAAAATGTATCGATTCGATGGCTGGATGTCGAATGCCAGGTACGTGGATGGTGAAAAATCCACTACTTTACAGGGGATCCATATTTTTGAAGACGAGGGCAGCTTGCGAAGCCGGGGGATACCTTCGGACTGCGATAAACGTCCACTTCCGGTTGGAGAACATGTAAATGTCACGCATCAGATCTTTCCAGATTTCCTGTCGTTTTTACGTTTTTCTTTCTTGACGTCTGTATAGGAAATGCGCTCCTTTCTTCGAACTTTGGGTTACCCAATCCCCTTTCGCAGATCTCGCACAGACACGCATACACACATCTACACGCGCACTCGCTCGCCACACACGAGAACAACATACCAATTCGTTTGGTTCTCTTGCCGTGCTCGAACTCAGCCTTTGAGAACAGTCACTTTTCTGTTTGACCTCTCTTTCTCAAGCACTGCTTTCTCGTTTTCCGTGCACCGTGTACAGGGTGTCTCGTTTATTCTGACTCGAATCGACAAGATAAATGAAACATCCTGCAGCGTAACGTTCATTCACAATGGTAACAAATGTTCTGGATCGCAGGTGGAATCGAGCAGCCGAAGGTTCAGTCAGTGATTGGCCTGTTCCGTCGCGACAGCGTCTGCACCCACAGCAGTATAGATCAAGATATTTTGGACAAGCGTGAAGACTTTCTGTTGACGGAGCAGACAGACTCACCCTCGAGGGCTTCGAGTAAGCATTCCTCCTGTCGTCAAGTCTCGACAAGACTATCTTTTAACATTAATTCTCCATTTTTCTGTTTATTTAATCACACTTTTATGATTTTTATTTTATTTAGAATCTGGCGAGAACCTCGATAGCGAACACTCTACTTCATTGTAGTTTTTATAAATTGGTCCACGATTATCCTGAAGACCAAAGCCAAATTACGTTGTATCATACTTTTGTAGGTAAAAGATATATATTTTTTGTTTTGACACACACAGTTCTTCGTGATTTTTGCTTTTGATCGTGTCCTGGTGTTGATATTACATTTACCCACTAATATCCTTTTCTACGTTTGATGCTAACAACAAAAAATTAAGTACGTGTTACGTACGTTTAATGGATCTTTGAACAGTAACAGCAATTTCAATTGTGAACCAACAAGTCATCTCCAGTAACGCGTGATCTAATAATTTCATTTGGGATTATAACGCGAAAGGAGATTCGTTAACCCTTGTATAGTCAACCAAAATGTATAGATTATTAAAAACCTTTTCGTATTTAACATGTTTGTTTAAAGAATGGACATTCGGAGAAATTTTCTAATACGTTTCAGAGGAACTTTAACCCCTTGCCATACTCTGACGAGCCAGACTCGTGATGAAGGTTTTTAACAAAGTCTAACAAGTATGAATATTACGCGTTTCATTTCAGCTGAAATAAAATTTGATTCGTTTGTAATCAATATTTAAGCATTAAAATAAATGTAGATTTCTTCCTTCTACGACATTTTCTAATCACTGTAACTGTAAAAGAAAATGTACGGGCAAGGGGTTAACAAATTGTTGAAAGAAATACAGTAAATGGGTACCCGGTTCACTACGCAAGGGTTAATAGGCTTCCGGTAGGTAAAGTATTAAGCGGTGAAGTTGGTGTTGCAGGTAGCAAGAAGGGTCCGACAAGGAGGGTGTCGATGATGGAGCTGGGTTCGATGGAGACGTCGCAGTCGGACAAGATGACTGATGATGGCTCTCATTCGCTGCCGGAGTGTTGGAACCCCCCGCACAAGTACCGCATGAGCTCGTTCCCGTACTCGGCCCAGGTACCGAGCCTGTCGACTGCCCTGATCACGGACTCGTCCGAATCGTCGGAAGACATCGACGAGGAGGAAGAGAAGGCTTGACCCTTGGGGATCGTCGAGGAGCAGACGTCGTCTCACGCGGACGACGAGCGCCGGCTGCGTCGTCCGTGGCGGCGACCACCTCGACGCTCGTTGCTCTCGTCTCTCCTGCGACGACCCAGCGCCCCCGTCTGAAGAGCTTAGGCTCGCGTTTATTCCAGCGATTTTCTCCTAAACAGTTGCTGAACCCATGTCGATCGGCGCTCCATTTCGAGGACGACCGTTCTAGCACGCGATGAGAGGACCAGCCGCCGGCGTCTTGGCTAAATCGGCAGCCTCTCCCTTTTGCAGGACCACGATGACGGAAAGTATCTTTGTTGACTACCTTGATGCTTTCGTTCGCACGCAGACAAGACGAAACCAGTTCTTCGGGGGCGTAGCTAGTTTTCCATTTCCAGAGAACAAATATTTTTGTTCCGGGTCGAGGGGCCGTGTCGGCGCGCAGACGCGGGAAAAAAAGACACACCACCGGTGTCTCACCCGACGTGTCTCCTCGAAGCTCTAACGAAGAACGATTGCGAGACGTACGAGACTTAGATATTCCACCCGTCGTATTGTTTTCAACAGAGTGGTAGGGTATACATATTAGTCGTCGGTATATTTTCGGAAATTTTCTGAACACAACGTCCCTTTCTGGCTCGCCGGACGACAAAACCGAGTCGAGGTCACGTTGCTATCGATGGCAGCCATCGAGGACGAAGCTCTCGCTGCTTTTCCCGCGTCTACGCTACGCTACCCCCATAATTTTATAGGGCATCGTAAAGAGTAGGCGTCGTTCGAGTGGAGTCGATCGAGGATGGGAATCGTTCTGGTGTCCCATACCGTGATCCATTCGATACTCGGACCATCGATCTTTTCCCTCGAAAATCGGTGGTAAGACGCGAGAAAGAGAGAGAGAGAGAGAGAGAGAGAGAGAGAGAGAGGAGGAGTCAGAAAGAGAGAGAAAGCTATTTTTTTAACCGATACCATTTCCTCCACGCGCGACCGATGGTCGAATTACGATAGACCGGGGGAACGGCTGGTTTTCCGTGGTTCATTTTCCGAATGCACTTTCCTCTGCACTTCGTCACGCACGGGAGAGCTATTCTCGATCGATCTTCAACGCTGTTCCGCTTCTCCGCGTGCTGATAGATCGATCTGCCGGGGCAGCGCGTGTGCCATTTTCCTAGGGTCCGAATTTTTCCCTTTCGGGTGTCGGATCTAAACGACACCGCGTGCACTCCCGCAAGACTCTCGCAATGATCGCTGACGAGACTTGGTATCGTGGCCTTAAGATTCCTAGAAGTATCCTAGCGGCGACCGGCACACAATGCTGGTCCGAATGCGAGACGAGACAAGACCAGACCGTTTTCCGAACGAATGGCGAGACGCGAGATCACGATTACGTGTTGCCCACCGAGGGCGATACACTGGACTCGATGATCGCTCTGTGGCGAGCTGGAGTCTACAGTAAGTCCTCGACTTACGCGACTTCTTCAAAGCGAATCAGTAAACTAATCCTGAACTGTGAAATTCGTTTTCTGATTGCCAGAACGGGAGCTTCGTCGGCACATATGTGACAGAAGCGAAGATAAAAGTGTTTGCTTGTGTACAACGTAGGCATTCAGCTATTTATGAGTAAACAGCGGATTTTAAGCATTTGTAACAAAAATGGGTAGGTGTAATTTAGAATTGTAAACATATTAGAAGAATATAAATATAGTGTCATATTATTTTCAACCTATTAATCATATTAAAAGAAAAAAATAAACGATTTCGCTCCAGGTTGTTGCAATTCGGGTAGAAAATGTTTATTTTGCATAAAGATCCGCTGTCTATTTATGAGTGAGAAATTTTCCATGAAATTAGATGGTTTACTTGAATTTCCCTTTCAAATCAGTACACATAGTACGTACAAAGCAGATCGTATTAACAACCTTTTAGCGGTGGCGCTCAAGCATTCGAATTACACGGAAACCGCTGGAAACGAATTAACCGCGGAAGTCGAGGACTTACTGTATTCTTTTCTTTGTTTTCCCTGGCAGACACGTGACACACGGTCATCGACGCGCCACGCCGAAAATCATACAGCGATTTGCTTCGCAGTTTCGTAGATATGCGAGTCTAGAATTAGACGCGCCGCCGAGATGCGCGACGTTGCAACCCTACGAAAGGGGATCCGAACGCTCCTGTTGCGGGTATAGTAATCTCGTCGAAGTTAGATCATCGAGGCTGCTTCTCGACTGATTCATGATGAAAATTTTTATTTTGCATGAAGATTCGCTGTCTATTTATCATAAATGCATAAAATCCACAGTCTAGGTGCAGCTAAACGTGGTAATGTAATGTAAAATATTATCGGATTGGAAAGTTTCTTGCTAGGCATATTTCTTTCTATCCTTCTGGCTACTCCAGAGATGTCTTTTCCAAGTTCTTGCACTATAAAATTCTTCTGCTACGAGATTACTACATTCTCGACAACAGGAGTTTCAACATCTTCTTTCCGGCGACATAATTTCTCATTCGCTGAGTTCCTACGGAGACTTTTGTGGAGTATTACAGTGAAGATGAAATTTCGAATGTATTAATAAAATACTATAAAGCTACTATTACAAATGCTATTATCAATGAAATCTTCGGAAAGTTTATTCGAGATACCTACGAAAATTCGTTGGATTCGTTGAATTATTGAAGAACAGAGTCGAGTAAAAGTCTCTACGGGCAACTCAATTTTTTAATGCAACAGGCATACTCGTCGACGGTCACGTTTTCAATGACGATCCTCGCGTGACCGTTTTTCTTAGATCACCCACGAGAAGAATCTCTAAAAAGAAAATAATAGTAAAGCAGAATGCTTCGTACGAAAACGAGTGTTTCTTAATATCCTTTTGTATAGGGTTTATCCTTGTGCATGGAATTCCGTTGAAAATTAAACGATAAACTGATTGTGAAAAAAGTTTGCGTAAACGTGATTAATGTTGAAAATACTGTCGGTGCATATCAATCTCCATTTCCAGTAAAATCTTGATCTTTCGTAGCATAACGATAATTCGCTTTAACCCCTTACCGGTTACCGTATCATTTTTCTTTACATCAATGTTGTAGTGATTGAAACATCTTTATCCCAAAAACAATGTCGTACAAGAGAAAATTTCAATATTTCATTTGGAAAGAAAGGCGTAACATTCGTATTTGTTAGACTTCGTTTAAAATCTTCATCGCGAGTGTGACTCGTTGAAATACGGCATGGGGTTAAATGAATTCAACATCAAATTCTACTGAACCACTTCGAGTTTCGTTTGCACGTCTCTTTGGACAATTTGAATTCGGAGCAACTACAACACAATTTACGTTACGCATTTACAGAAAACTTTTTGCATTGCTATTCCACATGTAATTCGTCTCTGGCATTCAGCTTCTACTTCATAAGGACAAATGCTGTATAACAAAATGACATACTGTCGAGGATCGTCGAAGTCATTTACGGCGACAGACAAATGGAAATTGTCGGTAACGCTCCTCTCCTTAAATATGGCCTTAAAACTAAAATAATAATGATGATGATGATGATAACGACGATGATACGAGATAAAGAAATAAATGGCAAAAAAAGTCTCAAGTAGCAAGAAAAACTAAATAAACCAGCCGCGGAGGAAACAGTCGTAGGCTCAGTACCTAAAGCGATCATTAACAACCGTATGTAAATAAAGGAACTTTTCATAGCGGATAACGTAGCAAGTTATTACGATGACGTATTATTACCATCATTTATTGGACACGGAATTAAGAGACATCGGCGTGTCGAGGTATGCGACTAACGGGAGGGTGTAAAGGGAAATCAGACTTCCAATTTTCATGAGAATTGAGCCCCGGGGCTGTTGGCTAATTTAAGACGATTTCGTGTTGACGCTCGCCGGCGACTATGTACTTATGGAATTGATTGAAACACCGTTGAGATTTCATTTTTCTTAAAGTAATCGTTGAATAGTATTACTAATTAGGGAGACGGTTTTTAGGATTCTCCTAGGATTGTCGTTTAGGGAATATATTCCTTTCGCGCGCAGATTTCTCGAGACACGCGCTTTTAACAAAACAAACAACAACTAAAAAATGTAAAAAGTCAATTCTCGTGAAAATCCCGGAACGAGATCGAAATTTCCCTTCGCGGGATATTCCTCGTGGCCTCTAGTTATCTAGATCGGACAAGCTGTCAGACTAGTCTCTAGACGCTAGTCTTTACGCTGTTGATTTGTTAAAATAAATGTTTATTTCGTAAAAAGGACAGTCTGTTTCTTTTCACCTCCCCTTCCCATCATGCATACAATTCTTCCTAGAATTGAGAACTTCTCGCTTTCTATGATAAATAAATAGTGGGAACTGATGTAACCATCCTTCTCTATTTATTGAGCTATGTTTTTATTGAATTTTAATTGATCTGTGACGTATGATCGAGATTTAAGAAAGAGAATGGTGACGCCATCCAACGACATAGATGGGAGAAACATGATAATAGTAACAGCGCAAACAGCAACTCGATCACTTACGCCTTCTACGCTGATGAACGATAAATGTTGGAACTAGATTCACGAGATCCTTAGATCATATATATGCCCATAATTATGGAAGTGGTCCAAGTGAAAATTGACTTGAATTTTGAATTGAAAAACACATTATTTTAAACTAAATGAATTCAATGTAATTTTTACGATATTCCGAAAAAAATGAACCGTTAGAACTATCTAACAAGCACCAGCTTGTTATTACTAGACTGCGGATCTTTATGCAAAATAAAAATGTTCTACATTAATTGTCGGAAGCAGGAATAAAGTAAAAATTGATTTCATTCCTTAATGATCTTTTTACTTTAACGTTACAATATTCTCGAATTTTTTAAATCTTGTAAGATGCATGAAGATCCGCTTTCAACTTATTAAATATACATATGCATATGTATTAGGTTGTAAAGAAAGAAATGCAGGATTTAAACCTATGTTTTTAAAGTGTTATAACTCACATAAAAAAAATATTGTTTTAATAAAAACAATAATATGAAAATTAATTGTATAGGAAATTTAATATTGTTTAATAGCAACATTCAATTATTATGAGAATTGATTTGAATATTATTGAGGGGTTATAGTATTAAAATTAATTTTACAGAGAATTTAATATTATTTAAAAATATAAAGCTGTGCATTCGTCGACACTTCCTTCGCCCCATACTTCGTTGATATTCCGAGCCCCTTGAGCGGCACTTGGGCCTGGTTTGAACTCGTAGAAAACATAATGCGAAAATCGCGTTTTGACATCTTGAAATAAAAGCCAAATAATTTAATAAAAATTTGAATAAAAATAAATATCAAAAATATAATTAAATACAGCGTAAAACAAGCTTTAAAATGACATATAACTCATTACAATAAGGTAAATATTTATTGGTATGAAATTGCAATTAAAGGAACAAAAATCCTGCATTTCTTTCTTTACAACCTAATACATGTATGGTTTAAGAAGCGTGTAAGGATTCTTTTCCTTATTCTAAGAAACAAATAGAGTGAATAGAGAACATTTCTAAGAACATGTAGAAAATTTCGAAAATGTATTAATTACTTTCCGGGGTGTAATGAAAGACACACGAGTACCGCCTGACACGACGTCGAGTCAATTAAATACGATGCAGTAAAACGATTAGCAGGACGCTAATTTAAATTTGATACTTCGGAAGATCTATTCGAGGCTTAGAGATTCGTCCGAGCAGTGGCACGAGGCTGTAGTGGATCGCGAACCGTGAGATCGGTAATCCGGATCGACTAATTTCTCGCGAATAGAATGCCAGGCGGAGTCGTGTTTCTTGTTTGTATACCAACGACTAACTACGAGCATGAATTGATCTTCGGTGAACCTTTGAAGAGACCAAGGAAAAATGAGACGACGGAGAAAGCGGTGGACGTGCCGAAGGTAAACGTCCGTCTCAGAGAAACGAATACGAAAACACAACTTTTGACGCTCGATAATGATGACGACGAGGACGATGCTGCCATTACCAATCACTTCGGAGGGAGAAAGTACCTTCGAGCTCGTGGACGCGACACTTCCGGTCTGCGCGGAAGAAGCCCCGTCTTCGTCTCGATGGAAACGGTATATTCAAAATACAGAAATACTTTCCAACCCCTTGCCGCACGCCGAACAAGCATTCAAACTTCTTCATCTTTGACAAATCTTTTGATATTCAAACTATAAAATGCATCATTGAACATCATAAAAAATTTTCGTTATTGACATAAGGGTTAATGCCTGAATATTGATAACGAAAGAATAGTATAACATTCGTTTCCAGTAAATTTTGTCCGACTGGTTGTTATACGGCAAGGGGTATTTTTATAATTAGACTGCGGATCTTTATGCATTTACAGTAAAATTGAGTAGATGAAATCCAAAATTGTTAAAACATTTCTCCTCTATTAAAATTATTAAGGGAAGAAATAACATTCAATTCGGTTTCTATTTCCTGCAATCGAGGCAGACAATTTTTTATTTTGCATAAAAATCCGCAGTCTATTTTTAATATATCATTTACTGAGAGATGTATGGGGTCACCGAAGGTTTTGGAAGAGTTGCTGAAGAAACTGAAAGTCGAGCACATAGTTTGGTGCAAGGATAAAGAAGACATGTACTACGAGGTAAGAAAAGGAATCAGTTCATCGGCTGCATTATTCCCGGTTAAATTTCACTTTTCTTCATACGAAGGTGATATTTCCGGTCCCCGCCGGGGAACCATGCGAAAACTGTCTGCACTGTCTCACGGAAATGGGGATCGGCGTGAAGATGAACTCCATAGTAAGGTGACTTATCTCAGCGTTGCCTCAAAACAAACCGCGCAGTATGTTTTCGAAATGTCTTGATACATTATTAAACGTTTCCCAGTGTGATTCCGACGCAGTGCACGTACAGCGGCATTGGCAGCGTTGGATCCGCCGCCATTAAGGACGATTTGGCACGAAGGTTACCGTCGAGAAAGAAAATTCATACCACTGGCAGAAACGGCAGATATAGAAATGAAATTTAAAATTTCAGACGGAAAGAGTCGGAGAATAGGAAGAACGCTTGGAAAGGTTTCGTAGAGTCGATACGATCGAAATTGACAGTGAAACAAGTTGTGGATGGCGTTCGCAGTGGAGGAGATCTATCTTTCGATTATGTGTTATTAGTGCTCACGGCAGAGTAAGAATCTTTCATTTCGATATAAAGTAATCATTAGACTGCGGATGTTTATAGAATTTCCAATTTTTATGGACAAATTTTAAGAGTGCAATGAAATAAAATCTTATTTTTAATGGGAACAAATAAAAATAGCGTAAATAGCATAAATGCATAAAGATCCGCAGTCTAGTAATCCTTATTGCAATTTGTTGCAGTTGTCTCGCGGCGCTAGGCCTCGTCGAGAATAGCGCAACGAACGTGGTCGCGGCCATGTTGGTATCGCCGTTAATGGTAACATTTCATATCAAACGACTCAAAATCATTTACACAACGTGATTATTCATGTCTATAACGCTTCCAAAGGGTCCCGTGATGTCGTTTACCTTCGGTACTATTATAGCCGACAGGAATCTACAATTTATCGGACTGAAAAGTTTGTTGTTAGGCATATTTCTTTCTATACTCTTTGGATTCATATTCGGCCTCCTTCTGGGCACTACAGAGATGCCTTGGGGATATGGGGATTGGCCAACCGACGAGATGAAAGCCAGGTAATTTTCAACACCTTTTTTTCATAGACTTCGACACGCGATCGAATAGCCATCGTCCGATGTGTCTGACCATGACCAACCAATTCTACTTCGCGCGAATGATGAAACGCGCGTAGCCGCCGAATTTTTAAGCTCTAATTCTGGACAACTTTTTCCTATACATATAATAATAAACATATTTCCCGCAGAGGCAATTACAGGTCCCTCTGGATGGGTGTGTTATGGGCTCTTCCATCTGGCACTGGTGTGGCCGTGGCTCTATTACAGGGAAGCAATGGACCTCTTATTGGAGTCGCCATATCAGCTTCCTTGCTGCCCCCCGTGGTGAATTGCGTGAGTGAAAAATAATAAGACAGAGGGGTAATAGTAGTAGCAACTAATCTGAAAAGAGTCGTAAAGTTTTTACAACCGGGCACTTGCCGCGGAACGATTAAACGAATTTTCGCAGGGCTTATTCTGGGCGTTGGGGTGCATATGGCTAATCTATCGGCCGATTAAAATGCCGCACATTAAAGGCGAGACCTACACGGACTACAACACCTCTTACGTCTACGTGTACACGGAATACTTGCCAGTCGAGTTCTTCTGCAACGGCATAATCAGCGCGTGTTTGACCTTTATCAACGTGATATGTATCTTTATCACCGCGATAATGGTTCTGAAGGTGAGTAAGGTCACGACGAATCGACCCGGCCGCCATCATGCCCCCGAGATCGGACAAGATAGCGAAAATTTCTCTACGTAATTTCTCACGATAAATGTCAGGAACCCGGCATCGCCGAGCTATTACTGCCGGTAATGCTAGACCATAAACGAGTTCAATCTCTGTAATGCTTCTTTTCCATTTCGCCCCGCACACTGAAATAATGCACAGATTCCTTTCGGCCGATTACTGACTCGTGGTTTCCTCGCAGATTAAAGAAGTCGCTGCCCCGTACACGTCCACGCCGGAATTACGTCGATTCTGGGAACACGACATCCGACTGGTCCGCGATAAAAATATTTCACGAGATAACAGCTCGCTGGACTCGAGGTGACTGGAACTAAATTTACTACTGCTTCGCCAGGCTCGAATGAATTTTATTTCAGCCCGTTTCAGCTCGACACGACTCCCGAGATTATTTTACAGGGTGCGCCAAAACAACCGAGTTTCGCAATAATACAGTCATTCATGTTAGAATATTTCTCGTTGTAACTCCATTATTTTGGCGCATCCTACAGGAACGTGAAAGTTTTTTCCGATTCAAAGTTCTGCCCAATTTACTGTTTATCTGCGTGGCTTCTAATAATTTTAGAGCGCGCGACAAATTCACAGCCACGAACAACAAAGTTTTGCATTGTGCAATTTTTAATTCCCTTATTTTTAACAAAAATAAAGAAGGAAATGGTGTTTTATACAGTTTCTACGATGGATTAAGTAAAACGAAACAACGGGCGCTAGAGAAAACACTGAACAAAGCAGTCCGCGAAGCCATGAATGACGAGACCTTCCGCAAGGTGCAGAGAATAAGTTACGGTCAACACGGTCCTGAACAGGTAATTACAATTATCTACTACTTATAAGCGTAATAAGGTGAGCAACTATTTTCATCGTATTAACAAAGCTAAGAATTATCAAGAAGATCGGCATTTTAATTGACCATTTAAGAACAATTCGAGTACATTATTGACAAAGCTAAGTAGAATTATCAAGGAGACCCGGGGCATTGTAATTGACCATTTAAGAAGAATTCGAGTACATTATTAAATGTGAAATACTGAAAACCGGCAGAGAGCCAAGTAATAAGCTAAATTAACACCAACTGGGTAAATCTTTTATTTTAATAAAAATAAAATCAATATAATGATTCGGTACAGTTTACTCCAAAATTGGGTCTCCAAGCCAGCGACGCAGGTAATATTACAAATATCGGACACGCTGAAGGGATCTCGGACAGTTACCGACCACCGGAAAGTTTAGAAAATTCTGGTAACACGAGCGAGGACTTGGCAGCGCTAGATCGACTGGTCACTTATCTTTTGAACCAACCGAGCGATATTACCACCGGAAACTTGGATACCTGGCGGCGTTCCCGCCGGGCAAGTGCTCGCGGTTATAGACAATTACGCAGCACCGGTGCCGCTGCTGAAAATGGCAATGTACGTTCTAACGTAGACACTACGCCACTCTAATGTCTGGCTCACTATGTAACCGATATATTAAAATGAATAAACACAATCACCGAACTATCTTTGTACAAATCTATAGACTCGAGACATAAATAATACATACGTACGGTATACTCCCGGATCGTAACACAAATTTATTAAAGATATAAGATACGACTGCGCTTGCTTTGTAACGACGGATTGAGTAACTATAATCAGAGAACTGAAATCATCTTAAGCTTCTTTAATTCTCGATCGCGGATGGTTCAGTTCCGAAGTACCGATCGCCGAAGTTGCCGATGCCAGGTAACACGTAGAACTTCTCGTTCACCACAGGGTCCAAGGCGGACGTGACGATTTTAACACGCGGGAATGCGTAGGCGACCGAGTGTACACCCGATTCTGCCATAAGCAACGATACGAGTAACACATTCTCTTCAGCCACATCGTGGTCCAGTAAAACTCTGATAGCCATGATGGCAGCAGCACCTGTCGCCACTGTTGCGTCCATCAATATTACTTTGTAGTCCTTAATATCCTTTGGTAGTCGGAGGTAGTACAGCTGTAACATACATTAACAATTTATAAGATGTCTCCGACAGGAAAAGAAAATGTGAACAGTACCTCTGGTTCCCCAGTTTGCTGGTTCGTTTGTATAAGTATCTTTCCTATTCTAATATCCTTACAAACATCCCTAACAGCTTGCTCCATGGTCTCACCAGCTCGCAGAATAGACACACCACATATTTTATCCGTGGCGCCGCGTTTCCCTTGATAC
Source organism: Lasioglossum calceatum (assembly GCA_963966675.1). Taxonomy (NCBI): domain Eukaryota; kingdom Metazoa; phylum Arthropoda; class Insecta; order Hymenoptera; family Halictidae; genus Lasioglossum; species Lasioglossum calceatum. Next base: position 1,206,039 of record OZ016544.1, read on the forward strand.
AGCACTCCTTGAGGTGTTTCTATCGTTACGTCCTTCGAACAGAGAACGCATTTAATTTGGTTTTTACTGTTCTCGAACAGTTCTACTTTTTATACTTGGACAATACGAACCTCGAAGGGCAATAGGGATAACGCGTATTCAATGACTAAACGTATTAAACGCTTCGAGTAGAATATAAATTCGTCTCTGTACGTTTCCTTGTTCCTTATAAATGTGTGCAGACCCTTAATCTGTGGTGTATCTGGAAGCATGTAGAGAGAAGATGGCAACGGTTGACCAATATATGAATGAGCTAACTTTTCTCTGAGTTTGAAACCCCTCTAAAATAAGAAGTGATTGTAATTACAATCAGTAGAGCGGATATCTAGAAAACAATTGATACTTACCAGCTGTAGTTGGGTATGTATATGTTGTACTATCAACTCTATTGCAACCTCGTTTTCTCCGCCACGTGGCACAATAATATCCGCGTGAACCATCGACGGCGCAATGTAATAGTAAAAAGCTGGTTGCACCATTGTGCTGTACTGCTTCAAGACACCCACTAAATCCCTTCCTCTTTGCGATATATCCCTCCGCAATCGCCTTGCGAGCCTCACATCGGCATCGGTATCAACGAATACCTTCAGGTCGCACATCTTGACCAATCGAAGAAAGCGGATCAGTAGTAATTTGTGTTCTTTCTGTTTTTCATACCTTTGCGCGCTGATCACCCCAGTCGTCCTGCTTTCGTGACAATACGATGGCTTACCTTTAAAACGTCGACATCGTAGAATGTCAATATTCCCTCAAATATAATTACATTGGCACCATACATTGTTTTCTTTGGGATAAGAAGGAATTCAATAGACTCAACCACAGGCTCGGTACTAAATCGACCGCGTTCAGAAATATCTACTTACCGTTCTACTTTCCCTAGAATGCGTTACAAAATTATAAATAGGAACTTCCACCATTCTGCCTTCTTTTAAACGTTGTAATGTTGTTTTAAGGAGCTTGAAGTCGAAAGCATCCGGGTGATCGAAATTGTATTCGTTACGTTCAGCCATTTCATGCTGTTTTTCATTCAATACCTGCATCACAAAAGCCATCGATGACAATATTTGTCAGTAGTTAATACTTGCACGATAAGTAGACAGCGGATCTTTATGCAAAATAAAAATTTTCCACCTGGATTGCAACAAACTGGTTAAAATAATGTAATTGGTTGAAAATAATGTAACAGCATCTCTAAATTTTTCTAATATTTTTTGTCATATGTGCATACAATCCGCTGTCAAGAAGTAGAAATTAAATTGAATGTTATTTCTTCGTTTGAATTTCATCTACTTAATTTTGCTACAAACGCATAAAGATCAGCAGTCTAGTGTATAAAAAACATGAACTTTCTGTACCTTGTAAAATGAATCCATGCTGAGTAATGTCACCCATGGTACGTCCAAGGATTCTATAATTTTCGTCGCAACTGTGGTTTTGCCAGACGCACTGCCTCCACAAATTCCTAAAACGAGGCTACTTATAATTTCAAGCACCCTTTCACAGATACATATTTCATATACACATATTGCCAACCTATTACAAAAGGTTCTACTTGCTGCCCCGCTGAATTGTACCATGGTGGTCTACCAGCTGTGTATATCGTTCTTGTTTTACTTCTAAGGATGGATTCGGCAGATGTTTTTTTACTAGACTGAGACAAGCTGGTAGTTCGCTGCCTTCGTGACCTTGGTGAAATTTGAGAACCTATCATACAGTTAAATGTTTTAAATATATAATGTATTCTCCAGTTTACATTAAATGTTTGGACATAGTCAATTAAAGAATGAAAAGCTAATAGAACAGGAGTTTACATCTAACTTAATTCTTACTAACTGTGAATCAATTCTACTATTAGTTCGTTAGCTACAATCTTATAAATAGACAGCAGATTTTATGCATTTCTGACAAAAATGAGTAGGTGTAATTTAAAACAGTAAAAACATTAGAAGAATTTCAAAATACTATTATATTATTTTCAACCTGTTAAACATATTAACAAAGAAAATAAATTTCTATTTAACTTATAAGATATGCTGTCTACTTATAAATCATCATTAGACTGTGGATTCTCTTTATGCATTTATAGCAAAATTGAGTAGATGAAATTCAATTTAATTCTATTTTTTGCAATCGATGTAGACAAATTTTTATGTTGCATAAAGATCCGCAGTCTAATTGTCATAATCGAAATGGTAGATATCGCTAATAGGAAAATAAGGATAGCGAAAAAGGATAAAGGTAGCAAGGAATAATACTTTTAGGAATCTTAGTTTTCCTCCTGAAATTGCACAATGTTTCTATTTCATTCTGCCAAGTGCATCCTCTCTGCCAGACGAAGGTGCTCCAAACTGGCACTGTAAATTCGTGTATCATATGTACATATACAATTGTAAAGAAACGTATCAACGAAATACCGACACTCGTGAGAAAAGCGAACGTGACATCGGGAATAATATATTTGAAAATTGTTGATGATCGTAGCATGCAATAATTTTACCAGTGGAAGGCGGGCGAGGAGACTGCGGCGTAGTTGTTCCGATGTCAGAACGTTTATAGTATTCAGCTTCTTCGCAGAGCTCATCGACCAGGCTTATCTCCGGCTCGTCCAAACAGACCTCGCCGTCTTCGCTAAACGAGAAAGATCCAACAGTTTGCTTTTCGAAAATAAAAAAAAAATACACAGCAAACCAGGTATTTGTCCGCTCACCTTTCAGAACTCGCTGAACTCGGTGGATCGAAGTAATTCATCTTCGCTGCCATATTACTTCGCCGAATGTGGGGAACCACGTCGCGGACCCACGCGGGCACAGTTTTTTTCGCAGTACTTACTGCTCACACTCGTGCGCCCGATGCCCGATACTGATTCAACGCAAACAGCAAAGACAAATGACGAAAACGTGCGAAAACGATATTGTAGTGTCACCTATCGCCCATGTCTCGAACCGATTGATGACGCAATTGCCGTTCAGTCTGAAATCGCAGATAGATGACGCCATTATTCGATTTTCCGCGCGTAGTTCCGTCAAAATAATCGTATGTATCTACTACGACGTGTTTGTTACTGTTCGAAACTTTACGATCGTAGATTAAATGAAAAAAGTCATGCTTTCCGACTAGTAGAACAATTGTTTCTCCAACTGCATATTATATACTATTTAAGTTTATCTTGTTATATTTTTTTATTCAAGGAAAAGGAATTCCATATATAATGTTGAAATAACAAGCACTATCATTTTTCACAATATCGTAAAAATTACATTGAAATTTAATTTAAAATAATGTGATGTGAAATTACTGCTAAACTCATTTTTTTCAATTTTCACTTAGACCGCTGTATGTAAACCGAATCCTATTTTGGAGCAATAAGGTAGAAAATAAATATATTATCAGACAGGGGATCTTTTGCAAAATAAAAATTGTGAGATGATTGAGAAATGATGTGAGAAAATTGAAAAATTATAACAGTTCGAATGAGACACCTTGTATATGAATCGTCATTTATATATATACTTGTTGCTAGATGCATCAGAGGTTTCTGCACACATAGGCACATATATAATATATATACAACGATACAACAACCATACATATATATAATATCCGACGTGCATCATCGCGCTATATCTAAATGTGGTAAACGATAAATATACCACTCTGAATCGGCGCCCTAAAGTCGCCATTTCGAGTTGAATTATATACAGGAATCTGTTGAAGTTGAAGGTACTGTTGCAAAAAAAGAATAAAATTCGTTTTCTAATTATTAGATTGCGGATCTTTATGCAAAATAAAAATTGTCTGCATCGATTGCTAGAAATATAAACCAAACTGAATAACTTAATAAAGGAGAAATCATACATTGACATATTCAATTTTTTAAATTTTCCAACAATTTTGAATTTCATCTACTCAATTTTCATATATAAATGCATAAAGATCCGCAGTCTACTTATTATATCATTGTCACGTTATTATTGACATAACAATTATGTGAGGAACAAAATGAAAAGCACGTAGAGCGTCGCGGAGAGCGTCGGACGGTTTTCATTTCGACACGCATCGATACAGAGCAAACAAAGTACAGTTACGTGTATATATATGTATATATGTACAAGTAGAAATGAACAGTGCGAAATCGATAAAATAAGCAATAACACGGTGCTGATTTATGTATACATTCTGTTCTAACATCCGGGTAATTTAAAATCGTTGTTGCAGTGGTGGTGACCTCCCGTGGTAGACGGAATATTTGCAGTTTGGACCCGGTGTAGTTTCGTGAATTGTAACAACGATGAAACGTTCGTATTTACCAAGAAATCATTGGTTAGCTTGATATACACTTTGTGACTGGTTCGAACTCCGTCAGGACGCAAAGTGCAAAGTTACCCTGATGCTTCTGCGTGCTGGTCTGTTGTGTGACGTCGTATTGTCTTTTAATAGTCAGCCCCTGTGACCGGTTTTTCCGTCGTTAAAGAGGCCCCGTTCGACGTCGAGACGCGCCCTCGTCCGACCTTGAAACCTATAATCGTTCAGAGCGTTCGATGTTCGAAACATCATCGTCTGGAAAAACTGTGAATCGTGCTCCACAGGTTCGACTCGTTTTGTTTTCTTCGGCGTCTCGTTAACAGGGAGCAACAGTGAAATGGCGAAAAAGACGTACGATCTGTTGTTCAAATTATTACTGATCGGTGATTCCGGAGTCGGCAAGACCTGTATATTGTTTAGATTTTCGGATTATGCCTTCTCCACAACATTTATTTCTACTATAGGTAAGCGAAACAATTACGGATAATTAATTGTCTGTATTTAGCAGAAGAGCGACTTACAAACCGGATCATCCTACAGTGGAAATTTCTTTCGGCATAGTAGGTTATGCTGCTAAGATGAAATTGCAATATCGTATTTACCAAAACAATGTTGGACGTTAATCGATTCAAATTTTTTATTTAATCGGTTCGCCCAATGCTAACAATCTCAAAAATATTTAATCGTCAAAATTGCTGGTGATTGGTTTGATCGATTGATGAATTTAATCGGCAATTACTGATTGTAAATCACTTATTAAAAACATTGATCGTTAATCGTTCAGTTTTTGAGAGGACTTTGATTGATGTTCAGTTACAATCGTGAATTTAATCGTTGCATCAAACATTGCTATTGAACTCTATATGAAACTATATGTGAAAAATGTTGCTTGAAAATTGATTAAATAGTTTGTATTGAAATGTTACTCTTTTCGAATGGAAATAGATATTAAATTCTGTTCTTCTTTACGTAGGTATCGATTTTAAAATCAAGACAGTGGAATTAAGAGGAAAGAAAATCAAATTACAAATATGGTAAGTTGCGAAACATTAAATATATCTAAACATTGTTTAATCTATATATTTGCAGGGATACTGCTGGTCAAGAAAGATTTCATACTATTACGACATCGTACTACAGGGGTGCAATGGGTATTATGCTTGTTTATGATATTACTAATGAGAAAACGTTTGAAAATATCGTAAAATGGTTAAGAAATATCGATGAGGTAAGTATAATTGAAAATTTGTATGTTCGATACATGTAGACAAAACATGTTCTGTATCATTCCATTTCCTATTATTATAGCATGCGAACGAAGATGTAGAAAAGATGATATTAGGGAATAAAAGCGACATGGAGGAGAGACGTGTGGTCAGCACAGAAAGAGGAGAAGCGGTAAAATATTGAAAATTTAGTTGTTATGATATTATGAATTATATTTCGCAATGTTTGAAATGAATAAATTTCTGTAACTTTACAGATAGCGAGAGAACATGGTATCAGATTTATGGAAACATCTGCGAAGGCAGACATCAACATCGATCGTGCATTTAGTGAATTAGCGGAAGCAATATTGGAAAAAACACATGGAAAAGAACCCCAAGATGCTCCCGATAGAGTAACAGTCGATCGAAGGGTGGAAAGAAGTTCTAATCTGTGCTGCTAATTTTATATTATTTATTTTAATGGCGCATAATAAACTTATATATCAGCTCGTGCCACTCAAAATAGATTTGTGGATAGATTTAGAGCATAATTTAAAGCATAATAGTATAATTAAACTCTTCACATCACTGCCTAAACAAATTCAATTCAATTTATTCGATAACTGTTCAGAAGAAAACGTTTTACTCGAGGTATAAAAAAGAAACATCTCTCGTTTGACAGGTGAATTTTTTTAAAACTAGATTTGGGTTTCAAAGGGTGGAACATAAATGCTGTTTGTCACATATATATACAATTGTACTTATGAATATGTTTATTGCATGTATACAAATATTGAAGCTCTGTCAGAGTTTTTATAAATAATATAAGAAATCGATAATAAGTACTGCTGATGGAGCTTTGTTTTCCATATGAAACTCCATGCATTGTTGCACGAACAAAGTTAACTAGGAACAATTTATTTGCTATGAGGCTGCAATTTGTTACCATATTGAGAAGAGTGAGAGTGAATGTGGGCTTTTAAACTTAAAAAAAATAATCTATGTGAACATTGAATGCTTTTTCATACCGACATTGCACTATATATGCTTATTTACAAGTTAAAATCTGAAAGCTTGAGATCAAGAGCTTTTATCCTATTTGTGTAAGACTAATTTACTACAAATATAAAAATATTCACAATTTTCAAGTACTCGTTTCCTTATGTCCCACACAATAAATAGAATGTATAGTAATAATATGCAATTGTGTATATAATATCGTCACTAGAATTTTTGTGACAACGTACATCTATACATAGTATTGAATTCATACTTGTGCTTTTACAATAACAATCATGGGAGAATCTACACGAAAGCATTAAGATTGAGAAATTGTTAAAAAATATTAAAAACGGAAAATCTAACGAAATATTGATTTCTACTTTGGAATACTTTTATTGAAATATTATCGATAACATGACATCTATTTCCTAAATACACATAATATGTAAACGTATATACAAACATATGTACTTATAAGACAATTTCGAAAATCGCAACAAATTTCAATATTACAGTGTTCTAATCTAGCGCGTATATAAACATTAAACATCAGCTAAGCCAATCGATTCCTGGATACAAAGACGGTACAAAAAAGTATATGTTCTGAGAAGATACTGTAGGGTACAGGGAAATTTAATGTACATAAATAATACTTCTTTGACTCTGCATACAAAAGAAACAAAACGAGGAAGGATAAATATACGTATTCATAATGCTTTCACATTCATCAGAATCTTAGCCGTACTATGAACTATAATAACAATTACCTCGCCTCTCGAGGTAAGCATAGGAATTATTCTGTTTGGCTTATAAAGCTAGTAGTCGAACTTCAACATATTTATTTCACTACGCTTTTCTGTGATAGCAATAATTTGAAAAACGTGTAAAAGCTATTATTTCATAGAAATTAACGCTTATAATATGCTGTTGAATTTTTCTTTTCCTGTTTCGACTATCCATCTGTATTACTCTCTTACTAAAAAAAGGAAAGAGAGTTAAAACAGAATAATAAAATAAAAGCATTTCGCGCGTTAAAAAATAATTTAGCGACAGACAGAAACGTTATATATTACATCAGAATTGAATTATAAAATATATATTTAGTCGTGCGTTGCTCCAATAATAGACAATATATAAAGGAAGATGTTAACAACATCTAAGTAAAGACTCAACGCTGCGAAGATGTACTCTTCCGGAGAAATGCTAAACTTGTGTTTTCCACCAATTATTGTTTGCGTGTCATAGATCAGGTATATAGAAAACAGCAAAGCCCCAAGACAAGCGTAAACTAATCTTATGGTTGGTCCGGGCCAGAACGATGAGATTATTCCAAACAGTAGAAGAACAATGAGCGCAACATAAAGAACAGTTGACAGACCAGTGAAATCGATTTTCGTTTGGAATGCAAACAGTGTTAATGCCAAACAAATGGCTGCTGTAATTCCAACGGCTAACAACACCTATAAACATTTAAAAATTAATAATACGTTTATTTATTTACAATTTATTTTTCTCTTTTATATCTTACCTCCTCAGAGTCATACGCCGAGGCAGCTGTAGCTAACAGAAAACCTTCCGCTATCGTGAACAAGAACAAAAAGATGAAGTTCATCGGAGCTTTTCGTCTGACGCTTGTGCAACAGGCCATACATATAATCAAGATAAAAGTGGCTGCAAAACAAATCCAAAAAATCTCCATATGATGTTGTACCCAAATCTTAGTAGGTTGGTGGTAAAGGAATAACGCTATCATTCCCACCGTAATCAAAAGTTGACACATCAGTATACTGTACACTTTCCTAAGAGAAGGATACAATGTTACAATTAAGAGATGTTTACTAGGAAGTTTTAAAGGAATCACATTATACAAACCTGATGAACCCCCTCCTGATTGATTCATCATTGAAACCAAATCCTTTGATTTCGATCCCCATAGGATCTTCTACATGATTTGGGTCATACATGGTGGGATGTGCTGAAAATATTGGACCTCCTCCCTGCGCTTGTCCTCCTGGAGGAATAAAACCGGGTGCTGCAACAAAATAAAATAATATTCATTAGACAATTTGTGTGTTATAATTATTGTATATGTTATCTATAAATGTTGTTGGAATAAGAAGTATGTATACCTGGTGGGATTGTCCCGTATGGAGGTGGATATCCTGGATTATAGCCGTCCTGAGGTGGTGGATACCCAGGATTTGGTTGTGGATATCCTGCACAATGAACAATTAATGCGTGAAACATTATGCTAAAATGAAAATGTAGAAACATCATTGTCTATAAACTTTTGTGCTCTAATAACAGCCACTGATTACTGATATTTAGAGGTATGCGAGAGCCTCTAGTGATGTGTTGCATGACAGTTATTAATAGACTGCAGATCTTTATGTATTTATGGCTTATAAAAATGTTTATAAAAGGCCAGAATATAAAATTCGATAGAATTTTGTCTCATTGTTTTAAAATTTGTCGACAAGAATTGCAAAATGCATATACATCCGTGGTCTACTTATTAACCAGTTAACTTTGTAGTTAGCTAAGTTTGTAATTAGCAGTTAACTAAGCGATGACGCCAGTGCATAAATCCATGGGGATGCATGAATCCATCTCAAATTATTTATACTTTTTATTTGTTTTTTTCGAAATTTACGAATATATTTTAGTCTTCGCTAAAATTACAATTTAAATAGCCAATGGTAACTAAATTTAACGCATGATGAGTATACTTGTCAATCACAGCTAACTGGTTAATAGTCACACTGGTATATTAACCCCTTTCGTATAAATATGTGAATACTATAAGAGTATTATTAGCTGCCAACGAATGTAAATTACTATTGAAATGTACACACACACATGTGCACACATAGATGGCTAAGAGCGGTGGTCGCCACTCGAAATAAGCTTCATGGTGTTTACAGTTTGCTAAACATTCTGTCGCTTTAATGTTAGAAACACACATGATGTTGAGAATAATTTGAACATAGAAAATAAACTACTAGAACCTTGTTGTCCTGGATAAAATCCTCCACCGGGCGCACTTTGCCAATTTGCCATCTTGTATTTCTTTTAGCTGAAAAATAATCTAACATTATAACAAGCTACTGTAAAATAAAAAACATCAATAGAACGTCAGCGCACGAATGTATCCGCAACCTTCGTTGTGATATAATAACATTTAATGTGCATATAATTCGTTGCAATATTAACAATATAGAAAACACGTAATAATATTTACAAAAGAACAAATAAAATACTTTGCAGATAAAGTAGATAACTCAAGTTCGTTCAATAAGAAATATATGTAGTAACACTATTGGTCGTTAAATTTTTTCTACGTACACATAAAACATAGCTTTCCAAACATTGCTAATTTTAATGTAAACACAAAAGTTAAAGTACTTTGTTATCTTATCTCAATATGTTAGTACCTGCTTACATCATTGTGAATAGACACACCTGAAATTATTAAATTTAAACGTACTCGTACCCATACCTTGATCGACCCGATATAAACTTACTAAAGAGCTTACAACTATAAATATAATACATATGCAACACATGTGAATAGTATAAATGCGAGGAGTACAAGTTCTGTCAATTTTTCAGAAGTTTAATACAAGCTGAAAATACATCTAAAGGACAACAGTTAATAATTATCTCCAGGTTTATATACATATAATATATGTATATGCTTTTGATTCAACGTTTGCTGTTAGAAGAAAATACTATCTTTCATTAAAAACACGAATACATTCAAATAGAAAACATTTATAAAAAAGAGTTATGAAAAAAGCAATTAAAGCCATCAAGTTACATAAAACGACATCGATGTATTTTATAGTTATTATGTGATTTTACCGAAATATATGCGAGTCGGCTCAGGATCCACTTTCAATTTAATTCAATCCAGTATTTATTTTCCTAGCATCGAAACAGAAAAGCATGTAACTAACATAACGAGTAACAGACCCGGTAACATACCACTTGATACCACCACCGTTTATTTATCTAGATTCGTTATTGTTGAGAGTTTAGGTAATATGTCGTGATAGTATATTATATAGAACGAGTTTGGCTAACAAATGTGGACGCAGCTTTAGATTAACCTATTTTACTTTCTCGTCGATGAGCAACCGCAATCTTATCTCTTTCTTTAGACTAAACTTCTTTATAACATTTAAAAGCTCCGGCTAGCTACTTAACAACATTGCGATAAAGTAAACAAAAACGATGGATCAACGTTTCCTATTTACATAGAACGACAGCTAAATGCAGTAAACCTCGAAGGCGGACATTTTCCGCAGAGCGGTGCCATGTTCTAGAAAACAATTTCTTCCGCAATAACACACCGGAACATTATAATTACAATCTGTGTACGATATTTATCAGAGAAATATCTTGCTGTTTGTGCGAGTCAATTTGAGGCGTCATGCGCACTTTCCAGAAACGGTTACAATCGATAACTACATACATTCGTGCGCCGAGTAAAAATTAAGCAATTATTTACTTACCTATTCGATAGAATGTTTTAAGATGTTGAAGCGACGGGTTGATCGGATACGCTTCGAATGGTAATTACGCGTTACGCGACGAGTTTGCACTGTTGATTACGTTTATCTATGCAACACGGTTTTGCACCAGAATTGTACAGTTGGAGTCACACGTAGATGTCACATTCTCCCACTCATCAACCTTCGACTGAAACTTCAAGCGAGTAACTGATATGAAGTAGGTTGAATGTTGGAAAATCTTATTTCGGTGTGATGTGCGCTTGCGCGATCAGAGAGCGCAGATAATGATTCTGAAACGTTAAAAATATAACCCAATGAGACGCTCAGATGCAACATATATACAAGTACATATATGTAGTACAATCATTCAACGATTCAATATATACTCTCTCTCTCTTTCTCCTTGATATTATATCACTTCTGCGAACAGTGGATCCGCTAGCGATCCTGTATCATACCATTCATAATTCATACCACGGACGAAATCTATTGTATATAATATATATATGATCATACGTGGATCATACGTCATACGTCATACGCGTATACAGATGAATAATATGATTACATATATCACATCATCGATTGCATTATATCTATGATTATATGTAATATGTAAATACAATACTTCGACTTATACTTCATCTCAAAACTAACAACAATTTCCTAGAAATGAAAATTTACATCAGAATTTTATCAACTGATATGGCTAAACGGCGTCTATTCCATAACTCGCAAAAATGGTACGTATACATATACAGAATAACCACGCAGCGACGTTTTCATTGCCGAGCATCGGGCACCTGTTAATTTACAATTACATAATTGTATGCAACGTTATATATCTTCTACAAAAAATAATTTGTACATAATTTGAAAATGTATCTTCTTCGGTCGATTTCATCGATAATTTCAAGCATGCCAAAAATCGAATTCAAGTACATACTTCTACAGTTCTATCAAAATTCTAGAGCTTTATGAAATACTGGACTGGTACCAATATAAAAACGCGAAAAGACTCGACCGCAGAGTCGACGGTGGTCCACGTGCGTGACAGTTGTGGTTATGTTTTCTAGTGTGTAAATATAGTTTGTACAATTAGATTAACGACACTGTTGTAAATGATCTTACGAATATATAAATAAATCATGTCCACCTGTAAAATACATAATATTAGGTTCTATAATTTAGAACCTCGTTCTGTTACTTGTTTGTCTTACGAATCAAAAACCAGGAAGTTAGCACTTGCGAGGTTAGTTTCTGTGTACACCTAAATAAATATGTAGCTGACACGTTAAGTACAACTGTAATATATGTTTTACTAATTTTTTCTTACAGAAATGACAATTCCATTGAAGTTTGGAATGTTGGGAATGCACCTTTTGTGGAATATACAATAGCTGGACGTCAAGAAAACTCCATTGAGAGTATTCTGTGGATCGGTCCAAGATTATTCTCAACGGGTCTCCATGGGATGATAACAGAATATAATTTAACAACGTTGTCTATTAAAAGCGAGGTTGCAGTCACAGGAGGTGCAGCTTGGTGCATGGATCTCAATCATAAGAAAACTTGTTTAGCCGTTGGTACGGAGGACGGGTACATTAATACGTTTACCGTAACCAACGATGCTCTGATATACGAAAGAATATTTGACAAACAGAAGGGAAGAATTCTTTGCATCAAATGGGACAACACAGGAGAAATGATTTACACAGGATCCGTAGATACGATTAGGGTTTGGAGTGCTATATCGGGTCATGCGATTCACAAGATGACAACATCTAGAAAAGAGACTAAGAAAGAAACCATTATTTGGTGCTTAGCTGTTACAGACGATAATGTTATAGTTTCTGGAGATTCGCGTGGCTATTTATCATTTTGGGATCCTCACATGGGTACCTTAATCGAATCCCATGAAAGCCATACCGCGGACGTATTAGCTGTTACGTTATCCCACGATATGAACATTGTATATTGTGCCGGCGTTGATCCTGTGGTAAGAAGTTTTTGTAAAATAATTACAAAATCTACTGGCAAACCACAATGGGTAAAAGGGATCGAAAGACGGTTGCATGCGCACGATGTGAGAGCTCTTGTGGACGCAGACGGAAAACTATATTCTGCCGGCGTGGATGGATATCTAGCTCAATCGAGCTATCCACCCAAGGTCCTTGTTAAGTATCCCCCGTTGCTTCAGCCACCGTGCTCTACCGTTTGTAGAAAATCTAGGTGTATTTTATTAAGATATACAAATTTCCTTGAATTGTGGAGGCTCGGTTCTCCTACCAAAGTTTCTCCAGAGTCTGTTCATCCTGGTATGATACATCAGCTAGAAGAGGAGCCGATCAAATTGCTACAATTGAAAACGAAAGGAGACGAAAATATCATTTCTTGCGCCATCAATAAAGACTCGAAAACAATCGTCTACTCGACCGATAGTCACGTTAGAGTTTTCAACTTTGATGTTGTCGAGGGGGACACGCAATTGTCGAAGAACGTCTCCGATATTTCCGCAACTAAGATACAGAAAATGTTATTCAGTCCGAACGGTAAATTATTCGTAACGATCAACAATGACGAAACGAGGAACACTGTGACGCTCTATAAAGTAGAGAAGAAACGTTTGAGGCATCTCGGTTCATTTCACACGAACGAGGAGTCTATCGTAAACGTAGGACTGGTTTGTTTTTCCCCTGACAGTAAATATTTCGTTTGCGCCGACCGCCAAGGCGCAATTGCTATCTACAATGTTAGCGAAACTGTGAACACAGACGCGCCTGTGGCGTGGTTGCTGCCTAAGTACAATTGCCCTCCAACGGCAATGGCTGTACAGAAAGATACTCTGAACTTGGTCGTGGTGTATTCTGACCACAAGGTAAGAAAAATAGGGCCAACCGTGAAATATTATGGCATTAGAGCGAGGCAACCCGGCGTCGTAAAACGATGAGTTAACAGTAATTACAGCAGCCCGTAAAAAACGTCTAATCCATCCGCGGCATTTCCTGCCTTCCGTGAAGCTTCCGCTAGATTACTGCTATAACTCCCTTCCAATATCTCACCGCGAGCAAAATTAAAAACCGTAAAACGCCGTGGTTTTATCGGCAATTATCTGTAGCACTCAATCCCCGGATTTCGTTTCAGATCGTCGAGTACAACCTTTTGCAGAGGCAATACACGAAATTCTCGAACAACTTGCAAAGCCGACTGCCGAAACAATGGCTCGCGCGATCATTCCCCATAACGAACATAATTTTCGACTCGCGGAACGAGAACATTATAATCATGCACGACGACTCGACGGTCTACGTGATCAATAAGTCAAACGAGCTCCCGGACAAAGAGACGAAAATTCCGAGACGCGAAAACGGCGATATCACGGAGGACAGTAGCTCGATCCTGAGCTCGCAGTCCCAGCAGACCTTCCAAGTTCTGAAGAAATACAAGGTAATTTCAATTCTCCATTGAAGAAATCTCGAATAAAACTAAGAGGAAATGTTGTTCGCACTGTTCACAGCACCTTGTTTATCTGGACTGGTTAAACGACGAAGAAATGGTTGCGGTCGAAGTGAACCCGATATCTCTAACAGAAAAGTTACCACCGACTCTCAGAAAGAAATGGTTCGGCATGTAAATACTCTACGAACGAAACGAACCTCTCTCATTTTAGAGTGATTAAATATCATGTACAAAGCATATTTTCGATATAAATATTACTCCGACATTTTTCATGTTCTCCAAAAAGAAAAAAACTCTCATCGCCATACTGTTTGCAATTCAACCCACCTCCACGATCTATTTTTAATACACGTGTTACAGTGAACAATGCACTGTATACAGAAAAAAACATGCAGTCAATAATTTGTACCAATTCCTCGATTTCTAAGATTTATGGAACCCGTTGATTTTACGCGGCATACGAACAATAAATATGTTTTAGCTATACACGATGAATGCGTATCCCAAGATATTTTTTCTCTGACTGTTCAACTTCAAACGCTTGCGTATTGCATATGCATGGTGCTTTTTATTATACCTGTTCTTATCAATATCGATAAATCTAGTGTTAACGCTAAGTCAACCGATATGCAGATTGTACTCCTTTATGCTGCGGCCTTCATGAAAGTTTAATCTAACGATGTGATTTCATGTTGATTATCTGAATGCGATACGTAGATTGACGGTGCAAAATATGTTCTAACGACTCTGTAATCGCGTACCTTGTATTGCATCTACACGTTAAGGGGTAGTCTCGTTTCCAGGATTGCAACAGTGCAGGATTCGCCTTCTCATTCCTCGATAATGCAAAGACGAGGTTTTTCAGTAGTCGAAAGCGCTGGATAAAAGATCAATCTAGGTCGCAGGCGGCCTCAAAAGTCCTATTTTTATTTTGCATTATTCGGAAGCATAAAGCTGCGACAAATTACGCCTCGTAAACGTAAAAATAGGACTTTTGAGGCCGCCTGCGCCTTTTATCTAGCGCCTTTGACTACTGAAAAATCGCATCGCATGCATTATCGAGAAATGAGAAGGCGCATCCCGCACCCTTGCAATTCTGGAAAAACGAGTCTACCTCCTTAAATAGCATTACTATACGTTAACCGAGAAAGATGAAGTTTTGTTGCGTGACGCGGAACTCGCCGGATTCCATCGGTGGTTCGATCGTCCATCTTGGGGACATATACCAGCGGCCGGTGAATTCGAGATTGTATTCCGAGCCGAGTGATCGCAGGCCCACCATCCCGGATGTCGTTCTGGGAATGGCTGGCGACGGTTTTAGGGGAATCGGCGACCGTTTAATCGCATCTTCCGGCGGTTTGCGTTCGAAGGTGTCCGCCGGAAGTCCCTTCTTTCTGCATTCTTCGGCCAGCACCTACGGTCAACGACACCGGGACACATTAAAATTCGTGTGGTGAATATCGTGGACACTGTACCGTGCATTCCCCTCGAATCTTCTCGTGGTACCTTTTTGAAGAATTCACCGGTCAGGTGTTCGTATTTCATAGGCCAGGTACGTCGAAAGATTTCGTCCTGCAAAGTGACTTCTTTGCTAAAAATTCAACAATATCATCGATCAAACGGATGACTTCGAACGACAACGATAGACGAACGAGTCGCGTGTACCAGATCTTGTCGAAAATCACCGCATTCTTCGCGTGATCTCTCCGTCTTGCATGACCTTTTTCGATCTTCCTGTCGTCAGCCTTATCCTCCCCTTTCTCCGCCATTTTTCCTTCGTCCCTCGCAAGAAACCGGAAACAGTTTCGATG
Organism: Lasioglossum calceatum; assembly: GCA_963966675.1. Taxonomy (NCBI): domain Eukaryota; kingdom Metazoa; phylum Arthropoda; class Insecta; order Hymenoptera; family Halictidae; genus Lasioglossum; species Lasioglossum calceatum. The sequence goes on from OZ016544.1 coordinate 1,222,377, forward strand.
CTGTAGCAGCTAACAATGTAAGCGGAGTCTAACAATGCAAGTCGAAGAGCAGACTGCACCCTCGGCGTTCTTCGCGGTTTGTTCGATATCTTCGTTGCTATAGTAGAAGGAGTCAGACCCGACGAGCGAAGGACAAAAATTCTTAGGAAGAATGCCGTATGTCACATACTTTCGGTTAAATTGCATTAATGTTTTCAGCCTTTCGAATTTGTTTTCATGCCTTTTTTCTGGAAATAACATAAATCCTACAGAGCTCAATTAATGCATAAACTGAAATGTTTTGAAACTGTGACATGTGGCATTTTTCCTTGCAACCACAGAAATATCCTACACAGTCCCCGTATACACGAGAACGAACGGTGATCTATCAAGCCCTCGACACCCGTGTATGAATAAAGTATTCGGCGAAGGAGACGCCGAGGAACTTTGATTCGGAAGTGTTTTTGCGGTCAGGCGCGATTTAATATCGCCCCGGAAGAAGCGACTGTCAGGTGGTCATGCATCCACGGATCGGCAAGGCGGATGTTTCCGGGGCAAGTGGCGGGCAGAATCGGCGTGCTATCGATTTCCAGTAAGAGCTGCATAAAAGGGAGGCGAGTTACCACGGAAAATCCCATCGAGCCACGTAAACCGAGCCTAAAGACCCTGGCGGGCTATAAACCAAGAAGCGTTTAATCTCCGGCGCAGTTGTAACTCGTGGCTACGAAGGCGTAGACGTCTCGGTTAAAGCCTGCAGGAAATAATCAAAGCGGCGATACCGCGGCAAGTAGAGTCTGTCGCGCGGCGGCGATGCACGTGTACGTGAATTTAGGTGCGTCCTGGAACGTTCGTCTTGGTTCGGCGAGGAAGGTAACGGTTTGGAAACCTTTGTAGTTGTGAGGTCGGCCTGGGAGGGGGTGCTCGGGGGATGGAAACGGCTGTAGAGTGCAATGCGCCGAGATTACGACTAATCTGCGCCCGAGACTGGTCGGAAGCGTAGTTTCTGTAACTTACATCGCTTAAAGCGTCAGCTCGTTCAACCCTCAAACTCCGTCGCCACTAGCACCCGAGCTCTGTCGGTTTTCTCTCTTCCTTCTCACCACCCCTCTCTCTCCTCTCTCTCTCTCTCCCTCCTTAGCCCCCCTTTATCTCGCCTCCTTTTATCCGTCTCTCCTTCCGTAACCACTCTTGCATTAGCGAGGACCGATTCCTTTGGGAAAATTGCGTTCTAGAAATTCGAACGTTGCGCGCGTTACGCGACCGAGCTTTAGAAAAGAGAACGCGCAACTTTATTCTTTCACGTACCTGGAAAGTTCGTAAGGAAAAGTGGACAACGGGCTCTTCGCCGCCCTTCGCCTCTCCCCCTCCTCCCAGGCTCCCTCTTCACCTGTTCCCGACACGATAAGCCGATTAGACGGGATCTATTATTTACACGGCGGCGTCCTCTTTCTCGGAAAGCCATCATCGAGGAAACGCGAGCCGGCCGAAGGGATAAAAGGCAACGGAGCGAGCCTGCGGGAGAGAGAGGGAGAGAGAGAGAGAGAGGGAGATTCAATTGGCTGGAGCCTCCTGGCACCAACAGCTGGAATTAATCACCGAAAGATCGTCGATATACGCTACCCGTTCGGGAGATAACGCGGCCAGGGGTAGAGAGCCCACGTACTTTCGGACACGCGAGGGGTTGCGCATCTTCTCTCTCTCTCTCTTCCACCCCTCCTCTCATCTCTTCCTCCTCCTCCTCCACCCCATGTCGTTATCACGATACCAATATTCGCACTCTCTTCACGCGTGGCCGTGTACACCCGTGTATACCAATTGACGCCTGCTTCCCTTTTCACGTGGCCTATCAGCGATCCCCTCGATCGCGCGTACACCGCCGGTGATATCTGAAGTGGCCGCGTCCCGCACGCGAGCTTCATCAACATCGGGGCCCGGAGAGAGCGTGTTCAGAGGAATTCCCGCAGTGATTCGCGTGTTGCCGCGCCACTTCTGTGTGCATCCTCAGCCTCTGAGTGTTTCGTGTCAATCGATCATTCCCGCGGTGCTCGCGACGCTTACGAGACACGGAGCCACCATCTCCCTTTCTCTTTCTCGTTCTGTCTCTGACGCGTTCCACGAGGATCGCAAGGATCGCGGTAAGGAACGTGTCTGCCGGGTACATATGCACGGGGACGAAGGTCAATGGGGTGGCGTGGAAAGAGCCAGGTGAAAGGAGAGGAGAAAGACGGACAAAGGGGGAGAGAGGGAGGAGAGAGAAGGGAGCAAAGGGACAGGGGCGGCTGCAGAGAGAAATTTGCGGGATCGTAGATGTAGAGACACGGTGGGGCACGCTGTAAATTACAAGCGGAGCGCCAAACCGCTATGGTCTTCTCTCGGTGGCGCAGGGGTGTCTAGACGTATAGATAATGCCGAGTTTGTGCGGGGCAGACGCAAGCTAGACGGTCCCTGGTTCATCCAGCCACCCGAACCAGCCAGCCAACCAGCCAGCCAGCCAGCCAACCAGCCAACCGGGCTAGGCTAGACACATCGACCATGCTCCGTTTCTCTCGGTACCTATCTGTCTCTCCCTTTCTCTCTCTCTTCCCGTCATCTCTTTCCATCCAACGTGCTCCGCGAGACTTTCCGTCTCGTTCTATCCGACGCTATCGTGTTCCAACTATACCGTTTGCTCTCCTTGTCGCACCTTCGGCCATCGCACGGGGCATACCTATACGCTATATACCGAACCGGATTTCCCATCGTTTTCGTCGCACCGGCTCACGAACCCGAGCTTCCTCTTGCATTCGTCGCGGCAGGCAAGAGATGCAAATCCTCAATAGCATCGCCGCTGGATCCGAGATCCCATTGGCAGCGATCGTGACGTGGATGACGCACGAGTTCTACCCCGTCTTCCTTCTCCTATCCCTTCCCCTCCCTCTAACCCCCGCGATTCGAACCCACCTCGCAGCCAACGAGGTGTGTTATCGCGCGACCTTAGAATTGTTCCCTTCCACGCCGGAATATAGGGAGAGAGATAGAGAGGGTACCGGGCGTTCTTCTGCATTCACGGAAAATTCTCGGATCCTCGGAGACGCGACACGGCGCGGCGGTCGCTGGAAATGTTCCGGGAATTTTAATGGAATATGTTCCCCGAACAAAAGACACCGGGAACCGTTGTACCGGCATATTGTTCCGGATTAAGAGGCATGTTCCACCGATTACGAGGTAGCTGGTGCTCGCTGATAATGCGCTATCGGTGATTCACTCGCGACGAATTTGCTCCGGCGAGATAAGGAACGCTGGTCTCCGTTCAACGGAGGATGCGACCGGTTCTGAATCTTCCATTCATTGTTTCTCTTCGAAAAACTCATATCATAGGTTTTCCGACACGTAATTAACCCGTTGCAGTACGATTTATGTTACGGTTGCAGTGATTAGACTTTCTTTGTAGTCCACCATTTCCTAGACGAAGGAGAAAATCTATATATCTATCGTATGTCTATATGTTCTCCAATAGCTGTGCATTCACAACAACAACATAGACAGTAAAAATTGGTTTTGGAGTTTAGCGAAAAGAATTGCGTCAGTCGCATGCGACCGACGACGTGGCAGTCGAATCGTCAAGTTCGCATGAATTTGCGATGGGTAATAAGCGAGCTGAAATGTTTGATAAAATACGGCGAGCTTATTGTAATGCTGCAGCAGAAAACTCGTTTTCAACCTGTCGATCCCCGTAATCCCACACTATATCGCACGACCTTTCCCTGCACCTGTCCTCCCCTCTCGGCCGCCGGCGCCGGCCGCCGTAGTGTTTTAATCGGCAGACTGCAATGCATAAATCCCCGTTAAATAATACGGCAGTTAACAGTGCCATTAAGCCGTTCGAGATACCGCAAAACCGGTAGGGCGCTCCTCGCTGTACGCGCGAAGTCCGTATTTATCGGCAGCCGACGCGCCGCCGCCACCGAGAAATATTGTTCTGCATTCGTTTCCCTCCGTTCGGTCACCGGCGAATACGCAGGCCATCGCGCGTCGCGTCGCGTCGCGTCGCCGGAAAAAAACGTCGGAAAACGGCCGAACAGAGCTGCAAAATGCCCGTTCGTCGACCCAACCCCTCCAGACCGACGCGTAATTAATTGTTTCGATGGTAATGAGCGGAATCGTTTTTGCGCGGCGCGAATTGTAACTAGTGACCGGCAGCTCGCAATAAATATGACATTTCGTCGAGATTATTTAACGCCTCGGTGCGCTCCGCGGGCTTGAAAGGAAGGTACCACCGGCGACAACCATATTCAAATCATTCTGTTTCGATAATTCCAGATGAATCGGTGAGATATATAGATATATAGATTTTACTTTAACTCGAAAATTAAACATTTCTTCCGCGACCCAGAATAATTCCATTCTGTATAATACCTCATACAATACTTAAATGTTTAGTAATTGATTAGTAGACAGCGGATTTTATGCATTTATGATAAGAAATGGGAAGGTGTAATTTCTAACAACAACAGTATTAGTAGAATATCAAAATACTGTTAGAGAAAGAAAATATATTCGTTTGTCACTCGAGTTTCTTACCATTCCATAAAGATCCGCTGTCTATTGATTAGACACCTATGTATTTAATAATGTAAACAAAATTTTGAATAATGGTACAGCAATTTTTAATGACGACTCTCTCTCTCTCTCTCTCTCCGAGTCACCATTAGAGTGCTAAGGGTTAATTCTTTTGGTAATAGATTGTAGATCTGGGAGGGACGATCGGATTACTTTAATTGCAATAGAGATGTTTTGGCAACTGTTCGCCCCGCGGCAAAAACCACGGAGACTCGTTAATAAAGAAGATATATCGCCGAGAAGAAGGAAACCAGGAAAAGACACACAAATATGTACTTCTCGGGCTCGTGTATTTCACCGGGACGTAACTGCGGTGACCCCATTACTTGACAAACGACCTCTGCGCGTCCCTGTCACTGTGTTCCACGAGCCAAAGAAACGGTAACGAGCAATAGTAGGTACCGGTAACAAGCAGCATTCGTCATCGTTTGCGAATCGCGACGCGCATTGTTCGTACCGGTTTCTGTGTGCTCCTCTCTCCGTTTCTCTTTCTCTATACGTCAGGAATCGGTTGACGATCGGGTTCGCCCGTTGTTCCGGCCGTGCAACAACGAGGCCGGCTGGAAATGCTTGTAATAGGGGGTGGCTACCATCACGATTCTTATCCGTGGCGGACACATCGAAGAAAGCACAAGGCAGATATATTGCCGGCGTACATTTCGATCTACCGATACGAGCACGTTTGACAAATGGCCGTGCCACGTATTCTTCGCCGTAGCTACCGGCGCCGTTAATACGGAGCCGAACCAATTGTTTTTCCACGCGGAGCGTTTTTTCTCTTGGCGACGTTTATTTTAGCTTTGATGGCCGTGCCGACGACAATGGATTCTTCAACGGGAACATTTGCGCAGTGTTCAATCCCAGATCATCACGAGCACAGTAGAAACTTGTTTAAAAAATTGTATTTGTATATGTATATGTATTTTATATTATTTTATATTATTTTACGCAAAACATTGCGTAAGACGACTGTACGCTTACTGCCACAGAAGATATAGATACACAGTAATATTAAATAATTTTTTAAATAGAAATGATCTGCATTGGTTGAAATAGACAACAGCCAAATCAAACTATCTTGCTCTTCCTCTAAAAATTTTCTAGAGTTTGGAACAATATACCGACGTCCCTGAATGTTTGTAACTACATCCCTAAAGATTAGTAACCGCAATGATGACAGAGAATATGGTAAAAGTGTCCACCTAGACGTGTACGAATATCCTTTGTCCGGCAAATCGTTCAGCGATAATTTCCGAGAGAAATCAAATTCTTTAAAGAAGCGTTTCTACATCTAGCGTTCCGTTGGCGTGAACAACCCCCGTCGATGTCGACGCAATCAAGGAAGAACGTGTCAAGGCTTACAAACCCGACCGTGAAAATTGCGAGACATTGTAGAAAATTTGATCGGCCGTCTGGTCGATTTTCAGTCGCGAGGCGGAAGAATTAACTTTCAGGCGCCCCTTGTCGCGGACACGGCCACCCTTTTTAGCAACCCTTTGGTTGTAAGCAACGTCGAAGGGCGTCACGCCACGTTCTGATTACAATTTTATTTCCTCTCCGCTGCACTGTCTTCGTTCGATTAGTCGCGCTGATCGACCGTTAGATTGGTTCGTGGAACGGGAACATTTTCTTTATCATATTTGCCGCGATTAGAAGTCGCGCACCCTCCCCATGTTTCATTCCAATGAAACAACGTAGCGCTCGCTGATAGTTTAACAAAATGCATCGTGTAATTCGATTCCCAGATTAACCCGAGTCGGGTTATTTTTTTTATTATTTTACCATCGGAACAAATAGCGATACGAACGGTGGGGCTACCGTCGACGTTTTTCACTTTTAACCGACTTCGAAAAAGGAGGAGGTTACTCCATTCGATCTGTATGTGCCTTTTTTCCGCTTTTTTTCTATGTATGTTCACCGATTACGCTGAGATGGATGGACCAATCCGAACGAAACCTTTTGCATCCAGTAGAGTATGTTCCCCGAGGTGGTCCCGTGAAAAAAGGTTGCATTTTTTTATTCCTTACGATTTCATTTGCGAAAAATGAATTATTTCATGTATGTTCACTGATTACTCCGAGATGGATGGACCAATTAGGGCGAAACCTTCTGCATTTTGTGGGGGATGTCTCCCGATTGGTGCCTTGGAAACAAATTTTGCATTTTTCCATTCATTGCGGTTTTTATTGCAAATAACCATCTTACGGTGTTCTACAAATTCTGCTCGTTCCACTAAAAAGTGTGAAATAAAAAGATTTTATAAAAAGAAATTAAACCGACTTCGAAAAAACGCACTAAAAAAGTGCGCTAAAAGGTATGAAATAATTTCCATTTAATTTAGGTGAATACACACGAACTTAAATACAATACAATCTTTTCGTAGGCGGCGCAAAATTGAAAATATTCGACACTGGAAATTACGAAAATCGTTATCGAAAATATAGTAAAACATATCGATCCGTGGAATCCGCCATGCCGCCCGCGCGATAACGTAACACAGTTGTTGCAAGGTTCGAGAAATAAAAGGATTCTGCCCGCAAATAAAACCGTGGAAACAAGATGGCTAGTAGAAAAGTGGCGGGGACGTGATATCAAATATTTTTTTAACAAATACAGGAGAGTGAACGCGCGCGCGGGCACAGGGCACGGAAAAACAAAGCGCGCCATGAATTACAATCCCCTACCCCGTCTCATCATTTCAATCGACAGATTTATTTCCCCCCGTGGCCGGCAAACAAACAGCTCGGCTAACGGCTGGCAAAACGCGCCGGGGCACCGTATGTATCCACTCGGTGTCGAACGATAAAAAATCAAGATTTCCCACCACCAACAACGAAACGCGTTAAATCACGTTCGGCTGTGCACGAATGGGACGCAGCTGCGCCCCGGCTAAATCGATCGGAAACAGAATTGAGCCGTTTCCGGTCCTCGTCTGGCGGCCCAGCGTTTCGGCCGGAGAGTTCCGTTCCCGTCGCACGTGAAATCTGCCTTATAATAAGATCACCGTTACGAAATAATTGCAGGTTCGCTCGATAATACGCGCTGCCACGAAACCAAACCCCCTCCGCGCGCCCCCCGGCCGACTTTTATACTCGCCCGGTGCCTTCTCATTCTCCGCCGCGGGTTGACCGATGAAAAAAAAAGCGACAGGAAAAGGGTGACTCCAGAAGCAAGACGGGAAGACCGTCTCGTCGCGTGTGGATTATTTCAACGATTTTTCGCAGCCGGACCCGAACACCATATAAACAGTGAGGCAAAGATAACTGGAACATGTGACGTCAGAAGATCATTCCTAAGCTGTAATCATTTCTAACCTGTGTACACGGCGCGTCAGGTGTTCTTCTTTATCTTTGCTCGAAGAAAAATTATCTTCGCGACGATACTTACAGAAGTAGCAACGACTAATTGAAATAAAATCGACAATTCTGTAAGTTAAAAAACACTTTAATGTTTATTCGAACTCAACAAGGTACAGGTTCGAGATAAAAGCTTCGTTCTTTTCGGTTCGAGTGATTTTCGAGATCTGAATTCCGGTGTCGCGTGGTGTACATATAATGTCAGTAGAAAAATGATTCGCGAGGAACGGAGGCTGAGATGAATATACGCGCGTGCGAAAATCTGCAAACACTACACCGAAATCCTGGCGCCGCCGTCGAGCAAAGACACGAGGTTATTCATTTCAGAGACGGTCTAGCCCCGATCCGCGCGCGTGCACTATACCTCCTCGAAGTTTTTGTTTTGTCTGGCGAACTGGAATGTTTAATGCACCGTCGCCGACCAATTATATCATTATACGCGCGCCGGGATCCGCGGCATGTGGTTTCAGTGGTGCGTGTGCACTCGCGGTACACGTTGATGAAGTGTTCCGAGGTTGTCGCGAGTTAATTGGGTTGTTCGTTTGCTGGTGAAGGTTTCTGCATAGGTAAGCCCGAACGCAAGGTATAGGGTAGCAATCTGAAGAAGTATAGGCGGGTGTTCCGTCGAACCGAATTTCGGCGCACGAAAACCTAAACGCGAGTAACGAACCTTTGGAATTGGCGGGTGGACGAACCTCAGACCATAAGATCTCATAGACACGGCATGTGTATGTATAGTATATGTATAGGAAAGCCGAGAATCCAGTAATGCGAAGATAACTAGAACATTTGACGTCATAACATTATTCCTAAGATATCCTGTGTATTCTTTCCGTGTACCATAAGCCATTATACATTTTTGGAACCTGTGACATCACTTATTACTTTATCTTTGTACTAAATCTTTCAAAGACTTTACACCTTCGATAAACGTATCGATGTATTTTTTTGAGATAATCAGCAGAATGTATCCAATAAAACATTGATTCAAAATATTAATACTTTATTTTTCAGTATCCTGTATTAAAACTTGCAGACTCAACTGTTTCTGTTGCAAATATCTCGGCGACGGGTACATGTATCGTATAGGAAAAAAGTTTGTTCAGAATGTTGACCTTGACAATATATATTTCAAGGGCAACGCGATTTACCTTTTTTATTCGCACACAGTATGAGTCGAGATGGAGTTAACGATAGAGGCGGGTCCGGGCGAAGAATGCGGCCGTCATTTTGAATAAGAAAGACTTGGGCTATCGTGAAATTTCGTCAACGCTATAATTTTCAGTTTCTCGGTGGCATTACAATTTCCATGAACAAACAAATAATGTCTGCGAGCCGTTGCGAGGGCTCGAACGCTCGTCGGCGTCGGTGAAAAGGACGCCCGCCGCAGAAATTCGTTCGCATTCACGGGAACGTAGGAAATCCACTCAGCCACTTAGCTCGGCGTCGTAATTAGATCGAAATGACGCAGACGCCGCGCTGAGCCGCGTCGCGGAGTCGCGCGACTCGTTCGGAATTCGCTTAATTGAATGATTCACTAGTCTAACTGTTATTTCAATTAACGCTCGTGTGCTCCCGCGGCCCCGACATTTGCATACAGGCGCACCTGCACTCGCGCGAGGACGCGCGCTATTCGACGGTTCACGCTCGGGCAAGGACGCGTCGCGCAGACATTTGACAATACTCGCACCGCCCCGCGGGAACAATGCCGAGAGATTCCGTTGGCCCCTTGTTTGCAAATTTTCGACGAGCCAAGAATATCAACTTCCCAGCCGGTTTCGTGTTTTATTCCAATTTTAAACTGTTCCTTGAACATCAGCCTCGACGAACGATTCGACACTCGTCCATCCCTCGTGTCAATTTCACACATTTTTTACGCAAAGGATCATTTGACCATTTGGAGAACAATTCGTTTGAAATGTTAAAAAAAAAGTCGAAAAGAAGTGTTGAAAATTGTCTAAAATTGTTGATACGTCCGCAACGAATGACGCTTCTGCAGCGAGTAAATCGATTTTCTGAAGTTTCAATAGTCCTCGATACTCTTAAACGTTTGCATACCGTTTTTGCGAAATTGCGATCGCGTGAGACAACTGTCCGCCTGTCACTGTAATTTGGAGAAGGGAATTTTAATCATAGCAAGCTCGCGAGGCATTTCGAGACTTGAATTTCAGTGTTCGACGCGGTATACACCCGAGACGGAATGAATGCCATCAGTATCTGCGGGACAACAGGGGTAGAACACGTTCGATGCCGGTTCGTCTGGCTGCACAGGTGTCCTTCGAGTATCCGCGTTAATGTAGACCTCGTGGCACAATAGCCTTTCAGGAGAAAACAGGCTGTCGCTACAGTTTTTAATGGTCTTAACGTATGAACCGTCACGGGACACGTGGGACAGGTGAGTGGACGTTGCACGACCGATGTCTGCTTCGATGACGCTGCGTTTCGCGATAATTAAGACGTTCAGGATGATTATGCTGTACCGAGGATTATTACGGTTTTCATTTATCCGGAACGGAACGGTTGATTTGCGGTTCAATTTCGGATTCAATCAGAAAAATGACAGCGTCGGCCCCAGTTAACTTGTCTGGGAACACATTCCGATATTTTCATGGCTACAAACTGGGCAGAATATACATTTCAATTAAAATCTGGCCTCGTTTCTTAGGGCACAGATATCGCGGCAAAATCAAACGATGACGAAAATATAAGTCCCGCTTTGTATAATAGTTTTTTTACGCAGAATTTCATAATTTATACATATTACGTCTGTTCGTATCTCGATAGAAAAGCAAAAGTAATAAAAACAAATTAGAGCGCTGTACGTCCCCCAGGAAACTATGCAGCTTTTGTTGGAAACATTTTCTCGTACAACATATAACATACGAGTCATTTGAGATCGTCGCGTTACGAGATTCACCCTGGATTGCCGTACTTTATTCGCGTGACGAACACTCGTAATCTGTTCGCGACAAAACGATAGTATTTTGTCTTGCACCGAATGCGTTCTGCTTTCGAATTCGCCGTCAGCCTGAACGAAGCACGAAGGTACTCAGAGTAATAATTGATTGATCTCCCGATTGAAGCAGACGCGATCCGTTATCCGCCGAGCTCTTAACGAGTTTATACAAAACTCGATAGTGTTCATGCTTCCTGTTTCATCGGGGAAGGGCTTGTTTCCTGTAGTTTGATCGCTCCCTTCGTGGCCTTCTCCAACCCCATTTAAAATCGTTGTCTGAAACGAGCCCTCTGCTACGATAATTTGATTGCTACGCCATCGAGGCCAGACCCCAGCCAGAATTCGTAATCGCAGCTGCAAATTCGTGGTCGTTCCCGATAGCCTGCTGTGCAAACACGTCGCAACGCTATCCGAAAATTCGTATTTCCGTTTATATAAAAAAAAAATCTGTCCAATTTCAAGGCAGAAATGCACTCTGTGATGCAAGCGGCATACGACTGTATAATCTCCGTTGGCCGAGAACGAAAATAAAGATATCGTATGAAGTTGAATAAATGTTAAGTTATATAAACTACAGTTCAAATAATGGGCTTGCAATAAGTACCTTCAAAAATGTGTCAAAAACAATTGACGAACAAGACTCTGTGGTACAAGTGCGGAAACGACGCAGAGTGGGGTGTTTGCTCCGAAAATCCGGTCAAAAGTCAATTTTAAAAATTATACATAAATTGTAAAACTTTTGTTTCTTGTGTTAGTTGAATATCTGAGGAACAATCTATCAATATTCGTTTTCTCATTCATGTATGTATCCATAAAGCACTGTGATATTTGCCGGGAGTTTAAAATACTAATAACACGCTTTCCTTTGTCAATGAATTCACCTATTAGTAATTTTTCAAAATAGGACTTTTCAGGGCGATTGCGGCCTGGATTGATCTTTTGAGAAATAGCACACCCCGCACCCTTGCCATCTCGGAAACGAGACTACACCATTAAATAAGAATGTAAACTCATCGTTTCACAATTTTCGAAACTTGAAAATAATACAACAATTTTACCGGCGGTTCGAAATGTACGTTCCGTTCGTTAATGTCGAATATCCGGTAGATCGGGTCGGACAGATGATAAGACACGATCAGTTCGATTTCGCAACTGCCACCGCCGACGGGATAATCGTTCGAAAAGCGTTCTAGATGAACACACCCGTCGATACCGATCACGAAAATAATTCCCTCCTTTGAGAGCCACTCTTCCTTCGACCATGTGTCCGCCATGAACATGTCAAAAGAAACTGCCCCGCCGCGCCGGAGGAAACACAGGGAACAATTACTTCCTTCCGGGTGTCGCGTGAGTTACGTTTTACCGTCTCGGGCGCAAGAACTGTTCAGCTGCATTTTATGCGCCACCTACTGTTCCGGTCTGCACCTTACGACTCTTTTATCTCGGCGCGGAAATTTTCGTGAAAGAGTCGTCAACGAACCGGATTCGGTGGTTCCAGACATTTAAAGCGCGAGATTCGTTCTCGAACGGCGGATGACTTTCTAAATCTCTGTATCGACGATGCAATCTCTGATCCTATTATTAGACTGTGGATCTTTATGCAATATAAAAAATGTTTGCATTGATCGTAAGACACAGGAGTCAAATAGAAATTTCTTTCTTCTTTGAATAGTCTTGTGTTAAGCTGAAATTAGTACACTGATGTCGTTGAATCTTCTTAATTCGTCCACAGCTTTAAATTTTACGTGTCCATTTTAGTCTACCTGTTATTCGTCGCCATGGAAAATGGTTGCATCAAATTGATAATTACCTCACAGGTTTGCAAAAGTGATTTTCCGGTGCTCGAAAATTCACCGTGGCTTCGCGTGTCGTTGAAAGTCTGATGTTCCAGGTCGTGGCTGCGTTGATAAGACAAAGTCCTGCGATAGGTTGTGCGAGCAACATCGCGAACAGGGACAGACGGTCTGACCCGGTTGTCGCGTTTACTTTGGACCGCCCACTACTTGCCCATTACACACGCCGCAGCGCCGGTAGATGACAACGACGACGACGATGACGTCGACGAAGATGACGACGGTGGACGACGACGACGACGACGATCGCAACAGTCTGCGCAGCGAGTTTTGTCGTAAACGGTCTGGATGTGGTTGGATGATTCCCTGTGTGGACGGGCCGGGCCGCGTTTGTACACACGCTGGAAGACACGCCGGGGCGTCGTGCACCGGTGGCGTAGTGCAAAGTCTAGGCTTTTCTGCTCGGTAAATAAAACACACCGTGACGCCGCCGCCGACGCCGCCTCCGACGCCCTCTTTTTCTCTCCTCGTTCTCCTCATCCTCATCCTCCTCCTCCTCTTGTTCGTCTCTCTCTATCTCTCTCTCTCTCTCTCTCCTCGTTCCTCCTCCTTCGTCCTTCCCCCGAGCTTCTTTCTCGCCTCGTACACGCTGCGGGCGTAAAAAAGTCCAAGGCGGGCGAGATTGTTTCGCGGTTGCGTAAAATGCGGCTGGAAGCAAATGAAGCCGCCGACGACGAGTAATCTCGAGCGAAGAGACGCCTCTGCCCGCGTCCTCCCGGTTGCTCGCTCGCGGACGACCGTGTGCGAGATGGAGCAAGAGCACGAGACCAAGAGCCCGGCGAGACGTTATGAGCCTGGCGACACCCGTTATGGGAGCTGATGGATATTAATAGGGGGTAAGCGGAATTTCATTCATCGTGGTTCCGTCTTTCGCCGCGTTCCTCGTTGATTAACGCACTCGAGTTTCCGCGTTTTCGGGCTGGACGACGCCGAGTCGGGTCGCGCCGAGCCCGTGCCGTGGAAAAAGGAATTGCAAGTCCACCTCGGGAGGTGTGTAATGGAGGCTCGTGAAAATCAACCCGTCCAGATAATTTACGGCCGTTTCGGTCTTGTACTACCAATTAGATAATCATCGGGATGGACGCACAATGTTGCAAAATTTATTGTCCGACTCATACCCGTCTCTCGAGCTTTACGATTCCGTCGAGGTGAAAATGTTGCTTGTAAAATCACTTTTTTTAGTGAGCCGCGGGTCTTTGTAGCGCTGCAACGTATACAACGATTCTACCGATTCCTGATCGTAGGATGGAATAATCCGAAAACATTTCTCATTTATGCTATTACTATTTTGATCTCCCCGGTCTCCCCTGCTGTTGAAAGATTCGTCGAAAGGGCGATCGATGCAGCAGATAATAAGCGAGAGACCGTGCCCCAACCGAATGATAAAAATGTGTGTATTCAACGTCCGCACACCCCCGCAGAATGCAGGGTTCCCATCAATTAGGCTCTCGGCGGGGCAACCTTTCCATCGCGGCGGCCGAGAATAATGGCGGCGTCATTTTCCATTCCGGGGGGTTGTCAACGTTCTTCGGGAAAACACGTAAGAGGCGAGATGAGAAATTCCCGGGAATTACGACGGGGCGAACAGATCGCGAATAAAACCTAAAAACGGGGAGTCGTGTGAGGAGAACGCGGGGGAGGGGGTGGCAGAGAGTGGGTGAGACGGTGCTGGAAATTTACGCAAATGCATCTGTAAATAAGAGAAATGAGGCGCGATGTTAAATTCCTGTTCCACGGGTGCGCGGCGGCGGCGGCGGCGGCGAGGGAAACGGTGATTCATTCTGCGCTGTCGGGCCTGAGAAAAATGTCTGGAAGAAAGCCACCGTTTCCACCGTAATTTGCAGAGAGCACACCCGTCGTCTCGTGACCTCCCCGAGTTTGTCGTAAAAAGTTCCTCGGCCCGGGGTGAGATTGGGTACGCGGCAACGAGATGAGCGTTTAACGCGTAGACGCCACGTCAGTTGTCACTCAAATTACAAACGGCGTCTCGTTTTAGTGGCGGCCCGGCTAGACGTCCTTGCAAATTATGATTATTAGCGCACAGAGGCGTCTTTACGACGCCTCGTAACGCTGGTCTCGGCGCACACCATCGACCGGGCCCGATTTCTTGCTCGATTACAACCCCGCCTGATCGAACGGCTTTACGCTGCCGAATAATGCAAATTGCGCCTCGCACACGTGAAAATAGGACTTTTGAGGGCAACTTTGCATTATCTAGAAATAAGAAAGCGAGTGTCGGCACCTTTGCAATCCTGGAAACGAGTCTGCCCCCTTAACTTCCGTTTCTTTTCGGAAACTAATATTTCGCTCTCTAATTAGTTCGCAGTCTAATTAAAATTATGGTAGAACCGGTTTATTGATCGACTATTTCGTGAATTGGTTTCTGTTTGGCGATGGTACGAGTTTGGAATCTTTGGGTAATGAAACATTGATGGTCGGAATTTATGCAAATAAATGGCGTGCAAAATTTCATTTGGCGGACGGCGTACCGACACGCGGCGCGGCGCGTCCGGTCCGAAAAGCGTTCGAAGTCGTTGGGAATTCACAGCATTCCGAACAGCGAAAGGGTTGCGCATCGTTCATCAGCGTTGTCCACGCGAGAGTCCAATTTGCTCGGGAATAATGTAAGCCGAATCGACGGGCGACGGGGCGAAGTCTTTCACAGCTACACTTACGCGCCGCCATAGAAATGGCGTCCCTCGAAAAATCCCCGCGTAATCACCTGGAGACGGGTACGGGGGTAGGGGGGGTGGGTGGTGGTGGTGGTGGTGGTGGAAAGGCTCCTGGACTTGCTCTCGCCGAAAAGCGCTTTAATTCCCCGGCCGCTTAATTCCGTGCGTACGAATGCCACACGTGAATATGCATGACCCGCGCCCCGTAGCTATGGCGCGGGACAGAAAGAGAGGAAGAAAGGTACACAGAGAGAAATGGAGAGATAGTAGAGGGGCGGACGGAGAGCGAGAAAGAATTAGAGAGAAAGAGAGACAGAAGGGGAAAGGATGGCAGAGGAGAGGAGAGAACGCGGGCCGACCTGTCGCGACGCCGATTTATTTTGTTTTGCAACTTTTTCGCTCGAACCCCGCGAACCTATTAAAATGCCGTCCGGCACGACCGCGCCCGTCTGCTCGCTATCTGCTCGTTCCCTTTCTTTTTCCTCTTCGCGTTCCCTCTGCCCGTTCCCGTTTCGTTTCCGTGAAAACTTTTCCCCTTCGTACCGGCGGCGGGGGCCTCGAGCGGCCATGTTAAAGGACCTGGAGAACGACACGGGACGATCGGGCTTTGTGTGCTTCTTAGACCCCTTGAGAGCCGCGGAGATGGGGCAGGTGGGGTTGGGTGGAGGGACGGCAGGATTATTCCTTTAATCAAGGGAAACGAGTCACGAAAAGATTCCGTTTCGCGCAAAATGGCTGTAAACGCGCTTTATCGTTCCTTCCGCGGGGCGAGTCTCCATTGCCGGTACCCAATTTCGAGGTCGACTCGAAGTTTTAAAGTTAGTGTTCCGCCGCAGCAACGGCGGGGAGACACGATCCTCTCTCTCTCTCTCTCTCTCTCTGCCTCGGACACCGGTATTAATAATTCGCGACTTCCGCGGTCGCGAGAGAAGGGCGCATTAACGTTCAACCTTTCTTATTTTAGTCGACAACGCGTAACGGTCGCGGTCGCTGCGGAGTTTAGCTGTAAAAAGGTGGAACATTCCGCGCAGCGTGTATGGTAATTTGTTTGAGCACGAACGCGTCGCGGTATCTTCTGTAATTGAATTCGTGTTCACAGTTTGCCTGTGCTCCCGCGGCGCGGCCTCGACGCGGCGTGGAGGCAACGTCAGCAGCGTCCCGAAACTCCGAAAAATTAGATCAAAGGGGGTTGCGCAGCTTTATGACCGCAGGACGCGGCAATTTCGCCCTACGAGCGATCGCAATTGGTCCGGCAATTTTCAGGGAAACTTTTATGCACGAACGAGCCGGCACTCGTTAGAAATCCCATTGACGATGCTCCCAGCCGGCAGCGTAATTTGTCGCGGCGGGCATACCGCCTGCCCCCTCACCGACCGCCTCTCCTCTCCCGTTACACCCACACCGACTGTACACGGTTTCTCACGTACGGTTCATATTTACGTAGGAAAGCCGCGAAAGAAGCGGGAAGAAAAGGGAGTCGGTGAGGTGCACGGGGGGGGGGGGGGGGCGAGAAATCGCCGAGAGGAAGACGAAGCGTCTGAAATAAGGCTCGAAACCTCAAACCTCCCGGAATCTCCGGCATCGTGCAAGTATCACGTCTGCCTGGCAGCCTCTCCTCCTCCAACCCCGGCGCTCACCCCTTTACCCTGCCCCGTGTACGTATTCGCATCCGCGTGCTCGTGCGTGCGTACGTTCGCGTTTATATGTGTATGTGCGTGCGTGTGTGTGTGTGTGTGTGTGTCGGCCACCCCTTTCTCCGCCGCGCCGTCGCCGCCGTCGTTTTCATCTCTCCTTTCACCCTGCCCTCGTCTCACCGTGCATCCCCTCGCCGTCCCGCAAGCCCTGTCTCACCCTTCCATTCGACCGACCGCCCGTCTAGCCGCCCTTCCAACCCCTGACGCTGCGCCGTGCCACCCCCGATCGCGTCGTCCCCACGAACGAAACTCCTCGCCACTCCAGACGACAGAAGCTCTGGTAACGGAGACTCCTTGAAACGTCGAACGAGCCCGTTACGAGACCGTTTTCTCGTAGATGCGATCGACGCCTGGCTTCGCCTTGCCTCGTCTGGTCTCGTCTGGTCTCGTCTCGTCTCGTCTCGCCCTGCGCGCCCTGTGCTCGCTTCGCTCCGAGCGAATCTGCAAGGTCGAGCTGAAGGACTCCCAGGTTTTACGAAATCGATCGTACGCCTCGCAGAGCCACCAGAATCTGCAGACCGGCCAGGAAATTGCAGCTGGACACGATGCCTGATGCTCTCGACCTTTGATCTTTACCTATGCACGGCTTATCGATTCGACTGTTTCTCGTGGACGGCTGGTAATCGACTATTCGAATCGATCGGCGCTACACTTCCACCGTGCTGAAGGACACGGTTGTTCGGAGCACACCTTGAAAGCAGTCGTAATATCCGTTCGGTTCTCGGAGCAGTTGCGAAGAACCGAAGTAATGTTATAACCAGACTGCGGATGTTTATGCAATTTTTGTAGACGAATTTTAAGAAAGTATGCACCTGCAGGTCTGAAATAAATAAAAATCGTATGAAATTCTGTGAAATTTTGTACTCTAGCATTTTTTGTAAACTTTCAGAAGCCGCAAAGACCTGTAGTCTGATTATGACTAACCTTTATGCAAAATAAAAATCCGTTGCATTCATTATAATACAAGATATATTGGAATTTATTTCTCCGTTCAGAGAAAACAACTGGGTTTTATTAACCTCCTGAAAACCTCCGAATGTTTAGCACTCCTTAACGCACAACCCGTGTTCCGAACGAAATCCTATCAATGGAATATCGATTTCGAAAAGTAAAGCGAGTCAAATTCCGATAAGGGAAGCTCTAGCAGATAAAGGAATCTCCCAAAGCCTGTTTAAGGGAATGGTGTACCGGGATCCAAAAATAAGAATTGATCCCCGGTGATTTATAGTCTGCGCAGCGCGTCGATATAGAATGATTATGGATGGTGTTAAAACGGCAGCTCCCAACGCGGCAGATGTGGTTCGGTCGGTCTACCCTGTATAGTAAAAGGGAGATGGGGAGGAGGGGACCGTCTAAACCTGCGACCGTGACATTGAAACGTTACGTCGGGCATCCCCCTCAACGAAGGCCGACGGATGGACAGGCAGACGAATAGATCGAAATCTGCCTTCACAGTCCTTCGTCCCTTCTCATGCGATTATCCTTTTTCTTTGATGATTCGGGGCTCGGATTCATAGACGACCATTAAGCATTCACGCTCGACTCGGCGCATCTACTCAAACAATCATTACTAGAGAACAAAGGGTAGGCAATTGTTAATTGTAAATCCCGTTTCGCTTGCTGGCGAACATCGCCTAAATAAAGTTCCAATGGTGGAAGTTAACACTTCCAAATATATTTTTAAACTTACCAATATACTATGTATGCAACGTTCTTAAGGTTTTGGTCGAGATGGTAGAACTGTTCGCGATGTTTTTTAGTTCTAATTTTCTGTATCGCGTCGCGTATTACGTCGGCTGGGATCCTAAAAGAATTGTAATTGGTTTTGTGGGTGGTGCGTTGTGGTCGTCGGAATGGGAGTGTGCTTTAGTAGAACTGTATTTCGGCTAGGATGAATTAGGTGAGAAAGATATGGGAAATTACAAGTGCTTGTTTGGCTAAGATGGCCCTGTCAAGATTTTCGCTCACAGAGATCTCAAAGTGGTGTTCAATGACACCGAAATCATTCTGGGACCGTCGCGTCGAGTGTTTCGAGCTATTGCAGCCGACCGTGTCTAATTCTCTCGTTCGGTCTGCTTGAGACCGAACACAGTCTATGCAGTCTTGAATTCCAATCACTGTAACCGTAAAATAAATCGTAGTGCAAAGGGTTAAGTTGAACGAAGCATCAGATGAGGAAACATTCATGAAAACCAACCGTCTACGGTCGTAGCGATCGAGGACAACGCGTCTGAAGTACTCGTCGGTTATCTTTCTTCCAGATTTGAAGGTAGGAAGGTGCGGTGGTGCGCGCTTTTATGCCCTCGATGTCGGTCGCATGAAAGATTCAGACGTGAGGAGGGCTTGCGGATGCACGCTGGCGGCAGCTCGGCCATTTCGGCGGTGTGGACGGTCGAACACGAAGAAGAAGAAGAAGAAGAAGAAGAAGAAGAGGAAGAAGGGGAAGAGAAGAAGAAGAAGTATCTGTAGGACGATCGGAAGATTGAAGCTGACGGGCAGGCGAGGCGTTACGTCCCGCGGCGGTTTTCGACCGGACAAGATCGCGTTATATTCCGTCCTGATCGCGGGAATGTTCACTTTCGTATGCGAGAAGGGGGAGGAACAATGGCGTAAGCGGCATGCACGACCGCACAGACAGACGGACGAACGGCCCTGCGGGAAATTGCATTGCACGCATCGGACGGACACGGAATCGCGCCCTCTCTTTCTGTCGGCAACCGGCTTGCCTCTCTGTCCGGTTGTCTGTCGCTCCCTGAGCGCGTCAGGGCCCCGATGTCCTCCTTCCTGCCCACTTACGATCGTCAACCGGCCACCTGTCCCTGCGTATCCTGTCCACCCGTCTGTCTGTTCCTCCATCCGTTCGCCAAACACCCGATGCTTCACGCTTCCGGGAGACTCGTCGAGCGGCGACGCTTGTTCCCGGAGAACGCTTCGCTAATAGCCGGTGTCTGGCCTGGGTTAGGTCGATTCTCCCGAGCCGGAAAGCATCGTTGAGGCAAAGGCGAAGCGTGTCGGAAATTGCGAAAGTCCGTGTTCCGAGCTAAAAATACGGAGTCATCGAATCCGAGCCGCGTCGGGTTCGCGAAACGGTTGTCTCGATCGTCCTCGATGCGACGATAGGGTCAGAACGAAACGCACCGATGTTTTCGGGGTCACAGGACACGTCGAACTTACCCGGCTTCGCCGTTTTATGTAGGACGAACGTTTATTTAGACGGCGCGGATACTTGCTACCAGACTCGGGCGAAATTTTGTTGGAACGTCTCCAAGACGCCCACGCCTGCTTGAATTTCGCTGTATTTTGTGTAAACACGAACCGGATATGGCACAAATTACATTTCAATTTCGACAGAAATCGTAGAATCCAAGGAAACACGTATATCGCGGAGCAGAGGGCCGATGGTTCGAGGGGAATACGGCAAAAATGTTCGGAAAAGTCGAGGCGAGAACCGCGCTATATGGTTGGTCGAAGCAATTTGTCATACGGGTTTCGCAGCGATGGATTTCGCTCGACCTAGACCCCAGGACTGGCGAAGTCTGCTCGAAGGGTTGCTCGTTTCCATTTAAGGAAAGACGAATTCGTACGAGGTCAATCGATCGGCGAGCTCGAACCGTTGCTCCGCTTCACTTTGAATAGGTTTCTTGTATTTTTGTCCGCGCTTAGTCTTTCTTGCCTTGGTATGCGGCCAAGACAAGCGTGACAGCTTCCCCCACGACGCCAGACCCAAAGGCGGCTCTCCTTGTCTCGATCGTCGCTTCCGCGTGGCCGTCGACGTGGATGGTCGTCGGCTCCACCGTGGATACCAGGTATCGGAACGACTTTAACGAGGAAAAAGACATCTCCATCTATAGGGTGGCAGGCGAGAAGCCACGTAAGGCGACGGCGAACAGCGAACTCGCAGCCAGTAGGACTTGCCTATAAGGAGGCAAAGAGGATGGCAGACGCCCGCTCGTCTAGACCCGGTTTGACTCAACTCGACTCGCCTCGACGCGACTCGACTCAACTCTCAACTCTCTGCAGTCACTCGATAAAAAACAGTCCGCCGCTTTCCTGGCCGTCCGATCCATTGGCGTACCACACCGGGGATTTTTGTACGTCGCTACCCGGCATTTTCCACCCCGAACGATCGAACGACGTCAATGCGGGCCTCTTGACTGCACTTGCTTTGTGATTTCAAGACTGCTCGATACCGCCGTTGCTATTTTTCTCCATGTGCGCCTTCCATCGAGACGGAAATCGAATTAACATTTCAGCCGGCTGTCTTTTTAAACTCTCCGTCGCCTTCGCTGTACGGCCTCGACGTTTGTAAATCCTAGTTTTGTCGTGGTCACAGTTTCAGTGTTGTTTAAGCGTATGTTTATCGTTCGGTATTATTTTGACTGACAACTAAGCCGCACGTGTTCTATTGAAACTATGTGCTTGTACATTATAAAGACGCTTGATAAGAAGATCCGTTAAACATCAGTTCGTTACTTTACGAACCGAATATTCAGATCACAACGGCAAATGTCTAAAAAACCGGCGATCGAGGCAAACAAAGGGGAGAAGGAAAATGGAAACAGATAAGATCGTCGCGGTTCAGCGGATAGAATTTCACGGTTATCGGGGCTAACCTTCGAGGCCGGTCCACGCAATTGTCGGACTTCGTTAAGCGAGGTAGGAAAGAAGCGACGACGAAGAAACCGTGAAAGGAGCAAGAGTGTAAAATACGAGTGACAAGGGACCAGACAATGTAAATTCGAGTCTTATTAAGCGTAACAGTTCACATGCGCGCAAGGTTGTGGGGCGGGGGGTGGGGACGCGGCGTTTGGGAGCGACGGGAGTATTGGTGTGCGCGCGGTGGACAAAGAGGCGAAGCGCAACGGGAAGTATGATTTATGAAACCGCAGGACAATTACCAACGCGACGTGCGTGCGTTCAGCTAATCAGAAACGGGTTGACGCGATCGTAGCCTGCCAGATGGGAATCGAATTCGCAAGGCGCAGACGGCCAGGCCAGCCCACGCTGGCTGGCTGGTTGGTTGGCTGGCAGCGACATCCTTTTTCGGCGGACGCACGTAATCAGAACACGTGCGGCGGCGGCGGCACGGTGACGGGGGCGGCCAGGCTAGACCAGGCTGGTCGTCATCGATGCAGGTGCAGCTGAACGGTGCACGCCGAACGGACGTGTACCGTGACCTCTCCGAAAGGCCACCCTGGTCAGGATCGCGCCAGGTGCAGTCGGCCCGGCTTGTCGCGCCGGTCTGGTTTCGGGCGTCGATCGTTTCCCAGCTCTCGACGCCAATGCAGAAATTACCCCCTGCGACCCCCTGGACCGTCTGAGCGGTGTCTAGCCAGCGCCCCCTACCTCGAACTACCGGAGCCTTCGCCCCCGCTGCGCCCTAGCTCGATCTCTCTCGTTCTCCTCCCTTCTATGCAGACCGTCCTTCTCCATTCACCATCGTTCTCTCCGTCTTCCTTGCTCCACCGTATCCGACTGCCCCACCCATCCTCCCTTACCCGTCTCCATTGCTCCCTACCCCCGTCCCACGATCTCCGCCGACCTTCTCCCCGGCTGGCGGGGGTGCAGTCTAGCCAGCCACTATAGTCCCCGCACCGCGGAACGTTATATTGTATAGCTGGCGACCGGGCGTATCGCGTTCTATAGTACTCGGCGGACTATACGCGAGCCAGCCGAAAACCCATCGACGAGACGTTGTTGTTGGGATCGAGGAGGAAAATTTTTGCCTTTCTCTTCTCTACCACGGTCCCGCCGCGGCCCCTCGACTTACGTCGGGGGAAGGTGTCGAGGGCCGATTGACAGTCGCGTCGGTGGGACAAGGATCGAATCGTCGATCCCCGATATCTACCGTTCCCTCTAGAACCGACGAAGATATCGAAGCCTGTCTCGACTAAAATTCGCTGCGCTCGGACCGTAACGGAAGACCGCCGCGGCACGAACGATCGCGAACTTGTTTGAATAATAGATGAAGAGCACAAGGGTTTTGTCCCGTGACGAACCGAGACAAAATATGCGGCGTTTCCCAGGGGGAGCCTCGGCGACTTTCAATGGTTTTTTCCTCCGAAGTAGCACCGTGAAGTAGCGTACTTCTCGACAGGTTCTGAAGGATCGTTCGCGGATACTTCGCACGTTATAAACGACGGCGACGGTCGTAAGAAGATAATGGCGGCGTGTACATGCGGTCTGCAGCACCGCGACGAACATCATCGTTCGGGTTCCGACCGACTGGCGTAAATAATTCTTTGTTACCGATGCGTAGGGATCGCGGATAGCGGCATTCCGAGGGGATCGAAGAACGCGCGCAAAAAGGTCTCCCCCAGCACTCTCGCAGACGGCCCCCGTACGTCGCGTGACTCAAGCCGATTAGGTCTGGCTCGGGAGCGCAGGAGTTTAGTCTCGCTTTGATTGGGGTAGGTCCCAAACGTATAGTCGACGACGTAATAAGCCAGCCACGAGGACGTTCCACCGGAGCGGCGTAGCAAGGTCAGTGATGAGGGACCTACGTTAATTAACGTCTTGCCGTTAAACCGTTCCGATAGATCTCCGGAGACCGACCCCTCGGCGACCATCATAAAGCAACGAGACCGTCGAGCAACGTTGGAATCCCATCGGGATGATCGATACATTTTACGCCGGACCCGGCGAAATGTATTGCCATTCGGTATCGCCACGTTGCTGGCAAATATAATCATTGCTAAACACAATCGTTTTAACGAAAACCAATATTGGCAAGGCACCGTTTGTCCACCAATTCCGCACTCATCCGTTTAATTGGCTGGCTTTTCGAGATAACGTTTTGACCTTGGCTTCGCCGCAATTTCGGTGATACCTACTCGGAGTTCGGAATATCATTTCAGAGTAGATCCGAACTAGGGGATGGTCTGGATGTCGTCGTGTGTGGCGATATTTATTCAAACGTGGACGTCTCCCGCAGGAAAAACTCGCCGGTAATTACCATTCGCCGGAGTTCTGTATTCCGTTTGCGCCTTGTAAGCTCGGGGCAACAACGAACCGTGCTCCACGGATCCACGGAAAATCCCCGGGGCTAAGCCGCGATCGCGACACGCTCATGAATACGAATTTAGGAGTCCGGTGGGTTCGCTTGCCGGTCAGAAATATTCAATCGTAAAACCGTGTCTGCTGTGAGAGAGAGAGAGAAGAATCTCTTAAGATCGTGCTCGGCGAAGACGTCGACAACGAGGCTGGGAAGCGGGCGTTTCAAGCCGAAACAAATATTCCATGGGAAGCGGGAACGAAGGGTGCTCGAAAAACTCTCCCCATGCGGCGCACCACCGCGCCGCGCGGCCAAGGGAAAAAAGGCTACACAGTGCTTTTATTTCCTTTCTTGCGTCGAGCACACGTCGTCGGATTCTAGAATCGAGCTTCCGTATTCCGCGTCTGCGGGTAGTCGAGGGCCAGGGGTCGGGCCAGATGGTTGTCGTAGGTTAGTGATCGATAAAAAAACTTATTTTTCCCGTGCGCGATGCGACGCGGCGCGTTGCGGCACCGCGAGACGTGGGGTCGCGCGGCGTTGCTGGTTCTATTGTGGTCCGCAGCTGTACATTTCGTCGCTTCGCACGAGTGGCGTTATCAAGGAAATCGTTTTGTTGCATTCGCTGCCGCGAAGGACCAATGGAGCGGAATGGAAAAAGGGAGCGAGGAGACGCGCGCGCGGCGATGGGCGACAGGGGTCGCGCTCGAACGAGTTATTGAAAAGCGCGGAAAAAAAAGAAAGACATGGGGAAAGAGGGGCAAGATGGAACGCGTGCGAAACGGGGGGAGGCGAAACGCGGTTGACGCATCCGCGCGTGAAAAAGCGAGCGGAGAAAGCCGAAACATCGTGTCACTCGCTGCTTGTGTACAGGGAACCCCCGGCCGTCACGTGACCTAGCCCCGTTTCACACCACCGGGGCCGGTGAGACCCGATGTTTTCGATTTTTCGTGTTCGCAAAATCCTCGTAGCTAGTAGTCGCGCGCGGCTGGCACGCTCGTATGATGCAACTCGCGCGTGCACCACGCGGCCTCCTCGAGGAGAACCTCGGAACGAGAAGCGTGCGAGCGAGCGAGCGAGCAAACGCGATCTCGCGCGCGCTCGCTCGTAAGCCGTTCACGCGCTCGCGTCTCCCGGACGTAGCGGAGCGAGCGAGCAAGCGATCGTATGCACGCCGCGGACGAAAACACGCCGACGCCCGAAATAACCGGGTATGAGTCAACTGGAGAGTCTAAATAGGAGGTTCGCCGCATTTAGAGCTCGTGTCTGGATTATATACGGTCTACACGCGAAATAACCCAGAAAATACGTGGCTGTCGAAAGAGTTCGATCGTGCACGCGGTATCCGTAGCTCGCGATCCCAGAAGACTCGCGGCTCGTTCGCCGACGATCCTCTCCGCTCTCTCTCTTTTTCACTCTTGTTGGTCGGTCACGGATTTTTCGTTTTCGCCCCGGCATGGCATCGATCGCGGCCACGAGCGGCTGCCACGGGCTGTCGAGTGGAAAGAGTTAACGGTAATGTTTTATTCATCCGTTAATCGACAATTAAGGTACACCTGGGCGGCACGTGGAAAGTGTAAAATCAAGTAGGTGCTCTTAAGCGCTCCGCGCCGATTTAATTTCTCATCGTCTTCGGTCGCTCGTTAAACGCGACCGCACGCTAAAATCCGCGGCTGGAGTGTTACTTGATTTTATAGAAAACCATAATAAATATGTACAAAGAGGTAACTCGCGGTGATGCGGGTACGAGGGCGGTAGCGGCCGACGGAACGGGAGACCCCTGGGGGTTGGAAGGCCACGGAACAAAAGCTATCGTTCGCAGCGAGCGCTTGTAATTCAAATTTTCTCTCCGGAAGGCGCAAGATGTTTTCGTGCTCGCGGAACGAAACAGAGGCTCCCGTAATTAGCAGGTTCCGGCGGGCGGGAATCGTTTTTGAGCCGGGGCAAAGCGCGGAGCGGCTCTTTATTCATCGCTGCAAAACCGTTTGCACACGAAAGTGTTTCCACAAGTAGGTAACACCTCGCTTGCCGGCGGACAAGCAAAAAAAGAAAGAAGTCGTTTCTACTAAATGTGGTGTGAAAGCGCGAGTCGCGAATATATACGAGGCGTCGGGAAGAGAGGCTTTCCCACCCTATACGGCGGACGGTATTCACCGGACCGCGTGAAAAACCCCCATAGAAGCGAGGCCGGAGCCCGGATACCGAAACACCGAAAATCGCCTCCGCTTAAGCGGGTTTGAATTATCAACCCGGTCTTGTCGACTGTATACGAATCCCGAACTCCTTCTTTCAACACCCTGTAGACGCGACGGGTCGAAAATTTTTCAGGGACACGTTTTGATCCCGTCACTCGGGGATTAACCCACCTCCCTGGCGCACATACACGTCGAATATAAATATATACACGGTCAAAGAGAAACGGAGTGAGCGAGAGAGAGAGCGAGGAGGGAGTGAGAGAGAAAGGGGGAGAGGGAGACACGCGTAACCCTCGCGAGCTGACCGGCACGTGTCTCGACACGGCGGTTAGTTGAAAGCGCAAGATTGAAAGGCAGACAGGAGAGAGAGACGGAGAACAAGAGAATGAAGGGGTGAGGGGGATGGGAGACGACGAGGACGAGGTGGTGGGGCACCGGCGGGGAAGGAACCGGGAGCGTGGTTGGAGGGGGAGGGGGCTAGAATTATACGTGCCCCGAGGAAAACTCAATTCGCGGCCACTTTGACGCACCCTCCTCTGGGTGGATCGTCGGATACGCGCTGATACAAATCCACAAGGTATATTCCTTCTTCCTCCTTCCACCCTCGAGCATCCTGCTCCTTTCGTCTCTCTTTCGCTCCGGTTTTGCCCGCGTACCCGTGGTAGTCCATCCTGCTCCCTACCACGGTGTGCAGCCACACACCGGTCCACCACGTGCAGAGACGAACGCTCGTTCTGCGTGCACACTCATACACATACACAGACGCGCATGCAACACACACAGAAAGAGACAGGGCCGCGCAGACACGTGCGTGGACCGGCAACAATTCCTAACCAAAAAGCCGGAGTCACCCTCGCCTCCCGCCCTCCGTGCCCCTCGCACGGGAGTGTCTGGTTGCGACCGTCATCGGCGTGGCATCGCGATGAGGGGAAGTAAGAGGGGAGAACCAGCCGGTACCTGGACGAGGGACGGGACGGGGGGAGTCGTCGGGACGGCAGACCGACAGTGGCTCAGGGGGGAGGCTACGTACTCGTGACGTTGCGTCTAGACGCCCCCTCCACCTCAACCCGAAACGACGTCCACACAACGAGCGCGTCGAGGAACCTCTCGGCTTTCTCCGCCCCTCGTCTACGTAAATTGCCGAGTGCCGAGGATTGCGCGCGCGCGCTCGCGCTTCGTTCGGCCACCGCTAGATGTCGCCGCCGTTTCGTTGACCGCGGCCGGCCGAGCCGCGGATTTTCGAATCACGCGCGCTTTCCGCGTGTGCCGCGCGAAAAAAAGAGCGGAGCCGTTCACGCGCGCGGTTCTCTCGTTATTCACGGATGGACCGTTGCCGTGGAAGACCGTCCTCGGTGTCGCTTGCGTGCATCCGGACGGAATGCGGCGTGTTGGATCCAGTTCTCGTTGCGGAATCCATGGCGAGAGAGCGAGAGAGAGAGAGAGAGAGAAAGAGAGAGACAGGAGCGCGGTAAATGATCTGCCGTTGCTGCTGCTGCTGCTGTACATGAGCTGTCTGGAGGTTACTTTGTATACAATCTCTCCCGGCGTACGAGACGTCGTCGTCCCCGACGATATATTTATCGCGTTATCGTGGCGGTCTCGCCTGATTCACGCTTACGCGTACCAGCAGCGTTATCTTTTTGGGACCAAGGCGAAAGCTCGGGTTCTCAGCCCCGGCGTATCCTTAAGTCCCGCGATCTTACGCATGCGTTTAAATTAGGAATGGCGTTTAAGGCCATTCGTGAACTTTATTATCGTTAAATCGCGACGCCGCGCCGTGCTCGCACATGCGAACGCCGGCCTCGTGCGTATACATGCGTGCGCCGTGCACCCAGAGAGGCGTACAAGCGAGCGAGCGGGAGCACGCACGCAGAAAGGGAGACACGAGAGTAGATGTGCATCGTTGAATTTTTATGGACTGAGGGGAGCGATGCGAGACAGACGTTTCGTGGCCTTGAAGATCCGCGGGCTGCGATAGGGGGCACAGTTCTTTTGTGGAAAATAATTTTAGTCGTTGAACCGACCTTTCCACCGGCTAATTAAATTTCTACGGATCGGCTAGCCCCGCTTCACGCGGCAAACAGAGGGCCGGACTTCTAAATACCTTTTAATAAGTTTAAGGCTGAACTTCGCCGGTTGATAGAGGGGAGGGGGCCGAGAAGGGGTTGGCGAGGGGAACGGGACCCGGGGAGCCACCATAGAACTACTTTGCGACTAAGCGATCTCCTCTGTCGACGTAACTCAAAGCTAATAGCGTTCTGCTGACGACCGTTGTTATTTGTCTTCGTTGGGAAATTTCTTTGGGAAAGTTGCGCTTTATATCGTTCACCGGGAACAGTTTTCTCTCTCTCTCTCTCTCTCTCTCTCTCTCTCTCTCCCTCCGCGGGAAATGAAATTTAATATCTCTGCCCACCGCGGAGGGCGTTTCGAAACTGGATTGTAAATTGGAGCTATTGGAACAGCTTATTAAAACGGCAATTAATCAGTTTACTGCGCTCCTAGCGGAGAGGCAGTCATAGGGCTAGCTTGCAGTCGTGAATATCAATTTGTTCGCACGTTGCACTGTTCTGTTGTCGGTTCAGCTGTAATTAGAGTCTATTAAATAACGCGATGGAGGCTCTTCCACACTGGGTTAATGAATTAGATCTGATGAAAAATTGCCGGGAGAGCTAAACATAAAATTCAAAATGGCCAAGCGCTCCAGTCTATTTCCTGTCGTCGGTGTAACTATAAATAAATCGTTAGCGTTGATAGTTTGTTCGGACAATTCAAATTTCAAAAAGTTTCACTTTATCATGAGAAAGAAGTGTCATGAAAACAAGTTCGAAAGGCTTAAAAAATTAATGTAATTTAACCGATGTCCGGAATGAGGAATTGGGAACGAAAACTTTAAACGGCAATATCTCTGTTTCCTTAAAAGCACAGAATTAAGATCGGCTAGAGGTAGAGATAGACACAGACGACAATTATTATGGGCTCAAAATTTTGATGTCCACATTAAAAGGGGTTTTGTAACCACAGTAAACCGTATCAGGGCCAATCATTATAATCTCGCTGCCTCTCTTCATCGAGTAAACATTGTTAGTGATCCTAGTTGTAAGTGTAGTTATAGTTCCGTGGACTTAGATCATGTTTTATGGCAGTGTTGTCTTTATGATTCCCACAGAATTAAATTAGTTAATAAGTTGCGTAAAATTAAGTTTTTTTTACCATTAAAAGCAGACATTTTCTTTGCTAAACTCAATGTTAAAGCCTGTGAATATATCTTTCAGTTTCTATGCGTCAGTTCTTCTTCAGTTCTTCACCTCTAGAGATTATTAATTCTGTCATTGTACACTAACTGTAAGACTTCTGTTAAAAAAAATCCTGTTAAAGCTGAAATAAACCTATAATAGGTTTCAGTGGGTCAATAAAGAAAAAAAAAGACAATCATTATGGCTGTCGCAGGATGTAAAAATAAGAGAACTCGAGGACTATGGCTCTACATTCCTCGACTCACGTGTATGCGAATAAAGAGAGCACGGTTCGCCTTCTGTCGGCGACGATGGTAATAACAATTGAATCCGCGGCGAGCGGTAGCTGCACGTGTTTATGACGATCTCGGTCTACGCTCGTAAAGAGTGGCTGGCCTCTAAAAGGCCGAGGCATCCGACCGACCCTTGCCTCGTACTCTTTGCTTTAATAAATAAGACGAGGTCGATTGCATTCGCTCCTCTGCTCCCTTCCCTTAATCTCATTTCGCGCGCTCTTCGGCTTCGGCTTCTTCGCACTTTTCTCCCAGATTTCCCTCGTATCTCGCGAAGTTACGCGGCTCGCTCGGAAAATCTGAGCCGTACGATAGAGAAATCTGAGACGGAACTGAACAACTTATTTCACGCCGGATCGTTCCCTAAATTATGTAGGCTCTCCGCTGCTTCTGCCGAATCTGTTACGTGGAGAATTTCATCTACTTCCGTACTTCATTCAAAACAGCATGCTCGAGTAAGTATTGTTAACCCTTAGCACTCGAGCAGTGATTTTGAGGCACCGCTAATATCAGTATGAGGGCAATAGTATGAGGTATTATATCAATCTCATATCCACCAAATTTCAAAAATCGTAGAGAATCGAAATATTCTGGGTCGGTTAAACAGAAATGTTTAATTTTCGAGTTAAGATAGCTCCGAGAGCAAAGGGTTAACAGGGCCTGCAAAATTCTTTCAAGTTGAAATACTATGTCTTTAGCAAAGAGCGACTTCAACTGTGTAGTCTAGTTTATACTTCATACGATTCATTAATTAATCCTTTACCGACGTGGAGCTGGAAGGAGCGAAGATTACATAGAAATTGACATCTACTCTTAATCACTTCTATGGCAAATCACCGTACCTCACCGTTCGTTATTCGGCGCGCGGGAGAGCCGAATAAAAATCGGAAAAAAATAGCAATGAGGAAATGGAGCTTTGGAAATCCGACTGGCGATGTAGGTGTAAACATCGGGAGAGACAATACGCAGGGGCAGGCACGTTCGGGTGCCGCGAAACGGGCGCGCAAGCGTTCTCTCGCATATTTTTACGTGGCCGACGTGCAGCTGCACCGCCGCCGCGAAATATATGCGTGACCTTTAAATAGTTTCCCTCGTGCTTGCTGCAGGAGCCCGCATTTCGAGCGAGTTCGCTTGCGTAAGTTCTGTTTTGCGATCAACGCCGCTCTCGCACCGCCTACCTTTTTGGAGAACGCTGCTCCTTTTCCCATCTTTCGCGAAATCCGGTTGGGCCCCCGTGTCCTCTTCCATCGATTGTCCAGCGTTCCTCGTTAACGAAGGACCTCGTGCCTCGTCAACATTCTCGCTCGTCTCTGCTCCCTTACTGCCATATCCCTGTCTATCGAGAAAAATATTCGGATCGTAAACACCAATGTTGCAAAAACTCTCTTGCGTCGAACTCGAATCTCGACATAAACCTAACTGGAACGAAATATCGAATCTGATCGACCGTAGAATCTCCAAGAGTTGAATAATATTTGTTGAATAATAATATAGATTGTCCCGCTCTCCTGAGGCAAATCAATTTCTGCGTACCTGAACGTGTTTTGAGAACGAGAGCACGTTTTCAAACATTGAAATCCAAATCCGCATATAGAGTAATAAATCCTTTAAATCGCATTATTGCAAGCTCGAACACACTGTACAATGATATTGATTTTTTTAATGGCACGTTACAGGCATTCAAAAGAAAATTACGCAAGATTATTTGTTAATATCGTACCTGTATTTGTTTAGTTTTGCGCTTGTCCCTTCTTATGTAAATTTTAGGTTAAGACTTATTTTGTTTTGTTTTTTGTTTTTATCAGTTCTACTGTAAACGACTGTGAAAATTTGTACAAAAAATATAAGTATATAATAATAATAATAATACTTTTTACTGTGACATATGAAACGATAGCGATTTAGTTAGAAGTCTAAAACAGGGGTGGCCAAAGTGAAAAATCTAAATAAATTCAGTCTTGTAATTTTTATAGAACAATTCGATACATTTTGTAGCCGATACGGTTACTGATAAGTGGTCCTTGTGTAGGGAACACTCCCCTACGATTGGATCCCCATCACCGGGCGTGATCGGCGCCGGGTGATTCAGTTGTCGGAGAGAAATCGGTGATTTTCCTTGGGAACGTCGTCGGACGCTTTCGCATGGATTTTTGCGTGCCGGTTCGTCGTCGGTATGACGTCCGTCGGTGTCGGAGGGAAAGAATGCAGGACGCGGAGAAATCCAGGGAAGATTCCAGCGGGTAAGGAGAACGAGGACGGCGAGGGCCAGAAAGAGAAACAGACGCTGTGCGAAACGGAGAGAGGGAAAGAGAAACCGTCTCGACGAGTTTCCTCGAGTTGTCGACACGCCGGGATACTCGGCTCCTCGGTCCTGGCCGCCGCCATGGTGGGGTTGTTTTGGTGATTTCGCGTAAACATATTGCGAAGGAATCCGCCGCTTTAGGGGGTGACGAGTTAACCGCCGCGAGCTGTTACGGGAAACGCGAAACCGTCACGCGAGGCAGGGGGGATAACACACCGAACGAACAGTTCAGTTATGGGGCGGAGAGAGACGTGGTGGAACGGGTGCGAAGGAGGGGAGCCATCAATTCGTCCTTTTTTGATTAATTTTACTCGGCGACCGACAGCCACGTTTCTAAAATCGTCCCCATTCTTAGCTTTCTGTGTATGCGGCACACGCGGCCCCGCTAGCCTAACTGCGTTTCGCGGCCTCCCGAATGTGGATGGCGAAAACAACATTTTGATTTAGTGCGAATCTCGGCCCGTCGGGAGTCCGGTGTTTGCTCGACGCCGAAAAAGAGGGGGGCCACCTCGCACGCTATGTACTCCCTTTGCTCGCAGATGAACGAAATTGCGAGTGAATTCACGATAAATATTGTTGATCGGAGTGGGCCCTTGATTAGTTGAAATCTTTCGAAAATTCTTCGGCTTCCACGAGAAAGCCGTGGTAATTCTTAACGTGGTTCTTCACGTATTTCAACACGTACAGCAACTAAATACTAAATACAGCAACAAGTACCACACGTTCAACGTGGTACTCCAACACGAGAGTTTACATTAGTTTATAAAACTATTAGGTCGTTCGGAAAGTCGTTTCGTTTTGTCAAGGGAAAATGACTTTTTTATCACGTAGAATAAGTTTTATGACATCAATGATATGATTTAAAATAAGGTGAAGTAACAACTAGATCTTTATTGAATTATAGCTCTTGAAAATATGACAAAATTTAGTGCGATTTTCAATTATTTCAGTTCTAAAAAGGCTACTATGTACCACGGAAAATGCGATTTCATTTGATTCGAGTCTCTTCAAATTCGTCTACAAGCAATTGCAAATTGAATAAACATCCGGATCTCTCGAAATTATATTCCGAACGACCTAATAACCAGAATATGTGTCTATACCCAAAGAAATGGATACAATCTGAATATTCGTAAATGAAAAATATTAAGAGATAAGTCGTCGCCGGTTTCTGAAGAATTTGAAAAGAAACCATGTTGTCCCATTTCCCCCAGAGTCGCGCGAAACGCGTCACAGCAATCACACGCAAGAAGCGGGATTCCCACATACGGTGTGCACGCACTCTTAAGATGTTTCCCTTTTGCGGTCTGCGGAGGTTCCCGGCTCTAGGCCGAGAAGCTTATTATCCCTCGCAGCCAGTCATAATAGAAACGAGCCGGGAACGCGACCGCCTCCAACCCGCTGATTACAGTACGGGAAAAAATGTAACCAGATGGTATTTGTTTAGTCTGGAATCGTCGCCCTGCTAACACAGGTTTACGGTCGCCCATCGAGCGGAAGGGATCGCTCCGATAACTTCGTCCGCCCAGTCGAGTCAAAGTTGAAGTATTATAGAATAGGATTTACGTATTTACCAGAAACGAAGTCATGAAAACAAATTCGAAAGGCTGAAAAGAATAATGTTGTTAAATTGTTAACCGATGTCCCATGTGAAAGCTTTACTGATGAAAATTTCAAACGGCAATATCTCGAAAGTGAAAGTATGTGGCATGCGGCGTTCGTCCTGACAATCACAGATTTACTGCTTCTACAGGACGGGTGAATAATTGCTTTAGTTGTCCGCTGCTCACGATTTAAAGAAATCATTTCGCACATTCCGTTGGACGCTGGAATCTTCCGCAGTCGCTTAGGGGATGATTTAAATAGCGTGTGTGTGTAAGAAAATACTATATAAGCTAAACCTATACGTTAGGTAATAAGGATGACTGGTGTGGGCGATAAATGAGAACAACTATTGACGGTGAAGCCGTCCGCCAAGGGTGCGATTTATTAATGAATCGATGACTACTTGACACTGCGAGCGTCACTGGAAGAGTGACCGCTCAGGTAAACTCTAGTCCTGGGGACCCCTTCTTGCCAGCGTGTTCGCTACCTGCACCCCCAAATGTGCTCTGGGTTTTCACCTGAAGGGTACGCGTCGCGCTGTCGAGCCGCACGCTGCCCGCTCTCGACGTTCGCTATTTCGATATTCCTTACATATGTGTATATTATATATATGTAATTTCGCATTGAGATATTATCGTATAATAGCTACATCTAATCAAAATAAAACAATCAAATCAAGCTGGAAGCTTGTATATTCTTTAATTACCATATTTTCTTGAAAATAAGTAAGTGTCCGGTGATTTATGGACGGGAGTGTACACAGTCTACTGGAGACAGTGAGAAATAAATTACTCGCGAAATAAGTTCATGAAATTATCTTCTCGCATTACAGAATACATATCAAACTGTGGAACGTATTTGAAATTCACTGCTGTAAGTAGAAGTGGTCAGCACTGAACGGACACTCGGGACGAGGGATCCCTCAGATTCAATTTTTATCAACACCAACCGCATAATGTTTGTAAATGTAATTGGCAAACCGATTGGCGATTCAAGCAAATTTCAGACGAACCGCCTCACGTGATCGGTCCGAGGCGGAAGTGGGGGTTGTTGGGAGGACACTCGCTGCCGTAGAAGAAGAAGCGAAGTAAAATGGTAGAACAAGTCTCTATGTGACCGCGTTGCCAGCAACAAATGCGAACGATTTCTATTTTCCATAAAGATCCGCGGCTTTGTGACTCAACGCAATAATGGCACGAAGTAAGACACCGAGCGTGATCCAGCGGAATTATGCGCGAGCGGGTTCCCACAATAACCGGGGGAATCGCTCGAGACAGTGGATAAATCCGTGGAACGGCAGGAACCGATCTCGGGCGGTAGAAAGCTCGTTTTTCGCGGGCGAATTTTTTCGTGGCGGAGACGGATCGGTTCGTGGAAAGAAAGCCGAACACAGCGAGCGTGTAGGCGCCGTGAGGCAAGCGGGGGGAGAGAGAGAGAGAGAGAGAAAGAGAGGAAGGGAGACAGAGAGGGGAAATAATGCGGGGCCGAACTGCATGCATTCCGGCAAAAAGATTTGTCTTTTTCGCGGCCGGGAGCGAGCCAGGCTCGTTTGTCTGTTCCCCCGCGTGCTCGCCGAAGAAGAAGCCGTCGGAGAAAGACGGAAAGAGGAAGAGGACGAGGACGAGGGATGGGTGTTGCTCTGGAAAGAATCGCCGCGAGCATGTATCTGGTCCGTGTCCGCAAGCCGCGAGCACAATGCCCGCGCTGGCCCCGGGCGGAATTAAGCAACGAGACGATCGCCGGTCATGAATATACAAAGAGGACGACCAGGACGGCCGCGTTGATCTTCGCATAAAACGCGATTAAAATTAACTCGACAATAACCAGGCTGCATTAACAATTTATATTCCGCCGCCCGAGCCTCGGTGGGGGGGGGGGGATAGTTGCGTTCCGCGTTTTCCACGTACCGCGCCACATCCCAACAATCGCCACGCACGCTCGTAAATATATTGTTCTCCGAATAATCGGATCGTACGAGGCGTGTTCTGTTTTTATCGCGCACGGTTTTACGAACGACGCCGTGACACGATTTTCTGGTAGCCTTGTTCGACTCCGTGACTGTTCTATGTCTAGCGACGCATGTAAATCAGAAGCGGTGATACTCCGATTTCGAATTTGTCATGGTGAGACAGCCCGACATGGAAAGAAGCCCGACCATTCAGATTGCCTTTGCGTTCCTCTAGTCCCGCGTTCCCGTCCCGCTGGTTTACACTCTTTCTCTGGACAGTACCTTCGTAGTGTCTGACCGGCAAAGCTGGATATTAAGTGACTAATTTCTAGGCGCAGATTCGAATCTTCGGATTTCCAATATCGTCGAGCGGGTAATACGAGACGGCAGATTCCACCGGCTCTTTATGTAGACAATAAATTCCAGCATCGTTGGCCGGTCAGCTCTAAATGATTGTCGTAGGTCTCGTCAGCCGGGTCTGGTACTTCGGAAAGCAATAAGCCCAGCTTATCCCTGTCGGGTTACAATCTAAACCGACTTCTCACTTCCGAGATTCCCGTCCCGATAATCCGCCTTAATATTTCAAGCCGAGATGATTGTGGCCTTGCGTTTAACAATTACTGGTTGCATAGCGGCGAGACGTAACGTCAATAATTCCAGGCAGCCATTCTTTGTGACGAACGATCGGCAAAACTGATAACCGTAAGTCCTGGTAACGAAGGAGCGGCTGTATCGCTCTGGCGAAAGCCAGAGAAAGGAAAAGGGAGAGCGAGAGAAAGAGATTGAGGTAGAGAGAGGGACTGTTAGGTGGGAGACGAAGAGAGAACATGAGAGAGTGTGTGAGAGAGAGAGAGAGAAGGGGAGGGGGCAGAGAGAGGAGATCCATAGTAACAATGTCTTTGTCAGCCGGTCGTACATTCTTCGTGAGCCCGACAATTACATTCCACGCATCGCTTTGCGCTGTGCCCAACCCGCCGCCGTATTCTGCCCGGCCACACATCGACACGATTTGCTCCTGGAAAATTTCAATACGCTTTACAAGGTGGCGGACACTCGGTATCGAGATCAAAGGGATCCTGCGCGTATCTCGCGTCTCGCTTGTATCGCGAGGCTGTCAGGGAATTTGCCCTTCGCTCGTAGCCCCTCCTCCCCGCCCTGCCGTCGGCCCATTCGCCTTTGATTCCACAAAAGAAATTTTCGTGCCGGCCTCGTTTCGCCAAAGCGACGCCACGCTCGATGCTCGCCGGCTTACGCGTTTCTCACGAGGAAAATTTTATAAGCCGCGACGGGGAATCCCATCCGCGCGAACCGTCGCTTTTTCATCGAACAGGATCAGCCAGTCCTTTCACTGTTCAACTCCTTTCGAATCGCTGAACGATACGCTGGATGATACCGGAGCGAGCTCCAGCAAATCAGCTCCACTAATTGCTGCTCCTGATTGCCATCCGGTGACGATACACCAGGCAAACTCGGTACTAAACCGCTTTACGCGATATTTCAGACCGTCAATCTGTTATAACGACCTCTCCGCGGTTGAACTTTTCAAATCGAAACGTCAATGCTTCCAGATAGTGTGGTACGCTGGTACGCTGATACCAGAAAATATCTCAAGAAAATATTTCTACAACTTGACGAATTGTAAAAGAGACAATCTGTAGTTCTGGTGTTAAAGGATGAGAATTCCACAAATTGTATTGTTACCATCTTCAGGGTGTCGTATTTTCTGATACATTT
This sequence comes from Lasioglossum calceatum, assembly GCA_963966675.1. NCBI lineage: Eukaryota > Metazoa > Arthropoda > Insecta > Hymenoptera > Halictidae > Lasioglossum > Lasioglossum calceatum. Next base: position 1,259,787 of record OZ016544.1, read on the forward strand.
GGGCCCCTTGACCAAACCTCTCGAGCTACACGAGGCTATTTATACTCGTTCCTGATTGTTCATTGTCCCCATTATCGCGGCGCATCAGGCATATCCCTCTTTGAATCGCGTAGCGTTCTGTATTTATTTACGCTATTCGACCGGCGCAAATAAATACGGCGTAACGCACCGGGCCGGGCGCGTCGTGTCGCGCGAATAAGCGTCTCTATTATTAGTATTCTAACATCATGTTTCTCATTCGAAGCGTCGAGTGACAAGAGTCGCGTGCACCGGGGCCGCTTGTCTTCGGCGAGCGCACGCGTACAACTCGAGAGCCCCGGTTTTCCGGATAACGCTTCAGTTTTTTCATCATCGTCATCGATGCAGCCAGAGGTCCCTCTCTCTTGTTCACCCCCGGTCCTCTTCTTCGTCGCGCCCCTTTTCCGCTTCCACCACCACCATCACCATCGGTCGCGTTGTTCCTGTCGCTCGGTTTTTTGTGCATCCACTCGTTGGTTCGAGCCGTCGAGCGGCCGGAGAAAAGAAAAAGAGAGGACGAGAGAACGGTTAAGAGATTTTGGACGAGTGCATCGGGGAAGGTGTGAAGAGGAAAGGGGTGTAGGGTGTCGGGGGTGGTGGCGAGAGTCGGAAAGAGGGAGAGAGAGAGAGAGAAAGAGGAGACGGGGGTGGGATTGTTACGACATTGGTCGCAACCTGTCTGCTCGCAGTCTGAGTGTTAGTGGTAGTGGCGGTGAGGATGGTGCGCAACGGTGGGGTTGGGAGGGGGGGGGCAGAGGGTGAGGGGTGGTAGTCGGGGGACTCCCGTCTAGACTAACCCCCGATTCACCCCCGGCAGACAAGCCAACCAAACTGTTCGAGTGAACTGCTCCGCTCCTACTGCTTCGTACACCCCCTTAAAAAGTTAAAATACTCTGTCCTCGCGCCTCCGCCGACCTGTCCTCTGTACCCGACCACCGCACCGACCGCCTTGACTCGCGACCCTTCAACCCCCTACCCGCGACTCCTCCAGATTTTATTATTACCATTTCTAGTAGGCACCTTCTTTCGTTTCCACCTCAGTTTCTTTTATTCCTACTTGCCCGGGTTCTTCTGGGAACCCCCTTCCCCCCTCCAGCCGTCACATTCGCGTCCCACACCCCCGAAACCGGTCTCTCCTTTGGCTTTATCCGGCGGCGACGACGTAACCGGGAAAGGCGTCGTTTCAATTGTTTCCGAAGGAAAATGCGTCGCGTCTGTCTCTCTCTCTCTCATCCCCGATTGCTCTGTCCGCGAAACTTCCACTTACCGATCAGCGAGAACCGGACCGACGGCGGCGGAAACTTCGCGACCGGTCTCGGAAAACTTCGCAACCCCCAAAGTGCCGGGAGTGTTTGTATCCGGAGAATGGATGAGGGGGTGGCCGGTCAGCGCAAGAGCCGGAGCCCGTTTGTCCACCGTAATCGCCCGCCGCCCGGTCGATTTTTCCCCGGATTATGGGAATGATTAATTGTTCGGGGCGGGTCGATGCCGCGACCCAGCTCATTGAGGACTGACAATCGTGTTGTACGCGACTGCACGCGCAGACGGCCCCCTATATCCCCTTTATTCGCGTTGGCTTAGCTGAAGCTGAACTGCGTTCCCCCTATAGCGAAGGTCAGTCGGGGTTTGATCGTCCGAAAATCTGAAGGTAGCGTCGCTATTGTCAAAAAATTAATCCTGGTCGAACCACTAATTGTAATAACAGAATTTGTCGGACAAATTGATCGAATCGTCGTTGAATAGTCCCCGTTGATTGGAAACATGATTTTGTTACATATCGTTTTGAGAATGTTCTGGAAACACTTTTCATGATTTGGTCCGCCTTTAAAAACATCTAACCATCGTGGGCGCGTTTCATAGGCTGCCTTTTCTTACACAATCCTCCAGCTACGGAGCAAGGATGCCCCGAAACGAACGACCAATCTGCCCCGGTTAATCTGCCTGCCTTCGTCCATATCGGTGAGCAAACTTTATCTGCTCAGCGATTCATTTTGCCAGTAGGCCAGTGTCCCCGTCATCTTCTAATCCGTGTGCCCGGCTGCGCGACCGTGTCTCGGTTAGCATTGAGAACTGTTCGCAACGTGAATCATTAAGAGGATTTGAAGCGGTAAGCCCCGCGAACGATCCCATCGAATCGGTGGATGCTCGCCCGGGGAGACGGCTGCCCACTTTTGTGTCCGTATAGGGGCCACACGGGGGTCGTGGGGGCCGTAGGGGCCATGGTGGCTATACGGTGGGGGTAAAGGCAAAGAGGAGGGTCGGTCTGCGTGCAGCCATGGAGCGGAGACCGCGGCGTTGCATTTAAACGACGATAAGTCTCGAAGCTTTGAAGACACCGGTCGGCTCGGATATAAGAGGGGCAAGAGGGGGGTTCAACGACCCGTTGACAGCCAGACAGGCGGACGCAGGCCAGACCAGTGCATCACCCCGGTCGATCGAGAGAGACAGACGAAAGGACGGCGACGGTGCACAAGCACAGCCACGATCGAGAGAGAAAGAGAGAAAGATGGAGCGAGAGCGGGAAGAGCGGCGGGGCACAGGGAGGAATGTGGGGTGTGAGGGGGCGAGTATATCGCCGTTATTATCGCCATCGACTTTTATCGCCAGACGATAACTCTCGACTCCTGGCGGTTACCTAGCCGGTCCGACGATGCGTTTTTTTCCTCTCCTTTCGTTCTCCTTTTTCTCGTTCTCGCTCTCTTCTGCCTCTTGCTAGCCGGCCCTAGCCCCCTTTCCCTTTCATCGCTTCTCGGCCACCACCCGCACTCCCCCTTCCGTCTCTCTCACTCCCTCTCTCTTCCCATTCTCTCTCTCTCACTCTCTCTCCGGGTGGGAGAGAGTTCTCTCTCGTCATCACGGGCAACTTGGTTAACGCGACGAGAACGATCCGACTGGTCCGGCCGCCGCGGCAAATGCCCTTTGACGGCTTATCGCTCTCCAGCGTTTCGCGTAATTTTTCTGTCGCGTCCTCTTTTTACCCGCCAGCCGAGCCGCTCGGCGCGCCGCTGGAAACTGCAATTTTTTCCTGTCGGTTTGGAAACAATACGTGAACCGACGCGACGCGCCGCGCCGGCCGCCTCTGATCGCCCCGCGAACGGGTTTGAAAGCGCGAGTGATTCGCGATCATGCTGGGCGCGGCAGGCTTTTCAAGTTGACTGGAAATTAACCGAATGGATCGAAGTTTCGAACTTCGTGGACGTTTTTCCGAACTACTTCGGTACCGTGAGAGAATCAACAGAGTCCTTCTGTGACCTCCTACGAAGGTAGCAGACCTTCGAGCAATTTTTGTAACACTTTGTTTCTGCAATAATAGTAATCATTATTTATTGAAAATGTTGGAACGCTAGTAAACGCGTATAGTAATCGCGACATCTCACGTACGCGTGTCGCCGCTTTACGGCGCTTACCTTCTTCTCGTCTCGATAGTCAATCCAGACACACGTGTTTAATGTATAACCTATCAAGTAACCTACAATTATATATCTATTCTATAATAAAATACAAAGTTCTATTCCATATACTTCGCAATAGCTTAAACCACAATTCCCAACAGAAAATCCTCACGTAAAATCCTTTACCGGAAACTTCCATAAAATCAAAGCGATTCATTTGATAGAATCAAAATTGGAAAATCAATTTGTTTTACTGTTTAACCATTTCCAAGAACAGAATGTCGCGTGTCGAAATTTCCGAATGACAAGACCGCAGCTCAGAGAATCTCGGTGTAGCCCGAGTGATATTGTATCTTCCGAAAATATTGAAGCTCGACAGGGGGCGGGGGAGGTGACGCGATCAAAGCAATTCCGACGGATCCCGCGTCGCGTCGACGTCTTCGGACACCAATCTGTCGGCGGAATGCGGAATTTTGCAATCACCGGGAAGAATTGGCTGCGGAGCGTGTGTGCTAGTGTCGGGGTTACGCTGTTGGCGAGAAGGGGGTGGAGGGAGGTGGTCGAGGGGGTTGTCGGGTTGGAGGGTACGACGAAGCAGTAACGGCGTTGAACCGATAAAGATGAAGGATGAAGCCCTTTCCGAGCGATTTGATCGGATTCCGTGTTTGATCGCCGATAATCCAATTTACCCTCGACGCCCGGCGAGCTTTCGGTATACGAGTACACGTACACGGCTGTGGGGCCCATGTATTTTTCAACGAGCGCGCACCGTCTGCTCCGTACAGACGAATAGATGCCCCCTGTCAGACGTAGAGCCGTTCAATTTTCTGGAATCATGCATACGGTGTGGCGTGGCGGCGGTTCGAGCACACCGGAGAGCGGCGCGGGGGTGGGACCCGGAGTATTTTTGCGCCGTGAAACGTTTTCCGGCCTGGCGGGGGGACGGGGGTGGTGAAGAGGGCAAACTCGCGCGGATTCGACGCGTCTCCGCTCGATCTTCCGTCCCCTTTCCTTCTGGAACACCACCCTTCGAGGGTTGATTACGAATTTCTCCTTGCGACCACACTTCTCGGCACGTCTTACCACCAGCGACGATCTCTGGCGGCAGAGTTGGGCATCGTTCGAATGTATTTTTATTTGAATAACGAATAACGAATGCAATTTTATGCGACGAAAGAGTACGCGTCACATGACTTTTCGAGGAATCGAGAGGCGTCGGCCTTGCCTCGTCTTGCCTCGCCTCGCCGCGCCGGTACCGGGTAATTTCCGCGGCCGTGTATTAAGATGATCATTCAACAGGTGTACCGGGCGCGATACACGAGTAATTGCGTTTCGCGGAAAGGAGAGAATCAACGGCGAAAAAATCGGGATGGGGGGACGACGGTCGGACGCCGCTCGAATACAAAGTGACGCGTCGCTCGACGGGGTGGCTGCGTCGCGCACGCAAACATTCCGGTTATTAGCGGATAACAACGGCGGACGGCCGCGGCTCGCGCGTAACGCGCGCCCGATCAAAGGGGTCGCTTGTCGTTTAGCTTTTTCGTCGATATCGAACCGCGCATACGCCGCCTCTACTCGCTCTGGTTTTGCATCAGCTTCCTGTGCCTTGTTTGCATCGCTCTACCCCGAACTGTATCAAAATTAGGATTCGTGTCGGCCTCGCGGCTTTCTAAACGAGGCCCCACGAACACCACATTTTTACGACTAGTCAACCTCGGATGATTTTCACAGTCTAGAATATTTCAACGAATCATTTGTCAAAATCTTTGCTGATGGAATTTTCAGTGAGTTCTTGAAAAATCCTACATTCTCATTTCTTCGGGATTTTTTTTTAAAGAACTCGCTTGAAAATTCCATCGGATACGAAACACCTACCTTTACAGTTTCAAGGTACCATAATAACGTTTACAGTCTAAGGGTTAATACGTTCACGGTTCAGGTATTCAGCATCCTATGGAACTTTGAAATACTCTGTTTCATGACTGACACGTTTAGGGCTTTCCACCCGCATATATCCGTTGCAAAGGGTCGCAGATCCGAAAACTGAAAGTGGTACTGCAAACGGACACTGGAAATGGCGCTGGGCCCGATTCTCCATTAGATCCTTTGATCCGGCCCCGTTTAATCGGATATTTCAGGTGGGAAGGAGGGGGGAGTGAGAGAAAGAGGAGGTGGAGGGCCCGCTCTGGGCGGCTGATTTCGCATAATCGGCAAGTTCATTGACTTCGAAAGAACAGAACTTGAAGAGACCGAGTGCACGTCTGGTTCTTCGTCACGAGTATATTCCCTTTCGCAGTCGCCGCAGTTTCTCTTTTCGGCTCCCCCTTCGCTCCGGCCGCCCTCTTCATAGTTTTTCTTTTTCCTCCGCCCCCCCCCCGTGGCACCCCTCTCGACCACCCCTCCGCTTGGTCTTTTTCTCTTCTTTTTGCTTTCTTCCGATTCTTTTTCACTCCCGCGGCCGCCGCCGTTCTGCTGTTGCTGTTGTGGTACGTACACCGCCTTGCTTCCCGCGTGCGTGAGCGCGCGCGAGCGCACGATTGGTATACAAGGCCCGTCCTCATGTTCCACGCATGAAGTACGAAGCAATACGACGTCGTGCGTGACGTTTGCGATCGAGACCGGCAGGTGTAACTGTAAAAAAGAGCCGCAAAAATTCGCTGGGGCCCGGGCCACGCTCTCCGAAGGGCCCAGCTCGAAGGAGGGCCTCTTTCTCCTCCTTGTTCGCTTCGTTTCTTTTCGTCCCCCGGGTTGTCGTCTTCTCTTCTTCCTCTAGCCCGTCCCTTGCACGCCCTTCGTTGCCCCCGGTATTTGATGGAATAATAACAGGACCAGCCGGAAAAAGATTCGTGATGCGCCACGGACCTCGTTTCCAGCACGGTGCAAGCCACCGACACGCAGCACCGGCCACGACAGGTTACACGGAGCCAGCCTAAACGACGGATCATTAATAAAAGAAACTTTCGCGATACAGTCTTTCGAACTGTTTCTCCGGGGAACGCTCGGATAGTTGTTTAATGACCGGTTCTTCCTCGGCCGAATAAATCCAGCCCCTCGATTTATTATTCATTCTCGCGAACACCACCCAAGCGTTCGCCGATGGGCATCGGCCACCGGACGCTAATAATCCTCGATTCCTCAACTGACTTCCTCCGCGGATTCGACTGGTTACCCTGTACTCCGGCGAACTGTTGAATGTACGGATCCTCAAACTCTGGAATAAGGTACAACGGCGGGGAAACGTTCGATTAGACTGTACGATGTCTTTCGTTATTCAGGGTTGAAGCAACTTTATATGCGTTTGCTTCTTGGAACCGGCATCAGCGTAGCAATTGGTCGAACACTTGTCGAAAAACGCGAAGAGCTGTTTGGGGAATCGCGCGTTGTTGGACGAGTACTCGGAAGAGCGTCCGAGGGACGCTCGCCTCCAGTAACGATGAATGTATTTGGGTGCCGCAAAAACCGCTGCATCAGAATTCAGGCGACGGGGTGACGGTCCTCCGCGAGTTCTCCAAAATGACGAACTTCCCGAGGATTCTCTGGAATCGTCGTTCGCGTTCAAAGAGGCGGCCCTCCGAGTATTCCTGTCACGCGCGGCGATCAAGGTTGCCTGTCCATCGCGTTCTTGGACAAGAGCGTGCATTTTGCAGAAAGGAGACAGGCCTGTGGCCTCTGGACGAGCTGCTGCCTTGGCGTATGGTCTACTCTCGCGTCTCGGTATCGCTTCGGTCGGCTGACGGAGCCGAGCTCCACGTGGCCTGCTGGCAAAAAAGAAGAAGTCACGCAAGCAAGCAGGCGAACAAGCAAGCAGAGTCCCGATCGTTCTGCTGAATAGGTCGAGATCGCGGCCTGTGAGAAATTGAAAATCACGGAGGTTCGTCGGAGCCGGGTGTCTTGCTTTCATTCGTTCGCGCATTAGCCGTCCGTGTTCCCTTTATTATTTATGAGACGAGACGCGCGGTGGCCAGGGGGACGCGAGATAAGAGCAAGAGAAAAAGAGAGAAGGTCTGGGTTAGGGGAAGAGGGAGCAGAGGCGAACTGGAAAAACAGAGGGGAAAAAAAGGTGGGTGGAAGAAACGAACCAGGAGGAAGCCGGGACACGACGCAAGAAAAGAGACCGGGCCGGGAGGGAAGGAGAAGAAGGATCGGCCAGGCCGCGGCTTGGAAAATGAGAGACGAGAGAGAGACGTGGCGGTGAATGGCAATGGCCTGGACTGTACCACAAGAGCGAGCCAGAAGAGCCGAGCGGAACAGAGACGCAGGGAGGGAAAGAGAGCAGGCCTGTGCCGCAGGCCATCACAATGTGTTCTGGTTGCTTCGGTCTGTCCGTTCGTCCCTGTGCACGTCCGTACGTCTGTCCGTTGTCTGCCCTGGCACTCCAACCGAGTGCATAGCCGTCTGGCCCCGGTAAAGGGTCTCTGACCGATTATCACTTGGTCTTTATGCTCTTTGAGGTTCTTTTAAACGTTCCCCTTCCCTGCCCACCCGCTCCTCGGCCGCTCTGCTCCACCTTCTTTTACTGCGCGTTCCTTCCTTCTCATCGCGGCTTGCATCTCTGCATCTTCTCCGCTTGCTCCACCTCCTCCTTCTTCTTCTCCTCCTTCCCTCAGCTTTGTCCCCATTTTTTTCCTTCACCGTCACGAAATTTTCTCCCCGTTCGCGCCGCTTATCTCACAATCCTTCGACGTTACCTATTTATTTTCTCGGTGCCCCTTACTCCTATCCGCTTCATTCGTCGCGGACATCAACAGGCCCGTTGTTTTCGTCGGGACAAGCCGAAGAGCGACTCGACGAGCAACGGCGTATCTCGCTCCGACGGGAGGACGCACGCGAAAAACATTCCATCGGTCTCGATAACGGCGGTACGCCTAATCTGGCTGCTCGATTGTTTTGACGATCCAACGACGACGCCCCCTTCGCGCAATCATTCGCAAACGATCGGTGCGCCGCGCCGCGCCGTGCTAGCTTTTCGAGCAACGCTCCGCTCCTCGAGCGAAGAGGATTACGCGCGAAAGGGATTTCGTTACGCGAAACAACGCGCGACAGGCCGAAGGCTGCTTATTAGCTCCCGGAATGTCGCGGCTACAGCAGCCCGTGCTCGTCGCAAAGCAGTCTACTCGAAAACTTTGTAGGAAAACTCCATAATTCATGGACGGTTGTTGGGTTCCCCGAGCCAGGAATATTTCGGAGCTTTCGTCAATTATTAATCGGGTCGACTCTTTGATCGGTAGTTTATCGACTCCGAGTTTCGCGACCGGTAGTTTTAGACTGGCCGTGGAGGTCTTTTTTCAAGTAGTTTTAGAGACGGATTCTGAACTGACCGATTGGGGTTCGATGCACCTGGATGAGGATGCATTACGGACTCATGCGTGCAGTCGCCTCAAAGAGAACCAGGCGTGGATTTTCCTCTGAATAGTACTGGAAGAGAGAAAATCGAATGGATTCTGTAACCGCGACAGTGTTTGAATTCAAGAATCAGTCGCGACTGTCCACCTTCGTTAATTCCACGGCTGAAATCGCCTATAAAACGTACCCAGTGGGCAATGCGCGAATACAATCCCGACCCGTTCCAGGGGTTAACCATGAGTCTCGATTGCAACATGGTTTCTTGGTGGCTCGACGATGCCAGCCACGTAAGTGACGGGCAAAAGGTCGACGGAGGTTGATGGTAACGGTAAACGGGGTACACCACGGTGTGCCTTTCTTTAAATAGCATAGTTCTCGAGTGACCGTCCCGATTCCACGAACTCGGTGTCCGGTTCCAAGTATGTCCGTGGAATACCGGTGCCCGGAGCAACGCGTAAAACTGCATTTCTGCATTTTTTCCTCCCTCCCCGACTGCAAGGCTCTCTTTCTCTACCCTGTGTAGGTGTTCCCTCCTCTTCTTTGCTCCCCGCTATCCGTCTGCCACGCGGAACGTATCTGTACACCTATATCGGCCTACACGTTTCGCCTTTCGCCGACGACGACATTCGTTCTCGGATCGGCAGCGTCCCGGTCGATGACAAGCGACCGTGTCTGTCGTCGATCCTTCTCGTTACGCGAACGTTCCGTTAACGATACGAGCGTTCAGGCGAGATCGAAGACCCCTTATCTCCCAGCCAGGGTTTACTGTGCTCGGCTGCTGTGTCGGTAACGGCACCGACCCGAGTGTCTGCGACACTGATGAACATGATGACGCGTCGCGCGTCTCGCCTTGCTTCGGGAGGAATAAACTCGCGGTTTCTTTATCCCCGCGATGATCGTCGAAATCCACGTTTCCATCAGGACCGGGCTGCTATGCGAACAGAAAGCGTTTTTAAATGACCCTACTGTGGCCCTTGGTCGAACCATTCCACAGTGGTCCCAAATCGCGAAAAACCGGCCAAAATCACTGAACGTACTTTAATGCACTCAAGAATTCGTACTCGGAGGTTTTCGGGGTCGCTGATTACGAATATGAAGTTGAAATTCCAAAAAACAAAATGGCGGATCCAATATGCGGACATGTACATTAAAAAATGGTTAGGTCTGCTTAGAAAATGATCTTTTTCGTGTCTTTGGGGTAACTGATTACGGATATGAACTCGAAAATTTGAAATCGAAGTGGCCGATTAAAAGGACACCAGTTCGCATTAAATGTGTTTTGAGTGGTTGATCGGTAAAAATGTATAAATGACAAACAAAATTGCACATAGTATATCAAGAATTAGTATAATTGTAAATTATATACATGATGAATTATATACCTACTCATATTTCTCATAAATGCATAAAGTCCGCTGTCTAGTGATCTATCACAGTACGACGACATTAGCTTCCAGTTCTAAGGGTGCATCCGGGTGAGATTTTCTGGAAACCGTGGGAAGCAGCTCGGTGGAAGGGTACAGCTCGTCCACCGGTATTTTTGTCGTCAGCCGGTGACGACTAGGACAATAAAAGCTGCATTTAGTCCTTGGCCACTCCATTAAGACGGAACGCGATCTTTCATCTGTCAGACGTGTTAAGCGTATCGACTGGAAGGCTCGAGCGACCGGGTGATTAAATCTTAACGATGTTTCAAGTATTTATATGGTATAAATGGAAGGACCGGGTATCGGGAGAGCGAGCGAGAGGGAGAGAGAGGTGGATCGTGGAAGAGCAAAGTTCCAGGTCAGTGCCGGTACCTGGATCGATACGAAGCCTTCGATAAAATTTCAATCGTTCTGTCGTCCTATCTGCAAAAAAAACCGGAGGCATCATAAAATCGTTATGTGGCGAATTATTGAGACCGGTCAACCGACTCTTGCTGGACGGCTCTGACGCTCTGGTTTCTAAAAAGAGAACACGCCGGCTACGTGACGTCGATAACCGTTTACTCTCCACGCGGAGGTGGAATCGCCGAAAATGTCGAGATTCTATTCCGACGACGCGGGCGAAGAGCCGCGTATTGTCATCGCCGCGTAGCTTATATCTGTGGTTTTCGGGAGGAACGCCGCATGTGACATACTTTCACTTTCGAAATATTGCCGTTTAAAATTGCGATCATTAACGCTTCCACATAGGACAGTGGTTAAATTTCATTATCTTTTGAACCTTTCGAATTTGTTTTCATGACTTTTTTCTGGTAAATGCGTAGATCCTATACTCTAAAGCTCAATTAACGCATGCACACAAACTTTTTGAAATTGTGACATGCGGCGTTTATCCTGGCAACCGCAGATATTATCTCTGCCTGAATGGATTATTTCCGGTGACCCAGCGCTCACGATGTTCCAACGCCTCGTGTTCCTTCCTCCACCGCCAACCCTTCGGTTTCGTATCGGAATCGCGTCGCCAGGGCCTCGCTGTGAGACAGCGTGACCCAGAAGCGGTTCGATTTCGGGCGTACTAACGTGCCAAACCGGCGACGTATCGAAATTCGGTTGTACGGCCGGCATGTGTCCTGTTACGTCTGCTGCGCGTGCTTCAGACCGAAAGGGTGACTCAACGGAACGTGCCGCGAGTGATGTGCCAAATATGCATAGGTCCGTCTGTATTCGAGGACCCCGGATTCTACCGCGCGCCCGATTGTCTTGGGGTCGCTGCGGGTGCGTGCCGTGTGGTCAATGCACCGACACCAACCCTGCAATTCGAGGGTGCGCGTGATCTTGAATTTTAGCCGGCCACTTTCCACGTTGCACCGACTCGCCTCGGAAATACATCAATGCTGGAGTATTAAATTCAACAGAATTGGATCCACAGATGGTATTACCAATGAGAATAGAATTCTATTTGGTTCCACTTTCTTCAAATTTCTCCAGAAAAATTGGAACACCCGCAGTCTAGTTATTACTAGATCTAGGAAAACAAACCACCCCATTCATCTGCATCATCGTGCCCCACCACCTGCAAGATCAGAGCCGATCGAGTGTGGAGGAATCAAGTCCGGTTCTGTGATAGGGTGTCTTAGCGGCTTGTGTCTTCCATCGACAAGGGGTTGCAAGGGGTGGGATTGCAAGCAGCGTATGCTAACGACTATCGGTGATCCGGACGGTTTTCGCGACCTCGCTGGTGGAGTATGACTGCTCACGGCGATCGCGGCGACGACAGCATCCGCGAGTATAGTGGTGGCGGAAAAGGCGGCTGCGGTAGCGGTGGTAAGGTTGTTTCGGTGGTGGTGACAGTGGTGATGGCGGCCTAGATGGAGAGACGCGACGCCGCACCGGCCTCGCGGCTGGTGGCGAAAGAAGGAAGGAGGGAGGGTGTTGTACGCGGAAGAAGGGGTTAGAGAACCGCGAAGAGAGAGTTGAATAGCGGTGGAGCAAGGGGGTGAAGCCGAAGAGCCGAGGTAGTAGTATAGGCGGTGGAAGGAACGGCGCGGCGGCGCGGCGCGCGAGAGAGACGCGGATCGGATCGGATCGGATCGGAGCGGAGCGGAGTAGAGTATAGTAGAGCGGCGTGGCGCGGCGGCGTGGAGGCAGAGAACTCGAGAGGGACGGAAAGGGGCGAAAAGCGACGAGAGCCGCCGAGACGGGACGAGGCGCGACGAGGCGCGACGATGAAGGCCGACGGGGGTCGCGCACCGCGGCGCTGAACGCAGTGCCATCCGATAGGCAGCACCGCTTGCTCCACGGATCTTCGGCTCGCTCGCTTCGAGCTCCGGTCGTTCGCTTGTACGATTCACGCTCGATCCGTTTCACTTCTTCTCCGGCCCCGGCCTGTTGGCGTGGTGGCCTGCTGCTGCTGCTGGTGGTGGCCGGTGTCCATGCCGGGAAAGGAAATTCCTGCACCGACACGACGACGACGACGGTAGAGACCGCGCCGCCGGAAAAGACGACGACGGAACGGCGGCCGCGAGAACCGAAGACGCGTGCACTCGTCGTGTGTGTCGTTGCCGCGCGTAGTTTTACGTGTACTGCGTATACGCTGCTCGTGCTCGTGAACAGAGGTGCCCCCTCCCTTCATCCCGAACGGCGAACGCGTGGTGGTCAACACGGTGCGTGTGCTTCTCTCCTTTTCTTTCTTTCTTTCTTTCTTTCGTTCGTTCGTTCTTTCTTTTTCTCTCGCACGCTTTTGCTCTCTTTCTAACCTCCTCCCCTCTTTGTCTTTCATTACTTTCGCCTTGTCCTCCTGCCTTTGCTCCTACTCTCTCGCTCTTTTCCTCTGTCTTCCCTTCGTTTATCCACCGGTCAGCTCTCCGTCTTGCTCGTCGCTTCTCTGGTCTCTCTCCTCTCTCTCTCTCTCTCTCTCTCTCTCTCTCTCTCTCTCTCTCTCTCTCTCTGTATGGGTGCTTCGAGAGACAGAGAGAGAGCGTGAGAGAGACAGAGTGAGTCCGTCTTGCTTTTTCGTCCGCGCGACTCCATTCCCCTTTCGTTTATCTTTGCGGCTTCTTTTACTCTTTTTTTTTATTTTCTGTCTTTCTCTCTCTCTCTCTCTCTCTCCCTTTTGCGTTTCGTTTTTTCTTTGGTTTTGTCGCCGACGAACCGTCCGACGCGCTCGTTAATCCCACGATCGCGATCGTAAACACGATTCGATCGGTATCGCGGCGGACACGAGAGAACGACGCAAGATCGTCCGCGCGCGGGGGTATCCGCCGCGCGAGTTTCCACCGTGCACGCAAAAGGTACCCATTCTCGGAACGCAACAGAGACCCAGCATGGCCGCCTAGCACGAGACGAGTCAGAGTTCCTCGCCGGTGTCCACACTACACGACGGCACAGCTCTCCGTCTCTTTTTCTCTCTTCATCCCCTTCGCGCTCCGTTTCTGTCCGCCTTCTCTCCCGCCCGGTGTATTCAAAGAGTATACACGCTCTCGCGCTCATTCGCCCCTCCGTTCTCTTTCTCTCTCTTTCTCTGCTTCTCGGCTCTCGCTCCCTATCCATCTGTCCCCCTTGGTCTCGCATATATACGCATATAGATGCATCGCAATCTGTCTTCGTTTTTGTACAATGCTGTTGCTCTCGCTGCGTCGTCTTCTCTCGCTTTCTGCTCCACGCTTTTCCCTCACGGTTTGTTCGTACGCCCGTCTTGTTCGCTTATTGCCCCGGTCTTTGTCTCGCTAGCACGTTCTCCCGCTTGTTCTCCGCCTTCTCTCTCTTCCTCAATGCTCTTCTTCTTCTTCTTCTTCTTCTTCTCCCGTTCCACCGCTCCTTCTCTCTCGCCCTCTCTGTTCCTCTCCCTCTCCGTCCCACCCGGCTCGTCTCTCTCTCTGGTTCTTGTCCCCTGATCGCGCCTTTCATTCGAAAATAGAACGTCAGCACGCGTGCCGCGCACATTTTTCCTCATGAAAACAGCGAATTCCCACTCGCTGACACGCGCGCGCGACACCGGCCAACCAGGGCTGCTCGTGTCGTATTCTAACCTCACTTCTCGCGAAAAATTTCGCGGCGACCTGATCCTCCCACACCGGCGACCAATAACCCGCTCGAATATCTGCGACCTATCGAATGTGTTCGGCTTGGCTCTCTTTCTCTCTCTCTCTCTCTCTCTCTCTCTCTCTCTCTCTCTCTCTCTCTCTTACTCTTTCTGTTTTCTTTTCCTTCGTTTCGTTTTTTTGTTGATCGTTATCGAACGCAATACACAACCGATCAGAACCGAAACAAAGCCGCTTTTATTAACAAATCTCTTCGACTCGATCACCCAACACAGCATGCCCTCCTCCGATTGATCGATTCGATCCCAGGGACCACCGACACCGTTTCGAGGAACGCGGTGTCTTGCGGCCTTAAATGGCGATTCGGTGGCCCCCGGCGAGCCTATACAGAGGTGTTCACGCCTCACGAAATACAAATGCGATGTGTCCCGTGGATTGCCAGCGAGTACCAATGCCGTCCGCACTCTAATCACCATCCTCTAACGACTATAAATGTACTATACCTTACCTCTTAATCTTCGCAAAACTGGATTTGTAGAATTTTGCTACGACTGCTGTTGCACACCTAACAGAGAGTACTGTTCAAACAATGCACGTTCCTGCACATCTTCGACAGACTTCTATAACATTGAGCGCACCAAGCATGTCGTTATAGCCCGCAGAAAATGAAGTCTCACGACCTAGGGATACTACATACAGGGTGCACCGCCGTGAACTCGATTACCTCCGCAAACTGTTAAAGATCACGGGCGTTGGTCCCTCCGAAATGAGTTCTGTTGACCTGTACGAAATAAATAAGAATGCTAGACACTGTTGTTACGTTTTATTCCTCGTTTCTGTGCAGATTTGTCGTTCTCGACGAAATCCCTTCCCGTCTCTTGCGGTACGACAACGACGTAACTTCACGATCAATTAATGATAACGATATTCGCCAGGAAAATAATCGGTTGATCGTGGCCTGGTTCGCGCGATCGTTCGCGCTGTCTCTCGCGTTCTCTCGTCTCTTGGCTTTGTTGCGGTCAGGCGGAGGCAGACGTTCGACGATATTCTGGCGGGAGACTCGTAAAAATAGTGTCTTCGCCGTTTCCTCCCTTCGACTCGGCGACTATAATTAGCGGGATTCGCGTTTTCTGCGTAAACAAATATTCGCCGGGTCTGTCGTGGCCGCGGGGCCGCGTGTGCAGCCACTTTACCGTTGTTCGTGATTTCCTGTTCGATAGAGCACACGCTGAATAAACACCGCAAAACACGGCCTATCCGGCAGTCACGGGTGTCGCGACCGTAGCCAACGTCTATCGATGCTACACGGCTTTTGCATTAGGAGACCGTGGACAGTAGAAACAGACCGGTCTGTCTGTTCGCGTCCGTCTTCCCTTTTCCCCCCTGTTCGTCAGCCCCGGTACTCTAGTAGAATATGCCTATAGCTGCGCGCGCGAGACACAGCGAGAGAGAGAAAGAGAGAATGCGTACGTGTCCGTGTCTGTGTGCGTATATGTGTATGTGTGGTGGGCAGAACTATTCATACCCGACCAGAGAACGTTCATAAAAATAGGATTTTCGCGATTCCCACCGCCGCGACGTCGCGCTTAATGGTGGTTCGCGTGCCTCGCGAATAAATCTCACCAAAGTTTACCGCGTACTCCGTGGGGTTGACGAACGATTTGTGGAAATATTCACCTTTCGATCGGTTCCTGAATTCTTGATGGCCTACTCGAAGACGCGCCGGCTACTTTTAGAGCTCCCTACAACTGGCCATCGCGAACTTTTCAATTGAATCGCGGTACCGAAACAACTCTCGGCCCTTTAACGCGATAGAAATATAGTGAAACCGTAGTGTCTATTCATACCTTTCGAAATACCATCGAACCAACATTTGTCCTACTAAAATGTTTCGAAAATTTGAAACGCTCGAGTGGACGTTTGGCACCGGATCAAGATAATTGAACTCCTCCAATGTTTTTGTAGTTCGTAATTTCCCCAGGAGAAGGAGGAAATGTCTATCTATTGTACGCCTATACTGCGGTTCTTTATGCAAAATTGAAAAATGATCTTCGTCGGTCAAATGTATTTCTTCTGTCAATCGTTTCAATCAATTGTATACGACGCAACAACATTATTTATTTCTTGACGCGTGTTTCACAGTTTAGTGTTTTCAGCTATTCATTTTTCACGATCAACGCATCGAAACCCGCAGTCTACCGTGAATGAAATCTAAATGGAGAATGAGAAGCTCTTTCACGATCGTGTTGCGTGAATTGGTGCGCTTTTTATCGTGGCCAGAGCGATGGCGAATGGTCAGTTTCCAGGTGGCTATGATTTCGGCGGTGGTGACGTACCCACGGCCGTGCCAGCCGGGGTACAATCGTCGTCGATCTCGTCGATACGTTATCGTTGTTTTTCATTTAATCAGCCGCATCGGTGAATATCGATCACCGTTTATCTCGAGTATTACCGTCTGTGCAGTCGGAATAATTATTCGCCGCGGACGGGCGTGTGCGTGTGTCCCGGTCGAAGGGGGATATCCCCGGATAAAAGGGTTACAGGGAACGGGAGAACCGGAGGTCGCCGATCCTCGACATAAATAATAAATCCACGCAATGCCGGGCCGAGTTGCCCGAGGACCACTCGAAATCTCGAGTGAGCGTTCCGCGGGGCAACATTTTCAGTTTTTTTTACCGTCGGTACCGTGAACCGGCCGCGTCACAGGGGCGAGAGAGCCTACCCCTCTGTGTCGGACATTAGTTCATTATGTCGTATTGTCGTGCACGCACGAGGAACGCGGGGACAATGCGAGTTAAAGGGAGAAAGAGAGCGAGAGCGAGTGTGAGAGACCGGGGAGAAGGGAGGAACGTTGAACGAAACGAATCACTCGAAATCCGTTCGCCAACTATTTCCTGGGGGCTTATATTTTAGGAAGTTGTAGGAAGCATGAGACCATGGACCAGAATAAGACAGCGCATGACTCGCTACACTGTCCCTCTTATTTGCCAGCCTGTCTCCCCTGTTTGTCAGCCTCGCACTATTCGAGAACCGATTTCTTTATTGTTGTGCACTGGGAATGATTTTGTCTTGTCGAATACTGCACGGGTATTTTCCTTCTTTTTCACGAGCTCCCCTTTCAGAGTTCGCAGAGAAGGGATGAAATTTCTCTTGTTCACTGTTTCACTTCTACATCCCCGGGAATTTTTTTCAAATTCTTGCAAATTTTCTGAGACATTCTCGGACTGTTTGTAGATTAACTGTTGAGCGATAAGATTAATCGTTAGAGTGCGGATTTGATGCATTTATAGGGAGAATGAGCGGACTAAATGCAAAGCATAAATCCACCACACCGGCAGACTATAGATCGCGTTAGAATCGAACAATGTCGGAAAATGTATTGTTCTTGGAATGCGTAAAATGGTGAACCATTTTCGATTCGGGTCAAGCTATTAATGCGCGAGAGCGAATAATATCTGTTTAATCTGCCCGCAGGCCGATATCGGCTCACTATTCATTCATATCGGTAGTTTTAATACGTGCGCTTTGGATCTAGCTTTTCGACGAAAAGATATTATCTAATAATGCTCGTTTTTTCGATATGTTATAAGAGACTGAAGCAA
Organism: Lasioglossum calceatum; assembly: GCA_963966675.1. Taxonomy (NCBI): domain Eukaryota; kingdom Metazoa; phylum Arthropoda; class Insecta; order Hymenoptera; family Halictidae; genus Lasioglossum; species Lasioglossum calceatum. The sequence goes on from OZ016544.1 coordinate 1,277,609, forward strand.
GCGGATTAAGTGCGATCAACAGAATCAAACTAAATGATTAATGGTGGTTATATCATCGGTCGTTCGTGTCTTGCAGTACATAAATCACTCCATATTCCTTCATATCGAAACGAATTGAAACGCTCCATGAACACGAACCATGAAGAATAGAAAGATGAACAGAGATGCTGGTCGGATATGTGTTAAAGTTTGCGAGAACTCGGAAATGTCGGATCGAGATGGATTCTCGAAAATTACAAGACTCCTCGAGGTTCCCAAATAACATCCGAGAATATTCACGATCATTCGGGATTATCCTCGGTAATAATATTCGAGATTATTTCGGCTCGTTCTCGAGAATGCTGAATATCCTCGAGAATCCTTCCATTGCCTTCCCGTTCCGACGCGTCGGGTTTCCGCACACTCCTAGTGTTACGAGAGATAATTGGGTAATATTCACAGTGGAGTTGGTACATTGAATGCAGTGTAGGATAAATCGTTCGATGTTGGTTTTTGTTGCAGGCCAAATCGAGTCAGCCGGAAGCCAGGTGATCGTCAGGTGATCGTCGGTCCGCGGGAGGAGAGCGCGCGAGTGATTGTCGTAGGATGCGAGGTCGGGTGGTGTTGGCGCTTGTGACCGCGTCGGATCGCTTGTCGATCGGGCTTGCTCTTGATCATCAGCGGCGTTCGCGATGATGTCGGAACAGGGTCGCGTAGCATCGGTTTCGTACGCGGAGGAGCTCTGTGGAAAGTTGGTGGACGCGACGGGATAAATGCGAGACCGAAACTTGGTCGGTGGTGGACCAGTTGTCGCGACGACGAAGAGGAAGAAGAAGAAGAAGAGACACCTGGAATCGGGTCGGAAGAAGCGTAGCATCGATCCGGGCTGGCGGTGTACGAGAGCAGGTGCGCCGACGAAGAGCGGCAACAGGAGGTTGGATGTAGAACAGGAGGAGGACGACGAAGAGGAGTCGGAGGAGGAGTGGTCGGATAGCCGCCGAGCCGAAGATAGAGGGTCGACTCTGGTCGGTGAGCTGGAGGTCGAGGGAAGAAGAACGGGTCGAGTCGTCCCGGGGTACCGTCATCGACAGGGTCGGCCTACAACCAGCTGGACTGGACGGCCTCGCGGGTTTTCGTGGTAAGGCCGAGGGTTGTGGGGGCCACCACGGGGGCGGGGGTGGGCTTGCCCCTGCTTCTTCTCGTCGTCGCTGTCCTCGGCAATCAAACGCGCACGACGACGGCTGCACCGGTGGTGTCCGATACGTACGTGTCCCTCGACGCTACGCCTCCTCGTCTTCTACCTCGATTACCGGACCGTTCGCCCCCGGAGTCTACCTACCGGAGAACGACGCGCCGGTTTTACAATCTTCAACCAGGGAATCCTTCCGGAGGTGATCCACCGTCAAGCGGAGCGCTGGATTACCACGAGGTGTCTCCGTTAGAACTTGGTCTCGACGGGGTTTGGTCACAGCCCCTCGATCCAACGGGGAAGAAGATCGACACCAACGTTAACACCAGAACGAGGGATCCTACTTCTTCTTCGCCTTTGCCGGGAGAAGAAGCAGGGAGAGGAGGAAGAGGAGGAGGAGGTCTGGCTCACGAGAGGACCGAGTCGAAACGGCGGCAGGTCGCAGCTAGCCTGCTTGATCAACGTCGCGGGTCAACAACGTCCCCGAGTCCGCGACCGTCGTACTGGCTGCAAACAGCGTTGTCGCGTAACCGCCGTTTGGAGGATCCTCTCTCGACCCTGGTCGAGACCGGTGTTGGTCACGGTAGATCCGTCGAGCCCGCGACGAAGGTCGACTCGTCGGATCCCGAGGATTCGGTTAGAAGGAGGGACGCTTCGTCGACGGTGACAACGGCACCGGCGATCGCCAGGAGCACTGTACCCTATCGTCCGGTAGCTCGGACTGCGCCGCGGGTGTTCGAGGACGAGGGGAAGGACAGACGCAACAGGAAGGACGAACGAAGAGGTGTCGCGGGTAAACACGGGGGGAGGTTCGCGGTCGCGGGGAACGGTAGTGGTGAGGTCATAGGTGGTGGTGGTGGTGGTGTCGTCGAGTGGACCACGACAACAGTCGCCGGGCCGATGTCATCGTGGTCGTATCATCCTGAAGATGAGGAGCCGGGAGCTGGAAGCGTAAGGACACGCCCGAGCCCGGAGGAGGAGGTGGCGAGCGAGGACGAAGAGGCCGACGGCGCAGAGGATCAGGTCAAGGTCATCGTAGCACAGCCGACCAAAGGCTCGACCGCGTCGACGACAGCGCGGCCGACCACGACCACGACCACGACCACGACCACGACGCAGTTACCACCACCGAGTCAAGACACCTCTATGGAAGCACGTGAGTACCAGGAAAAACGATTATCCTACCGACGACCTAATCCGATCGCCCCGACGTCGTCGTCACCGCCTCCTTCTTCTCCTTCTCTATACCCTAACGGCCGCGCGCGTATCTTCTCCGTGTGCCAGATACGCGGCCCGGCTCGGGAACATCTTGCTCCTTTTGTCATGCCTCTCCCCGCGGGAGTGTTTACAGGAACCGAAGCTCCACGCAGGACCCTTGGCCAGGTTATTTTTAACTATTCGTACCATGCTGCCACTTTCGCCTGACTTCTACTTCTTCTTCTTCTTCTTCTTCCTCTTCTTCCCTCCCTGCCACCCTACCAGCCCTCCCGGATAGGGTCTTCGCGGCTTCTGTGTCCGACTCTGACACAAGAGGTTGCAGAAATTACTCCGGGTGATCTATTGACTGCGGATCTTTACGCCTCCGCAGCAGTTAGCGTTTATTGTTCTAGAGCATATAGAAATGCTTCTATCGGCACACATTGCTCTTCCGTTTTTACCTTCGCTCGTGTTCGTACTATCATCGGTTGCACTCTAAATATTATTTGAAGTCCGGTGATTAAGGTCACGGGGAACAAGTTTTCTGTTTTCGAGATTTTCATTGTTAGGAGCGACGACAGATCATTTTACTTTGCGGAAATGTTAATACGGTTAACTATCCTTGACGCTAGTTCGAACTTCTGAAACACACTTGAAACTATCTTGGCCTGTCTGACCGAAAAGCAAGTTGCACCGGCGAGATCGCTTCGCGTCACTGGTATATTCAGCCACGAGATTCCGCATCGAAATCGCAGGAATGCGTGTTTCTTCGAGTTCCGTTCGCGGAAGGAGGAAAGAATACTTGTAGAAAAGCGTGTGCGGATCAAGGGGGGAGCGGCGGGAGGGCGAAGGAATGGAGGAGAAGGGAAGCTCGCCGTGAAACGTGTGCATCTCGTGTGTTTTCGATTACGCTTGCACGGCCGTACGCCGACTGCGTACGATGTACGGCTCGTGACTTCGCGTATGAATCAGCCGGCTATTCTTTTCGCGCACTGGCCGACCGCCGACTCCTCGTCTCCTCTCTCTCCCTCTCTCTCTTTCTCCCTGTGTCTCTCTTCCCCTCTTTCTCTCTCTCTCTCTCTCTATTCCTCGTTGGCTGTTTCATTCGGCTGCTCCGTCGCACTCGCTGTTCCGCTTTTGCTCCGTCCACGTCCCGCGCGCGCGAATCAACCGAGCGAAGACGACCGAATACACGCGAGCGATTTCGCGAGCAATTTTACGAACGAAACCCTCCACCACCGCAAGAGCCCTATCCGCGCCCTTTTCCCTTCTCCTGATTCACGATCCCGGTTCCTTGCCGATCCTTGTCGCACGCCTCAACTTTGATTCGCCTCTCTGATCTGCTTTTGCGTTTACGCTTCGGTCCCGGGTGCCCGGGTGAACCGTTTCCCGCTGCACACCAAATTTTCGAAGTGGATAGGTTCCACGATCTCGCTGGTGCATCACGGATCAAGGGACTTCAGAGATCTTTGAGCTCGTTGTCGAAGACGACCCTTGATCGCTCCGTTTCACGTCGCGCACTCCAGACCCTCTCGAATCGATGCGACGTAAAATCGAGATTTATATGGAGATCGGTGTTCGGTAGACCGGATCGAGAAAACACTTTTTTCGAAATCGAAATCGTAATAGTGATGCCTTATGACGCCTGAAAATTTCGGAAAAATTAGAAATTTTTTAGAGTATCAAAACCGAAGTATATTCTGTCATAGACGGCGTAAGGGCAGCGAAAATGTGTGATTAAACAAGGTTTGACACATATTTTGTGCGTATGGCCACTTTACGTACCTCAGAGACAGTGAGCGAAAATCTATAAATTCAGTATTTACGTTTTTCATTTCGAAAACAATGTTTTTTTTTGCTGTGGTCCAGCGTTCAGTCTGGAAAATACCGTGCAGGGACTAAATGTAAAATGGAACGAGCCCCAACAATTTTTACCTCGATAAAGAGAATGAAAATTCGTATTCATGTCATTTTCGATATAATGCATCCAACTAAAACCGAGGCAACTACAAAAAATTAACCGAATTTTATCCGATCTTTAATCTATCGAGGTCGAGTTAATGAAATGGTGAATGTTCTATTAATTGCGTAGCCGTCTGGAGCGGACGTTTTCGGACACGCAGTTCTTTGAGTTACGTTCCCCAGCTATTGTCTTCGCGCTCGATGTTCGGCTTGTTAAACACTAGTCTTTATGGGAAACTTAAATGGTGGTGGCCTGCGAGCCTGGAACAGCGAGTTCAGCTTGAAATTGCGCGTTAGGTAATTCATTGAGTTTCATTACCGCGGCAAACAGTGCCGCCATAACAATACAATGTATGGTTTAATAACGAGCGTAAACGTTGACCTTTCCCCGATAACGTTCATTCATAACTTTCGGTCAGTGAAATCTGCCTTTTAATACCGTTGTCCGTGGACCGGGGCAGTTGTCAGCGGTGTATAAACAGAGTGATTGCTTAACAATTGGCGAAATATCCATTTTTACGTTCGCGGACCTTAGTCGCAAGATGGTCACCGATGAAATATTAACCCTTAACACTCGAGTGGTGACTCGGAGAGAGTCGTCACTAAAACTTGCTGTACCATTATTCAAAATATTATTTACATTTTTAAATATGTTGCTATCTAATCAATAGATGTTCAAAACATGCTGGAGGATCAAATTCGACAGAATTTAGTACGATTTTTATTTATTTTTGATCTACAAATTTGCTATTACCAATGAAACTACGAATTTTGTTTACCCCGACACGAGCACTTCGTTATGAATCGGGTAGGAAGGGTTGGATCAGTCCGGTGGTGGAGAAAGTATGAGTAGGTGAATGAGAACACTGATTTAGTGTTCTCGTAGGGGAAGCCGGGTTTCTGTGACTTCCAAGAGTAACCTTTAATGTTAATTTCTTTAAACTCGCGGTACAATAAACTGAGAGCAGAGGTGGACATTCTTCGGCGAAAAAAATATTTGAAATACTAATTAATATTTTAGATTTTATTTTGCTTAAAGGAAATAATATTTTAAATAAGACATAGAATTTCGAAAATAAAACATTTTAACAATGTGAAACACGAAATAAAATATTTTACTTTTTGCATTGTTATAATACTCTGAGAAACCGCATAAACATACAGTCTATCTTATCGTTAAGAAACGATTTACATTCATAAGTGTATCGAATTCGAACCATTATTTCCAACAATAATATGTAAAATTGAAATTGAAAATAACGACAAAATACAAATATTTTCAATATTCTTCAAATAAAATACTATTTTCAAATGAATTACTGCCTCAAATAAATTATTATATTTTCAAAAATTACTCTCTGCATCGAATAAAATATTTTATTTCCACAAAAATTATACAGCATCAAATAAAATATTTTATTTTCAAAGTTGTACACTACACATGCTTTAAAATAAATAGAACTAATTACTATTTACTATTTAAAATACTATTTTCCCCAGCTCTGACTGAGCGTGAGATGTCGTTTCGGAGGAACGACTCAAGGTTATCGTTTCGGAAGAACTAATACCTATCGATTTAAAATCACGACTCCGTTCGCGGATCGGAGTCCTCGCGTAATACGTGGGTATCCCCACGTTCAAATTGAACGCGAACGGTAACGACAATAACCCGGGACGAGGCGGTAGAACATTGCTTTGAACGTATTTACAACCGCGTGTCAAACAATTGAACTTGGTCCAATTTTCTGAAAATTTTACTAACTTTTAGTACTTTACTAAACAACAATTACAAACATTTGGAACTTTTCACACCCCCGGTAGCAAATCAGACACGTCTCGTTCCCGGTGGTTCTAGCTCCAAGATAACAATGTTGCGAATGTGTACAGTTAATTGGTGGTCGGTAAAATCCCACGGATCGAAGGTCCAATATTAAACACCACCGATTTTACGAAATTTTTGAGGTAGCCGGTTGGCAGTCCAAGTATTAATATTCAAACGTATTTCGGGGGTGGATATTTTCGTTTGCGAGAATCGACGAGAGCGGAGCACTCTGTGCGGAGCTCGAGCCGCCGGAATTAGTGTTGATTAACGGAACGTAGTTGCATCGGAGCTGATCATAGTTATTACGCTTGTTGTAACCGGTCGGACTCGCGGCTCGGCGGCCCGGCCCGGCCTGGCCCGGCGCGGCGCGGCGGGTGAAAACGCTCGCGGTATCTTGACGAGCTTGAACGGGGCGAGAATAGCGGCGAACGTTTAAAATAAAGTCGCGGCGGCGGTAAATTTATCGTTCCCGAACGCGAAAATCTGTTTACCGTCCCTTGGGATCCGGCGCGTTGCGATGAAAACCACTAAAATACCGGCTGGAATTCGTACGCGGCCCGGGGGCCCGCAAAAACTGCCTGCCCTCCTTGTCACTCACGTGTCACTTCTGTATAGCGGTGAAAATAAGGCCGGGTTTTGGAATACCTGACCGGTTAGTCAGACCATTTAGTCATTCCTCTTATACCGGGTACCCGGTATCGCCGCAGTCACCAGAACTACTCGCCTTTGGGAACCATCCAGATCACGAATTAGCTCGTAAAAAAAGCCTCGAGGGTTACAGAAGCTCACCGAAATAAACACGTTAAGTAACAACATCGGAATACATCTTGTTCGCGTGACGATCGACGCGGGACGACCGCCGGAAGCATCCTGCGATCCCTTATCACTCGTATCGATCCTCGCTCGACGCTGGGCACCCGCTCTAGAAAATCCCCGGTGACTTCCTCTTAACACCTCGTCTATCGAAAATAGGATCTTCATCACCTCCGCCGCATCTAAAAGAAGCTGGAAAAATATTCTTTTCACTAGTTATTTCAATCTCCCATTTTCTTTGAAAACAAGGAAGAACTAGTAGGCAAAGTGATAGACTTCGTGCTATTCTCTTACCATTGTACCAACCGGAAATAGAATTTTTAACACCTCTGCCATAGCTGAAAGAAGCCAGAAGATTTTCTCCCGAATCATCGTTTCAGTAGGCGTCGCTGGATCGCTCGAAATAATTTTCACGTTCTATTCGGAAGCTTTGTAGAATCATCGAAACGAACCGAAGGAGGCAATAATTAACAGGAAGTAGAGAGACCGCGATGTAGAAAGAGCAGAGAAAAATGTGGCGAGCGTGGTGGGACGCGAGGGGACGCGAGGCACGAGAGAAGAAAAGAAAAACGAGGGGCGGCCAGAATCCGGGAATGCGAAAATTTTTGGCGCGCTGCCAATCCGCGGTTATCTTATTATGATCGAGCAGAATTAACGAGCTATTTATCGAGATTACACGGGACGATACGCAACGTTATAATCTAAAATAAACCGCGGTCTGTTCCGCAGGTTTTATCAGGCTTTTAGAGCACCGTTCGCCGAACACGCGATACAGATATCGCCGGTGTTATTGCAAACAATCGTCGTTAAACGGAAATCCGCGGCTCCTCCGTGTCTTCTTTGTCTCGCGGTTTTTAATCGATTGTACTTACCGGCACGAGGCGTCGATTAGATTCGATCGTTCATTACACTCGAATAAAATCGACACTTTTATCTGCAATTACAAACTGGCGATCGTGATTTTGCGCAAGGAACTGCTACATCGTGTTCCTACAACGCTGAATAAGCGATATGTATTTGTAGTTCTTTCGGTTGCTCGAGGCTTTGTTTGATTTGGTGTTTGCATTATCTACTGGGGGGCTCGAGATGCTTTAGCAACGTTGACTTCCACGTGACGCATACGCAGGGTCATGCAATTATTTGCATGCAGTTCAAACATTTATTATCGTGATAATGTATGAAGTTCTGTGCTGCGTGTTGAAATTTCAAATCGGTAGATCGAAAATTCGAGGTATCAATCACTTTTATCGTTTAGATGGTTCTGGTAATCGTAGGAATTACAGAGGAAGATATAATAACTTTTACAACTGTGTATCAGTGTCTTGCATCAACGGCCAGTCACGGTCGTTTAAATATCCAGGTTTCGAGACTATCTTTTCAAGAATACAGACCGTTCTGAAATCTTTATGAGCCATCCAGCCTTAGCCCCTCGTACGAGTCAGACTCGTGACGAAGATTTCGGACAGAAATCTGTATCAAAATCTTTTTCTAAAACATGGTGAACGCCTAAAGTTGTAATCGTTGCGCAGGTGGTTAAAAAGACATTACTATGATAGTACGTGCAACACAGCTTCGATAAAGTTCTTTCACAGGTCGACAAAATAAAAATAAAGTAAAATTAACCCCTTGGCGTATTTTAACGATTCACGTTCGTGATGAAGATTTTAAACAAAGTCTAACAAATGCGAATGTTACGCGTTTCTTTATAAATGAAATCAAATTTGATTCTCTCTCGTTTGCAATCAATAGACTGCGGATCTTTATGCATTAATGAAGAAATTGGTTGGGCGAAATATGAAACAGTAAAAGATTTTAAAAATTCCGGAACTGTTATGTTAATCCTGCCTCCCACAATCAGTGCGAAACATTTTTATTTCGCATGGTGATCCGCAGTCTAGTAATCAATATTCAAGCATTGAAATAAACGTAGCCGCACAAGAAATATAAATTTTCTTTTCTCTTCGACGACATTTATTCGGGATAATCCGAGGCTCGTAAAAAATGACGTCGCGATTCGACGAAAAGTCTCCACTTTCCGGAGGCACGGATAAATTTCGAAGCGTAAAGTTAAATCGAACGGAAGAATGACGGTGTCAGTGGCATGACGAGCCGGGCTCGTCACCCCAAGCGTGATTTAAGACGTTCAACCGGGGCCGGGCCGCAGAAGGGGTTAAAACACGGGAACGAGACAGCAAGAGAGGGAGCGAGGGAGAGGGAGAGAGAAAGAGAGAGTCGACAAGCAGGATAATCGGGCCAGAAGCTATTACGTGTGCGGCCTAGGTTTTAAGATCAACTCGAATAATAGTACGGAGGTACCCCACGCCGGTGAAACAATGGCCTGGGCGAAGCCGGGTAGACGCAATGATTATCTTTACGACTTTATAATAATATAATAGCGTGTTATTAGGCGAACAAATTGGTCCTAATAATTATAACGTCGCCGGTTTCTTCCCACGGAGGGCGAGGGCAACGGCGTCCACGGTCACGCGAAAATATGCAAACTGTCCCAGAAATTTCGCGTCCGACCCCCGTCGACGAGCACGAGCGCCGCCTTTTTCCCGCCCATCGAGCCAGATTCATTTGCGCCTTAGCTCCTACGTAATTAGTCACCGGCCCATACCACCTCCGTGGAACACGTTAACACGCCGGTGAAAATATACCACGGACGTTTGATCATCCATTGTTGCCGACGACGTTGTCTCTTCGATTCACATTTACAGCGTTCTGCTGTGGGAACGCTGGGCAGAAGCGTGTTAACATTTGCGATTTTAGACAAATGAAAAAAATAAATGAATATTAGCACGCTCTGGAGCACGCTTCGAGCGTGCTCGTAGCAAAGTGAGTGCAGATTCGTAGGTAGCATTTAAATATCGTAAAATGTTACTTCCGAAAGTGACGCGAGAGAAACCGTGGAGTAAGAAGCCGAGAAAGGCGAACGCAGGGAATTAAAAGGGAAAAATATGGCTCGCGGAACCGCAAAAAGTGGAATACAGAAACCGAGCGTACGCGGTGTGACATCAGACATGCAACGTCGGCGCAAAAAAAGGTGAGAGCCGCGGAATCGTAAATCGAGAATTAAGTATGACGCCGGGCGGTAAGACGTATATAAATTTTCCTTGCCGATGAATAATAAATGCCGGAACCTGGAACAAGGGGGAGACAGTACGAAGTGGAATCGCGCTCGAGTCTCGGAGCAAGAAAGGGCACGGGGAAGAGAAACAGAGAGAGAGTGAGAGGATCGTGCGAAGGAAATAAAGTGAGAAAGGGATAAGGATAGCCATTCGCGGAGGAGAGAGCGGCGAGGAAAGGGTGCGCGCGAGAGACTCTGAGGAAAAGAGAGAGAGAGAGAGAGAGAGAGAGAGAGAGAGAGAGAGAGAGAGAGCAAGGAGCGTACGAAAGGACGTTAACCCTTTTCTTGTTTCTCTCCGGCCCATCCCTCCGTTCCTTCTCATCGCAGGAGTGCTCCTTTCCGCAGGAGAGTTACCTTCTCTCTTTCACTCGCTCCTCAGTCACTTTTTCCACCTCGCAATCTTCTCCCTTTCCAACGTTCTGCCGCGGCCCTGTTCGTTGTACCGAGTCCCTCTGTGCCACCCGCTTCTCTCCCCCTTTCTCTTCTTACTCTCTCACTCTCTCTCTCTCGCTCGCTCCCTTCACCTCTCTCACCGCCTTTCTCACTTATTCCTGCTCTTTCTTTCTCCCTTCAGTCCCTGTCCGCTTTCTTGCTCCCTCAGTTTCTCGGCCGAGGGGAGAACAAAAATTACGAATCCGCGAGGCATTCGTCGAGAGCCACGAGAAGCTCGATCGAGGGGTTTCGCTCGGCCGTGTGCGCTCTCTTTCTCTCTCTCTGCCTCTGCAACCCACGACGCTCCTGAACGAACCACCGTGGAAATGTTTAACCCTTCGCGATACCTCGACGCATCTTACCGGATTGCCAGCGAGCAGAGACAGCGCGCAACGTGGCTCGACTCCCGTAAAATTGAAGCCCGTGCTGTACTTGCTGCGATGGTCCAATTAACCCAAGTACGACCAATGCAGTATGTTTATTTAAATGTAATAAAACGTACCTCATACATAGTGTTAAGAAATTACAGATTCTATCTGGAGAATGTGGGTCCGGTTATCTAAAATTAAACGGTGTATCTGTTTCGACGAATTCGCTGTGCGACGATGCAGGTTCAGTTTTATTATACAATTCTAGTAGGTGATGCTCAATAATTGTACAGATCGAATGCTATTTGGAGACAGGCAAACAGGATGTCGCTCCCAGTTATGTAAAATTAAATGTCGTTCTGTATCTGCTTCGATAAATCAATTGTACGATTATGCAGGACAATACGACATTCAAAAAGAAATATCTATGCCTGGCATCACATATCTTCGCTTCTAAAAAATTCAGTTTCCCTCCGTACAGGTTCTTCAAACATTTTGCGACGTCGAAAGTATCTCGAGATTCGTCAGAAAGTACAGAGCAATTAAAATAGCGACTGAACCGATTCAAAACCACGTTAACACTGACCGTACCGGGTACGAAATGTATCGGATATATATTGTTTTATAAAAATTACAAAATTGAATTTATTTAGATTTCTCACATTTTTTATAATAATGCGTGCTCGAATCAAGAGATTAATTCAATAATTTCTGATGGAAGCATCTTTATAATTTCAATAATTAAGAAATAAACTTTTATTCTTTAATCTTTTATCTAGCGCTGTTCCCTACTGAAAAATCCCATCTTTGCATTATGCACCCTTGCAGTCCTGGAAACGAGACTGCGCCACGCAAACCACGCCACCTGTACCCGCGGTTATTCGCTCTCCCGAATCGAACGTCTCCCATTCGGTTAGCCAGCCGTTGAATTTATCGCGCAGTGCAAAGGGTTAACCATGAGCTCTCCGCCCCCATAAGCCTCCAGACCCTTCGACGAAAGATCCTCCACCGACCGAGCAAGATACACCGGCCCCGTATAGTCTCTTTCCCGTCCGGGTTTCTGGCCGCCTCGTCTGCTGATTTATTTTATTAGGGGGTAATACTTCCTCGACGGCGACGTTGTGTGCCTTTGAATTTGTCTAATAGATTTAGGGCAGCCGGGGATATCTAAGGGTGGCGTCGTCCTAGGTATAGGTCAACGACAGTGGTAGGAGAGTGGCAAGGGGTGGTTTCAAGGGGGTGTGCGGGGGTTTAGTCGCGCGAAAGGGCTTCGTCGCTATGGAAACCCTGGCACACCGTTGACTGTGGGGTGCCTCAAGTTTTTTATGGCCTGGACGATTGTCGGAGGGTCGAGGCTCTAAAAATCGTTACACAGACCTAGATACTCGGCTCTCCTCGACGCCCTCCCGCGGAGAACACCCTGGTTCCACTCTCCGCCACCCTTCCGCACTGCAAACTTTACACAATTACGCTTCTGACTCGCCGGCCGAGCGAATTACTCGGCCAGGACGCACGCTATTCGATCCGCGAACGATTTTATAGCCAGACAACAGCCCCCTAGTAAAATCGAGAATCGAGTCGAGGATGAAGTCACTGGGGCAGAGACGCGCGAAGACAGGGAAACTTTCAGCGTCGTTTAAAAATCAATAATCACATTGAGTGGCGGATATCAAGCGCAAAACTTCCCGCAGAATCAGAGTATGTTGACCCGTATCAGATGACGACAACAATCGATTGTCGTAACATTGTGAATTAGAACGAATTGCTGCTACTTGAGAGAAAATGAATAATACCCGCGGCGACGTCCCTCGTTGTAGAACCGAGTCGGACAGGGTTGAAGCACGGAGGAAGGATGGAATCAGCATCGGATCGTCGAATCCGGCTGGCTCCAGGTATCCGGGTAGCTCGATTGATCAGACGGAGTCGTCTGGCAATTGGAAAGGTTCCGGGTTCGAGTCACGGTCCGGCGAGCGATGATTCTGGGTTGGCAGTATCGCGGATCGCGGCGCGAAGCTTAGGGAAATAAGCCGGTGGCGTGGGTGGTGTTCGCGCGGGCGTCGTCGTTGGTCGGGTTCGAGATTAAAGGGAGCGCAAAGGGGGATGAAGCTTGGTCGTAGGATCGAGGATAGAGGCGGCGATGGTGTCTAGGCCTCTCGTCTTGCTGTCACGGGCGGGAAAGTAGCGGAGTTACGGCCGACACGCAACGACGACGACGACGACGACGACGACGACGGAGCTCTTTCTCGTTTTATTCGCGGGGTGGCGATGCTCTCTCTTGCACGGCGCTCGGGTTGGTAGCTCTCGCGCTGCAAATTCGCAGCCCTTCATCGCTTTACGTCTACTCGCGTTCCCTCCGGGGAGCTGGGGATACACGGAATATTGCGAGCTACCGGAGACCGATGGGAGATCGTAGAAACCGTCGCTCGTATTTGCCCCCGGTGCTGAAAGAAAGGACGAGAGGAAAAAGGACGGCCGGGGTTTGGTACCCTCCACGGCTCTCTAACGTTGGATCGTGGGGTGTCGACGTGAGTAGGAAAGAGAGAGGAGAGAAAGAGAGAGAGAGAGAGAGAGAGAGAGGGCCGGAGAGCGCGAGAGGGAAAGATGGAGAAATGGGTGGCACAGTCAGAGGGAGAGCGAGAGAGAACGGGCACCGGCCGGGAGAAAGATGGCTGGAAGTTGGTTCGTGCTATAAAGTATTGACTGACTGTTGTACAGCGAACTATATGTACCCCCGGCCCTATAATACCGGCAGAGCGGAGCTCGGCCCTCGCCTCCAGCCAGGAGGAATAATGCGACTTCCGGAACCGAGGAAATACCTTTCAGCTTTTTAAGAGCCCCACGCCGGAGCGGGGAATCCGGGCCGAAAGGAAAAATAAAAGAGGTAACGGGAGTTCTAGCTGTTCTGGCTCGTTAATGTATGAAATCTCTTTCGGATACGGAGGATCCTGCCGCTGCTCCGGTGACTCGCGGTCGACATCCTCGCCGGGGTTAGTTTCCCAGACCCCCGGGGGCGCACGAATTTTCTCGAGTCTTTTTCGAATCTTCCACGGTTGCGGGGAGTGACGCGCCGCGCTGAACTTTCTGGACGGATAGACTGCTCCGCTTTATAGCCTGGAAATGATGTGCAATCATTTTTACTGACCGCGTGGTCGGCAATAAACTGCGTTTATTTGCGACATCGTTTCCGGCTGTTTGTTGTATTTTTGCTGCGAATGCTCCGGTGGGAGTTCTTTCCAATAATCTGAACATTCTGTGCGACCGGAAATTTGTATACGTTATTGTGTATCTTTCTGGATCTATTTTCGCGTAGTTAGAGAAGTAATATAGGTAATAACAATTCTTTCCACTTGAGTACAAGAATGTCCTCATCTCGCTAAACTAAAAATCATCCCGACGTATTATATTATCGCTTAAAAGAGAAACGTTCGAAAGAGACGACACTCTCGGCGTTGTTTGTTCGATGGCTGGAGAGAGCGAAGAAGGCATCGGCGGTCGTTTTAATTCAAAAAGTCACCGAATACACGCGATCCCGTTCATTGTCGAACTCAATTATCGCCGGGAGGTTCGGCGGGACGCGGCGAGCTGGAAATTTAAATCCCGTTGCCATTAATTGGCGATGTAAATGTTAATTACCGCGGTAAATCGCGTGCGACTGGAAAAAAAAAGGAGGAAAAGGTTGTGAGCCGGTGTGCGCAGGTGATCGCGCCATGGTATGGCGCGCGGGCGCAGCGCGGAGCGGAGCGGTCGATTTAATGGCCTATGTACGTGAGAGTGCGTTCACGCTCGCTTGCGCGCGCTCACCCGCTCGCGGAGCGTTCACTCGCGTAGAGAAACGGGATGTTCGGCCTAATTACCGCGTTTTATCAATAGGGATTCTTCCGCGCGCGCGGCCTGGCCGTCTAATGGAGCGTCTACGCTCTCTGTAATCTGTAGTGGGAAGCACGTGACACAATTTCGATGCCGGGTTCGTCGACCCACGTCCACGTTGCGCCATTGTCGCTGACATTTTACACGGCGGAACGATGTGTCACTGTCTCTGTCTTCGAATTTATGACACCGCCGCCGATCCTCGCGGCATGGTAGCGCGGGTTCACACACGCGCGCGCGCGCGCACGCGGACCTAGCCAGACTTCAAACCTCGTTTCGCGGCAATAATTGGCTGGAATGTTTTGGTCCACGGAACCGCGGACCAGAGACGTTGGGAAACTAGGTTGTCGCCGTGTCTGCGCTCTTTTGACGTCAATCTCGTCTCCTCCAGAGATTTCGGATACCATCCGCGCGGAATTCGACACTATCTGCCTCGTCATTCACGCACCGGCGACCAAGTTATTACCCCAAATTTAGAAATCGAGCTTTACGTTATCCTCTAAATTTTGGTCGTTCGATTAACTATTTTGATCTTGTGGAAGTTTTTGGTTTGCCGAGTCGACCATCAACGTGTTCATCAAAATAAAAGATGTTTGCATTGATTTGAAGTCACAGGAACGAAATAAAACATTTTTATTAAGCTTAATTTTCTTATTAAGCCGAAAGTAATACAACGATGTCCTTACATCGTTTCAATATGTCCACTGCTTTAAACTGTACGTACCCATTCCTGTCATAAATGCATAAAATCCGCAGTCTATTAACGAGTTTCAGCACTATGTTCATATTATTCGTCTGAATTTTTGGTTACTTATTTTAGACTGGCAGTTGCTTGTGCGGTGGTTTCTATGGTTTAAACAACGTTGAAATCGAGCGCGAGAATTTAACGAACACCCAGTACATTCGACACCATCGCCGCTTCGGACCCTCCACCCTTTGATTTAATCCGTTCTCCCTTTTCCCTCTTTATCCCTCCGGAACACGCGGGGCGAAAAAGGGAAGGAGAGCGATAGAGAGAGGGTGCGATGGGTAGGGTAGGAAAATGGTGCCAAGTGCACAGCACTGGGGCATCGACCAGCCGTCGTTCGCGGTTGTCGTTGGTCCGATACTCTTGGCCATTTTCCACCGTGAAATATCCTCGATGCCTTTAAAAATCGAATCACGACTTCGAATTTTCTCGGGAAAACCAGCATCGCGTTCCTTTACAAATCATGTTAACGTTTTCACGGCTCTCCAAGCTTTTTGCATGTAATCATTTATAAAACTAAAAACAATTAAAGCTTCTTCGTTACACCATAGGAACAAAAATCATATATAAGGAATGTATTAAGAAAATCCCTGGCAAACTTAAACGGAATGGAGAGATGTTTATTAAATCCACAGAGTAAGAAAAATGTTATTAGGCTCGACAAGATTTAAGTGGAAAAAAACTTTGTAAAATAGGGGTGGTTTATTCCGAGCGTTTTCTAAAAAGTTATCGACTCGAATCGCCGAACACAAAATTATTAAAACCAGCGTCTGCGTCAGGTTCAAAGGCAGCGGCCTCTAACTTTATTTCGCCCACCGTGTATAAAGTGCCATTAGCGTGGTCGGTAGCTCTAGCTCCTCTGGAAACATTTCACAAAGGCACCTCTAGATAGGCTGCTACGAATGGAACCTTGCAGAACCCATTGAAGAATATTTTGCCAGCAACTTGATGGCGGCTAGCTGACGGCCATATTAACGAGCCGTGACAATCCTGCTTTAAAGAGAGCAAGGGAAATTCGATGGGGAAACATGAATATACAAGTACGGTCATCTATTTTACTTGCTGCCGACTTTAATATCTCGCAAACGGTAATAGGAATATATTTCTGATGATCTTTTCTTTCTTGAGGATCGCTCGGCTTCGTGCAATTATCATCTGGAAAACGCCGAAATCGCGTTTTGCATGACGGACCTGTAGCAGCCTGCCAGAGAATTAAGTCAATGCTTCCTAATGAGCACTTCGCAATCGTTCGTAACGCTCGACCCTGTCATTCGCCCCGTAATCACGATCATTCGCCGCGATCTTTGTTCTTCATCGTCCCCCAGGTCTCTTGCCACTAGGAAACAATGACGCGGCCATCTTGCTACTTCGCTGCTACCATTGTGCCCGGTTGTGTCTGCCTTTCCCGTTCAACTTTACATAAATCCTTCAACACGTTGACTGCCGGAGCGTAATCCCAAAAATCAAATGAATTTGCTAAATCGAATCAAAACTGGTAATCACAAAATTCTACATCCTTTATCGTCCAATTTTATTCACTCGTCTAACTTGAACACCTTTAACGCATTGGCTGCCGGAGCGAAATCCTAAAAATCAAATGAATTTGCTTAATGGAAGCAAAACAGGAATCACAAAATTCTACATCCTTCTTATAGTCCAATTTAATTTACTCGTCCACTGCATAAGAATAATTAATTCTTCAGACTTGATCGAAGAACAGCATGTTTGTAAACAGGGTAGAAATTCACTTGGTATTCCAAAGCAACAATTAATTATGCCGTGGCGACCGTTGTCGTGGTCGCGAGAGACGCGATAAACAACTCAAATTCTGATTGCTCCCGACGAGATAAATTCCGGGTCGCAACATTGTAAGCACCCTCTATACCTCCGGGTCGAATATAGTTCAAGAGGGATGCACGAACGGGCGGGCAGACTAAACAAAAATAACCTCTCTCGCAGCGTGCGTGTTCCCGTGGTGGCAGCCACCGCGAAAAGAGAGTGACATAAGTATATTTCTAGTGCGAGGAAATCTAACATATTGCCTTCGAACGACCGACGAGCGAGCCGAGGTCATTCCGTTACGCGTTATCGCCGGGTTCCTCGCCCTTCTTCCATATCATCGCCCATTTCGGCGAATCCGTTGGCTCTGGCTCCCCTAAGTTCCTTCGTACTACTCCCGAACTCATTTCCTTCCCGTCCGTGGATCTTATTCAAATCTTGCCAATTTTCTGATCAAATATTCAAATATGATAATGCTCCCAAGATTGGACGAACTGGAACAGAATGGCGCGATGTGTTTAGATTTTCGTAGCAAAGAATGTTCCTGCCCTGCTAATGTTCTGTGCTCCGAGTTTATAGAGAGGCACTGTGTATATTTCCTACGGATCAATGAAATTGAAATAAGGGTAGCATGTTAAATGAATGTTTCATCTTGCTTCTTTCAAAGTCCTGTGGTGGTCCTGATTGATGTGCTCACGCGAATGAATGTGCTCATGTGCTCATGTGGTCACACGAATGTGCTCACGTGCTCGCCCTCGTGTGATTAGCGAGACAGTATGATATCGAATGAATCAATGAAACTGAAACAGGGATAGAATGTCTGACCGATCGCGGATTCAAATCTTGGGACACGTCGCAGTAGAATGGGACAACCAAGCGAGACACGCAAACCAATTGCATCGCTCGTCCACCGCAAGATCAACGTTAAGATCGAACACTCAAGAGCCCGAGGACCAGCGAGAAGACAGTATCAACGAACTCGAAAGCGGGTTCATTCAAGAAAACCGCAGGCCGCTTAAAAAAAGAAAATGCCGATGACTCAGCGTCTTGGGACCGGTTCCGGTGGCACGGAAACGGCATCGGCCGTTGTTAACTAATTTAGCCAGCGTTACGTTTTCCGGGCGACGAGAGTTTTGGCCACTGTCACCAGCCGGTGGCCAAAGAATTCGATTGCGTCTTCGCATCGTCTGTCAACGGATCGCGGGTCTGCGGCGGGCTGTGGGACGGGTTCTCTCTTTCCGATATCCGGCTGTTTTGCGTCAATGCGAATGCCATGGATGTCTCCGGTGCGCCACCTCCCCCCTAGTTGTCTGTTTCCTTTCCACGCTCGGCGGTTTGTGTACACTGGCGAAGCGCAAAGCTGAGCCGAACGGTGCGGCGCGTGGCCCGGCAAAATGCCCGTTTGCCGAATGTCTGGCCAGCGTCTGGCCGGGATCCTTGAATGAACGCCTATTTTTAAAAGGGCGTACAAACGGATAAACAACCGGCTGCGGCGGTGATCTTGGTCCGGCGTCGCGACGCTCCATCGATCGTCGATTGCGCCTCTCCCGGGCGACTGCCGACGCGCTTCCACGCCGCCTCCCGCTCGATAATAGTTCGCCGGCCGACGGTGCTCGCTAATTGCTAGCCACGCTCGTAGTCTTCCCCTTTTTAAGTAAACGATCTATATTAGTAGTATTTATTTAATGCTTTAAACCAAGTATGGTTTATGTGGCATATACAATACATGAACATATTGACATATCACATATTAGTTCTCTTAACAATACATAATAGCACCCTTTTACTTAACTTACAACTAGTTTGTATAGCTTCTTGGTTAATTTAATGAGATTAGATTTTAATTGCACATCGCTTATAAGCAATCTGTATTTTAATGCTCGTCTCGGTCGACCGAAATACCGCTCGGATATTCTTTCCCTTGCTGCGCCGCGATTCGATAATTCGATCTGGAAATTAAAGGCGAATTTACACTTCTCTTCACTGTGGACCTGACCGTTATGTCGCCACACGAAAGATCAACATTGATATTCGAAGCTCTTTTCATTCGTATCCAGGTATAGCGTAAAACAAGCAAATGATTATTACTTCTTCGCATCTACCATGATTTCGGAAACATCCTGTATTGCCAACAGATTGCTTCGCTATCGAATTTTCGTTGTCTGGCCGGCGATGTCCGATTCTACTTGTAGCATATATTCGGGATTTTGTAGAGTAGCGTACTTCGTACTGGTTTTATATTGTTTTAGTTACCTACTTCGGTTCTCCTTCGAAGTATTGATAGCAGTCCCGAGTTGTTTGATTTATATCCACTCTAATATGAAGTAGGTTGTCCGAAGTTATTCTTAAACAGATTTATCTAACGTACACTAAGTAGAAACAGCCGATCAGACGGACCATTACACTTACGTCTTCCGTTCTATAATGTAATAAGCAGACCACGGATTTTATGCGCTTACAAGAAAAATAGGTGTAGCGCGAAACCTGCAAAGACATTAGAAGATTTAAATACTTGGCTACATCATTTTTAAGTTGTTAATATTATATTGCAGGAGGAAGTACATTTTTATTTCACATTTCCTTCTTACATCAGATTTAGTTCGACGTTTCATTGATCATGAAGTTTGCAGCGTACGCTGTACAGAATTTATTTCATTTCAGAATTAATTGATTTTTCGTGGCACTGATTTGATGACAATTGTACCGATAATTGTGAAAGTGAAGTTCGAGATATCTAAAGGAAAAGGATATATAATGTTGAAATAACAAGCAGTATCTAACGGTTCAGTTTTCACAATATCTATTTATAATATTATGGGCACAATTGTTGCGTGGATCTTTGTGCATTTACATGAAAATTGGGTAGATGATACTCGAAATTGCTGAATAATTTTCAAAATTCAAGATGTCGATGTATGATTTCTCCTCTGTTAAAGTCATCAAGCGAAGAGATAACATTCGATTTAGTTTTTGTTTCTCGTAATCTTTTGCATGAAGATCCGCAGTCTAGCGATTAGTGTTCATCTAGATGCCGGAAGTCCCCGACACATCCATTCAGCGCCATCTTTCTCGCGGGCACGAAAAAATGGCTCGCGGGCTCGGCCGTTCGAAAATAAAAAAAGAGAAAACCATCGATTCCGTCGAATGAATGAATAAAACGCGAGCGTCGGTCGTAACGATGCGTCGCAGATAACCCGTCGCGTCGCGACATTAATAGCGTGTCTGTTTATCGATACGTGCGCGTGGCGGTTCGCAGACACCGACTAGACAGAAAAATCGCGCGACGCGACCAGACGTGACACGTCGCGACGCGTCACGTTGCACGCGGCCGATAAATGCTGCCAAGGTGTTCACGTGTCTAGCTGCCGCTGGTTTTTTTCCCCGAGCGAACTTTTCTACGGTCTGGCAGAGCGGCGCGGCTAGATATACCGGCTTTATTATCCTCGTTAAGACAAGGTGATTTCAATGTTGCGCGACTCGAGGTATGCGACGGAACAATCGCGATTTCCAAGCTCGCAGCGCGGCCACGTTGCGTCAGAAGGCCGTCTACCGACCCGCGGAAATTGCGGAACCACCGAGACGAATTCTATGGTTGTCAGGAAAAACTATAGCATAGGATAGGATTTTACAGTATTTTATAGTGTAGGATTTACGTAGTCACCAGAAAAAAGCTATGAAAATAAATTCGGAAGCTTAAGAAAAGTTATTTAAATAAAAATAAATTTTTAAAAAATACCACGTTTTGAAAACGGACTAGAAAGTATATAATAATTAAAATAAACATTTTTATGAGGTTATAACAGAGACATGTAGTAAATGTCAGACGGTATTGCGACCGCGTCAAAGATAAAGGTTCGACGGAGAATCTCGCGGTGTAACTGTCCTTTCGCTTGGTAAACAAACATTATAGTATAATAATACGTAGTAAGTTTGTAAACACCGCATGAAGATCGAACGCACACTGAACTCCTTCCGTGCGAATTTTTTTTAAATATTGCATTGTCATCCAGTTCTGAGCTATGTTTAAAATTTCAAGTCTCTAGGTCATTGGGAAGTTAGTTTAAAATCAATTGCGCGCAAAACTTGTACCAAACAAACAAACAGACAGACAGACAAGAAAGCAAGCTAATAATAAAAACGTGGTAAAAACGTCCTATGTCAATGCATTAAAGATAAAGTGAAAGTATGTGACATATGTGGCGTTCTTCCTGACAACTACAGAATTAAAAAATCGCGTTATCATCCCCGGCGATCGAAAGCAACAACCGATATACGAGCTACGTCATCGACCCCCGGCCGTTTAATCGCGGAGGACCTACCCAACCCTCGTTACCGGGATTTTTCACCCTCGGAGGCGTCCTTAAGGGAGCGACGCTCCGGTACTCGCTGCCAAGTCGCTGGTAAATCGGGTTTCTTGGAAATCGGCCGGCTCGGATACAAAATTCTGCCTCGATGGTACAGTCCGCCCGATTTTCCCGGAAATTGTTCGGCGTGGGTGGATACATCTTGTTCGAAAATAATGACGAGATCGTCGAAATGTGTAGCGTTATCGTTAGAACACGTATCTGTATGCGAGATGAACATTTGCTGCGTGAGAATGTTTACAGACAAAGTGGCCTGTGGACTTGAAATAAATAGTTACGAGTTCCCATGACAAGTAGAAACGGCGAGTAATGACCAGACACGTCAGCGATGTCGTGCTTGGTGATTTGTTGTTCCGATAGGAATAAATGTATGAAAGTCCGTAGCACACCGATAAATAATTGAATTCGATTTTTGTCAGAAGCTTGTTATTCTATGACGACGGAATGTACGATCTCGTACGATGCATTTGAATGAATCTATTCAGTGTCGACATCTTCGTAAATCATGAACTTAGAGTACTCAGCAGGTACTTCTGTTATTCGTGTAAATTATGAATTGCTAATAACATATTACACGGATACAGTCAGTCCTCGACTTGCTTTAACTTGCTTCAACTTTTCCCAACTGTTCGAAATCGAAGAAAAATCGTGTGCGTGGAGTCCACACGCGAAAGAAGTGAAACTTCTTGCTTATTGGGTGTAGACAAAGATAAATTATTAGTATGCATATTATTAGTGCAACGGTTCTTTCGTGATGAATGCGAAATTGTCATTAAAAAAACAGCAGTGAGTAGTGGGGGTATATAGGACAGCTGCCAGCGACTCGAAAGCGAGTAACGCGCTGACCTTACTCACCGCTCTCAACGGAGAGAAGAGGGGGTATAGGGCACAACCGGCTGCGACACGAGAACGCGTAACGTTTTATACTTACTCTGTGTAGTACGTATCAAATATATTCCCCCGCTTATATTATTACAGTATTTTATCGATACATGTCCCAAATGTCTGGCCGATAAATGTCCCAGAACTATCCCCACTACTGCGGGGTGTACCGCCTTGAGGGGCCGGGAAACTCGAGAGGCCTCGGTCGCCGAGAAGCATGACTCATACGGCTCGGGTATATCGGTGAGACCACACTAATTCGAATGTCACAACTTCTTTATTTTCCATTATTTTTTTATGGAACTTTCACCAACATATTCGTGGCATTTTTCTGATGCAAAATGATACCAAACACGATATAATTTCCACTGTATTTAGTGGTTGAATTGACGATGAGAGTTACGGCTACAAGGTAGAACGTCGCATGGACTTATATGACCATACAGCTGTATTTGATCCGAATTATATCGTGTTTGGTATCATTTTGCATTAGAAAAATCCCACGAATATGTTGGTGAAAGCTCCATAAAAAAATGATGGAAAATAAAGAAGTTTGTCATCGGATTAGTTATGTTTACATTTCTCGGCGACCGAGGCCTCTCGAGCTCGGCTGTCCTTCTCTAGGTTCGGCAGAACTCAAAGAATAGTTTCCCTGGCGTATAAATGACCCTCGACAGACCCGTGCTGGGGACATTTATCGATAAAATACTGTATTGACCGTTACGCTTTTCCGTGTCGCGAGTTCCGTGACGCGAATTAGGCTTACACCCTGCCAAAAGAAGTTTCACTTCGAAAACGTAATTTCACAGCTCGGAAATTCTTTGTTCCTCTAAGTCACGGTGATCGCGCCGAATGCTGTCTATTATTATCCTAGACGCGAACTAGTCCCAATTTGCGCGTCAATTTCGCGCGATTAATAAAATGTGGCAAAGTTTGGCCATGCAATTTGCGAGCAGCTGAACGAACGCTAACGAAACGGGACGTTGATTCGTGCCCACGGTAATTCCATATTGTTAGCGCACGCGACCCGGTGTTAATGTCGTCACACCGAGCACGTCCATCGATTACTCGGTCATCGACAAATAAATCTGGCTTAAGTAACGCGACCGCAGTCAAGTTGCGCCGCAACATTCTTGCATCTGGTTTCGCGCGGCCCGCGGGCTGCATAATCGCGATAATATTCCCGGCTGTTTAATATATGTATGTATATACAGGAATGCCCGAGCAGGAAGAACGAGCAAAAAGTCAACCGGTTGAAATTATGGCTCGACACCACGCGCTCGCGCGCCAATTATCTTTCTCTTTTATCCGGCATTATTTCGACGCATTCTAATCGCACTCCAACAAACTATATCTACAGGAATGTACACTTACCAAATTGATTTCCGAATTATCAAGAACGATAAAGAGCGGGTGCGTCAGTTGAAAATCTTTCGATATCTTATCAAATAATAACTCGTGTATCTACTCGCCGTTCTAATTACTCGCGAGTGTTTAATCATGCCGCGGAGACTCGTGTGCATGAACCTAACGATTGTTTCGTTATCGGTGGCCGATACGAACAATTGTTAGTTAATGCGTGTAATCGCATGTTAACGAGACAGACGAAGCTTCCGAACACTTGTTAAATTAATTGTCGAGCATGGTAGCTCGCCGCCAGATATCGTGCACGAGTTCGATCGTCTCAGTTGGAAACGTCTCGCAAGTGAAATGTGATTTACAGGGAACGAGCGCTGTTCGAAATCCTTGGATCTTTCTTTTATTTCCACGTTACATGCATAGATTGAGTCACAGTAGCGAGCCACACGCGACACAGTAGCGTATAGTCGTCGGACTCGGGGTCCCCGACGACCACTTATCAGCAGCTGGTGATAGTCGATGTATCGAGGAGGCACCGTATCTTATTATTACGTGCAACTACGCACGTGCGATATCGCTGCACGTCGTCGCTCGGTCACGAATAATTTATATTCCGCTGTCAGGCCGTGCGGCTTCTCTTCATGACTCTGTTACGCGTGCACGTGTCCTCTCAGCAGGCCTGTCGGGAGCAACAGATAATCTCGGTTCGCCCATCCTGTAAGACATTCCTCGTCCGAAGCTGTCCGTTCCCCTGGAAATCACGCGGCCGATGATTTCGTTTATCATTACGATCCCGTCGCTGCTCGAACGCGAACCATAATACTCCACGAACGTCCTGCCGAACAAATAAACCCGGAGCTGCTTGTAAACTGCCAGGCTGCGAGCATCTTTCACGATCAAATCTCGCGCGTCACGCTGCAATTCTTATTCGAGTCCCGAACACGCTCTTCGAACATCGATTGCCCGAGCTAGTAAACGAAATAAAAGTCCGCAGAAAAATGTTTGTCCAAGGAGCAGCCTAGTGAAATATAGGTGAATTTAAACTAAACTTTATTGTCAATGAAAACGGTGAATTACGTCGAATTAAAACGGTCTCTTCGTGGCCAAAATAGGAAGGAGTACTCCAATTTACGTCAAAATTGATACCTTCGAGTTTTTCGAGTCGCTGATTATGAACAGACAGCGGATCTTTACGCAAAATACAAATTTTCCACCTGAATTCCAACAAACCGGAGCGACATAGAAACTTATTTTCTCTGTTAATACATATGTGCTCGACAGGTTGAAAATAATATAAAAGTATTTCTTAATTCGTCCAATGTTTTCAACATTTTAAATTCCACCTACTCATTTTTGTCGTAAATGCATAAAATCCGCTGTCTAATTATGAATCTGATGTGAAAATCACGAAAAAGCGACTGGCGATGGATACTATTACACATTACATTCTAACTGCAGATACGACACTGCAACAATTCTTGGATTCCGAGCCTTTCCCAGAAGTGTTTTTATTTCAACAAATTTCAGTGTTCGATTTTCAGCGGTTCAGCGTTAAATTGAATGCCGGCTAGACGTAAATCTTCTTGCGCAACTACGAAATGATTACCGAGTTCTAAGCATGGCAACAGTGAAAAAGTAATACCTGGATCGTAATACCTGCCGGCGTAAAAGAAAATAGATGGTAACATTAATATGCGCGAACCTCAAAGGGGAATTACGGCAGCTCGTAAACTCACAGAGAAACGTCGCGTCGCGAGTTTAATGAGCTATTAAAAACAATCCCATTTTGGGCTCTGCTCGCGATCAGTGTCGCGCGGCTCGCTCCAAATTGGTCTCCCGGCTAATTGCACACTTACAATATACATTCTCCTCGACCACTGTGGACTAGCAACTTTTCGATTACAATCGGCAGGGCCCATAAATAGGATAGCGCACGGTCAATTCAATTTCTACGAGTCGCGCAGACACAATTGTTGAACTTTCTAAGATCTTCTACCTCTAACCTCTATCTACAACTCCACGAGCTTTAGTATGTTGGCGAATTGCAAAAACGTCTCCATTATTGAATGTTTGGTAATCCGAGGGAACGAGATTCCTCATCAGAAAATCGAGATTCTCCGTAGAGGCGGCTTTCGATCGCGTCCGCCGATTTCTCCGACGATTTTCCCAGCATTGACGGGTCGGTCCAAGCGAAAGAAAAGAAAATGGAGGAGATAGTTCGCGGAGCATAGCGAATGCGTTGTCGGGCAACCGGACGAATGCGCCGCGATTATGCAGGAATGGAGCCGCAAGGAGAGAGGGCCTGGACGTCTACGACGGTAGACAGGAGGCTAGCCGGAGCACCGAGAAAACTCGTTCCGCGGATTTTTCTAGGATTCTAGGCGAGGCCGGTTGAATATCCATGCCTCCCCGGCCATTAGTTGTAATCCTCGTAGTTGCGTGTAGCTATTAATAATGCGCATTTGCCACAAAGAGGACGTCGCACTCGGCTGCGTTCAGCTCGATTACTTTTCTTGCCGCGCGTCTACTCGCGCACGGTATAAATAAAGGAATTTTACGAGGGTGCAGGCACCGTTCCTGCGAATTACCACTCGGGCCCACCGATTCCTGCATACCGGGCGACGCAGAATTAAACACCTGCCATACCCAGCGTCGCATACAAAAGATCAGGATCAAATAGTCATATATTCCATATATTTCTCCACTTTCACGTGTAAGTCGTAATTTCCTGTTTCGAGATATTTCAAGGAAACCCATATTAACGCCGAATGAGTTCCACATAATTGTTAAAATAACGAGCATAATCTAAACGGAAATGATATTATCGGCGCACGGGCTCGATCAAATTCTACACTAAATAACAATTTTGTAGTAAACTCAAACGTAGAATTTGATCGAACCCGTGCGCCGATAATATCATTTCCAACTAGAAACTCCTGTCGATCGATAACAATCGACAAAATAAATTTCGCTACTGCAGTGCCAGCAACAACTGCAAATATGTTTCTTCAACTTCTTCGAAATATTTAGAGTTTTCCTCCTTGCTTCGTACGCCACGAAAGAGAAACGACAATTTCTACAATACCTAAAACCGATGAATTCGCGTTCGTAGATGATGGACGGATCGAAATTGATTTTCTGAGAAAGAAGTATTACACGAGAGATTTCTTACGACACCGTCGCGTCGCTTCCGGCAGCAACGGCCAGTGTACATATAGCAGCAGCATCAGAACCAATCGGGCAGAGTCATTTATTTGAAAGTTGCAACTATGTACTGAAATGTTAATCTGCCGGATCGATGCATCATGGGGAACAGGTTGCATGTCTTCCTCGACTGCATGTCGACACCGGGGTTTTATGCTATCAAAGATAGATGATTAAAGAAAGTTGTTCGCGTTACCACGGAATAATTAATATCCGACGTCGGTGGATGAGTTTTCGTTCGACTTGTCTCTTCTCTTTTTCTTTTGGAAATGTAAATTCTGCGACGCGATAACGTTCGAATCGACGCGTGTGTAGCTGGTGATATTTTTTCAACGATCTTGGAGCTCGCGAAGGAAGCGGCTCGTTCTCATCGCTCCTATTCAGACCGAATCATGTATGACCTCGTTACGCCGACGGTGCTGGAGGCTGTTGCTACGTCAATGACGTATTAATCAGCGTTAGGTGATGCTATCGCTATTCTGCGGACGTGAAATGACGCCGGGGCGCCCATATGCATTTGAATGAGGGACGCAGCTAGGTGCTTCGACGATAAGGATTATCGCGCGTCGCGGGACACGAAAGGTGTTGCGGAGTTGTTGCGAAAGCGGTCCGGTATTTTGCATTGTGATCTCCCGCTGCGTATTCGAATTCCCGGTGCTGGAACCTGCTCGCCGTCTACACCAGCAACAATCTCCGCGGACGGGAAATATTTTATAATAGATCGTCTCTACACGTCGGGATGAAAGAGGTACGCGACTCCGTATTTGATCGTACAAATGACTTGTTAAAAGTTAAAACAGAAGGTGGAGACCGAGCGCGACTCTGTCAAAGAACATCACGTATTCCTGCTTAATTACACGATCAAAGAGGAATTCTTTCTTCTTTCGTGAAAAGCCACTGAAATATTTTACAATCCAAGACCCGAAACCTCCCGCAAGGCTCAGCATTGTTCTTTCGTTTGCATCGGACTAGCCTCTTTGGGACTCTTAGCCTCTTTGAGACTCCACCAGGAAACTGGCGATTTGAAAAATCTTCTTTGCGGAGGCTGCTCAATTGAACGCTCGAATCTTCAATTCTAACAATTTATTCTCCGTTAGGCTCGTTGAAACTCAAGCTTGAGTCTACATCGTCTATCGCTTCGTCTTCCATTCAGACATCCAGCAAATCAAAATTGAATAAGTCTCCCTAGCTGTCTTGCGATTTAACCTTCAACGGTGCATTAAAAATCTCGAAAAATTCTTCATCTCGTACCCCTACCGATTTCTTCTCCTCTCAAGAGACTTCGGCTGCAAGAACCTTCGAGAACAAGTGACAGTTGAATTTTTACCAAGTTTCTCCTTTCACGGTTTCGCAAAACAAAACTTCATTCCAGTCAGCTAGACTCCTGCCACCAGTTTCTCTATCAGAGGACTCGGGGGCTGTTGGAATCTCCGCGAAGAGACCGCGGTTCATTTTTCCCGCAGTTTTCGCGGACGTTTTCGCAACGCTGCGACGTAGAGCGAGAGTCCTGTTACCAGTTTCGTCATCTACCGGTGAATCTGGCTGGCTGGTGTGGGTGTTAGATGTTAGATGCGTTGGTGTTGCTGACGATCGATCGTCGGCGATCAGCTGGGACGCTCTGGCGACCGTCTGCTCGTCTCGCTGGTTGTCGTTGCGAGCCGACGATCGATTTGTTAATAACAACCGATGTTCGTCTGGTAAATAACATTCGGTAGCGAGCGTCAGAAGGTAACGGACCGTTAAAGAATAAACATAAATTTAAATAAACCTCCTACACTGTGGAATCTCTTGGAAAAACCGATAGGCGATTTTTCGCAAACCGAGGCCGAGACGGTCTCTCTGGCCGAGTCTCGGAACGGAAAGTGCACACGTCCACGCACGCGCCGTGTCCAGGCTCGAGCTGTTGGAATCTCCGCGAAGAGACCGCGGTTGATTTTTCCCGCAGTTTCCGCGGCCGTTTCGCAACGCTACGTTGCAACGTAGTTACCCAGTTTCGTCGTCTACCGGTGAATCTGGCTGGCTGGAATCTCCTTGAAGAAACGATAAGCGATTTTTCCGCCGTTTCCCTGGGTGTTTCGCAAACCGAGGCCGAGACGGTTTCTCTGGCCGAGTCTCGGAACGGAAAGTGCACACGTCCACACACGCCCCGTGTCAAGACTCGGGCCGAGAAAGAGGCAGAGAAAGAGAGGAAACGACGTCGGGCGGGTTGGAATGGCAGAGCGGTGGTGGCGGTGGCGACGCATACGCGCATAGTAGACCTTGAGCCACTATTACCGACTGTTTATGCCGTGATGTAATCGTATCCTAGCCTATCCGAGCTGGCCTAGGCTGCACCTAGAGAGAACCCGGCGTCGTAAATAATACGCTTGGTACATTCGACGCTCTAGGTGCATTGAAATAATTTACGGCTGACCACGTTCCGCCGCGCGGACGCCTCGCGTCCCTGCTTTCTGCATAACGTGCATACATACACACCGTGCACCGTGCACCCGTGCTTCCCTGCGCGTCCGTGTACATATTTACAAGCGCCCGCTCCGAGCCGAAGACTCCGCGAATACGTGGAACGTCGCAGTTAAAACTGTCAAGCGGCTTCCGGGTGCAATAGCTGTCCCTTTGCGAAATCGTTCCACCTAGGTCTCCTGTTTAACGACGTTTCTCCCACCCCGATGATCCTGTCACATCCCCGGATCCACTCCACCGACGTCCTTACCTCTCTCATTAGCTCGCGCACCGTCGTCTCCTCTCGATCATTCAAACGATCCAACAACAATCACCTGGGTATACAGGGTGGGGCACTTTAAACAGGTCACCCGAATAACTCGCTTGCTTTTGAAGATAGAAGGAAATGTCCAGCTGCGTCGATTGATGTATTAAAAAATACCTCATTCCGTTTAAAAAAATGAGGTTGACCTTCATATCTCCTTGACGTCTCCATTTATAAAAAAATTAATGACATCAGATTACGAGCGCCTCGATATCAAGTGAGTTTGGTCTGATGCATATTCTTCTATCTTCAAGAGCAAGCGAGGTGTTCAGGTGACCTGTCTATAGTGTCCCACCCTGTATACCAGGTAGTGGTGGAGAACTATCGGGATACTATCGATGCATACCAGAAGGGTTTAAAGTCCTTAAAAACTAAAAAAAAACATTTTACTCTAAAATTGTTTTTCGAGTGTTTGTAAAGAACGATGGTTTGAAGCCCACTGATAACAATATAGATTGTCGGAGGTTCGTTCGATTGGAAAGGGATGCGGTCGCACCCGGAAGCTTCTGACCCTTTTCGCCGTAAGAATCTGGGCTCGTGAAAGTCTCTAGGATCACGCTAGGAACGCGGTTTCTCCTCCTTTCTCACAGTGAATCCAGCCTCGGCCGCTCGCCTCCGCCTCGCGTTTCATGCTCGGGCTTGCTCGTGGGATAATTAGGTATCCGCGAGGCTGTGCCGTGCGCGACGGGTCCACGAGGAAGGAATAACGATCCATTCTGCGGAACGCCGTAGAAATTTCCACTAGTCTCTCTGTCTCGGGGCGCCTCGAGGCCTCTGGATGCCCCTTTTCCTTCAATTAGACCGTTCCAGCTTCCACATACCGCTCGCTCGTCGACAGCCGACGCCGAAAATGTTTTTATCGGAAACAACAAATAAATATCACTTACTGTTAGACCATTTTCGTAATTATGGGCACAAATTTTAAATTTCAGTGTCGAAGCACTTGATTCAGTCGTAACATTTTTTATTTATAATAAATGTCCCAAATATAACAGATTAACACCATTAAACGACAAAATTACTTTTGGTCGCCGAATAATAAATAATTTATTTGAGAAGTCACTCTGATAAACTCCGTACGCTAATGTAAATCGTTGCAATAAGGAAACCCGCGTCGAAAATTTTTTGTCGTTTAATGGTGTTAATATGTATTATTGGGGAAATTTATTATAAATAAAAAAAGTTATGACTGAACCAAGTGCTTCGACATTGAAATTTAAAATATTTAAGAAAATGGAGTTAATCGATTTGGCTTGTGAACGGTTCATATTAATTAGAGGTTTATTAGCGGTTGGTGAACTTTTTCTGCAACAAATAATATAATTTGAAGACTGGTTTTGATGTTGCTACTCTTTTTCACTTGTCAAATCGATTAAATCCCTTAGTCACACAAAAGTTGTGATATTAATAACGATTACACTAAGACTATTCTATCTTATTCATATTTATAATAATATAATAATATTGATTTTTTTAATGGCACGTTACAGACATTCAAAACAAAATTACGCGAGATTATTTGTTATTATCGTACTCGTATTTGTTTTGTTTAGCGCTTGTCCCTTCGTATGTAAATTTTAGGTTGACTTTTTTTTGTATTTTTGTTATTTTCTATTTGTATTTATCAGTTCTACTAAACGTCTGTAAACTTTTGTATAAAAGGACCTCGGTCCGTATATAATAATAGTAATAATAATAATAATTTATGCATTATACAATGTTTATTTCAGCTTTTATTTTAAAGGGAATGACTTTTGAAAAACAATGTATATTATTTTATCACATTTCTCCACTTTCCGTTCTACAGAGTTAATCGATTTTTCAAGTGAGCGGCTCATATGTAGTTATACAAAAAGTACAAGTAAAAAGTTTTTCAGCAGTTTCGAAAATACCAACGGATAAAAATCGTCGGTACGATCGAGGCATTGAAATGATCTTTTTCGGTCCCACGAGCAGATTTTATGCCCAGCGATCGGGCCACGTTTTACTGCGCCTTCGGCCCTTGGACCCAGCGCAGATATTCACGGCGCACGCAAGAATAAAATTTTATTTGTTCGAAGACGCGATCGAATCGGACGTTATCGACCATTCCGCGGAATTCCGATGCTCCGCGCCGTTGTATTTAATGCTGCGTTCCGCTTGCCGATGGAATCACAACGCCCGTAATTTATTCATAATTGTTCTACTTTATCACGTGTAACACGGAGCGCCGGGGTTTCTCGAATTATTGGAAAGAGACGCGCAACCACGGAATCCCAATCGTCTGCCAATTAGTCGGCGATCTCGTAAAATGCTCGACGCATCTCGGGCTCGCGAAACTCTCAAGAAATTTTTATGAAGATTCCACGATAAATTAGGAAATATGCTTGTATTCGAGGCTGCGACGGTGAACTTCTTATGTTTAATTACAATCTTTGTAATGATTTTTGTATCGAGCTAAGTTCGTCGAGGGGCAGCTTAGAATGAAAATTAATTTCATTCGATATTCGAGTCAATTTGTATTCTTATTTCTGAATGTTGTTCGTAAAGGAGATTTTCTTTTCCGCTAAACAATCAGAATGTGGATTCTGAAAAGAATAAGGCGGGTGTACGGGCCGCGTCCACGCGTCTTCACAGCGTTTGGTCCACCACGTGTCCGTTTCGTGACGACCATTCACGAGTACACGATATTATTCACGAGGCGTTTAGAATTGAATGCCTGCGAAGAACTTAAAAGGGGCCGAGAGGGGCAACGTCGATGTAATGCAATGCAATTGGCCTTGCGAGGTGAACGTACTCCGCGGATGATTCGATGCATATTGCACGACCACCGGTACAGGACGAAATCGTACTCGGCGAGGTCTTCGATCCCGTGTCCCTCCCAAACGCTCGGCCCGAGACCGCTGTCCCTGACGCCCGAAGTGTTTCCGACCTGCTGCATCATCCCAAACATTTCGTCGGTTCGCCATCCGTGTCCGTATTCCCTCTGAACACGTCTGCTAATTTCCCTAGCATGATCGTCCATCGTCGCACAGTGTACCGAATGCTTAATCTAGGTAGGAAAGAAATCCTACACATCAGATGCGGCTAGTCACGTCAACTTATGGGGGTAGACTTGTTACCAGGATTGCATGGGCTTTTTCACTGGTCAAAAGCGCTTGGTAAATGATCAATCTAAGCCGCTGTCTCCCTCGAAAGTCCTATTTTTACGTTTACATTTATAAAGTTGCGACAGCTACTAGAATAATGCAAACTACCCTTATTTGATATATCCATTTTCTGACATGACTTTTTTTAAGCTCACTGAAATTATTTCCCATTATTTTGCTACCACAACGTTGCACTGTAATTTGCGCATCTCATTTTTGGAAAAAACAAACAGCTTTCAGAAGAACATCTAGTACTCTCGGTTATCCAAATTACACGACAATTGGTTCCAGTGATTTTTGATATGTTTTTGTTTTCATATTTCGAGTAGGCTTCGATAGACTCAATTTCTGTTATCAATTAACCCAGTGTTAACTCTCGCAAGAAGAAAGGTAAATAGGAAGGTGGAGTCTCTCTCTTAGACCCCGACAAATGAATTTCATAAATAGCCTCGTTTTGAATTTTGGGATAAAGAATAACACAGGATAAAAAGTAAAATCTGAAGCTGGGGTCTCTGAGACATTACCTTGCGAAGGTTAAATATGTTCCTGGAAGAGGAGTTGACGACAACTTTTTCATTTTTAATAGACAAACACAACTCCCACATTTAGTTAACATGAGCTTAAAATGAATGTTCGCGATGAGGAATGGGATAAATTAAGAGGACAAATTCTGGTTCAGCGAACAGAGCAGTGGACCTAAACTTCGGTCCAGCTACAACGTCAGCTTAGGTGAAGGTACATTCCACATCCTCGCGTTTCTAGTTCGATTCCATCCCGGCAAACGTGTAATTAACTTTATACCAGGCAGCAACTGGAAACATTGCGTGAAAAGCGGATGTACGTTCGACGAACGTAATCCCATGTAAATCCTGCGTAATCCTAATGCGTACACGCATCCCTTGTTTGTTACTTTCCGCATCCGAAGGGGGAGGAGGTAGCATGTATCGCGATTAAACTGAAAATCGAATCGTGTAGAGTGGTTCGAAAAAATTTTACATGGTATACATATTCTTCTTGAACGGTTGTACCTACTCTTTAATAATGAAATCAGGCTAAGTAAATGTCGGTGATGAATATTCATTAACGAGTCAGACTGGTCACGAAGATTCGAACAAAGTCCAACAAATCTGAATGTTACGCGTTCCTTTATTTAAGCATCCAAATAGATGTAGCCATACAAAAAATATTGTAAGGAAAAGCGGGCTTATTAACCTATTTGGGCACACGGATAGCCAAATGTTAACGACAGACGAGTTTGTCGCGGGCGCTCGTTTCGATCTGCCTTCTTTTTGTAATTCGTTGGCGATCGTAATTTTACAATTCTTCTGTTGTTCATGATTCTTTTGTTTTTATCAATTTAGTTATACAGTAAAAGCTCCTTCGTTGTCCAAAGGCCGGGGGTTAGAGCGGACAACGACCGTGCCCGGACACTATTTTTAAAAAGCATTCGCAGTCAAAAGCAGTCAACTGTCTGGCTTTAAAAAACTCCTTATTTCCTTGCCATATTCCTTTCCTATTGTTCTCCGCTCTGCGCGGGTCTAGACAGTCCTGGGACACATCTGGCGACCAGATCCACGCAGGCCTAATCCTCTCGTTGACAGGCAGTGGAGTGGGTAGGCACTGGACAACGATCGTGTCCACGATTCAGGACAACGAAGGAGCTTTTACTGTACTATAAATGTTCTTTTCCCTCCTACTACATTTTTCGGGATAAAGACGTGTTTGAATCGCTGTAACTGTAAAGAAAATACGAATCAACAACGAAGAAGATATTAACTATTGTCTGCACACTTCAGACTACATTGTCTAATGAACGAGGGTGGGATATGAACGAGCAGGGTCCCAGGTGTCGCATAGCGATGCAGATTCGGATTCCCGTGGACGACGATGTGTTTCCCGATCATGGGGGATGATTCACCGGGCTTCTTCGACACGGTTGCTCGGCAATTGGCTTATGTAAAACCGCTCTATATAACTGCAGATCCAGCGCTCCGTCGTCCGTCCAAGGACGCGCTCCTTAACAGCGGATTAACACGTAACACTTAGCGCGATAACGTTACACGCGGCAACACGCGTGGGTTACCGTCGCGCCGGTGTCTGGACTCGTTTCCTCGCCGGTATCGAGGCAAGAAACGAGACGTTCCCGGAAATTGCGATCAATTTCGCGGTACCACCGCCGCGATTTTACGTAACCGGCCACGACGACCCGCGTCCCTCTATCAATGACGTTTCACGTCTCTCCACGATAATCTTCCTTGCTCCGGATTAACTCTTTATCCTGCTAATTAGTTCACATTTCGCCGTGCTACTACACTTTACACTTGGAATTTACATTTCTTGGAATGAAATATAAGAATCTTCTACTTGGAATTAATGTCTCTCGGCTATTCCGATTTATCGTACCTTCGCACAGTGTGCCGAGTAAACCAAGTAATTTCCGAGCAAAGTACCTTAATACTTTTTGAAATAACATATGCAAATATGACGCGATAATGAAACAAATTTTTTTCTTCTTCCGCAGGCTTTCACTAGGACCATTTCATTGAGCAACATTTTGCTTTAGGAATTAACCCTTTCGCAACCCATATCATTTTGAACTGGATTGAGATGTTTCAAGTTGCTAATCACTAGACTGCGGATCTTCATGGAAAACAGGAGTGAAATAAAAATTTCTTTTTTCTGTTAATTATATGATCAAGCTGAAACCAATACGCTGATGTCTTTAAATCTTCTTAATATGTCCACTGCTTTAAATCGTGCCTACCCATTTTTGTCATAAATGCATAAAATCCGCAGTCTACTAATCACTAATCATTAGACTGCGGAAAATTTTTTAAATTGAGGATGTATATACATGTATACATTATGATTTCTCATCTATTAAAATTATTAAGGGAAGAAATAACATTCTGTTTGGTTTCCATTCCATGCAATCGATACAGAATTTTATACAGCAATTACTTGTTCATAAAGCTTGTGATCGTTGCTCGTAACTGTTCATTAAAATTGTAACATTGCGAGCAATATGAACAACGAGGAACGAATGAAGAATGAAATATGATCAATTAGAGAATCCTTTATCCATTCATTGAAGAATAACTCTAAATCATATTCATGAAAAAAGTCTGTAGAAGCTTTATCTTTCTTTGAACTAATTGTAGAAGAATTGTACGCTATCTGTCAGATTTCCTTTGCCGGCTGCCACTGTGCGCTACAAAAGGGCCTCGTTAAGTTGACACGCTGGGCAAACCAGAAGAACAAAGACATCGCCGCAGTCAAGGAAAATGCGTTTGGTAAACATTTTTTGAGAACGATTCGTTAGCGGGTAGGATTGAAAAGTTGGCGTAAAAGTGCACTGGCGGTGGGTGCGCCAGTACCAAGGTGTTCAGTGCACCAGCACCAGAGCGTGCAATTGCGAGCAACGTAGTTACAATGACGAGAAGAGAAAAAAGCACGGCAGACACAGAGACGCTCGTTCGACGAGACGCGTGTCCCTGTGCCAAGAGGAGCGAGCGTCTCGTCGGCGTTGCCGTGGCACAAGCGGCTTGTGTTTGTTTGAAAACGCGAGTGCAATCTAGCTTTACGTAATGCCGTGGACGTACGACGGAACGCAACGTCGTCGAGTCGAGACCCGATGACCCGATTCTGGAACGTCGAACGTGAAAGAACTACACGCCCCTCGAATGCTATTTGCGACACTGATTTCACCGATACCGACCATTCGCTTGTCAAAGTCGTCTTGACCAGTTTTCGAATAATCATTTTCAACCCTCGTCCATCCTCTAATCTTCCCGTTTCATCCCTTGGTGTTGAATTATTCAGATTTTTTGGGGAAAATGGAATACCGAAATGAATTATTACGAATGCGAGTTCAGTATTGAAATAAGATTTGCTACATTGTTCACTAACAATCAAGCAATGTATTAAATAAATTATACGCATTTGTAGTTGGCGAGTACAGAACACAGCTAAACAGTTTTTATTTTAACAGATTAACAGATTTTTATTAATTTTGTATCTACAAAGGCCATTGTCACTGACAAAACATTTCTATTTGATTCCACTTTCTTAAAGATTAGCAGTCTAGTAATAACAAATGGAAGCAATGCCATCTCTACACGAAAACTGTTTAAACGTTGACAGGGAAAATTGTTGCTGGCGCAGAGGAGCAAGAAACCGTAGCCCACTGTTGAACCTCGGCACCAGCGAAGCGTATGGAAAGGTGATTCGACTGAAAATGAATTTTAATCGTCGAGACACGGTCGTAATTTTTACGTCTCGGTCGTCTAACAGCGGTTCCACGGTTCCGTAGGAAAAATTTCTCGGGATTCTTAATCAGGATCGCCGGCAGCGTGCACGAAGGGTCATCGAACCTCGAAAGCCGGACTCGCCGGTTCGCGGGACGTTCTCGAGACGTTTCCCAGCCGCCTGTGTCCCGACGGTGCAAGAAGCGGCTTTAATCCGGCAAACAAGCGTGTAGCGCGACGCTCGCCGTAGATGGGGCCGCAATCGCGATTAGCTGATTTACTTAAACCATCTCTCCCGGCGGACGGTGGCCTTTTCCGCAACTAGGCTAAGGCCATACGCCGACGATGCGTCCTGGAATCCCGGCGTATCTTTAGCAGAAGACGTTCTTCTGCGTCTCACGTACCGCGATTGTTCCATTTAACGAGCTCTCTCTTTCTCTCCGTCCGTTCCTTCCCTCTCTCTGTCCGTGGCCATCTATCTTCGCTATCCGTCGCACGTTTTTCAATTGCTCGTCACCAGGCCTTTTGTTTCGACCGCGACAAACGCTCGGCTCGATTAGGCTTCGCCTTCGGCTGAGCTCCTCTAAACAGTGAGCTGGAATCCCGAGTGCGCCCCAGATCGCAGATAAACCCGCGTTTGCATATTTATGAGCCTGCCGACTCGATCGAATCTATATAATTGGGAGACACTCTCTGACATAACGATCGCAGATTGAAAACACTGCGTGGGCCGCGCACTGAACCTGCCGGGGCTTGCGCCGGCCTCCAGGTGTTTCCTTTCGAGATCCCTGTGGAGGACGATTCTTCTATTCGTACGCGAAATTACGAATCTCGGAAAATCCTGCACAGTTTTTGCTCCGAAATCGTCGGCCAGCATATCATTGAAAATATCATCATTGCTGAACGCAACCTCGGTTAAAACTGCGTTAAGAAACGGAAGAGAGAACGGCAAGGTTAAAGAAAAAGAGCCTTGCACTTCGAGAATCAGCGAAAAAACTGATTATTCCGGAGTGCACGAGGGAACCACGTGCCTACGGTTCGGTATCCTTCAAGGTTCACAGATTTTTCTGGGACCGGCGGCGCAGCGTTTCTGCGGACAGGTCGGCCAGAGAATATTAGCATAAACGTTCGTCTAGCGATCAAGGTTCGACGATGGGCGGCTAGAGGGACGCGTGGCCAGCTCGACGAGCGGCACACAGGAGAAATTCCAAAAACGTCTGGAGCAGACAACAGGGAGACGCGCGGAGTGGGAGCGTATAACGGTGGACTCCCCCGTTGAAGCGACCGCCTAGACACTTGACAGACTTGTGCTTTGCACAATAGTAGGAAGCGCTAAAAATAAGCCGGCTCGGTTCCACGACGTTCTGGCCTTGGCCAGCCTCGGTCCTCGCAACCTGGTGGTACCACCTTCTCCCTCCCCTGGCTCCCTAACCCCGTGCATAGCTCTTCATCCGACGCGTTCCTCCTCTTCTTCTTCTTCTTCTTCTTCTTCTGCTTCTTCCTCTTCTCAGTTCGACCGTCTCTCCGTTGTTCCTCTCCCAGCAGCGACGACCTACCTTTTTCCTCCCGGCGTTCTGTACGCGCACAGAACGTCCACCCACGCGCGCCGAGAGGCCTCGCGTGGGCACAGCATTTTTCCCGCGACTCCTCTCTTTTTGCCACTACGATCCTACGGTTCCGCGTCCGACCCTGCTGCCCAAGCTCATCTGCTTCCTAAGGGATTGCCTCGTGATCCTCCAGAGAAATTGGACACTCGATCCTGAACCTCTTCCGGCATACCGTTTTCTTCATTTTTCCAATCACCAACGCTTTCGGATCCTTTTTCTCCGTTCCTACCTCCCCCAGACTCGTCTTGGCCACCCTTTGGTCGTGTTCTTGTCCTCTACGTGTCTTCTTCTTGTTTTTATTTGGGTCAGACTCGCCAGGGTTCTCCAGGCTCTGCAGAGATTTCATTTCAGTTTACACATCGTTATTATCTGCTACAGATTCTTCAAGTTTTTTCAGGGTTCATCTATTCCTTATACATAGTTTGGATTCGCATTGCACGTTGTTCTCTCGAAAAGCACAAATTGATTTTTTTGCTGTAATTCCTGTAAACAAGCAGCTACTTCAAGAACAACGATACTGTCAGATGTTCTTTTTATTCTACAGAACTTTTGTTTATCATCTATGCGATTGTTAAACACGAAAACTACACTTGTCCCTTGCAGTACATGATTTAAGCACAATGTTTCACTTTCGTCTGTATTTGCTAAGGCTTCGGTATGTCTGTTGACGGTGACTAGGGGGTTCAGACATTCTTGGTCAGACGCAGGTGAACGCTCCGCAACATTGCTCTTGACATTCCAGTCTACAATCACCCGCAATACTGTCAAATTGAGAACTACAGGCCATCACGATTTACCATATATTTTATTTTCTCATATAATAACACAATAATTGGTATTAAATCACCTTGAATCACCTTGGAAGATAAAAGTGCTGTAGGTCAGTGAATTCGTCTCAGGATAGGCTACACGCTTATCGAAATAAAAACATACAGTTCTGTATAAAAACAAAATGACCACCAGTGATGTCTCCACCAGAGTCAGTGTTACTCGAAATATTTTTGACAATGTAGTTTGGGAAATAATTGCGTGCGGAACTTCAAATGGGACACTCTGTGTATACGCGGTATATCGTACTTAACAGTAATGAATAGACTGCGGATCTTTATGCATTTATGAAACAGTAATAGATTAGAAAAATTTCAGAACACGTTGTTTTTAACGTAACGAAGTCATCAAGGGATGAAATCAATTTTTATTTTCTTCCTGCTTCCCGTAATCAATGCAGAATATTTTTATTTCGCATAAAGATCCGCAGTCTAGTAACGAATAGACTGCGGATTTTATGTATTTGTTGACAAAAGTCGATGGATGTAATTTAAAACAGTAGAAACATTAAGTCGATCTAAGGACGTCCACAATGTTATTTTCAATTAATTACAATTGTTAAAGATTCTATGTGACGAAGAAATTGTTTATCTTGCATAAAGACCCGCGGTCTAGTAAAACGAGCCACTTGAAATCGTTCTTTTTCAATAGAATAAAAGAAAGTCGGCGATAAGAGCATTATGCTTCCGTAGGATGGAAAAGGGTGAAACTGCGCGTATCGTGACGATCGATCAGAGTTTCAAGTTCCACGGTCGTCCTCGATCAAGGATCTAATTAGCCGGTGGGGCTATCCGGGAAGAAACCGACGACGTCTCCCGGCATCTGTTGACAGCCAGCCCGACGGTAGTACATCGATCGCGGTTGCGGAAACGCCGGAACGTCAGACGTTCCCTCCGCAGCCACGGGGAACGCGGATGACGCGCGTCGTCGAAATGACAGTAACCACCGGCGACGGGTCACGCAGTCATCCTCGGTGCATTCTGCAACGCTCGGTTGCACCGAGATCCTTATCAAACCCATTGTTACCTTTTTTTCCGTCTGGTTTCCTTCTCTTTGTTCTCCGCGGCTCGTCGAACACCGGCGACGCACTTAATAAATAGATAATTACGTTGCAGAACGCGCTCGCATTGTCCGCGGTTTATTTTTAAACGCGACTTCGAGAATTTTCGCTCTCTCTCTCTCTCTCTCTCTGCTTTGCCGACAAGACCCTCCATTAGGATCGAAAAACTTCGTTTGATCTTTCAATTACGCAACGTCTACTCGCGCCAGGAGAGCGACCTCGGCTCCACCAGCTTCTATTACACTGCGGCACTTCATGAGGACTCGTGTTTTCGTGGCGGCGTTTCACGGCACGGTAAGAGAAATATAATCATCTCGATAGGACGTGAATTTGTACGATCCGTTTCAAGGAAGAAATTCAATGGTGCGATACAGATTCTACGTTCTTTCTTCCGCGAAACATACTATTTCATAACATTACAATTTTTATCTATTTATCTATTTTTTTTATTTATCTTCTATATGAATAAAAATGTAATTGTCCGCTTGTTTGTAATCGGTCATCTCCGTAACGGCTGAACGTAGAAAGCTGGGGTTTGAGCCATTAGACGCAGCGTTCCTTCAAGAAGGTTTACGAGAAATCAGCATGCGAAAAAGTCCATTCGTTTAAGAGTTTTCACGACTTTTTCCACCGGCTACAACGCGAACTACTTACTTATTCAAGTTATGTGAATGTGGCGCGTTTGCGAAAACACTGATGTATAATATTTACAATACCCTCCGGGCGGATTGCCCTGGCGGGCAACGCACAGTGGGTAATTTCGATAAAATCTCACTTATACGCAATTTTCTGAGTTATTTTCTCTGTGTTAGCGATTTTTGTTTTTTTTAAATCAATATCCTTGTGTCCGTGCCACCATCTAGCGGCTCTGCTCGGTAATCGACTAATCGGTCGAAACATACACACAGACATACTTTTCTACTTTATATATGTGTATATATTAGATCGGATATGGTTTCGTGTTGATTCGCATTATCACAAATGCGTCACGACGAGAATCTTCTCAGTGGTATTCTGCTTCAAATTATATCGTGAAATATATATAAATAGAAAGATTGACCTATTCGGAGTGATTTGTTCTGCAAGTTCTTTTCATTGCATTGGAATTCAGCTGTGTAGATTGATCTGCGTTTGAATTGAAATATTTGTGGTTAGTATTTTTAAATTATTAAGTTTTCTCTCGCCTTGCATTCCGGTACAACCCAGCTGATGATTATAGTTTGAGCCGGCATGTTCTCATGGGCACTATGAGTGAACTGCGATATAAATATCACATCTGTGACAGGTAAAAACATGCTTTTAAAAAATACTGAGCCGCAGCAACGCGTGGCGGGGGGAAACAAACTTTGTATACCATGTCAATATGAGAAAGTTAATTTTCCGACAAAATGTGCGATATTCCGCGGAGACCGCGTGGCACTGAATTAGCGTCTGAACGTTTTCGCGCGACGAACGTTCGCAGTCTAATTCTACATATAAACCGGCTCGGCGAGGTTGAATAATAGATTGGAGGAAGGTTCCGGGTGGTTGTCGAGACCCATCGGCGAATCAAAGGACAAAAGGACGCTGTTCGGTCGGCCGTTGGTAGTCGTGACGCGAAGTTCCTGTTCGTGGAAGGAAGGAATCGTGTCGCGGCAGGCGGCAAGCGGCGTTGCATCGTTTCCTCGTTAATACGATCGCGAACGGGTTGGACACGGTTGAAGAGGGAGCGAGAATCGCGGGCAAAGGTGGGCAAGATGAAAACCGTGGTAGCGCGCTGTCGTTTGCACGGAACGAACCAAGGGACAGGCTGAGCACGCGTCGCATAGAGGCTGGACGACCGCGTCGTGGCTCTCTCTCCTATTGTCCCCGGGTGCACGG
The DNA here is from genome assembly GCA_963966675.1 of Lasioglossum calceatum. Classification (NCBI taxonomy): domain Eukaryota; kingdom Metazoa; phylum Arthropoda; class Insecta; order Hymenoptera; family Halictidae; genus Lasioglossum; species Lasioglossum calceatum. Next base: position 1,320,198 of record OZ016544.1, read on the forward strand.
CTCCTCGTTAGGGGATCCTTAACGATCGCTCTTCACCGACGGGTCGTGGTTGTCGTCGAAATCGTCGTATCGTCGATCTTAACGAGACTCCTAGTTTATCTCCCACCCCGTCCAGCCCCGGGAACGAGCTTAGCAGCACCTCGTTTTATCGTCCCCGATGCCAGGCCCGTTGAACACAGAGAGAGGAGCGGTTTCTTGTCGAACGGCGTCACGCGAGAAACGAGAGACCCGAGAACCGGCGATGATTAATATAACCCTGTTCCGGCTACGATTCACCATTACTCCGGAAACTTATTTCTCCGATTCGACCAGACCCTCGACGGCCAATTACCGCGCAACTGCGATTTTATCGCCGAAACTTGCCAATTCTTCTAGACGCTGATTAAAGGTGCGTTTATACTGTGGTCCGCCGCGAGACCTTTGGTCCGCGGACTTTTGCCATAAATTTCGAGCGGGTCGACGGGCCCGCCGCGCCGTGCCCCGCTGTGCGTGGCACAAAAAAAGGTCTCTATGTGCTCCACGGCTTCACGGTTCGTTTAAGTAAACAATAGCTTCCCTCTAAGGCGGTAGGATACCGTCGACCCGCTCGAAATTTATGCCAAAAGTCCGCGGCGGACCTCAGTATAAACGCACCTTAATACACCAAAAAGAACCCCGCACTAATCATATGGAAAATCTATCCCGGTAAAATCTGTTGGATTTTTCATATGTTGCAGCTTATGATCTACTGAACAAAAGATGTAACGGGCACAAAGCTCAATAATGGACATTTATCGAATTATAATCAGTCAAACCTGACAAATTCGAGCTGCCGAATACTCAAATCTCGGGAAGTATTTATTTTTTAGAAAAATGTTCGAAAGAAAAATAATAGTGTTTCACAAAATCTGTTAGGTGATGTCATTATTTTTGAATTTTGAATAACCTTGAAAAGGTCTGCGAACAGAAATCTTTGCGTGTCGCAGCAGAGATTTTTGTGAAAGATTTCTGTCCACAGATCTTTTCGAGGTCATTCAAAATTCAAAAATAATGACCACCTAATATATTTTGTGAAACCCAACTATTTTTGTTTCAAACATTTTTCCAAAAAATAAATACTTTCCGAGATTTGAGTATTCGGCAGCTCGAATTTGTCATGTTTGACTTGATAACTGTCCATTATTGAGCTTCGTGCCCATTACATCTTTCGTTCAGTAGATCATAAGCTGCAACATATGAAAAATCCAACAGATTTTACCGGGACAGATTTTCCATATGATTAGTGCGGGGTTCTTCGTTTCTTCGATTCCGATCGATATGCGACGAGCAATTATAGTCGTTGCAGGCGGAAGTGCATTTTTATCGCTGAAACTTGCGAATTCTTCGAAACGCTAATTAGTATTCACTGGACTGCGGATCTGCTTTTATTGTGAGAAAAGGGAGTATAATAAAAATTGTAAATATAATTGTCAATTAAATAAAACATTACAGTATTCTTAAATTTATCTAATCTTTTACTGTTTCATATTTCACTCAGCCAATTTCTCCATAAATGCATAAAAATCCGCAGTTTTCTAACGCTAAACGTTGATTAATTTTGTCCATCTCGACGGTAACGAGACATCATTTTAGAGCTCATTCCAATTACCAAAGCAGAGTCTCGGAAGTTTTAAAATTGCATAACCATCCAGAGTCTGCACTTCATTAAATTCGTCATAATAGATCCAAAAATGGAGGGTGAGAATCCGGATCCACATTATGAGATTGGCGGAGGGTAAATTAATAAGATCATTCCGGCGACGAAGAGACTGAAGAATTCGGAGCCTCATATATTTGCTGCACTTTTAGAATAGAAATGAACAATTCAGATTGAATTACGCTTCTTCGAGATCAAATTATTCATCCTGCAAAGGACCAAGAAACGTTCGATAAATATTATTCATGTATAGTACAAAATGGTATCTGAAAAAGTTTGATCGTTTTCGAATGTGATGGACATTTAGTTTGCATTATTAAATATGTCAACCAATTACTAAACATTTCAATATTGTATATGGTATTGTATCAATTTCATATCCACGAAAATGATAAAGATCATATACAATGGATTTATTCTAGGTCGGAAGAGATGTATCATTATCGAGTTAAAATAGCTCCACCTGCAAGGGGTTAGAAACCACTATGCATTCGTTAAAAATCGATATGAGAGGTTTAATTTTTGAGCCGATGAACAGCTAGCGCGTCGATCTGTTCCATTGTCGAACGCTTCAAGAATCTCTTGCGGTAGCGATCCGCCGTCGAAATCAGCGGGAAGAACCACAAGTTAAGTCGGATAGGCGGCCAAGAGGATCGAGTAGGTGTAATCTCCATCGCGGTTCCGCGTACCGAGCGGAGACGATCGCGTTCCGCGTCTAATTGATGTTCGTTCCCGTTAAACGGTCGCCGGGAGGTGCTCGAGGGAGGCGAGCATCGCGTTTGCTGCTTGGGGAACGCTCGTGAAAAATGGAGGAAACCGACGAGGGAGAAGACGACGAGAGGGGGAATGGCGGCGGCGGTGCACGCGTCGTTGATTTCGAGGTTAACCTTTCGGCCCACGAACCGTTGGTGTACGCGCGGCTGGGCTGCTGGTGCACGAGACCTAACGGACCAAGGACGACTTTCCGTCTCGCTTGGTACCGATGGAATTCGTGGATTTCAGCGGCGCGTGGGCACACCGCGGACACGTAGCCCAACACGGAACTCCTGTTGTCCCCTGCTCGCCGTGAAATGCGACGAAAAACGGGGGCTCGTCCATCTGCGTCGCACACTTTCAGCCCAGCTAGCTGTAGCGCCGCGTCGCGCCCCCTCCGCGTCGCTTCGTGCGAACTCCTTTTCAAAGTCGAGCGGAAAAAATTACTGACGCAAGTTCTTCTTGCCCTCCCGTCGCGCGACGACGATTTTTCGAGAGCCCTAGCACCAGTTCCACACCGTCGTTGCACCGTTTCTGACGCTAGATTTACGGAAGTCGTCGATTCCACCAGACTCGTATCGTCTGCTCGGAGATAGAACACGATAACCAGGAAATTCTACATTCGGTGAACTTGTCGAAGTGAAATTGAAATATGTTATAAATCTCGACATTCTGAACGACTTTTTTCTGCACAAACAATAGGCGGACTCTTTTAGTTTTTGGTAGAATAGGATTATGGGAAAATTCGAGAGGAAAGTAACGTTTCGACAAGTTTACCCTACATTTGAACATTGGTGAAGTTTGTCTGCAACATGTGAAAATGAACTTTTTCCCAAAATAATAATTGTACCAAGATTTCCAGGTTGATCTTGACATAAATTTATTTTTCGATCTAGCCACGACTCTAAAATGGCCAGAAGTGTTCACGTAGCAGGGGTAAAATAGAAGGCATTGTCTTTTCAGAAAATTTGACGAATAGAGATGTAGTAGATAATGCTTCAAACAAAGGACGGAGCAACGGCGTCCTCGAAAGCTCGCGCACAGAGATCATGTTCGTCAACCAGGTTCTCGTAAAAGAGCAATTATTCTCTTTTTTCCCGAATCAGCGGCGTCCGAGCCCGCAATCAGGTACAAAGGATCTCTGGCTTAGCGAAGAACGATTTCCAGCGAACACGCACGCTCGTTCGAGAGATAAGTCAGCCGGATAAATCTCGCGAGGCGAATGCGGGAGGAGATCAAGCGGTTTGACTGAAATACCGCTCTCTCCCTCTCCCTCGCTCTTTCTCTCCCTCTCCCTCGCTCTTTCTCTCTCTCTCTCTCTCTCTCTCTCTCTCTCTCTCTCTTCCAGTTCGTGTGCATCCTATATCGCGGAGGCCCGTAAACACGCGAGTATGAGCACCGCTAACAATGTGCGCGCACTTAGCGCGCTATCGCTACTTGTTTCCCGGAGTCCTTGCGACGCTGACAAAGGCGGGACAGAATTACGATCGACGGTAAAACGCGGATGAGGCGAGCGCGGTAAAGATCCCGCTGACGAGATAACACGCGGAAAGACGAGAGCACCGGTTTACGCCGCTCCCGCGACATTATACCGGCGTTCCGTAGGATTTCTTGCGCGGAACCCGCGTCCTTTGAAGCGGGCGCAAGGCCCGTGACAAGCGTGGGCGCCGACTGAAAGGACCGAGAGGAGATACCATCCTTCTCGCTACACTACCGCCGACGGCTAATTTTCATCTAAATATTAATCGCCCCTGTTAACCCTTGCACGAAACTCCCAGAACTACGCAAAGGATACGGCCGGATAAGTGTCTCGGTCTTCCCAGCCCGGATCTACATCTGAAAAATTCAAGAAAATTCACTGAGCTACAGTTTGATAGCTGCGTTTTGTCAGATTTTATTCAGAATTTTCGCATATTATTGAATAGCGAATGTCCAAGGTTACGACCACGTAAGTGTTTCGGTCATTGCAGCTAGAACTTCTATCTGAATAAATTGGAGAGAGTTTACTGAGCGTTTACTGCGTTGATTTTTAAATATGTTCCAGCAAGAATTTTCGAACGTTCGAGGGCTTAAATAGAAGATGGAGGTTCGCACTTTATGAGAGATGCATGCTCGTTTAAAAATATATACGCAATCATGTAGAGTAATTGAAAAAACCCGACCACCAATTCGGACGAAATTGACTCGATTTCAAGAGACTTCTTCGAGTCGATTTTGAAATGTGTTCGCGTAAGAATTTTAAAGGAGAGAGATTACGCTTATTGATAGGATCACTTTGACTTAAACGGAAATAGGAAATCACATCGAAATACCGACTAAATACGTCCGGTAGCTAGCTTGGTCGAATGAATCGATTTTAAGGGGAATCTTCAGAACTTCGTTGAAATTACACTCGAAATTTCCACTTCCATCTCGATTCCCATTGAAATTTCAAATATTTAAGAGTTTCAAGAACCTAATTAACCGGAAGTGGGTCTTAAAGCGTGCACATTATGGATCTTTTATTCGCAGCGGTATTATTTCTTTGACATTGCGAACAAGTTCCAATTACTCGGGTACCCAAGACAATTGAACCTTCTTGTTCCACCTTGTTGCTCTCTATTAATTGCATTTCTTTCAACGGCTTGGTGCATCGATCGTAAAGCGTACAATTGGCGATAGTTGGCCACGAGCGATTGATCGAAGGACAGCGAATTAGAAAGACGCATTGCGAGAAGTTTCGAACGAAAAGTAGAATGTCGATTTCTAATCGAGATAACAGCTTGTTTATCAGCACCAGATTTTTCTGGCGAAACACTTGCACCGATCGTCGCCTCTGGAAACGGGTGCCCGAGGCGACAATTCTGTCCCGAGCATAATTCATCCGCGGTTTCTGCATTACGCACAATTTCGCGGGTGCAACGTTTATGATCTAAATGAAGAGCTATTTCAGCGCGGTATCGCGAAGACATCGGGGCCAATTAATCTGGCCGTATCGCTGACGTGATCTGGAATATAATGCTTTCGGCCGTGCCGGCGGAATTGTAAGCGGCCAGCGTTTGTTCCGCGTCGTCTGTACGAAATTGAAACTATGGACGCCACAGTTAACCGGTCGAAATTGCAAATTTCGCCGAGCGACGAGCCGCGGCTCGTTCGATCCGAGATAATGAGACCATTCGATGAATATTTCGACGGGTGGACCCGGAGAACAGCGTCGAAAACAGACGCGAATTCTTTTCTTCTTCCTCTCTCCCTCTATATGTCTATTTTATAAAGCAGTATTAATGTATAATGCACTACCGGACGAAGTAAAATGCTGTCTAGACATATTTAAGCGAATGCTAAAGGAATTCGTTATAACAAATGTAATGTAATATAAACGTAAGCGAAAATAGCTGAGAAAAGCTAATAAATAATCAATCAATCAATCTCTCTTTCTCTATCTCTTTTCTCTTTCGACTGCGAGCATAAATTACCGTCCACGAATTAATATTTCCTCTTGCACCCGATGGCGACTTCCTGGCGTCACGTTTTTTTAGAAACTCGTCCCCACAATTTCAGAAATTCTTGACATCCTGTGAAAATGTGCGATGCTATTTTAAAACACAATGCAGATTCTTCTAAAAATAGCAGATTGAGTTTCTTTCCCTTCGCTTATATTTATAAGCGATTTCGGATTTTTATGCGAAATAAAAATTCCCCGGAAATTTCTTTCTTTCTTCGTCACAGTGAGAATAAAGAAATTCTTTCAATTTCTGTACAAATTAATTTTTCTGACCCAATAATCTTATTTTACCTGATGTTTATTCAAATTTTTGTTGAGTCTTCGAGATCCGTACCTTAAACCTGTGAATAAGCAGCATCTGTGTCCTAGAGAAAAGTCTTTCAACGTTCTACGACTCACCCCTGCCATAACAATAAACTGCAATTATGATCCGTAATGCGGTCGATAAAAAGAGTGTTACAGTTGCCGAACAAATTAGAGGCTCATAAAAAGAACCATCGGGAAGTACATAGTCTCTTCTGGATCCGACAGGTCCCCAATGACTAGATTGCGGATGATTATGCGTTTTCCAATTTTTCTAGACAAATTTTAAGAAAGTGGTATTTTTCGAAAAGAAATAAAAATTCTATCGAACTTTATGTTCTAGCCTTTTTTGGACATTCTCATAAGCGATGAATGCATAAACATCCGAAGTCTACTAATGACTATCACTTCAAACCTCCTGCAAAAGGAAGGCGGAGAAATCGTGCGTAGCAATGTCGGACGGTTTCGCGCGAAATAATTTATTTGTTTCCGCGAAAGAGCACGGATGGTTGCGTTAATTTCCCCAAGGCTGCGAGCATGTTCCCGCGGAGAAGCTCACAGGGAAAAAGAACAAGCGAAAGTTTCAGGAAGATCGGAGACTGCTACCTAGAATCGCGTCTTTCTTTCCCAGTACATGACCTGGACTCCGATTCTCCTCTCTTTCTCTCTCTCCCTCTCTCCCTGCATCTTGATCGCCCGATCTATTCTCCTACGCAGCTGGTTCCAGTGCTCTTTGTCCTCTGACCCAGATAGGAAAGTCGCGTGGAGAGCGTGGAACCCGGAGAACGTTGCAGATGAAGAGGATCGGTGCCTCTCTACTCCTCTCTCTCTCTCTCTCCTACGTCCTGCAATCTCGTAGGAGATATTGGTTCGCTCGCAATTAATCTAGTTACAGCATGCAAAAAAGCCCGTGAGTGGCCCTCATTTGTCGTAACGACGGGAAACTGCTTTTGTTGCCTAGCTAGACACCCGAGCATGCAAGCAAAAATTATCTACTTACATGTGATTATTAGGTGACCGAGACTGTTACACATTTCTTTTTGGGAATCATTCTTCGAGTTTATTGTTGGTTTAATTCTAGGTTTGTTCGAAGATATTCAGACATTGCATACATAAATACCTACCACAGAATATTTCACATACAGTGGGTGTACAAAGTATTCTTACACCTTCTAAAAACGAATAATGTTTTCCAAATTCCACCCAACAGCTTGAATTTAATTTTAAGACGATAGGAGGATTAGTTGATTAGCTAATGTGTAAATAATTTGTTGTTTTAATTGTGATTAATTGCAATTGCGAAGGAAATAGTAAAGGTTAGAGCGCGCGAAACGCGCGGAAATCCTAGAATTGAAATCACGACTAGGAGACCGGTGATTTCTTATTCTGTGAATTCTTCAGGGGTCGGCTGCTCGTGCACAAAGGTCCCGAGGAATTTCCACGCCTAACACAGCAGGGTTAGACACGTGTCTGACCCGATGCAGTGGACGTGGTCACCAGAACGAAGCGCACAGGCGAATCAAGTTGAAATGGAAACCGGATTACAGCTGGACACGTCGCGTCGCGAGAAAGTCCAAGAAAAATGGTCACCACCTGTGAAATCATGATGCGATACATTATTTTCCTGAAAGGCCAGATGATTTTATTTTGATGGGTTAGGTTGCCGTGTATTGTTGGGAATGAGAAATCTGCAAGCATGATCGGACTGTTTCCGTTCTGCGTTTCGAGTGCTTGACGGTTCCGCGATCGATATTGCGCAGTCACCAGTTAAAATGTGTCGATGTCTTACGACCCGTATACGCGGGGACCATCTGTCGATGACATCAGTAGCCCGCATGTACTTACATACATCGTTTTTCTTTCTGTGCACGTGACAGTCTAGTTTTATATAACAAATAATGGCCAATTTGCGTCGCATGTTAGAACAGTCGCTACCGCCAGGTAATACTCGGACGATTCCTCGGTCACACTCCTCTTCGCCTGGTGACAATTAACTCGTCAGCATTTTTAAACACACTAATTAGTACGGCTATTTCTCGATCCAGCCCACTGTAGCGCCAGATTGAGACTAGTCTCGCACCTTCCCCTTCCATGACGCTGTTCCCCCACCCTTGCCACCCTAGCCTGCCGCGGCCCAAGGCACGGTTCGGCTCTTCGCGCAGCGGTCAAAATGTCCCGTCCCGAGTGGATTTTGGCTGATTTCGGTATTGCCAAATAGACCGACATTTCGCGACCTTTTCGCGTTTTTTCTACATAGAGTTTCCAAATTTCAAAATGAATGTTTTCAATTTGCAAATGTGCAAAACGCCGTGGCTTGCGTCTAGTCTAGACTTCTAGACGTAGTTTTGATGAAGTATGACGAATGGAGTATAAAAGGCGCTGGTGTAACAAAACGCTGCGTCCAGACGCGCAAAGGAGATCCCACCTTAATAATGAAGAAGGTCCGTACAAAATTTTTGTTAATCTTTCGAACCGCATTGTCTACCATGTCTCGTATAAAATAACATAAGAATTGACCCTCTAAACAGTTGAGCGAATTAATCGTGGAGGCTGCTAAGTTCTTTTGCGTGTACCAACCCAGAGCCTCAGCAGCGAGAGCTGCAGGTTGTCAAGCGGCGAAGAACAATGTTTGGACAGCCAGCTGAAAAGTAACGAAATCCACTGTTCCCTTGAGAGTCCGCTCGACTCAGCTCGGAACAAGCTCCGAGCGTTCTCTCTGCTCGGTGCGCGCGGGACTTGTGTATCTGCTCGCCGTTGATATCAAAATGCAAAACGGTCTCCGGATCGCGGATTAACGAAGTTCGCGTCGGCTTAAAAGAAAAACTGCCGACGCCCGGTTACAGTCCGGGTACATATTCATGAGAGCCTCACCGACCTTTGTCGGTGAGGGGACCGGCGCGAAAGTTTTAATAATTTATAAAGAAGCTTGTACCCAGACCCGGGGAAAATTAATTTCTGTTTCCTGGAAAGTTGCCGTGTACGCCCGACGCGCGGCTCTGTCGAACATCGTCGCGCCATTATGCGCCGCATTATGGGAAATTAATGACGGGATTGGTTGTTCCTGATTCTCTACTTCGCGGGATCGCTGCTGGATCCAGAATCGGAAATCGCCTGTTCCACACTCGAGATTCTGCCTGGAGACCCTGAACACTCTGCCCCAGGACTCTCAACATAGGAACGAAAATCCTGTTGACGACTTGATTTTACTAGAAATTTCTTGAAACTTCCTGAAAGTTTCGTTGAAAGCGTCCAATTATTGAAAATCCATTTAATAGTACTTGATTGTATTCTTTCTCTCGTCTTGTCCGGTACTCATCCGTTTTAGCTTCGCTCGAAAAGAAATGTCTTTCCCACAATTCCTGAACGACGTCGAACGTGCATAAAACGAGACCTTTTTCTTAGGCACCGTCGCATAAGGAATGTTCAAAGATCGTACCCACTAAAAAGTGCAGCGTCACTGGATCGTTAAAAAGAACTCGTTAAAACAATCGCTCTTGACCTTAGCGATAACAAAGGCCACTCGAATACGACAGGAACGAAGAACTGTAGTTTGTTGCGGGGACGACGCTATTTACGATCGAAATTCTAATTAAGCATCAATTAAATTCGAGGATGCCGGGAAATTAGACGCGGAGGTTCGCGTGTATTTATCGTGGTTGGTGTCGTCACCGGCGGCATGCAAATGGATGGATTACAACGCCGGTTAATTGCGAACTATTTTCCGTCCGGGGGAACGCGAAGTTTCGCGCGATGCGGCCGACGGCGCGGCGTCGCGTCGCGTCGCGGCTGGGAACAGATAGAGAAAGAAAAATAGTGGGATATCAAAGGTCGTACCTGCACGTGCGTCTCGATTACGTCGGCGCGACGAACACGTTGTCCGCCTGCACGGCCGTCGGAAATCCGGAACGGAGTGACGAGGATTGCGTAATAGTCGGGATGACAGCAAATTACTAGCCGCGCCGCGCCGCGCCGCGCCGCTCGGCGTCCACGGTGTTCCGAGAATCGAATTCGTTTGCTAATTGGAGTTCATCCGCAGTCGAATATTCGCCGATATTCCGGCTCACTGTGCCGAGCGACACGCTCTGTTGCGAATCGCGTCGAAAACGCGTTTCTGAAGCCGCGAGGAATTGCCAAGGAACTCTTACACTCTCGCGGTCACGAGTTTCTAGATGTTTATTCGTTTGTTGGATACCGGGTAATGCTAATTAACTCTCTCATTGTGAAAGGTGTGCGCACACGCCCTCATACGGGTATTAACCTTCCGATAGCGGCGCGGCGGCCGAGTCTGTTTTCACGCGCAATATCCGACTCGTCAAACAATTAGGCGATTTAGCAATGAAATTAAACGAATGTTACATTGGAAACTAATCGGTCTGCAAGAAGTAGCTTGCGAAAGAATATTAAAAATTGTCGAATTAATCCATACATCGGTCTTAAACATCGTTAATTTGTCCAGCTACAAAAATGGTCCACTGTCCAAGGGTCAATGGGGCCACGTGCTGCCCATTTGCAAAGTCGAATGATTTCATTGTGGATTACTGTAGCCGACCATAAAAATTGCCATACTAATTTTTTTATATAATTTTAGATATATTTTTAATATAATTAACCAAACAGTTTTCTGTGTGTGTTTTCTCTCAAAATTAAAATTATTAACCCTTTGCAATCGGAGCTATTTTAACTGGAAAATTAAACATCTCTTCCGTCCTAGAATATTTCCATTCCCTATGATTTTTGAAATTTTATTGTTATTAAATTGGTACACATAAATGTTTAGTAATCGATTAGATATTTCGAATAATGGTACAGCGATTTTTAGAGGCGCCTCAGAGTCACCGTTCGAGTGCTAAGAGTTAAAATTGCAGGTATCCTCCAGGAAGCTATGAACCAAATTAATTTATTCGAGGATCCGTCAAGATAGAAGTCGCTGAAAATCTGAACAAATGCAAACCACTTGTATAAGAAAATACGAACCAGTTGCTCCGAACGCTGCATCCCCATCCTTCCCTAAAAACCAAAAGTAAAAACATCGTGCGAAACCATAGTGGCAAGATTGTTGAGGGTACGACCACAGGAATCGCCATAGCACTGCAACAGCAGAAGCAGAAGCAGAGGCAGCATAGCATAGGAGAGAGTCAGGTCCTTGGGTATGCATGGTTTCCCCGTGGCTGTTGTACGGTGGCTGGAAATCGGCGTGACACGGGTCCGTCGGGACGACACGGTCGACAGGTGCACACGTAGATGTTGCGCATCTTCCGCGGAAGGCTCGCAGCCTCCGCCTGCTGTTTGCCTCGCGGCGATCATAAGCACGCTGGGACGGCCTCCGGCGAGCGTGTGCATAGTCTGCAACGAGTCGGCGTCCTCCTATAGCCGTTGCACACACACTCGTTGCCTGTGCACGCTGCATACGCCGTTGCATACGCCGCGCAGTGGGGTAAACCGATGAATTTTCTGTCAAAATCAAAGAACAAGAGAAATTTTGCGACCAGATTTGAAATCAGCGTGACAAAATCTACGGGAAATGATGTATAACTGTCAAGAAAAAAATCTGTCCGTACAATATGGTACAAGTTTAACACGGATTGTCAAAGTTAAAAAACATTCGTACCGTAATCTCTCTATTTTTCCCATATTCGGGAATATTTGAGCTTTAATTGAAAAAGAAATCATCGCTCTATCTGATTTCTACAGAAAGTTCTCTGATTTTGACACAAACTTCATCACTTTGGACACAAATCAAAAAATATCATCATTCCGAGATAGTTTCTGTTCAAATTCATTTACCAATTGTGCCTGTGTGTTCCTTCTCTAAAAGTAGGAACCTTTCATCGTACTAAAATATACTACGAATACATCTACCATCCGTATATACGGTTTTCAAACAATCTAGAAAAAGGAGGACTGGAGGATTTTTCCAAATTTTGTGCTTTCATTAACTGTTTCGAGAAGAAAGTTGCAAGGCTAGGAGGTGGATAGCGCGGTGCAAAGTTCAACTGAACAACATCGCGATGCACGCTGCATAATTCTAATAATCGGCGGGTTAACTTTGGACGCTCGTATCTCACTGATAGCTTATGCAAAACAAAAGTATTCTGGTATTCTGCGACCGTGTACTGGTGGACATTCACAAAATATAAGTTACCGCGACAAAAATTCAATCGTAATCTGTACAGAGCTTTTTCAAGGTGACCGCGATGTCGAGCAAAGTATTAAATTTGAAAAATTGACTTTGTGCCAGAAAAAAAGCGGATCTCCAGGCCACTGTGCACTGTGCCGCTGCAACGCTTCGGACCGGTGCAGCGGACGCGGTGCATTGTGGTGCAGCGAAGACGAAAGGGGCTGAGGGAGGAAAGAAAGCTGGAGGAGGCGGAGGAGGAGGAGGAGGAGGAGGAGAATGACGGCAGCAACGGGCGGTGGTGCAAGGGGGACCTGGCGCGGTGCAGCGCATGCACTGCACCAGACAAAAAACGATGAGCTGCGGTGGGGGCCAGACGGGGGGCAAAAACACGCGACGGGCCCCAAACCCTGCGCTCTGACTGGCCCCTCCTGCGCCGCAACCGACTCTCCCTTACGTACACGACGCGCCGGTGATGCTGCCGAAAGAAACCGGGGATGGGATCAGGTTCGATACATCCTCGGAAATTTCTGCTCGGACGATGGCCAACGCCGCTCGCTATACCTTCGAACCATGCTACAACAACATCCCTTCACGCACCAACTTACTTTCTCGATCGAAAACGCCGATTTTGCTCGAACGATTCGCACGCGATCATGCACGGGAGCCTCTATGCTCCTGGTTCAGACCTCCAGATCCCAGACGGGCTCAAAACCATATACAGGGTGAGTCACTTAACGTTATCACCTCAAATATCTTTGTTGCTTTCAAAGTTATATTAAATGTCTTGAGATCAAAGTTGAATGGTGAAGTGGGGCTCATGCGACACCAAGAAAATGTTTTTGCTTCCATATTTTAGTTTTATACGTTTTTTCTGTCCGTGACCTTGAACGACCTTGAGTAATTATAGTCACTGAATTCGCAATGAAAGGGACTGTCATTGTAGATGTTTAAAAAAGGGTGGTATTTAATAAAACGAACGTGACCTTGATATCTCGACAAAAATGACTTAAAAACAAAAATTGTTTTGGTATTTTGGTATTGTATGAGCCCCATTTTACCATTCGAGTTTGTCCTCAAGACATTTAATGTATCTTTGAAAACAACAAAGATATTTGAGGCGATAACGTTGGATGACTCATC